>CM026263.1:28679408-29879408 GCA_014851425.1 Senna tora | reverse complement strand
AAACGACATAAGTCACAGAAAACAACCTGAGAAGGGCGGTGTACATCATTCCTTCGCTGAAGATTTTTTCTGAGTGCAAGGGGAGAAGGAAAAGAAAAAAGTCAATATCAAGTAGAGACATCGACGGTCAAGGGTTTTCAGGTCAAATAAAAACTCACACCAAAAGTCGACTAAACGGTAAATTTTATTCAGTATAAATAAGGGGGATGCTGAATACACGTCATTGTGATCATGGAATGACCCTATTTCGCACACAAAAAGAAATTAACCCCAACAAGGTTGACATTCAAATTAATCGCTATTTGTCCTTGGAAGATGAATGCATACGACAGTGTGGCTGATTAAATGCATGTCAAGTGCCAACTGAATGACACGTGATCAAACTCCCTCCCAAACATTCGATGTTTGTGACAAAATACACCAACCAAGACCACCACCAAAAAGTGCTACAATAATATCCCTCAGCTACCCATGAATTATAGGGACATTGCAGTGTCCGACCTCAGCAGCATGATTTGATGGACACTATGTCCTTTTCCACAATTTCGTAAGTAGTAGTTCAAGACATAATTTGTAGATCATACCTCTGGCTGCAATATCTTTTGACTATCACTGAAGTATTGAGTCGGATGGTTAATCCCCGCATCATTAGGCACGCCATGAATAGCTTCAAATGTCAAGGTGCAAGCCAACTGTACAAACCAATACCCACAAAGTCAGACATTCAGTCCCAAGGTTAGAACCAATAATTGAAATCAGAGCTGGTCATAATGTTGATGCCTACCTGATAATGTCTATTCCGTACTTTGTTCATCACATCTTCCATTGCTCGGCCATTCATCCCCATTCTGGTGAGAGCAGCTCTAAGATTCTCTTCACTAAAATTCAAATGGCATCAATTTAATACCGTCATAAGTGATGAGCAAAGGAAGGGATTGGCCCATAAAATAAACTTCATCAGTTTAAACTTTAAAATAAAATTAGATGTTATCGCATTATTAGAATAAGCTTATTTGGATGTCTTGTAATAAATTGATCTTGTGAAACAGGAGGGACAGCTGAGAATGATTTTAACAAAGGCATGGATTAAATAGATTAGAGCTAAGCTTTATACTATACTACAATTCCGGTAGTTTTATAATTTGAATATTCATTCCATTCACAACATAATAACATATGAAACACTATTTCAGAAATATACTTCAATGAGATTTATTGTTTTTTTAATGAAAAAAGAAATTTATTAGAGAGAGAAAATAATAGAAAGAAATACAAGGAGGACAAGTGGTCCTCTAGATTTATTGTATTATCAATTGAGCATTTGCTTGTAAGTTATACCATAAACCAACAATTGAAACTTCCCAAATTTTCTAGAATCTTCCATTTATTAAGGTTACCAATGAAAAAATCTTGTTCATACAACACATGAAATTGATATTATGATGATGTTAATTTTGGTCATGATAGATTGTGATATCCTAGTAGCAATAGATTATATATAGCAAAAACTAACTTCCATGGTAGATGTGGATAAATGATATGAGATAACAAATGTGAGGGAAGTTTTTAATGCTAGAGTCCGTAGTTAAA
Source organism: Senna tora (assembly GCA_014851425.1). Lineage (NCBI taxonomy): Eukaryota > Viridiplantae > Streptophyta > Magnoliopsida > Fabales > Fabaceae > Senna > Senna tora. The sequence goes on along the minus strand of CM026263.1, from coordinate 29,877,818 downwards.
CCAAAAAAGTGCTTTTCAGTGAAGAGAAATAAATATTATGTGCTTCAGTGAAGAGAAACAAATAACACTACAAGATAAATAACCTTAGCCCGAAAAGACAGGATTTTACGAATTTGTTAAATCAGTAATCAAATAAAAAATTTAATGGGACGAATAAAAGTCCAAAAATAGTCCTGGTTGGCAAAGCTAAATTATCCATGTGAAACCTGAAATTAGTTATAAAAGTGACCTGAAATGTCGATAGGGACAGCCATGATGATCTCCAACGCCAGGAGTTGACGAAATAATCTTTTGACAGGAATAGGCTGTATAATCCTGCAATGTCCACATAATTATACTTGTTGAACTCAATCAGATTCATGTATATAAAAACATGCATCAGAAAGAGCATGTTTTCAGACCAAGGTTTCAAGTAAAACAACAATCACAACTTTAAACTTATCAGCAATATACAGAGAATATTATGGGAACTATATCTCTCTTTAAAAGAGACAACAAATGCAAAGCATTTATTTAGGTTATTTTCATAAAAACAAAACTTCTTTATTAATTGACCTTACATTTAACAAAAGAGACTTTGGTTTGTGTGTATGTGTGAAGGATAGAGGATGCTAATCTCCATACTATATATATATATATATATATATATATATATATGAGAAGGGATCAATTGATACAAGTGTAAAAATTGACATACACCACTGAATATTTTATTATAAGAAATAATTTCCATTGATCCAGTTGTTGAAATAAAAGTAATTACCATGTTGATCTTGTATGCTAAATTCTAGAAAAATAGAATAACAATAACTATGTAATCATATAGTTTAAGGTCTCTTTATATTCAATTACTGGAAATTAATTTTGTACTATATTGATGGGGTACCAATTAATGTAAGGTTGATGTCAAATTTAGTAGATATAATCTTTATGATTGTAGAGAAACAGAGTACTTAATCTCAGACTTAATTGAATTGATGAACCAAAAACAAGACTTACATAAATAGGGATCATGGTAACAAACTATCCACTAGAATCCCTTAAAAGTACGACTAGAATCTAGTTCTAGTTTAAATATTAAATTTAAACTACAACAGATTCAATCACTTTGTTAGCTAACAAACTAAGATGAGATAAGATAAGCTACAATACGATAAGATAAATATCTTAAAATTCAAATAATAATTTATATCACAAGGATTATAACTTATAATAGTAAATTAAGTGAAAAACTCATCCTATAAAAAGTTATTCAATGGTATAAAAAGGATTTTGATTGACATTATTGTGATTGTCCGTCAGGATTAATGCAAAAACCATTATAATTACCTATGAATGTGTAATAACTAACTTTCTTTTCACATTAACAATTTTTACATAATCTTGACCATTAATTTTGAAAAAAAGTGGCTCATAATAAACTACTCATATATACAAGTGTGATTTGGAGAGGAGGGAGGGATACTAACCTCCTCACTAGTTCTGTGTATTAAATTCTAAAAATCAATGGATCAGTTCATAACTTACAGTTCTCTTTCCTTCCTGTCCATAATTATGGCGTATGCTATATGCATATTCTTTCTCAAACCTCTCTAGTCCAACCTGCAACACAAAGGTTAAACATTTCATGAATGTAAATGGACAAAAACAATGCATCATACATGAAGGCAACATATATACCAAGAGTCCAAGATATTTGGAGAGAGAACAGAAATAGAAAAGGAAGAGATACGAATCCAGAGTGATTTATACCTATAGTGAAATAATATTCATAAACCAAACTAAAAACTAATATACCTTCCATTCTAATTCGTCATTCATGAAATTAAAGAAAGGTGAAGGAATTTGTAATATTTTCCATTATTACCTTTTGAGAGAATTCATATCTCCAAAATGCAAGTGCGTCATCCAGATTCAAGCCAACACCCTTCACATATTGTAGAGAAAAGGAAAATAGATGAGAAAAATATGAAGAGAAAAAGAAAAGAAAAACAGCAATTAGATAGTCAATGGATTGAGAAAATATCTTATTAATTTGTCATCACCAATATATTCAACCACTAATTTGTATTTTTTCAGGATGAATTGTACAAATTCATTTCTTCGACATATCACACAGAAGCACCAACATTTGAAAACCAATATCTCATAATCAACCCTTGTCATCAAGGGAGAGAGAGAGGCACCAAACCCTGAAGTCATCAGTCAGTAGAAGATCTCAACATGTATAATTCTCACACTCAAGGAGTCAGGTTTATGTGCCAATGAAGCAATATTTTAAGTTTTTTAGAATGAGGGGCTGCATGTTTCTCTAAGTATATCATCTTCATCGACAGAAAACTAGAAAGTACAGCTGTTGCTATGATTCCATCCAATCATCTAACCTGCTCCCACCCAGAGGGAGAGGCAAAAGACAACTAGCAAAAGAAATAAGGATTAGCGAGAGAATGGATGTCCAACCAAGCTAATGTGCAACACAAGTAAAAAAACAGCATGTAGAATATCATGCCTCGTGAACTAAACACTGGCCTCATTTATAACTGTCTACAATATAATCAGACAGGTAGCCAATGTAACCTTGAGAAAGAGGCCTAGTTGCATCCTCCCTCCATGCTTTAAATGGTGATCCTCTCTCAGCTGCATTAAATTAGTATAACATCAGGTGAAAGGAGATCCCCAAAAAAATACTCAAGAAAACTAGAAATAAAAACGAACAAATAAATTATGGAAATGTCAAAGGTAATATACACAAATGAAGCATGATCATACAACCAATTCTAACCTTTTCCAATAGGTTCCGCATGCACAAAGGAAATGAGCTCTTAGCAACTTGATCAATGTCCTTTACTGAAATCTCTCCATGGCCCCTTGGCTGCAGAAGTGCTCAACCAAAGCGAACACTGTCAGTCTAACATAACCCAATAGTGATAAAGATAGACATACACATCAAAATCGCAAGTTAACTTGTGAATTTGGACGAGTTTCGGAGTATAGGATAGAAAACCTAGTTAACTCGCAATCAAATTCATTGGGTAAATTCACGTAAACTCATAAGTTTATGCACCACATATGAAATTGAGTCTTTTTTGGAGTGTTTCCTCTTTAATTCTCTCTAGCCTAACCCATCTTAGAAGTTAAGAATCTCTGCAAGCAAACCTCAAAATGCTTCCCACCTTGGTCATCCATGAAGTAGTTTTGCGACAAGCTAGCCAAGCCCTCAACAATCTGCATCTAATTTCATCATTCAACAAGTTCCCCATCTCCCTTTCAATTCAAGCTCTACATTCATTCTGATGGGCCTAGCAAAAATATCGGGCTGAAAGTCTATTCTAGAAGAAGGAAGGGACAGGTGGCAGTAACAGTACAAACGGGAATTAACTGTGTAACTAACTTCAAAGTGACAGCATGGGAAAGGAACAGGAAGGAGATATATAAGGCTGGAGGTTAAAGGTGACAAGCAAAGAACTTATGGCGAAGAGGGAGAATTCTAGCTTCTAGAATTGCTAGACCATCTTTATTTTTTTTCCTATTTTTGTGCTGTTTTAGAGGCTCCTTTGTGTAGAGTTGACCAAATGGAAAATAGCCCAATAACTAGAGGTAGAGGAAGACCAAAGAAAACAATAGGAAAAACTATTAGAATGGAGTTAGCTATTAATAACCTAACCATAGAAATGAGTAAAGATAGAACACGTTGGCATCGCTTGATCCATAAGTAGAAAAAGGCTTTGATTGTTGTTGTTGTTATTGGTTTGGCAGTACTAAGGGCTGGTTTGAGCTCTTTTCTGGTTGTGAATGAATATATGAGCAGTGTTCTATCAGATTCACAACAAACATGTCCCATTCTTTCCATTTTTTTCTTAACATACTCCTCATCTCTCTATATAAATAGCTATTTCTCAAAGGATGTAAATTCTCACAGGTTTACAAGTAGAGTTTACCCACCTATCACAAGTTTACTTTAACTTGCAAGTTCGATAATCTTGGACAGACATATATAACATGAATTACCTGAGAAAAGTCAGGACCCAAATAACTTGAGCATAGGGCTTCCACAATCTACACAAAGAAACTTTGTCAACTTCATCACTCAGAGATGGGTACTTTAAACCTACAAAGTGCTCAACCAGACTTACAGGAGTCAATCTATCTTTTTCTTGTTCTCTTATTGTAGATGTCCATTTTCTGCAACAAGTAAGTTCAACTATAAGTTTTAAATTGAAAAATTCCAACTAAAAATTTCTTAGAATACAAAAAAGAATACTTAGTTATGTTATTTACTTAAATTTATGAGATGATACAATATAGTAATAACTTCCCAAACAGGTGGGGATTAAATTGAATATTCATCAGTAAGGAAAGAAGAAACAATGTCAATTCTTCTGCAAATTTGGCGAAGTTGATAGGGAAGAATTTGAATATTAACATATGACAATTTGGCATAAGGGAACAAAGTTTAGGAGAAGCTTTACTATTTCCAGCAATATACAACAAAAAGGAAGAATAATTAGCATGGTTCATTTTTAGCTTATGTCAAAGACGGAAAACATATTTTCACTAATGGGTTATAAACTTACAAATGAAAAATACAAAAGTGACTTGGATATACTCAAGACCCGCACCTCAAATACACCCAAAAATATCTCAATATCTTTCTCATGAGTCTATATCACTCTACATTCATACAAAAGAGACACTTTCTTTACAGAATCTTACAAGGCAATGCCTCGCACTCCCTTCCACACTGCTGATGCCCTATGGAGGTGTAGTATTTATAGACACCAAGTATCATGGTATTAGTTACATTGCATAGAGCGGCAACCCTAATGGTTTAAATTGACCACAGGGAATAGCTTTTCGTGTGCCAACTTCACATCATTACCTTTAATTAATGCATATTTATCTTCAAATCACACATGTGGTCAATGAAGACAAAGATTGTGGCTAAAGAAGTCAATAATTGTGGATAATAAAATTTATGGCCACATAACATATCCAACCAAAGAAAACAAATTATCCTTCACATTTGATTTGAGGAAGACAGCAAATATAATTGGGGTGGAAGAGAGATTCAGGGCACAGGATAATAGTTTCCTACTCTAACAATAATAATGATAATGTGATTAACAGCTTCTACAGTAGATGAATATAAATAACCGTATTGGATCACACTCCTATTCTGGATTTTAGTGTATATTACTACAATTTTGTTTAATGGATATTTGAAATGCTGGTGAGTATATAAACCAGAAATAAAAAACATATAACTTCTTTTACCAATCTTATTGATCTACATAGATGCACAAATCAATTGTAATATATAAATGTATATACAGACACACACAAGAAAAGACATCCAGTAATGATAGAGTGAAACAGCATATTCAGATTAAAGACCAATAAAACCTGTTTGTCAGTACAAGTGCCTTGGATAGCAGACTGCGGAATAGTGTGGCTACCAGTGAAACAGCCTATGAGAAAAGCAAAAGAAATATCAAGAAGATACTAAAACCAATTGTCCACAGGGTACAAGGAAGCATGAAGAGAGAACAATTTAGGTATAAAAATAAACAATAGCCAGCAGTTACAATAGTCAACCTGAGTCATTGCAACATAAGCAAAACCTTGATTTATAAATACTTTCCGACCAGCTACAAGCTCTGGAACTTCTTCAAATGGTACCTATATGAGGATAAAAAAACAATATATGCCTATAAAGTAAGCAAGAGACATGGAACAGCGGACAAAGCCCCAACATATGAGTGATTTGTGAAGTAATAAAGGATGAGTACTAAATGGCCAAAAAAAAATGGATGAGTACTAATTTTCTAGACAGATCACATGCCACTCCATGCATTTTCTAGAGGGGTTCTGCCTTTCCAGTCATCCACTAATATGACAATCAATTGAATAAAGATTGTTTCTTGGTAGATCCACCCTTTCCTTTTCTTTTATTATTTTTTTTTTTTGGGTTTTACTAGTTAACAGCAGCACTGGGGACAAGGGAAAGGGGAGAGTTTGAATCTGGAGACTCCTCCTTATCAGGGAGGCGTCTTTAGGAACCAATAAATTCATTGAACAATTATCCTCCATAGAAATATCATTCCTTGAGTTGACATGTCTAGGATAATAATGGTCTAGCTACCCCAAGATATGTCAGATCAGATACAGCAACTATCAAGCTCCAATTGTAGCATAAATGCATAAGATCCATTGATTTGTAAGACATGAATCCCAAAAAATAGGAGATGATACATACCTTGTAAAAGATAGCATCAGCTGCAAAGAACCAAAGCAAAGGAAAGAGTAGGCACATTAGATTCAGATATTTAGTTAATTACAAATTTACAATAAATTCATACTAACTTATGGGCTAAGAGAAGAAAAATAACCCATAACTTTCAAAAATCGTAGACTTCTTTTAATAGATACTAGCAGGGCCTATATACCCCACTAGAAGAATTACCAAGAAATCTTTGTGATAATTCATTCATGCTATACAAGCTCATCAGTAGATTCACATATTAAAAGTTCCATAAGCCAAAAGGAAATTTGAGCCCTTGGTAGAAACAAATAGTTACACCTTATCCTGTCTACCTCCAACATGGTAAAATGAGGAACAAAATCAATACCAAGAAGGTAAATGGTAAATGAGAAAGGTAAGCAACATGCTCCTACCCGTGGGTAAAGACTGGCCCATGGATCGTGCAACTTGTCCCAGTTTTTCCTTTATACTCTGTAAATAAAAATTTCAAGTCATGGGTTCTAACTTCTAAGAGGTATTTGTACATCAGAACAAAAATTAGATAAAACTGCAAAAATTCAATTCATTCGCAAGTTGCACTACTTACAATACATGCCAAAAGTCATAAAAGTTTAAGCCAATGAAACAAATTACAAAAGATTACCTCAAATTCCACATTGCTAACAGCCCTGGAAGAAAGGTCAAATTCTGCCATGAGTGCCCTCTGAGAAATCAAAAGCAAAGCAGATGACAAATTAGTATTTGAAATGAAATGCAGATTTCAAAGTTCATGTTGTCTAAAGATGAAAATACCTGAGCTTCAGCATTTTCAAGACGAAAACGGTATCGAAATAGTGAAGTTTCCATAGATAGGAACCATTTCCTCAACTCCTCACTAGATATAAAAGTGAATATTTTAGTATATAAGGAATAATGCAAAAACAAATTAACTAAATATAATTACATTTTTCTAAATCATTCAAATTTAAATTATTTGAATAGTAGGTTGTTTATGAACTGTGATATCGTTAATTATAAGTTTGCTTGTTGCTTCCTATGTCAATTGTGTCATCCAGTGTTGTTGCATGTGTTAAAAATGTAAGAGATAAAAGATGTGAATATTTATTAAATTGCATCCATTTTCACCATTTACTGAGAGAGTTAACAGGCTTAACTCTAAGTCCCCCGTCATTGACAATAAAATTCAATTACAGAGAATACAACATTTAATCAAGTCATATCAAAGAAACAATATCACAGTATGCCTATGATCACATAAAATTGAGGAACATTTAAAAGAAGTGCAGTGACAGTAGAAAAGAAATACTTAAGAGAGAGAGATTACGTTCTGCAATACACAAGACGTAGAACAAAATGAGATATGATATCCTTGTTTACAATCTCGGATGCCTGTTGATGTCTCATATTTTCTTTCCACAGCTTGCCCACCTGCTTAGAGAAGGTTACATGGTAATGATCTGTAACCCAAATCTAATAACAAAGTAATCATAAATATGAGAATTTACCAATTTTTCCATTTCTTCTGGTCTCTTTCCCCGAGATAAACCATCAGAAATCCCCTTAAGAACTGCACCACACAAAAATAGCCTTCAACCACACAACAGTCTAATTATGGCCTCTGTCGGCTATAAAAGAATTTGAAGAAACGCATTGGAAAAATATGCGCTGATTTGATTCCAGTTCATTATGTTTTTCAACTGAATAAGGAATGATGTAGGTACCAACTAACTATATAGCTTGCAAATTTTGGAAACACTGCAAGACTTCTAATATGCTTTTGCTTTTAATTTTCATGTCTGACATTCAATAATGAAATAATATTAGCAGTACCAAAAATCAGTTGAAAGCATAGTAGATCAAGAATGCTATACAACCGCAAAACCCTAGACACCAGAATCGCCAGCATTCCAACAAATGAATGCGCATCAGCGGGGCTCCGGAATTCGCAGAAGAGAAAAAGAGAAAATTAAAGATAGAAGGAGAAAATTCACCTCGGAGACGATCCAAGGCGTACAACTCGAAATCCTCGAGCCTGACTTCGAGTGGTGGAGCAGAACGATAGAGTGGAAGGGTGTTAGTAACATTGTTAGGTGAAATTTTCCTGTGGCTCTGAGATCGAACAATTTCCATTGCTTATGCTATATCGTGAAGCCAACAATACCCTGTAAGCTCTAGCCGGTATGCGTTTGAGCTATGCTTCACAATCCTAAAAGCGGCGCCAAATGAGAGGCGGGGCACAAAATGGCGGGAACGTCGCAAAATTTTTTTTTTTTAATAAACTGTTATTACTTATTAGACTTTATGGGACTTGGTCACTTGACCACACCACACCCACACTTTCAAAATCATTAAATTATTTTTCTATCAATTTATTTAAAATTCATTAAAATTCTTTGAATATAATTAAAATAAATTTAAAATATAATAGTATACAAATGCCGACAATTTTATGGCCCGTTCATTAGGCAGAAATAAAAATGGAAATGAAAACAAAAATAGAAACGGAATACATTTGATGTGTTTAGTAGTAAAAGTTTGGTAATGGAAATAGAAAGGGAATATATTAAAATGACCATTTTACCCCTTATATTAAAATAATAAAAAGAAGAAGAAAAAAAATTTATAATTGTATCAAATTATGTCAAATTAGAGGGGTATAATAGATATTTTATATTTTTTTTTAAGTTAATGAAAATGAAAAAATAAAAAAGTAAGTGGGCCCGATGGACCCCACTATTTTTATTTCAATTTCCATGAGTGTTTCTTACAAATGAACATATATACACATTTTCACTTGTACTTGCATACATGTGTGTATATATACGCATTCATACTTGTATTATATGTATGTATGCATAAACAAATATACATATTTTTATTATATAATAAATAATTTTAACATAAATAACTAGATATTCCAAAGTCATTATAATATATATATATATATTCTGGAAAAAAAATTAATGTGCAATTCTTGTTTTCCCTTTAAAACTTTTACTAATATAAATAAATAATAAAGATATTTAGCTTCTTTGTAGTTAAACAATCTTGTGAGTCCCATTGCTTGTTCATTTTCTACAATCTTCAATCTATATAATGTTCTACTGCCACATGAACAATCCATATAAATTTACAATCATGTTTCAATGAACAATTAGGATTATAAACAATTATCGAACTAAAATTTTATTTAATTTTAACTTTTCAAATCAATTTCAATATTACGGCAAAAAATGTTTAAATCTTTTAATTTAAAACACGATATTAATTTTTAATTAAATTATTTTGAAATTTAAAATCTATACAAATTAGTTGTGGGGAATATATTTTTCTCGGCAAACGCTTCTTAATTAAAAAAATTGTAACTAAAAAATGTTATGATCTACATCACTCAAATACAAAACATCTTTTTTATTTACCCTAAATATAAAACTTATCTAGCTAGAGGACAGAATGGGAGTATGCTTTCTTAGGGCGTGTGTAATTGTGTAGCCTCTCGGCTTAGTCTTCGATTGCAAAAACAAAAAAACTTGAATCTATTGTCAATAATTTTTTCTTTTTTTTGAAATTTAATCTATTGCCAATTATGTAATTATGAATTTTAAATTTTTTAAAAAATATAATTTAAATCATTGGTTACTGATCTTCTATATTTTAAAAGTTTAAAATCAATTTTTTTGTATTTTTAAGTTGGTCCAAAATAGTCATTTTGCCTCATACTATTAATCTCTTCCGTTAAATATTGACATAAATTAAAACTTTTGACAGGATTTCAAGTCCACGTCAACACACTTATAATTATGTACTTAATAAAATACAATTATGGTCACACCTAAACTCATTGATGTATAAGGAGTGTGCATTTTAAAGAAGACGAATAAGAGAGATAAATTTGTAAATTTAATTTTCAGCACATATTCTTTCTTCATCAATTATGGTCACACCTAAACTCATTGATGTATAAGGAGTGTGCATTTTAAAGAAGACGAATAAGAGAGATAAATTTGTAAATTTAATTTTCAGCACATATTCTTTCTTCATCAATTATTGCATAATATCTTTGGTAGGGCAGTTGGAGTGTCGAAGCGAAATACTCAAAGGTGAGGGTTGTGTTCTCTTATTGAAGATTTACGTAGGTTACATAAATGATAGATTGTATGCAACTGTTAAGGTGGTGTTTGATATTCAGTGAGTATTTTAGTGAGAAGTGGAAGTGGAAGTAAGTGATAAAAAGTATGTTTGGTATCCAGTGAAATGGAAGTGGAAAGTAATAGTAATATTGTTTGGTATGGTGGGAAGAAGATAGGGAAATAGAAGATCAAAATATGAAATATCTTTTTTGCCCTTACTTTTTTAGAAGCCACAAATTTTTTAAGGGCATTTTGGTTTTTAAACATCACATCACTTCACCTCACCACAACTTCCCTCCTCACACACAAGCAACCTTACTCACCTCTCATGAAAGAAGTTACTTCATTTTCCCTTTCACCTCACCACCTACTAAACATATTAAAATCTCACCTCACCTGTACTCACTCCCTACCAAACATGTCATAAGAGTACATTTCGAAGAAGCTATGAGAGTGAGAAAATCAACTCTTTACTATTAGGTACATGAGGTAAGTGTCAAGAATTTCGCATGAATGCACTTAAGTCACATTTGTTAGAGGTATTGAAAGTGGAAATGAACATGGGCGAGAGATTCATGTTTGAAAATTGTGTTGAAGATTGTTAGAGTTTTGAAGATCCCGTTAAATAAGGACATGCAAAAACCAATTTGCTAGGTTTTGATTTTTTTTTTTTCAAAACAAAGCTAAACCTAATTGATCATTATTGTAAAACTATATGATAAGAGTAAAAGAGAAAGGAAGAAGACAAGAGAAGAAAAAATGTAGTACTCAATAATCAACTTTTTGGTGTATCAAATCATTGCATACACAACCTCTTTTATAGGGCTACTAGGGTAACCTTCACATCATAAGTTACAAAGCATTAAGGTATGCATATAATGCACAATCAATATTGGCATAAATCATATTGAATTTGGGGTTATGGACTCAGTGATTTATGGAGGTTTTGGGAGTGCTAAAGACATCCACAAAAGCACAATATATTTACAACAATCATTTAATTATTGAGAGTATTTATTTATTATATTAATAAAAATGTAAATATATTACAAAATAAAAAGTATATTTAGCAATGGACTATAACCATAATTACTAAACATATAAAAAGATTATGCTTAATTTTTAATGTAAATTCTGAATTATATTAATTTCTTGTAATTATGATTAATACTTGTTTTAAAATTTTCTTAAAGCAATTTTTTTAAAATATTTATTTTCATAGTTAACGTTTTAAAAATAAGTTGTTTTTATTAAAAATGGACCATCTAATCCAAACAAATTGCAGTTATTTTGGTTGGTATGATGTCAAAACCGATCCAATTGTACTCTATTATTATTTTGTTACACGTACAAAAGTAGCCACATTTTTCTAGAATCATTTGCAAAATGGGGAATATAAAATTAAGAAAGTTTGCAACAGTTAGTCTTTATCCTATCTAATTTTATTGGGGTTTAAGTTATTGATGAATCTAATAGTAATAGATTTATTGTTTTTCTTAGTTACAATTTTACTTCTCATGTGTCTAATAGGTTTGCAATTATGAGTGGTTACTTGAGGTATGTTTGGCAGTATACCATTCTAAAAAAATTTTACATTATATTTTATACATATTAAACATATTTTTTATCATACTTCTTTTTCTCTCTTAATTTTGTTCTTTATCTCTCTCATCACTTTTATATACAGTACTTTCTTTTATTCTACATTACTTTACTCTACAGTACTTTAGATCCGTGCATTTATCCAGATAGGAAATAGATTTAGTATAAAATAATATGTAATTTAACTATTTTTCTTTTAATTTGAGTTTTTATCAAAAAAAGAAAATGAAAGAGCTACACGACAGGCGAGAGGAAAGTGAAACAGAAACCAACACTACACGTCCGCTCAAGCTTTCTTGTACGCAACGCTCGCTAAAGTCCACGCTCACTCCGTCCGTTCACAGTATTTCACTCTCGTCGTCTTCTTCGTCGCTTCGCATCGTTGGAAGCCAATGGATACTTTTTTGATGTCATATTTCAATCGTTTCAGAAGTTCAGCTAATTCATTCCTATCTCAATACGAACCTATTGTTCTTCTTCTTTCTCCTCTTGTTGCTCTCCTTCTCGCCAACACAATATCATCGTTTTTTCAGCTCGTTCATGATAAAGGACTTAAACAAACGCTACTAGGGTTTCTCATCAACTCTGTCAAGTAAATTAATTCATTTAAATTTGTTGCACTTACTTTTACGTACTTTTCTTTAAGAGAGATATATATTTCATTGGATATTTGCTTAGTCTAAATCTGTGATCTGTATGGAGCAACAGATTGATCCCTGGTGTGAAAAGGTACATCGATGCCGAAAAGCAAAAGGTGAGCTGTTTTTTTTTTTTAACGTTTTATATGCATCTATCCCATTTTCCATCCTTGTGAGATATATAATCCTCGCTATTTTTACATCATTACTAGTAAACACTAAACACTCAAAAATAGAATGATAGGAGAAGCCATTGGCTCATCCTACCGATTGCTTTTGAAGAGCTGCTAAAATATGGGCTAAGTTGATTTTATACCATTAACTAGCCAAAGCCAAGGGAAGGAAACGTATTCTATTGAGCGTTGTCAGTTACTTGGATAAATAAGTAATTAGCTTAATCTCCCTGCATCTGGCTTCAACACCACAGCAGCACTCGTGATACCATGCTTAGGCAAGAATTAGAAAACTCTTTATTTGTTTTGTTTTGTGACTGGAGTCTACTTGACAGATCTAAAGTTCTTAATGCTGAAATACTTGCTCTGCATTAATTTTGTTATTTTCTGGAATTAGTCATCAATAAATTGGTTGATAGTTACATTTATTAAATTAGTGGTTAGTTCAATTTTCATGTTGTCGTAATCCCTTAACTTTTGGAATGGGAGAATTTGAATTTGGAATTTCTCCTTCCGAAGCAGTTGTGCGCACTCCACTTACTAGGTTTAGTTAGCTTGTTCTGCTACCAATATTCAAGAATAGGACGTGGCTAAATGGGAAAGTAATTGAGACATGATATCATGGAAAACCGTATTTATAGAACATACAAGTCAAATCCTAGGTTACAGTCATTTTATGTTTATGCTTAATATAGTTATTTTATGTGGCCTATGTGAACATTCACATGACATCCTAACATTTATTTGGCTTTGTCGATCAAAATTATCTGCCTAATCATTGACTTGAATCTGTCGCTTGGAAGCATTCTTGTTCCATAAGTCATTACATAGCATTGACAGCATACGTTTTTCCAAACCTACACTTTGCTTTTTACATTTTATTTCCATCTGTAAGCCTGGGATGTTAACACATTTTGTGGTTGATCTGGTCACTGGGAAAACAGGTTGTGAATAAGTTGCAGTCTGACGTTAAGTCTAAAAAAGAAGGTTGGAGAACAGATTTGCCAAGGGCAGGACTAGGGATGGAAGTTATTGAGAAAATGAGACATGAGAAAAGCAAGGATGTGATTTGGCAGGGCAAATGCTCTGGTACAGTGTATGTTAGTAATACCATTAACAATTAATGTTATGATTATTTTGCACTTGAATTTTCTTACCCCCTGCCCATTCCATTGTTCTTACTTCTTGGGGCTGACCACTGACACCTGCTGTTTTTCTTCTCTTTTTAATTGTTGCAGCTACATTGGAGGAAGTGAATATGATGCACACTTTTCCTTGATAAATGAGGCATGCTCAATGTTAGTAAGACATGTCAGAGCTGTCAGTTTTCCCTTTTTTTTGGCCTAAAGCTGTCAGTTTTTTCCCTAATGTTTCTGTCAATGTATATTTTTCTTTGTTGAATATGGATGGATTTTTTGCTTAGTTCAGTGATTATGTGACTAAGTAGATATCAGCGTAATTAGCTTAAGGTTTTGAAGTTTGTGTTGTGTTTTTGTAGCTGGGTCATCCCATCTTGACTACTATTATCAGATTCTGTACTTTTTGGTTAGACCAATCTGGCATTTGGAACAGTCTGACAAGACCTAAGGCTCTTTCTCATTTGCTTAAACTTGAAAGTATCCTGACCAAGTCGGTGCGTTTAACTTTTTGGTTTTTTTCCATATAGAAATAAGGAAGTTGATAATTCTTTACTACACTGACCATTAATTTGTTCTTAACATCAGATGTAGTTTAATTATGTATCTTTCTGAGTCCCATAGAATTCTTTGAACGTTAGTTTTTGTCTAACATTTCGCTTATGGTGATGATGCATTAGCGTAATTGACATTATAGGAAGTCTTACATGCAATTAGAATAATGTTTAAGGTTATTCCATGTTCTTTTTTTTTGTCCGCCCGATCTCCGAGGCTTAGCCCCAACTAATCCGGATTTGACTCGTGTCGCACACCTGGCTATGGTGGGAGAGTCTCGGAACCTTGCTTAAGCGATACCAAGCCTCTTATCACTTGGACCAACCCCTCGTTGGTGGTTATTCCATGTTCTAATGTTGCTATAGAACCATTACGTCTATTGAAAATTTGACGTTCGTAAACTTTCAGGTTTGCACATACCAATCCCTTGCATTTGGATGTATTTCGGAGTGTTACACGCTTTGAGGCAGAAGTGGTTGCAATGACAGCTGCACTTCTTGGAAGTAAAGGAAAGAGTTCTGGGGGACAAATATGTGGAAATATGACATCGGGGGGGACTGAAAGTATATTATTAGCTGTTAAGTCATCTCGTGACTATATGAAGTCTAAGAAAGGAATTACAAGACCCGAAATGTATGTCATCTGTAAATCACTATAATATATTTGGTACTTTATCATTTACTTAAATTATCTATTCACTAGTTTCTTTCTGATTGTAGGATAATACCTGAGTCTGCACATTCCGCTTATGACAAGGCTGCACAATATTTTAATATCAAACTGTGGCGTGTCCCAGTTAACAAAAGCTTTCAAGCAGATCCAAAAGCAATTCGACAGCGTATTAACAAAAATACAATCTTGGTATTAAGTTACTTGATAACACCTAGTCACTTTTCCGTTGATTTCACTTGTATGTTTTGAAGTGATTCCCTTTTGGTTTGAAAGTGGTGAGGAAGCTCCTTACAATACAAATTCACGTTCTTAAGCAAAATGACTTTTATGTGGTATTTCAGATTGTTGGTTCTGCCCCTGGGTTTCCTCATGGAATAATTGACCCTATTGAAGTAAGTTTCTCAGTTATATGTTGAAAAAGAATATAAGGTCAACTTGCTTGATTATAGATATAATGCAGAAAATGTGTCAATTTCTTCAATAGGAACTTGGTGATCTGGCATCAAGCTTTGGAATTTGTTTTCACGTTGACCTTTGTCTTGGTGGCTTTGTATTACCTTTTGCTCGTGAACTTGGGTATGGTTAGAAAGTTGAACACTTTTATACATTAATTATTCATCTAAATGCTGTTGACGTCACATTATACATACCTTTGCCTTTATTTGTACATAGACAAAATTGCATTATGTGCTACTTGTATATAATAATTTTGATAATTGGACCTAAATATCTGTCACTGATTTGTTTATTAGGAATGGTTACATATAAAACCTTAGCATTTAGGACGTCTTTGCATAAAGAATATTGATTTAGTATTTTCTTCTTCACCCAAAACGTTCTTGATATTTTTTGGTTGGTTGTGCCTAAGGGTGGCAAATGTTTGATTACGTTTGGGTTTGGGTTTGGGTTTGGTCAATAAAATGTTGGTTGAATGTGGGTCATAGAATTATTTATGAACTACTTTAATAATTTCGTTGGGTCATTAGATGACCCAAGACCTATGATAGAGTACCGAGAGAGGTGTTGTGGAGAGATCATAGATCTTATAATGATCTATATATGGTTTTCATTTAGAAAAGGCCTATGATAGAGTACTAAGAGAGGTATTGTGGAAGGCTTTAGAAAAGAATTGCGTTAGTGTAGCTCATGTCCCAACAATTATCTAAAGACATGTATGATGGGGCCACAACTTGTGTGAGAAGACAAGGTGGGGCCACAAAGGATTTCCCTATGGTATCCAAGAGGTGGCACCAAGGTGCATGCTTATAACTTGCTGTGAGATGCCAGCTGCAGTCTGATGTAAAACTACCTTTCCTCTACCATATGTATGTGTACACACTGTCAGTCTGTCATTACATCTGATTCTTTTTCCCTGAGAAAAGAGGCATTTATATTGGGCATGGTAGGTAGGTAGGCTTTATTTATCAATGTTTGCCTATATATATACGTGTGTGTGTGATTTTTTTAACACACATTTTTTTTTAGGTACCCTATTCCACCTTTTGATTTCTCTGTTAAAGGAGTCTCTTCAATATCAGTGGATGTGCATAAATATGGTTTAGCTCCTAAAGGAACAAGTATAGTACTATACAGGAATCATGAAATCAGAAAGGTAACTTATTGGTTTGTTAAATAACGTAAAGGAAATTCAGAGATGGAATATTTTGTAGTATTCTGAAGCATGTCACTCAATATATATTTTTTCCTTTTTCTTTTTATGAAAGTATACTTCTTTTTTTACCTTGGAGCTGATTATCCATAAAGATTCTTAAGAATAACAAATTGATTTTACCAGTGTTCTTTGTTCATGATTTAAAAGATTTATTCTTGTCAGAGTCAGTTCACTGCCACCCAGAAAATCCAAGAATTTGAGTTGTCATTTTTCTAGGTTATCCCTTCTGCCCACAGTTGTAACAAGATGATTTTTTTTGGAGTTAATCTTAGAGTTGTTCATCTATTATGAAAAGGAAATCTTGAAGAGATGTTGGAAAGAATCTTACCTTCTATTTCCCCCTACTTAAGGTAGCTACTGTTACATTCAGGTTTTTCAATATGCCAATGCTGATTTAGCACATTTAAGAAGAACAGGGAAGAGAGATAAGAAAAGGCGTATTGAAGGTTTTTCTTCCTTTCCTGAATAAAATGATATATAAATAGGATATAGAGAGAAGAACACATGGTTATTAGCTAGAATAATCTAATCTTAAAAGGTCTGAGTACCCAACTCCCCGATACTTTTAGAAATAACTTTTTATCTAAATTAAACAACCCTTGTAACTATAAATTCTCTTTATAGGAAAGTGCTAAACGGATAACCCTAACTGCCTAGCCAGTGAAAGTAATTAAATTGAACAATGACTAGGTGGGAGATAGTAACAAATATTGTTATTACTTATTATGATCCACCCTTATGTGTGCCACTCTTTCCCCTTCCCCCTTTTTTCTATATGGATTAACTTATCTGGAAAATGTTTCAATGGCGAATTGCTTGGTGACTTGCATGAAACTGATTACTAATGCACTCCGTTTTGGGCTTGTGGACTCAACAGCATCAATTTGTTGCTGGTAAGTTTACAATCTTTATGATTTTATAATGTCTTAGGCTTATTGTTTTTTGTTCTGTATAGGAAAACTTCGTAATTGTTTGTATGTGCGTACGCTCTCATACAATATTTAGGCTTATTGTCACCAGTCGCCACTTACAATGTTTACTTCATAACTTTTACTTTTTATAAAGCTCTATCTAAAAAAGCCTCATTAAAAAGAATATTTTTTAAAAGCCTGTCCAAATGGGCCTTTGCTTGATTACGCAAACATGTAGCATTTTTCTTCTTGTTGCTAATTTGTGCTGATGTTGCAGTTACTGAGTGGTCTGGTGGGTTATATGTGTCTCCAACCATAGCTGGAAGCAGGCCTGGAGGTCTTATTGCTGGGGCTTGGGCAGCAATGATGTCTTTAGGGCAAGAAGGTAATAGTCTCCAATTTCTTTGTAGCCTTAAAACAAGAATTTGCTCCCTCTTATTTCTACTTGTGAAGTTGTGATGCCTAATGGATGGTTTATGGTCAACTATTGGTCTATTTCATTATGCAGGTTACCTGGAGAATACAAAAGCAATTATGGATGTTTCAAAAAGAATACAGAAAGGGTATACATACTGTGTCTTTCTGTTTCTCTGTGCTTGTGTTTTTGTGGCTCTTATAAATTTTAAATATATTGTTTACGCAATGTGCAGCATAAGTGAAATTCCTGAATTGTTCATCGTTGGAAGACCAGACATGACAATTGTGGCATTTGGATCCGATGTTGTGGACATATTTGAAGTTAATGATATCTTGTCCTCCCGAGGGTGGCATTTAAATGCATTGCAGAGACCTAACAGGTCGGGCTCACTTAATGCAATACAATATCATAATATGCATTATAAAATACATTTTTTATATTAGCAGTGTCTAGTGGGTGGTAGTGGTGGCCTCCCTAATATTTAGAATTCTATTTAGCCGGAAAAAAAAAAAGGATTCTAAATCACTCGTTGGATTGTGGCTCTCACAAAGAAACTAAAACTGTTTCCTGCTTCTTTGTGCTTGAATCAGCATCCATATCTGTGTGACACTGCAGCATGTGGCGGTTGTTGAAGACTTTCTCAGGGATTTGAAGGAATCAGTGATAACTGTAAGATGTTTACTTTGTATCGGTTTTTACTATAATTAAAGGAAAAAACTTAGGTCCATTTCCTTATGTCCATTTCATCAAGTTCCCCAATATAAATATGACACGTGGCAAAAATTGTTTAAATAACCAATACATTAGAGAGATAATATAGAAGATCACATTTTATATGACCAATCATAGAAGAGAGTGTAAATATAATATATGATTGGTGGAACTTGATGAAATGGACATAAGTAAATGGACCTAAGTTTTTTCCATATTTTTCTCTTTTTCTCAACTGAACTCTTAACACGTGTGGGTCTATGTATGGTTTTACATAAAAACATCACTCTTGATACAATGCTACATTCTTAATTTGATGTCTTATCTGTTGCCTATTTATTTGAGTATTTTGGCAAATTGTAGGTGAAAGAAAATCCAGGACCAATAAGTGGAGGGTCAGCACCTATATATGGTGCCGCAGGGAAGATGCCAGATAGAGGTATGGTCCAGGAATTGTTGGTAGATTTCATGGATGGTACCTGCTAGCCATGTTAAAGCTCTGGTTTGACTCTATTTGTTTCCATTTTATTTCCAATAAAAATTTATCTTTCTGTCAAGTTCTTTGTTCTATAATGTAAACAATTGCTTTCATTCATCGTGTAAGAGCACACCGACACATTCTTCCCTAGACAAGCCTAAGCAGAAACAATCTAAAGAAGCACAACAATTGAAGTATCATGTTCTAACGCACCCCAAGTTTAGCCAGAAAGTCTGCAACCCTATTATTTTCGTGGTGATTTTTGGGAAGTTTCACGACCCAGTCTATGTGAGGCAGCTGATTCCAATACAATTAATTTATTTTAAATTTTATTGATTATATTGTAGTTGGAATAAATTAAAAATAATAAAAGGCGAGAGTTTGTATATATATATATATATAACTATCAAGAGCCTTCTAATTATACTTGAAAGTATTTGATAAAGGGTTTAACATGGGAAAGGAACCACTAGAGAGCTCCACTTGACCACTTCTGTCCTCTCCACATGTTTTATTTAATAACAAATAAAAAAGTATAAACTTATGAAAACTATCGAATATTTGAGTCTAAGGTTCCGTTTGGTTTCATGATTTAAGGTCGAAATGTTAGTTGTAATCTAACATTTTTTTTAACATTCTTTATACTAAACATATTTTACTCTTTGTAATCTAATAAAATGATGTTTTTACTTTTATTTTTTATTTATTTATATTCTATTATCACTTTTAATATAAAAATAAAATAGTCATTTTATCCACTTATTCCATTTATATCACATTCACATTCCCTTAAATATTCTCATTTTCATGGAGCCAAACAAAGCCTTAAAACATTTTTTTTTGAACTGCCTTAGAACGTTATTTAAGCTCAAGTTTTTTTTAATAAAATTGTTGGGCTTTAGAGGAGAGGGGAGGTCAGACATTGAGAAATCGGTTTCTTTGTATCAAACCCCCCCCCCCTTTTTTTTTCATAATATTGTTCTGTGATAAATTATAAATCGCAAAGATATTGAATGCTTGAGTTTTTCTTCTTGACTTACTGTAATACTATTGCATCTTGAACAGTTGAACTTACGATTGGTTTTAGTTTCATTGGGGCGGGTCCATTAAAGTAGTATTCTCACTAATTTAGTGATTATTTTATGTCGATAAAACATTGCCTTTTTTGTTTCTTCCATATTTGAAGGGTGTTTATATATAATCAAAAGGGTGTTCATCGATACAAATGATTTCCATGAGCTTATTTAATTTTTTGGAGTGAGTTATACCCGAGGTTTATAACATTTAAACAAAAAAATTTTATTTAAAAGAAAATTGTAAGAACAAGAGGAGCAAGCCTGTAGTGATATGATATGTATTGCACTAGTAACTCTAACCATTTATTTTAAATTATTTAAAAAAAAACCGAACCATTTCTTACTTCGTTTTTCTCTAATTTTTCCATAAACCTTTTTTTTTTGGTCAAGAATTGTTCTTTATGTTTGTTACTTTACAAAGAATTGTATTGTCAAACCTAACCTTGAGCGGCGAACTTGATCTCTTTTGTTTAAAAAATTGTACACAATTTCTCTAACATTTAATATTATAATTAAAAAATGTCCTCCTAATTTTAATTTTATCATTGAATTTTTACAGAATACAGTTCTTTTCAAAATAATAAAATAACTTAATTATTTTCACTATCATATTAAAATTTTCATGTTAGAACTAAATATTAATCTTTATTGTTAAATTAAAAACAAAATCACAGACTCACAGTTTTATACTATGTAAAAAATTATTTCCTTTAAGAAATTAATTAGAGGGTAATGGAATGTAATTTTAAAACGAAAAGAAAAATAAGTGTAGTTCGTCCAAATTTCAGAAGGTAATGTAAAAACATTAATATCTCATATACCTGATAATATTGCATTACGCTCGGAAAGTCTATGACCTTTTATTTGCAATAAAAGTAAAATTTGAGAATACATGTTGTACAAATATAACCGATTCATCGTCATCCAAGGCCATTCAGATTGGTTAAGCAATTTTCTAACCTATAAACGACTCATAGTTCTACTAAATTAAAGATGGCCGCATGAAGTTTAAAGCTCAGTATGGAGATTTGAAGGAAAAAAGAGGGGGGGGGAGGGGGGGGGGGGGGGGGGGGGGGCTTCACTCTAGACTAGAATAGTAAAGCAAATTTTAAAGCAGCATAACTTGAGTTTTGGGGAGAACTGGAGAAGAAACCAATCAGAAGCAGAGACCAAGGGAATATATGTAAGTCATCATCAAGCAATTGGAAGCTCACCAGAGTCAATGACAACCACCTTCTTCCTTGGACGGTCACCTCGATCTGTGTCCTGTGACTCAATTAACTTAACAATATCCATGCCTTCCAAAACTTGGCCAAATACAACATGCCTCTGATCCAACCATGGAGTCTGCAAAACATGTCATTGTAGACTATGTCAAGACCTTTCATAAGAAATGTCCATTAAATTACACCACGTTAAAAGTTTTAATCTGAACAAATAAATTTTATTTAATCCAATTTAAACACTGATCAATGTCAATAGCAGACAGCTTTATGAAGACTGGGGAAAGAATATTTCAAATAATATGGGTAATTAGTTAGAATTAGAGAATTAACAATCAAGGCATTAAGGCTTAAATTATGTTTTGAGCATGTGTTTATGGTTCTTTTATAAACTCTTACTTTTAGACGTTATAGGGAGCGTAGCAATGAAATAAAATCCAAGTATGGTTTCCCTTCCTTTCTTCCTCTTTCTCATTCCATCTCTCTGTTTTCTCCCTCTCATCTTTCACTTCATCACAGCAAATGATACTGTGATCAGAATCATTTAATTTGAAATTGGGTGTCATCAAGTTTGAGGCGTCCTAAAATAAACTTCTTGGCCTTATTATAAACAAACAATAAAAGCACAAAACATAATGCAAAAGTTGGCTAATGCTTGGCATCGCAATATATAATACTAGAGGCTTTGCATACACAAAAGCACATGCTATGTTTTCTTTATTTTTTGAAATATAGCATGAAATAACAATTATTAGATTTTAAAACAATAAATTAAATAATAGAAAATTATTTAACTCTCCACTATTTTGTTCAAACTTCCCACTTTCTTTATATTTTATATAATGATATATAATTTTTTTAGACTAGAAGATCCCGAAATCATTATAATATAATACAGATTTCTTATTCAAACAGCCATGTTGCTCTAACTCAACTCTCGTTGCCCCCACCATTTTTGGAAAAATTGGTTGCTTTGTGGGTGGGGGAAAAGAGTAACATAGTCTCATCTCATTCCAATTTTTTTCACAAAGAGGGGGCATGGCTCCAGATATCAGTTGAAACTCCAGAGTCCAGACATGCACAGAATCCATACAATTCTTTCTGAATCCATACAGAATCCATACATAACAAGCATGGGACTAAAAAATGCCAGTCTAACAATAAGAATATAAATAGAAAGATACCTTGACGGTGCATATGAAAAACTGACTCCCATTGGTGTTTGGGCCTGCATTTGCCATGCTAACGACTCCTGGTCCCACATGAGCCACTACATATATTATACATATCAGCCTTCTATTTGCAATGTTTTCAATAGAATATGGATTATAAGTTATAACAATAAACGGATAACCTAATGATCTTATGACATAACTTCATGATTAATTAAGCTTACAAATTTCTTGAGAAAATAGAGTGAAAATGTTGAGAGAGATGGGAGAAAAAACAAATGTTTTAACCAGATCGGTCATTGAAGTTTGAACCAATAAAGGCACTCGTTTACAATTCATTGGTTGTTGTAACTGTTGTTTAATCGCAGTCAAACCAGTGACAATAATAGATTTATATATATATATATATATAAGTAATTTTACATATCATAAAAATCATATATTACATTTATAGCAAGTTCATTAGCATCGTTATATGTAAAAACAAGCCAAACATGATGTAATTATCACATAAACATAAAATTTCAAGTCATGAAGCTACATTGTACTCATGAGAAGTAAGGAAAAAGATTAAAAAATAAATAAATCCTTGAATCAATTTAAGCAGTTTGGTCGAACAGCTGGTTCAGTCCAGTTGATGGTTCTTCTGGGAGGAACAACTGACCAATTCACTAGCATTTTGGTCGAACAGCTGGTTCAGTCCAGTTTTTTTATTGGTGGAAAAAAAAACTATATTCATGGGACTGCGTATATAACAATGACAGTAACCTGCATTTATACTAATACAACAACTTTATAACGACTCATGTACTACAAGTAGTGTCTTCAAGGAAAATTTCACTAAGATGATAGGCTAATATATTAATCAAACTATGCACCCCTTTATTTCCTGTGAGCTAACCAAGTTCTTGTACAGTATCTCTATGCTTAACAAGCAGGAGAGCTACAAGAGACATAGAAATGATTAAACTCACACTTAAAATTCTCGTCTTTGAAGGTGCGACCATAAATACTCTTGCCTCCAGTTCCCTGCAGTAGTTTACAGAACAAGATTTGAATCATAATGCTCCATAGGAATCTCAAGTTAAAGTGTCAAATTTGTGTCAAAAAATTACAGAACAAGAATGAGATGAACTCATGAAAGTGCTGCCAGTTAGTTGAAATCATGCTCTTTCACCAAGACAACCAGCCACTTTTTCTGGTTTGGAGATTTGATCAGACTTGACCGACATGGGAATTGGGACTTCTCCACTTCTTTTGTGATCTTACAGAAAGGTCTAGAAAAAAGGGAAAAGGAAAGCTTGTTTTGTGTAACTTTGGTTTACTATTTAAGTATTGTATTTGGAAGTGAAGTTGGAAAGCCTAAACTCTGAAGTTGCAGTTTAATAAAGATTTTACAATCATTCAGATTGCAAATGTTTTCACTTTATTCCAATAGAAATCTTACATCTTGTGCTTATATTTATTATTATTTTATATATAATATATAAGAGCAACATAGTTTCAAAAGTATAATAGTAAATTTTAATGGTTTATAACCGTTTAACTATGGTTGGAAACAGTTTTAAATGATTCAAGTCAGCATTATGCCTTGGCTGCATTTTTTACCCCTTTGGGAGGGGGTGGCCGAGGGGGCATTTGAGTGGGGGAAAGATGGTCCAAGAAAGGTTGTGAGATTTAATTATGCTGTTAAGCTCATTTAGGCTACGATAGTTTTTTAAAAGAAAAAAAAAAATCTCCAAATCCTAAACCAAACAGAGAGCTGAGCAACATTTTTAAAGCTGAACAACATTCCTATTTAAATTGCGGGGCAATGAACCTTAGCCCCATTTTCCATTGTTGGACAGGTAGTGTCTCTGTACATATTTGCTGTTCATGCTAGAGTTAGCGTAGGTCAGAAAAAAATCATAAACTACGTGAAAAAAATCATAAACTACATGAAAAAATCATGAAGATATAAATGACATATAACCACTCAAAGGGAGTTGGCATTACCCTTTTCATACACAACCGGGGTAATAGATCATATGTAAAATTAAAACCTAATTATAGAGACAACTAAATGGGGAAACTCACTGCTATACCAGCTTAAAGTCAAAAGGACCTAAAACCAGGTTAACAGAACCTGTCAACCTCTTACACATGCGAGTTCTCTGATTTACTTGATTGATAAAAGATTATGTTACTTAACATCCTCAACTGGGATCTTCCACTAAAACGTGCTACTGCATAAATTTGGGTATCACATCACCAAATTTGCTGAGGACACTAGTATACAAGAGAAACTTGACTTCGGTAAATCATTCAGAATATCTATTATTCTATATGACTCTGAAAACAAGGTACATGAATTATTCTTGTAGGTGTAAGGTGGTATACATATCAAGTTAATACCCTTGGAAATTGACTAGCAGAACTTTTAGGCCATATACCTAGTGCACTATCACACCATAAGTCAACTCAATGTGCGGCCTCATGCAAACTAACAACAAAAAAGCATAATAACAAAAACAATATCTTCTGAAGATTCAATGCCAATGCAGTCCCTTGTTAACCAACTATTCCAAACCGTACATCTAAACAAAGTGGAGTTAAAGACAGTAAACCACAAATTTTCAAATGTAATTCCATAAGCATAACAAGCATACTCACATTCCCTTTGTCGAAGTCCCCTCCTTGAATCATGAAATCCTTTATTACACGATGGAATGTAGAACCTTTGTACCCAAAGCCCTTCTCTCCTGAGCCAAAGTTGCAGTGTCAAGAAAATCAGGATTCATTGAGACTGATCAAAGTGACTCAGGTAGTAGAATACAGTCCAGAAGTAATGAATATGTTTATCACATAATTTACAGGAAAACCTGTACAAAGGGCACGGAAGTTTTCTGCTGTTTGGGGCACATCATCACCATAGAGTCCAATCACAATCCTTCCTGCAAGCTTCCCCACTGGATTCCCAATGCTTATGTCAAAATACACCTTTTGCGTAACTTTTGATTGTAAAGGCGCTTCCTAAAAATGAACAAAATATATGGCAAGTTAAACTAATGGCAATGGTAATAGTAGCCTGATTTGAGCTCTTCAAGGCTCAAGCTATGGATAACCAAATGAACTAGATTGAAGAGCCTTATGCTGGAAAAGCTAGTCTAAGGAGTATAAGATTTCTACCAGAGAACAAAACACTGCCAGAATAATGACAACTCCAAGCCACAAATCTAATATTGACTTCAATCTTTCCATGTATCTTAAATATATGCAAATGCCACCTATTCTTACTGAATTGTAAAAAAGTAACACCACAGTTGTCTTTTGTTAAAAAGAGAACTAAAAGATTGCTCGTTTAAGTATAATCTCTGGTCCGCAAAGGTATACATGAAATAATAAAAACAACGAAGTGAAAAAGATAATAAAACGCCTGACCACAGAGCTGGCTCGGACCAAGCTGGAAGAACGCGTTCTTTCTCGAGAAGAAGCATGCCCAAAACAAATGGAATGCTCCAAACGCAACGAACCGGTGAAGGTGCTTAAAGAGGAGCACATATTCGAGCGCCGCGAAGGAAGTCCAGCGAGCTTGATTGAACTAGCATTACTCGCAGGGTTCAAAACTCCGATCTGCGCGCATCTGCCCGGACTCGACAGCGACCCAACGTTTGACTGTGGCAACACAAAGCAAAATAGCAGAGTGTAAACGAAATCAGAGTTAGAAAGCGTTTAGTTTCTCTGATTATACAAGTATGAGGAAAGTCATAGTAAAGGAATAGGGAAACTTCATATGCTAGTTATTAATAGAAGAAGCAGTTATGCCATAATTATAATTGCAGGTTGTGGTAGAAGAAGGTAAGGAAGGGGAAGAGGAATTTACCAGGGTTGTAAATGTAGCCGCCATTGATGAAGAACTACACAATTGGCGAGCAGTGTCTCAAGTCCCAAGCAGCATATGATGGATAGATACAGGATAAATCTGCTGAAAGGACGGTTAACGGGTCGGGTTGAAATGACTAAAATGCCATTTCTGTGATTCTGTCATACTTGCAGGTAAAAATTAAAATATAGAAATTAAAGTCGAAAATGTGTTTGGTAGAATGAATATAAAAGAAATTGAATATAAAAATAATATTATTTGATATGGAGAGAAAATAATAAGTAAATAGAAGATAAAAATATGAAATATTATTTTTATTTTACTCTAGTTATCATTTTAATTTTAAAAAATTTGTTTTATTCTCTAACTTCCCTTCCTATTTATATTTTAGAGGGAAAGCTTGCTCGCTTTTCTTTTACCACATATCAAGACCTTACTTCAACTCGTGAATAAAATACAGAAGTAAGAAATATAATTTATAAGATTTTGTTGCCTTAACAGCAAACAATCCGTGCAAGAACTCATTAGTTATAAACCAACTTTTATTTGGGTTTCGATGATTAAGGTAGTTAGGGTATAGGCAAAGTACTATAATTAGTATATAATTTTCATTCCAGAACTCCCGCAAATTCCACTCTTAACGATATGGTTTGGAATTTAATTATCCCACAAATTGCAATTTTCTTTTAAATAAATCCTTGTAAGTATGTTTGGGCTTATCCTTAAAACAAAATTTAAAAAAAAAAGGTTGAACCAGCTCAACGAGTTGACAGTTCAATAAAAAAACTCTGAGTGATTGGATTGGTATATCTAAACTGGATCCAAAAGCATTTAATATGAATGAGTGTAAAGTAGTTTACTTGAATTTTGTATAAATTTAATATCCATTCTCATCATGGTTTGGTCTATTCTTTTTTTTATACCAGTTCTCTGATTTCTGCTTCCAACTAGGTTTCATGCTGTATTTTAACCTCTCAAATTATAATTAATGACACAATTATCAAAACCAAATACATCATCACAATTTCGATTGCATTTTTAATTAGTCACACTATAATGAAAAACTGAGAATCAATTAGTATAACTAATGATCTTACAATAGCTAGCTATATATGATGATTTGCTGAGGTTAATTAAAATAATGGTATTGAAATAGGATATATATATATGAGTAATGATCATCATCTCCTCCTAGCAATGGAGGCAGTATTCCCACTAAAAAGTTTGTCAATAAGAGTTTCAATATCTTCAGGCTGGTACTTAATATACTTATCCACCTGTTTAACCGAATCTAAACAGTGTTTAAACCTTCCCCAAAAGGATCGATAGGCAGGAATCATAACCGATGATATAGAAACTCGAAGCTCAGATCGAAGCTGCTCATCACTAACCACCCAAGTACTCTGTGTCTTATGTATCTCATCAAACATAGCATTGAAGCTTTTAAACCTCTCTTTCACCAATGATTTTATCACCTTCTCATTCCCTTGCAATCCCCCATGGCTAAGGCATTGCAATACCTTCCCCCAAGTTTCCCTCTGATAATTCTTATGGTACAACCTCAGTCTCGACTGCCTCCTCCTACACCAATTATCTCCCATACATTCATGAATCTCCTTCGACCCTTTAATCTTCTGTACTATGTATCTCCCATTGTTCATTAGAAACACATAACGTAACGCCTCGCTTCGATATAGCCTTGACTTCCTCTCCACATTCCCATCCAATAATTCCATCACTTTCATCACTTGTATTGCAAATGCTGAAGTATTTGATGGCAATCCTGTATTCCCGTATTCCTCATCTTCCTCCACTACTTTCGTCTTCGTGCTTTTGTCCTCCACTTTCTTCACATGTTGCTCAATCACTTGCTCCAATGTGTCCTTATACTCGCACACGTATTCCAGGTAATTCATCATGTAACGTGTCAATGGATGAACGGATCCATTTGGGACTGGAATTCTCTCGTTGTCGTTCTTGATGGAGTTCTCTAGATCGTACAAGAACATGCTTACCACTGCATCCCCTAATGTCCCCTTCGCGTTTGCTATCTCATAAGCTACTTCTTGTCCACATTTCTCCTCGTAGCATTCGTCAATTGTGGCCTCTAAATCTCTGAGAGTCTCGTAGACATCGAGGAATTTAAATAGCTTGTCCACCGAGCGTTTCTCTAACGCGATCGCCTCCGCGAAATTGAGGAACCGAATGATGACGCAGCGCGCGAGATCGCTGAATAGTCTCTGAGATATCGTTGGTTCGTTGGGGAAGACGGAGTCGTAGAACTTCCGCTCGGCGGGGAAGAGGACGGTGGAGCAATGTCGAACCTGTTACAAAATATGATAAGCCATTCAATGTAATAGACTACAAATTACTCTTTTGGTCCTTTTTTTACGAAGTTTAATATTGGTCTTCAATGTTTTAAAAAGTTATTTAAGTCCTCAACGTTTTAATTTTTTGTCAAAATTTGTCTTTCAGCATAACTCCGTCTGTTTTTTTTTTGTTAAATGTTGACGTAAAAGGCTTATGTGACACACCCTCTCTCCTATGTGTCATATTTAAATTACATGACACTCTCTCTCACTCCAACTCAGTAAAACAACGCCGTTTTGTATCACTTCTCTCTCACTCCAACTCAACAAAATAGCGTTGTTTTGCTGAGTTGGAGTTAGAGAGGGTGTCATGTAATTTAAATATGATACGTAGGAGAGAGGATGTGCCACATAAGCCTTCTACGTCAGCATTTAACAAAAAAAAACCAAACGGAGTTACGCTAGAGGACCAATTTTGACAAAAAATAAAACGTTGAGGACCTAAAATAACTTTTTGAAACATTAATGACCAATATTAAAAAAAAGAGTTTGGGTAAATTTAAAAAAAAAGTGAAAATATGCCTTTTTTTTTTTTTAAGAAGTTGAAGAATGGTTGGTCAAAAAAGAAGTTGAAGAATAGAGCTTCAACTTAAAGCATTTGTAAAAACTATTCACTTTAAATAAAAGTCATTTTTATATTATAATATCCAAACATAAAATAAAAATCCTTTAGCTAAAAGATATTTTTTAAAAAGTTTGATAACCAAACTTTTTTTTTATATAAGTTTATCCAAAATGGCTTTAGATTTTATTAAATCTGAATAATCTCTTCGTAAGCATCGCCTTGGTTTTCGATCATTTTCGGTATCCTTACCACGTTGATCCATGTGGAGATTTGTGTTTCCAATGACTCCCATTGCGTTTTCTGAATATCTTCCATGCTTATGGAAACGAATCCGAAACTCTGCAATACGACTTTGAAAGCGTGGCGTCTGAAATTGCTGAATGTGATGCAACATTCTAATTGGTAACCCGCGTTAATCATGGCGTTGCTGATCTTGTTCATCTTGGAGATCGATTCCGAAGAAAAAGCCGGGAATTCCGCTTCTAGATCTGGGCTGGGCGAGTTGGATTCGCTCTGGATGGAAAGCGCGCCCAAATCGGCGTCCTGAACAGAGGAATTAAAAGACGAGAATTGCTTGGTGGATTTCTTGGGCGTCAAGTCGCTATAACTATTGGATCTGGTATTATTCTCGAGAAGAAAACACAACTCTTTCCCTAAGAAAGACATGGTTTTCTCTAGACACGAGCTAGTCTTATCAAGCGTGGAGGACGTAAGAGAGTTAGAATCAGGGAAATCGCTCAAGGTGGTGCAGAGTCTGGACAGAAGATCCAACGCTTCGAAGAACAACTTCTCCTCGATTGGATCTTGGCCAAACTTGGTTTTGTGTCTACTACCAGTATTGTATTTCTCAATCCTGGAATCCAAAAACTTGGGTAGCAAGAAGACACATTCTGGAAGTTGAGGAGGAGGGGGAGAGTCAGATTGGAGAGAGCAGAGAAAACGATCCACTTCGTGCAATACTTCTCGTGGGTCATTAGGGACGAGTGGCGATGAGTCTCCATTGGAAAGGGCATGGTCAGAAGAAGAGTCTCTGTCTTTGGAGAAACTCAAGGATTTGGCAGGTGTTGGAATAATGTTATTGTCCATTTTTTTGGGTTGAAACTTATGGTGCTACTAGCATGGAGGACATAATAAGATCCACATTTTTTAGGAATCAAATAATTATTGATCTTCTTCTTGTTGTTCGTGTTGGTTAGGTTTGGTTCTTTGGGTTCCATCGATGGTCTTACCTTACATGATAGTAGTACCTTGTGTAATGACTATCTATTTGGGTTTGCTATTTCATGAGTGGTGGGTCGTGATTCTTGACGAGGGAGGATGATGGTATTGCTTCCATTATTATTATTGGTGGGTTGTAATCGATTCTTTTTTTGTTTGTTTATTTATTATTATTAGCTATGTTTTGACCTTTGACCCAATTCTAAAGGCATTTTTCTCGTCGTCACACGTCGCAGTATTATTTTATTTTGTTCCTAATTTTGACATGGGATGGGAGTATGGGACACATGGAAATTAAATTAGCTTTTTCTTTTTTGAGGCAAAATACTATTTAGTCCCTGAATTGTTGGTCAAATTATTATTTAGTCCCTGAATTTATCAAAAATACTATTTAGTCCCCGAAATGTTTAACTATGTCAACTATTTAGTCTCTGAATTTGACAAAAATACTATTTAGTCCTTGAATTTGTAACTATGTCAACTATTTAGTCTCTAAACTTGGCAAAAATACTATTTAATCATCGAATTTGCAACTCTGTCAACTATTTAATTTCCTGACTGTTACCCATTATAGTTGACAGAGTTGCAAATTCGGTGATTAAATAGTATTTTTGTCAAGTTTGGGGATTAAATAATTGACAAAGTTAAAAATTCGGGGACTAAATAGTATTTTTGTCAAATTCGGGGATTAAATAGTTGACATAGTTAAATATTTCGGGGATTAAATAGTATTTTTGATAAATTTGAGGACTAAATAGTAATTTGACCAACAATTCAGGGACTAAATAGTATTTTACCTTTTTTTTTTTTTTGTCTGCTCATGAGTCTCCAAATTAAGGTTTGCCCCCATGGAAATTACTTCTAAATTCTTTCCCATACTATAAGATGTGATAAATATATTCTTTATACCAATGAAATTTTTTTTTTTTTTAAATTTCCCTAAACTGTTTAATTTTTTAAGAACTACAAATAAACTTAATTTTTTATTTCCTTTCAATATTCATACATATAAAAAAAATGTATCAAGAAGCAACTAAATTTAATATAACACGTCAATTCACATTAGAATCCACACAAACTTGATTTTTTTAAGGTAAGCTAATTAATTGCGACAAAAATTTTTTTCTTTATTTCTTAAATGAAGTTTTTTCTCCTCCAGAATGGTTACGTGTGAACTGTTTCATTTTTCTTCCCACCAAAAGCCACAATAATGTCATTGAAGTCAAAGACCTTGTCGAATTTCAAAAATATCAAAGTGCATGAATTTCATGTATAATTCTTATATAGTCTTTCTTTTTGAGTTAATTATATTTATCTCCCTAAAAGATAAAATGTCAAAATTGGTCAATAAAAAATAGTTTATTTCAATTTAATTCTTAAAAGATAAGGTTATGATTTTAGTCCTTAAAAAAATATAATTTGTCTCAACTTAATTGTTAAAAACTTAAACAATTAATAAAAAATTTCTCAAATACTAAATTTAAAACAAAATGTATCTTACCGGGCTTCTTACACATATATACCTACAAAAAATTTTATCCATATATTTGTCACTTTTTAAAAAGTATCCCTAGATATGCACTATTATTTATGTCTGCATATTATTTATTTATACTTCCCATACTTATTTTTACTTACCTATAAATAATATGTGGAGATAAATTATCATTAATGATAATAATGTTTTAAGGATAACAAAATCGTTACTATTAATGACAATTTTCATTGACAATTGGAGTGCCATCTGTTTTCTAAGTCTCTCATTTTGACCAGTATGCAATAAATTGCTCTCGTTAATGTGATTCATAGATTGACTTGTAAATTATCCTTACTAGGATGATTTTGAACAATCTTTTTTCAGGAAATCTCCATCAATGCTAACAGTTTTATGCTATCAGAAAAAATTGATATATATATATATATATATAGATACTTTTAAATATTTTAAAAAATGGCCAAATTTGAAGATTAACAAATTTTCTTGTATATACATGTAAGAATTCCATCTTTCAAAAATAAAAATTGATATTTTCATCTTTTATAAATTAAATTATATATTTTAAAGACTTAATTTAATATTTTCAATGTTCAAAATTTTAAATTCAGTCCCACAACATTTTTTAAGCTTAAAAATAATAATTTATTATTTGTTTTTCAACCACCTAATTGACCCTCAAATCTCTCTTATTCACGGTCTTTATTCTGGAAACCACTTTGAATTCTTGCTCAGTTTGTATTTTTTATTTTGGCCAACGCTCAGTTTATATTCGATCCAACATATTAATTTTGGTCTACAGTCAACTTCTTCGATTTCAATCATTAAGGCAAATATTAGCTAAAACCTAGAAGGTGCTTCTCCTTTAAAAAAAGAAAAAGAAAAAATAAATTACAATCCATTATTAAACAATGTTAAAATTATACTTCTCTTTTCTTTATTTATAAAAACTTCTATATACTCTTCAAAATATCTGTAATTATATATAGATTTTTATTGAAATAATTTTATATGTATTATATATGATAAACCATTTTTCATCAATATACAAAGGTCATTTTTAATTTTAAATTAATCATATTTTTAAAAAATATTTTTATTTTCTTTTTCTAAAACTAAAATATGTGATAGATGAACATTTTTTGTTCAACAGATGGAAATAAATCATGGATGATAAAATTTAGTGAAATAAGAAGAAAGAAAAAAGTTGAGAGAAAAACAAATAAAACATCCACTATAAAATGCTAGTGTTAGCATAAAATATAAATATTCAAAGGTTCATTTTGGTTCTTTTAAGTTAACTGCTGACGTGGCATGTCAATGTGGTCACATAATATTTCTTACGTGTATCATATAGCTGACGTGGCCTTAGACACACCAAAAACACCCAAACGACGTCGTTTAAGCAAAAAATAAAATCATGTTGAGAGGACCAATATGCAACTATAATGAAACATAAAAGACTAATATACAACTTAATGAAACATAAAGGACCAATATAGAACTTCAATTAAACATAAAAGACCAATATAGAACTTTAATGAAACATAAATGACCAATATAAAACTTTAATGAAACCTAAAAGACAAATATAAAACTTTTGAAAAACATAAAGGATCAATATAAAATTTTTGAAAGATAAATGATCAATTTAAAATTTGAATGAAACACAGAGGATCAAAATGTGCATTTAACCAATATAAATTGGTGGAAATAATTTAAAAAAAATCTCAATCGTCCATCTCTGAACTTGAGAGATGGACTTGTGAACATGATGTATTTGGAGTAAAGTTATGCAATGCAACAATCTTATGTGAGTTGTCACAACTCTCAAGTGTCAAGTGATAAATTTAGGCAAATTCTTTGGGGCAAGACATGAAATTTAGGCAAATTCTTAAAAAATATCTCTCTGTGGAAAAAAAAATCAAAATCAAAGGAAGAGATGTAAACTTCAAATAATGGAGGGGATAACTAAAGCATGCTAATTGATAAAACAAATTTAATCTGCATTACTGAGGCTAATGTGATTTTGACTTTCTTGTTTGTTAAGTATGCTTTTGACCAAATTTCTCATTGTTTTTTGGTTAGTTATCGATACAGATTATAGTAATTAAATTACATGTTAGTTAGATAATGAAAATATTTTTTTTAAAAAAAGAAAGAATTTCAAAGAAACGAACGAGTCAAGAAAGTACAATTCTATTTTATAATTTTATTTAATAAATCAAATATTTTAGATGCGGTCTTCTCTTTCTCTTCGGAGTCTGTGTTGATGTTGATGATGCCGTATGGGAGAGCAGAGAATACGGTAGAGAACAGAAGATTGGTTTGATTTGGTGATTTTGTAGCTTGTTCGTTGAATTTATATTAACAGAGAAACAGAGTGTTTTTGGTATTTCTTCGTTTCCATTTCCATGAAGACGTCTCTCAGAAAGTTGCGAGGTTTCTCACTTCACAAGCATGATGACAAGGAGCGTAGGGACGTTCGACCTTTGGCTCAGTTGGACGAGCTCGCTCAGGCTACACAGGCACGTTTTCGTTCTTGTTTTCCTTTCTATTCTTGTGTTCTTGGGGTTAGAACTTAGAATTAACCTTTTCAGATTTATTCATTCTTCTGCAAAATATGTACATTCCCAATGTTTTTTCTCCCACTATACTTTTTTGCTTTATTTATTTTGAGGTTTTAATCCTAAAAAGTACAAATCATCTTCATGCCCAAAGAAAGGAACATTCAATTTTCGACTTCAGAAAGCATTTTGGTGAAGTCGATGGCCATAACCCTTAACCCTTTTTTTTTTCTCTTTTAATTTGTGCTTTTTCTATGTAAAGTAAGAGGTTTGTTTCTTTGCTCTTGCAGGACATGCAAGACATGAGAGAGTGCTATGATAGCTTGTTTTCTGCGGCAGCAGCAACAGCCAACAGTGCTTATGGTATCTCAAAGATATGATTAACTGAACGGTTAATTTTGTGTATCACCAGTTTTAAAAACAAACCAAAGAGATGGCAAACTTCACGTTTTGCTTGATGATTGATCTTACACTTTCCCTCCCTTACTCAGTATCTTTTGTATATAACTTGCTCATTTCTAAATAATCTTACAATATCCCTTCTTCTGACAGAATTTGCTGAGTCCTTGCGGGAACTGGGCTCTTGTCTTCTGGAGAAAACTGCTTTGAATGATGATGAAGAAAGTGGTACTGTCAGTGAAGCTCAACTAAGTTTTGTAAACTGTTTATTGTTGCTTTACTGATTTTCACAGGGTGCCTCGTTTTGTTAAATGATACTGTTTTCTGTCACTGTTCTAAATTTGTCACGATGATATTTTTTGTGGTTCTAATTCTTATTGCTTGCACGAGTGTCTTTTTTACTAATTGTTCATACTCATAGGGTTGCATTATCTTATTAGTGGAGTGTAATCATGCAGGAAAAGTTCTGCTTATGTTGGGGAAGTTGCAGTTTGAACTCCAGAAACTTCTTGACAACTATGTGAGGCCTGTTTGCTTGTGTAAAACTTCAAAACCCTTCTTTTCCTAAGGATCTGAAAATTATTGCTTTGGTATTTCAGCGTTCTCACATATCCCAGACAATTACCAGTCCATCAGAGTCTCTTTTGAATGAACTTCAAACTGTTGAGGTTTGTTCATATGTACCTTGTATTAGACAATTATATTGTTTATTTCATCATACTCAAACGTGATGAAACTGCAGATTCACCTTTTAATCTCTTCTCCTTTATCCTGTCCTTAACATTGTTGATTGTATGCCTCAGTTAATTGCTCTTATCTATCCTGCTCCCAACCAACTTGATTGTTCTGCTTCATTGAGTTTTGATGCTTAATGCATAAGATTGTAGAGTGGTTTTGTTGCTTATGACATTTTGCCATGAACACAGTGCAGTTTTTTGTGTATAGTGGTTTTTGTCCAAGATTTGGACAAGAGAGTGGATTGGGAAATATACAAAAGTGCCCTATGAAAAGAAATTTGACTAGAGACTACTGGGGAATTTCAATGAGACAAGAAACGTTCCTTGGGGATTCTTACGTATTAGTGTTGGAAACTTGAAGGTTGTGGGGGTAGCTTGTACCTGATTTTATTTTGACGAATGGATGAATAATAGAAATGTCAAGAACTTAATCATAATATGCTATTACTTTTAATGGAAAGAATTTTGAGCTTCTTAATCTAGATGTAGCAGAAGTGGGATATGTTGATACCAGAAAAGAGAGCAAGAAATGGGCATTTCTCAGTTATGATCTTCTTACCTGCGTTTAAAACGTTAATAAACTCATAGTTTTACTCTTTGGGAGTAAGGAAAGATGCAAAACAATTATGGTAGAGCCACTGTGAGATTGATATAAGTATAGGATGCCTCTGAAATCTTGAAGGTTTGCATAATAAATTATAATTTATGGCTTGTTTAAATTGAATGTATTAATGTACAAATGAAAGTGTTTAAGTTTTCATTTGAAGAAGATTTGAACTTTGGAAGTGTGGTTATTTATACTACACAGTCCATATGTTGCACTGTCATTTTATTTGGAGGACCTTTCACTATTTTTTTAATTATTATTTTTTCTTTTGCTCTTCATGCTGAAGCAGGAGATGAAGCAACAATGTGATGAAAAAAGGTTTGAACTGTTTTACAGAATTTGATTTCATCAATGAGTCTGATACACATCTAATCATTTTGTCACTTTATCTGTAGAGAGTTATATGAGTACATGATGGCAAGATACAGAGAAAGAGGTAGTAGGTCTAGAGGTGGAAAAGGAGAAAGTGTTTCCTTGCAGCAGCTACAAATGGCACGTGATGAATATGATGAGGAAGCAACATTATTTGTTTTCCGGTTGAAATCTCTGAAGCAAGGGCAATCACGGAGTCTTCTAACACAGGCTGCACGTCACCATGCTGCTCAGGTGTAGCTTTCTCTCCTTTTACCTTTTTCAGAACTGATAATTTTTATATTTAAATATTGACAATTGTTCTCTTTTATATCCAAAAACAGATGTGTTTTTTCAAGAAAGCACTCAAATCTGTCGAGACAGTAGAGCCACATGTAAAGTCAGTAACTGAACAGCAACACATCGATTACCCCTTTGATGGTCTTGAAGATGATGATGATGGGGATGAAGGTGATGATGGAGATGATGATGATGGTTATGATGAAAATGATGATGGGGAGCTGAGTTTTGACTATGGACAAAATGATGGAGAGCAAGATGTTTCTACCTCACGAAATTCAATGGAGGTGACTACTCTTTTTAATATGGAATTTGTAATCTTGTTCTCCTCCTTAGTCCTTCCTGAAACTTATCTTGAGATGAATATTTAATGAAGATTACGAACAATAACTTTTCTGTAAAAGGCATAGATAAATATGAGTAGAGATTTAGCACACTGTTAGTCACGGTGGGGGTTTGAATCCTACTCATCCTATTCAAAATCCATGAGAATTAAAGTTGTGGCAGAGCAATTCTAGTCTTATGCACTGAAATTCCATATCCAGATGACCAGGTTATTCTGAATGACTTACGGGTCTATATGCATAAGTATTATAATTTATAGTATGTTGGAATGCTGGATTGAAGGGTCAAGCGAGAGCCTCTAGAAGAAAATGATGCAGCATTAATTTGTCTGGTCCATGAGTAAAATACTAAGAAAGTTATGAGGAATATCTGTTTGTCAAGATTTTAGACTAGACTGTATATGTGAATGTGCTTTTTAATTTTGAGACTCTTAAACACTTCAATTATCTTAAATTGATATTTTCTTGATTTGCTACTTGACTGTGTGTATACATCTCTGCAGTTGGACCAAGAGGAACTTACATTTCGCCAAGGTTCAACAGTAGAAGCTTTTAAGGTAAAGAAAAAGAAATCTCTCCAATTATTGGGTCTGGTAGTTTTTCATCATTTTATATAATATGCTTGGCAAAAGCTTACTGATGCATTTGGAGAGGTGGCTGAGTATAATTTCCTTTTAACTTAAAATTTTAGAATATTTAATAGTACACATCATGAATCTGTTATTCTAGTTGCAGGAAAACTTAGGTAGGCTTCGGAAGAATTCATTTTCATTTAGGAGAAGAGCAGGGAGCCAATCTGCACCAATTTTTGCTGATAGTAAACCTGATTCTAGAGAAAAACTGAGACAGATGCGCCCATCATTATCACGGAAGTTTAATTCGTATGTGCTACCCACACCAGTTGATGGAAAGAGTGAAGTCTCTTCAGGATCAAGTAATCCAGTGCCTTCCAAAATACAAAGAGTTCAGGCAAGTTTGAAGGAGCCTACAAGAAATTTGTGGCATTCATCCCCATTGGAACAAAAAAAACATGAAAACATTCCTGGAGATGAGAAATTTTCTGGTCCTACTGTTAGAAATTTACAATCTGTACTTAAGGAGAGTAACAGCAATACTGCCTCCACGAGATTGCCACCACCTTTAGTAGACAGCGTTGTATCTTCGAATCATGATTTCGTTGGTGCGTACTCTAAAAGAGTTAGAAGACAAGCCTTTTCTGGTCCATTGACAAGTAAGCCGTGGCCAACCAAGCCTGTCTCAGTAGATCGTTTTCAATTGTTTTCTGGACCTATTTTGCGGACTCCCACGCCACAGCCTCCATCACCACCTCAAAACGTATCTCCTAGTGCTTCCCCTACTTTTACCTCTTCGCCCAAAATAAGTGAGCTTCATGAGCTTCCAAGGCCTCCAGCTAGTTTCCAATCCAGTTCTTCAAGACCTCTGGGTTTGGTAGGATATTCAGGTCCATTGGTGTCTAGAAGCCAAAAGCTTCCTGCTGTAAATAAATTGGTTCCGCTGAATGCAGCATCTCCACTTCCAACGCCTCCTCAGGCTATGCCTCGTAGTTTCTCCATACCTTCTAATAGTGCTAGAGTTGCAGCATTACATGAGCCAAGGCCACTGGAAGCCCCTCGTACATCATCTATATCTGAGGACATTGCTTCTCCTCCTCTGACACCTATAACATTGCCTCTTAGTCGGCCCTTATCAGATGGCTCTGCCTCTGAGACTGTTCCTTCTCAGGCTGTTTAGACTAGAGGTAATTTTGATCTTAAAAATATGATGGTTTTGATTACTTTTCTTAATTATCCATTCTTATTTCCTGGAATATTCTATAGTTTTATATGTTGTGATAATTTAAGAAATCTTAGACGATTTGGAAAAGAGCATTATTCCTATATATAAATGTTGATGTTCTATAGTTCTCAATTCGATTCCAGACTTCAAATGACTGCTTGCAGCCTAATACACATGCCAACATCAGCTTAGTCATTGAGGACCACAACCATATGAGTGAAGGAGCTGATATTGTTTCTCCAGTTATGCAATCTTCTGACGATGCACATATCAAGCGGGCACAAAATTTTTTCCAATGATGAAGATGTCCAAGTCATGACCTATGATAGCTGCAGACTTGTTAATCCACAGCAAATAATTCTTCTCGTTAGAGTTTGACAGCAGGTGGTTGAAGGTTAGACTAGGTTTGGTGCTTGATGATGTGTTGGTTTCCATTGAAGTATCTTTACAGCTCATATCATGTAAGTTGTTAGAGAGCGAATGAGAGAAAAGAGAAGAGAGTAATGAAGAAAAAGATGAGAAATAATGACTGTGATTCATGATCACTAAGTATAAAGCTGTATATAACAATGGCAGCTGGATAACTAACCTGAAGTAACTTGAACTAAGTCTTGTCTGAATATATTCTTAACATCCTTTGTAGAGAAAAAGGATACAATTATTGGACCAGTATGTG
This sequence comes from Senna tora, assembly GCA_014851425.1. Lineage (NCBI taxonomy): Eukaryota > Viridiplantae > Streptophyta > Magnoliopsida > Fabales > Fabaceae > Senna > Senna tora. Next base: position 29,837,702 of record CM026263.1, on the reverse strand, counting down.
TGAAAAAATAGTTTGATTGTTCCAGCAAGTGTTTTTGGACGGTCTAGTCTGACTGTTGATATCACCAAATTGGTTTGGGTTCAACTATTGGACCATCTTACAGTCAATTCCGGCTGACCCGGGCAAATTTTCATGGAAATTGGCCATCTGTTTGACTTGGAATTTGTTTTGACTGTTTTTTGGGTTACATGAGGCCCAAAATGTGGATTTGCTGGTATATTGTATGCACTAAATATACAATATTATTTTTCTAGAAGATAAACATTATTTAGTTGTTTAATTATGTTTTAAAATACTATTGAATACTATTTCATTAGTTTTAACATCAATCATCTATATAATATAACTTTTACATTTAATTATTTATGTATTATGTTAAATAAATAACTTATAAAACAAATATATATATATATATATATATTTACAATCTAATCACAATCTAACAAATAATTATATATCTTATATCATTTCATCTCTTATTTTAATGATTGATGCGTTTTTTAAATATTTCCATTATAATTTTTTAATGATAGGATTTGAAATTCTTTCCTTAATATTTAAGTTGCTAATTCAATGGAAAAAATGTTTCTGATTATATTTCGAATCATGTAGATTGTAGATATTAAAATGTGCTTTTGGTAGTTTCCCACATCAATCCCTATTTTCCTAACTTTGTTATTGAAGCGCATCAATTTATTAAGAATAAAATATGCCTCAACTTTTTTATGTATAAATATTCTTTATTTATTCACAAAAGTATATTTTTGTTTATAAATTTTATACTATTTTGTTATATTATCTCCAATTTTTATATATTTACAAGATTCATTTACACTTTAACCGTATACAGATTCGTTAAAGAATTTTATTTTATATTTAATATTTATTAGGTAAAATGTAAAAAACCTTAAATTTTAATCAATATTCAAAGAATTCCTTACACATTACTACATTAGAGACAAAATAAACATTGACTATCGTTTCATATGTGAGGGACCAATTTAATCGTTCGTATTACAGCTTAATTAGATATGTCATCGAATCTATTAAATATTATAATGATAAGTTAATTGAGAGATGACATTGGTAACAGTTTAATCAGTGAAATCAAATGTTTAATCAGTAGATCAAATTGATAACATACAAAGATCAAAGGACCAAAATAATATTTTAGTAAACGAATAAGCTTGTATGAACTTGATTTTACTAAACACGCCCTTTCCCTGCAAAAGACGACGCTGACGAAGAAGACAAACAAGGTGGAGCATGGAGAGTGGAGAGCCTTTTCCGTTGGCGGCGTCGTTTCACTATTTTCCAATTTACAATACGCACCGTTTCACTCAGTCCTCATTCATTTTGTGTTGCATCAATGAGATTGATTTCCTCGTAGCTGTGGAATTGCAGTAGGCAGTAGAACTAGACTCGCATGATCAGATTATTCCGTCTTACTACTTGTAATACACTATCATGTATCACTCACTCACCTCATCCTATTTCTTCTCAAATCACCCACCGCCTCCACTGCCATTCCATTGCTTCTCCACACTTCGATTCCCATCTCTGCGCCGCCACGCTCCAACAATGTATTCGAAACGCCGACTACAACTCCGGCAAGCGCCTTCACTCTCAAATCCTTAAATCAGGCGCTCCTCTAGACTTATTTGCAACCAACATTCTTCTTAATCTCTATGTACAATCTGATTCTTTGCACGATGCATCTCAACTGTTCGACGAAATGTCCCACAAAAATACTATCTCCTTCATTACGTTGGCTCAGGGTTACATGCGCTCCTCGCAATTCACTCTGGCTTTTCAATTGTTTATTAGGTTATTCAGAGAAGGCCACCAGCTTAACCCTTTTGTTTTCACTTCTCTTCTCAAGTTGCTCGTAAGCATGGACTTCCCACACATGTGTTTCACCATTCATGCGTGTATTTATAAGCTTGGTCATCACTCTGACGCTTTTGTTGCCACTGCTCTTATTGATGCCTACTCCGTTTGTGGACAAGTTGAGGTAGCTAGACAAGTTTTTGATGGTATTCTTTTTAAGGACATGGTCTCTTGGACTGGCATGGTAGCTTGCTATGCTGAGAATGACTGCTTTCACCATTCATTACAACTTTTCTCTCACATGAGGATGATGGGTTACAAACTAAACAATTTTACCATTGCTGCTGTGCTTAAGTCCTGTCTTGGCCTACAAGCCTTTGCCCTTGGTAAAAGTATTCATGCAAGTGCTTTGAAAACTCATTATGAATGGGATCTTTTTGTTGCTACTGCATTACTTGAATTGTACATAAAGTCTGGAGACATTACGGCTGCACGGCAACTTTTTGAGGAAATGCCTCAAAATAATCTTGTTACTTGGAGTCTGATGATTGCGCGATATGCTCAAAGTGATCAAAGTAGAGAGGCTTTGGAGTTGTTTCATCGTATGAGACAATCATCCATTGTCCCTAATCAATTTACATTTGCTAGTGTGTTGCAAGCTTGTTCCTCCTTACTCGCATTGAATTTGGGAAAGCAACTTCATTCTTATGTATTGAAAGTTGGTCTTGACACAAATGTGTTTGTGTCAAATGCCCTTATTGATGTCTATGCCAAGTGTGGAAAAATGGAGGACTGTCTAAAATTATTCATGGAATCACCTGAGCAAAATGATGTGACTTGGAACACTATGATTGTTGGTTATGTGCATTTAGGGAATGGAGAGAAAGCTCTGAATTTATTTGTTTCTATGCTCACCTATGACATTCAGCCAACTGAAGTGACATACTCAAGTGTTCTTCGTGCCTGTGCTAGTCTAGCGTCATTGGAGCCAGGACGTCAGGTTCATTCCCTAAGTGTCAAAACCATATATAACAAGGACATTGTAGTTGCCAATTCATTGGTAGATATGTATGCCAAATGTGGAAGCATTTATGATGCCCGAATAGTATTTAATAATCTGGCTAAACGAGATGAAGTTTCATGGAATGCTATGATCTGTGGATATTCCATGAATGGCCTAGGTATAGAGGCTCTAAATATATTTGAGATGATGCAACAAACTAATTGTAAACCAAATAAACTAACTTTTGTTGGCGTCCTATCTGCATGTAGCAATGCAGGACTGCTAGATAAAGGACAAGCTCTCTTTAAGTCAATGTTGCAGGACTATGGCATCAAACCATGTATAGAACACTATACTTGTATGGTTTGGCTTCTTGGAAGAGCTGGCCATCTTGAAAAGGCAGTGAAGCTCATTGGTGAAATTCCATTTCAACCAAGTATTATGGTGTGGCGTACATTGCTTGGTGCTTGTGTCATCCATAAAGATGTCGATCTTGGAAAAGTTTGTGCCCAGCGTGTACTTGAGATGGATCCACATGATGACGCAACCCATGTACTTTTGTCAAACATGTATGCCAACGCAAGGAGCTGGGACAATGTTGCTTCTGTTAGAAAAAATATGCACAAGAAAGGAGTCAGGAAGGAGCCAGGGTTAAGTTGGGTTGAGAATCAAGGTGTGGTTCATTATTTTACTGTGGGGGACACTAGTCATCCTGACATCAAACTGATCAGTGCAATGCTTGAATGGTTAAACATGAAAACCAGGGAGGAAGGATTTGTACCTAATCACAGTGTTGTTTTGGTTGATGTGGAAGATACAGAAAAGGATCGTCTCTTGTGGGTGCACAGTGAAAGACTAGCTCTGGCTTACGGACTAATTCGAATGCCGGCTGGATGTCCTATTCGTATCATTAAAAATCTCCGTATATGTGTAGATTGTCATACTGTTATAAAGTTGATTTCTAAAGTTGTGCAGCGAGATATTGTTATCAGAGATATGAATCGGTTCCACCATTTTCAGCATGGGGTTTGCTCCTGCAGTGATTACTGGTGACTGGTGTAATTACACGAGTTGAATTTCCAGAATAACAAATTCAACATCTTCATCTGCTGTTACCAGTAGGAAGTCCTTGATTGCTTCAGGTAATTTTGTATATGCAATTGCATTAGTTATATCATATATGACACCATGGATGGATTCTCTAATTGCTGTTATACAAGTTACAAGTTGATAAACTATTCCGATTAATGACTTAATTTGAGGAATTAGTCTTTCCACATTTGTGTGGTAAATGCTTGAGGTTCTCATATCTTAATTTTCCTTTATCAACCTTGTGTGCATAGTTTGCAGTACGAATAGTCTTAGACTATTGTTGAAAGGAACTGCACGATTATCAACAGTCAACATATAATAATCCTGAAAAGAAGCAAGCAAGCGATGTGGTTGAGAATACGGATGGGAGAGAAGCATTAAGGAAGCAAACAAAAACGAGAAGCTTCCTATTCTAAACAATTATATATAACTGAATCAGCCTCGAAACATGGGATGTGTGGATAAGAATCCATCCATGCATGCATCGGTGAGAGGCAACACTTGTTAAGTAAAGACACAGGACATGGAAGCGTGGCTTCTCAGCGAAGTGACAGAAATGAGATTGAGACAAAATTTTGCATGATTCGTTGTTATAAATGCCTCTAAACTACCACATGTCTTGGTAAGCAGGAGATGAGTCAGGTATACCATGTTTCTCATGAGTCTCATTCCTCACCTTCACCACTACCACCGGGTAACCCTAACCTATACTCTTCGCCTCCTGGCTACCAGGGTTACTTGTATGATTATGAAGGGTACCCTCCTCCACCATCAGTAACTCTTCCTCCATCATCAGCAGCTCCTCCTCCACTTCGCCCTTATCACCACCATTACCAACCATACAGCCAATATGGTGGTACACCTTGCTATTCCCTTCTTCGAGGCTGGTAATTCCTCCCCTCTTTCATGTTGCTTAACTTTACAATTTGTCTCAGGTTTTTGGTTCTAAAGTGTAATTTCATTTCATTTCTGCGTTGATTGATAAAATTTAATTATTTGTTTTTATTTTGTTTATGACTTGGGTGCTGACTGCTACAGTTTGGCCGCTCTCTGTTGCTGTTGCGTTTTGGATGAATGTTGTGTCTAAACTCTAAACTCTAAACCTTGTAACTTGCTTATCACTTTAATTTGATCGCTGCCTCCTCCACTCAAGCCTTGTAATTTATATTGTCCATGAAATCTCAGAAAGAGAGCAAATCAAATATTGTCGTCAATTAGTTCCTGTTCATTTTTATCTTCTGAGATCATTGAAATAGGTAATAAAATATTGATTTCTTTAAAAAATTATTATATTTATATTTGTATTATTTTTATAGATATTTAGTACTCAAAATGGAATATTATTTTTTTTTTCTATTATTAACAATTAGTTATTTTTATTGAATGAATTTAAATTTGAATAAATTTTAAACAAATTAAAGAGAATATTGATCAAAATAAATTTAAATTTAAATTACTTTCTTGTTTGAAAGGAAATTTAAAGTACTTTTAGTTTAAGGAGAGCAAGACACATTTGTTAGTGTAACTAAACAAATTTTTTTAAGAAAGTGAAAGTGATTTAAAATTATTTAATTACGGGACAAGTCTAAATTCAATTAAATTTCTCTGAATTTTACTCTATAAAAAATTATATATAATAATAATAATAATACTAACCTAATGTGATACTTTATGTTTCTTTACTTATCATTTTTTAAGTTTGATCCCCAGACGAATTAAAAAGAGTATCATCGGGAGAGTCGTCCCAAAAATAAACCTTGAAGTATCAAAGTAATCAATCATCAAGTTTGGTGATTAATATTAATAATAGTAAAAGATCAGGACTAAGTTGTATACTGTTTACATATATTTACACGGCAAAAATTCAATAAACCTTAATGCATACTACATTTTTTTTAAAAAAAAAGGAGAATAGATGCCAGTAAGCAACTCCCGAATGTGTTTATTGAATCTTTATCATTGCAGTAACAAAAAACAAAGATGTCGCAAATCGAGAAAAGAAAACAAAAGTAACAATTCATCTTAAATGAAAACTCGATATATGACGGGAAAAAAAAAACCAGTTATGTATAGGAGGGACTCCAATTTCTATTTACACCATTTTGTGGCACTAAAGCTTATCAGCAATTCTGGCTAGAGCATCTGCAAGTTTATCAAGAACAGCAACTAAGTTACTTGTCTGGTCTTTCCGCTGCTCACGATCCAACCTCAGATTTTTATTCTGAGTTTCGAGCTGCGAGTTTAGCATTTTCCCATTTCTTTCCAACACATCAATTAATTGATATTCCAAAGTTTCCTCCTCTCCATCTCTTCCAAACCGTTTCCTCTTTCTTCCTCCTTGAGATGTAGAACCCACTTCTGGATTTGAGGCTGGCTGTTTCTCATCCGTACAACCTACACAAAATAAAACAATGGCTAAACAAGATAAAAACTCAATCATCAATCTACTTCTTAAAGGGTGTGTTTAGATTGAGCATAATGGGCGAGAAACCTTCCCCTTGTGAAGCAGAAGAAGGTGAAGAATCTTGCAATAACTCTCCGTAACCTCTATCTTTCATTAATTATCCAAATTGGAGGATTTGAAGGAACTTCAGATAAGGGGAAGAGAAAAAACTAGCATTTAACCTTCCCTTCTCTTTTCCTTTAATTCCTTCCTTTGTTATTGTCATGAAACCAGCACCTTTCATCCAGTGCCCAACATCAAATAATACAGGTACTTACTTTGCCCTAGAAATATTATCTTCTCTAGTAATTTGCCACACATGAATAAAATGACCCTGTACTATAGAATATACTAAACATCTTTCACTCAAATGTAAAGAAACAATGATGTCATTCAAGTTTTAGGTATGCATGATTTGTTGATTTATACCTGTATTTTCAAGTAACAAAACACCACATACGGTATTTAAATGATATAATGTTCATAATCTCATCATATTCCGCAGTTGAGATAAGGACATTGAGGAAGCTACTACTTATTTGGTGTTTTCGTTGCCATTGATTTCAGTTTAAGTAAACTAGTTATCAGGTTTAGAGCCTATTATTTACATATATCTCTAGTCTAAAGTCAAATTGGTTAGAATTTAGATATCTTATTGGATCAAACATTAAGTTCAATTGCATATATTGCTATTGCTAATCATACAATTTTACTCATTATGAGCTCCACCTTCTAAAATGTGATAAACTGGAATTCTCTTGTTACCTTGAGCATTACCTTCACCTTGATGGCCACCGAGAAGTGTTTGATATTGCTTATCTGTAAATTCAGAAGAAAACAGAGGAAAAAAAAGCAATAACTGAGAAAGCTAGTAAGAATATCCCTCAACTCTATAGCTCCTTATGGAGCTGCCTAACACAATTTCAACTTTATAAGAAACAACAGAATTGCTAAATACCAAAAACAATACTATCAGTCATAAATAAATTTATTTTCTTATTAAACATAAAAAGTAGCAGCAGAAAGTATCAGGAACAAAAACAAACGGTATTCACAAAACCAATGAAACCCCTAAATATGGACCTGAAAGATTCCAATATATAAAGAAAAATCATGAACTAGAGAGTGATAGTCATTCCAGAAAACCCATATGAGATGCTTCCGGTTTCTCTACCGTTCAAATTCTCTGCTGTTCCCGGAAAAAATATTAGACAGCGAGTCCTGATCATCGGGTTAATGTTTGCAACTCACAGATGATATTATATTGAAAAAAAAAAAACATTAACATTTAATGCATAATAAAACTCGTACAATTTTTCTTCGACGCAGAGAATTTGGATTTATTGTATTTCTACTTCAGAAGATGAAACAATTTTGAACATCACTATACCAACCTGAGATATTAATAGGCGCAGGAATAACAGTTGTGGGCGCTGAAACGTCTGTCTTCGCTGCCGCCTCCTTCTCCGAACTTGCATACACCTCTTCTTGTTCAAAATCTGAGAACAAACCATCCTCCACGGCGGCGCTCCGATTACTGTCGTACAGGTGTTGCTCTATATCCACCTCAGCTTCCTCCGCCGCCACTCCCCCTCCGTCGTCCTTCCCCTTATTCACCGTCTCCGTTGTCACACTCGCCGGAGCCGATGCCAGAGCTACCACCAACGCCGGCGTCTGCGATCCTGACTCAAGTATATCATACACCTCCTTATCGAAAAACCCTGGCAATTTCCTCTCCCTCCTTAAATCGTTCCTCAGGACCCAATAAGATTCCGTCTCGTCCCTCATCTGAGACTCCCATTCCTTTATCTTCTTGTAGTCTCCCGCCAAATTGCTCCACCTCTTGCGACACTGCACCGGCTCTCTGTTCACTCCGTGCTTTTTGCAGTAGGACGAAACCGATGCCCATTTCGGCTCAATCTGACCCGACCCGAATGGCAGCCCCGCGACGCGCCCCCTCCGAAACCGATTCTCCGCGTCTCGCTTTCCCTGTATGAGGACGAGAATGTCCTGCCTGGTCCATCGAGGCAGTCTCGGCGCCTTGCTGCTATCGTCTCCGGCGTCGGTGGACGACGGCGGCCGAGCATCGACGCCGTTAGTTTTTCCGTCAGTTCCGCCGTCAAGGGGGTTCGGATTTGGCCCTAATGATAACTGCTGCTCTAAGGCCATAAACCAGAGGGTTTTGAAGGCACGTGACTCAAAGGTAATGTCCGTAACGCCGTTTGGTCAGCTCATGATTCTCCGTAATAGAGGTTAGAGAGAAAGGGAAGAGGTCAGTGATAAAGAAAAAGAGAGTTTTTGTGGGTTATTCAGATTATAACGTAACTCAGAGTTTTCAGTATTTTTTACTTTCTAGCTATTATTGTTTATTGACCCTTAATAAGTAAGGGTTTTGTTTTGCTTTACCCATTAAATGAACAATATTTATTTGCTTCAATTCTCAATTAATGAGATTTTATTTCTTTATAAAGGTTTCTTTATTAATTGGAGCAGAAGGAAAACCCTGTTCCTACTTTTCCAACGCCAAATTTAGGTCATTTCGTGAATTGCAATATGTTGAATACTATACGTGTTTGCGCTGCTATTCGATTAAATACCATTTATTGGGTTAATATATATTTGGTTCAATTCTCAATTAATGGGATTTTCTTTCTTCATAAAGGTTTTTTATTGGGTCAGTTTTCTTTCGTTTCACATTAAGTTTCTGAATTAACACCGAGATATCCCTATTACTATATTTTAAGTCGGAATCTTTTGCCTTTGGAGTTCAATTCAAAGCAACTTTTTGTAGTAAAAAAGATATAGAAAAATAATAATAATTTGGCTTTTAATTTATTCAAACTAAATTCATCAGGTATAATTACTAAGATTTTTCTTTAAATCCATCGAAGAGGATGTATTTTTGAAAATTAGATATAGTATATTTTTTTTCTCTGCAATTCTTATGAAATTAGTTCAAATTACATAATTTTACTTTATTTATGAAGTAATCTTTATAAAATAATTGTCATCGAGTGTGAAGGATGAACATTTCAATTAAGCTTTTATTTTATAATCAAAAGGTTCATAAATTAAAAGAAAAAAAAGTGATTGTATAATTATTTTTAAATTTTTAAAATTAAAAAAAAAATCTTAATAACATTTTGATGAAAAAAAATAAAATTTTAGTCCAAATATTCATCCCTCACATTCGGTTACAGTTATTTCACAAAAGTTATTTTAAAAATAAATAAAAAATATATACTTTTAAAGAATTTTATAAGAATTACATAGAGAGAAATTACACTAAATTCAATCTCGTATTTTCTATTATTTTGTAAATTGTAATATTATATACGTGCGGTATGAGCACAGAGCACATGGAGTTTATTAGAGCAAGTTTTCAGAATACAGAACGTTGAACTTAGATAATCAATCAAAGCTAATAATACTGAATCCTCTTTAGTCTTTCTCTTCTAGTTATTTATATTTCTCATGTCATAATGCCAAAAGTCTTCAAGTCTCAACTATACATTACGTTACGCCCATATATATATATATAGCATTTGCGTGTGGACCTCAAGTTGATAAGGGCATGCTAATGCTATACCTACCCTACCATTGCGTAAAATTTCTCTTTGCCCTTCCTTTCTTCACCGAATAATTTCCTTTAAACTTTACTTAAATGGCTAATGCTTGTGCTTATAGATGGCCCCCTCATTAAAGCAACTTTTTATTGTTTGGATTGGGACCTTCCTCAAAACCTTATTCCAATACTACCCTCGCCCTTTTGTCAAAGATTGTGACCCAGAAAGGCACTCACTTTCTTTGGAATCCTAATAAATCTCACATTGAATACAATTAAAGATTTAAGATACTATTTAAGTTATGACACATTCTCTCACTCAATATACTAATCTTTTAGAATGATTTCTTTTCATGGTTTAAATCTCATCTTGGTATCAAGAATATTTCTCTAAATCATCGTGTATCACAATGAAATATTAATGACTTAAGACATTGACTGCCTTTGTTTACAAAAAAAAAAAAAAAAAGGAGAGAATGAGAATAAGAATGAAAATATTGAAGAGAAAGAAAATGTCATGTCAATAAAATAAAATTGAATAAAATAATCATTTTATCCTTACATTAAAAATGAGAATAGAATAAAAGTGAATAAAAAAATAAGAGCAAAAATATAATTTTATTATATTATAAAAAGTAAAATTTATTTGGTAAAAAACAAAAAAAGTGAGAAAATAGCACTCCTATGCTTTTTCCATCATTATATCTTGTTTTCAAGCATAACCAATGAGTCATATCTAATCCGTGCAAAAAGTTCAAGTTAAATAATCATTTATTAATATTAATTTAAAAATAAAATAAAAAGAATAAGTTATTTGAATATATATATATATATATATATATATATATATATATATATATATATATATATATATATTTTCAAATAACTTATTAATGTATTAACGTTGATAAAACAAATGCTACATATAACCATACATAATTGTTCTATGGCCAACTTGATGGTGTTGGACAGAGAAGTGTGGGTTAAGGTACTTCTAAGAGATGGTTTTGGAAGCTATTTACGATGACTAAAAAGATGGATAGGAATAGAGAATTATCCTTTGAAAGATTGCCTCCAATAATGGATCCCATAATACCCAATGAATTAGTCATTAAGTTCGTTCTGGTGGATACTCTCGTCATAGACAAAATGACAGATAGGAGAATAAGATATATCTTCCTTCACAGCTTGCATACTCTAACGTTTGCTCCTTAAAATTACTATACATTTTCTCCCTCCGATCAAGAGCATAGTGCTTAGACTCTAATAACTCAAATACACAACAGTATGAAATCATTATTTTGCTCTATTAATTCTTAATGAAAGAGTAATTGAGAGGGAACCAAAATGGAAATAACAATTCTTCCCTCATCGAGTCAAGCAGATGACTCCTATTGAGGAAGTTTCGAAAATATTATATCCCCACAAGAACGCATCTTTTAGTACAATTTCTGACATATTGCCTCCCCATTACATCTGCATTCTACAGGCTAGGTTCAAAACCAACTTTAAACTATGAAATCACGTCAATAATGAAATAGCAGGCACTTGCATCCACAAGCAAATACCAAGTACAACTAAAATTTGAATCATAAAAAATTTCTACCAGGATGAACTTTGTTATTGTTTTTTGAGTGCATTCATTTTCTCCCTGAGATAGTAGAGTTTGGCCCTCCTCACTCTCTTTTTCTCAAGCACCTTTATCTCCTTTATGCTTGGTGAATACCTATCATCATGCACAAAGCTTAATCAAAACAGCATGCCACTTTACCAGAACACAAAGCAGCTTGCGTGCAGGAAGATCTAGGTAAAAACTGAGAAGTTAGTACTTACAGTGGGAAGAGAGACTCAATCCCAACCCCAGCCACTAGTCTCCGAATTCTAAATGTAGTGTTAAGACCAGCATTTCTCCTTGCGATAACAATGCCTTTTATAATTGAAACACGCCGCTTGTTCTCAGGAACTTCCTGTTATATCAGATTTAATAAGGAAAACATACAGTTGATATCCTGAACAGAAACCAGACAAAGAAATAAAATTTATAAATCTTTAAAACAAATTGACATACCACTTTGAGTTGAACAATATAACCCGGCTGTATATCAGGTATCTCCCTCTGTGCTTTAACTTCCTCTACGGCTTCCTTATCTAAAATCTACATGGTATCATATCAGCAAATTTTATATGGTAAACTCAAAAGTCAAAAGCAAAATGTTCTTATTTAAAACAGTAAAGAGTAGCGACATGCCTGCATAATGTGCTTAGCAGTTTTATCTAATCTCTTGAATTTAATGCGAGAAGGCACATCACAAATAGGAGGAGAAATATCTTGAGAAGAATCAGCAGAATTTATCTGGGTTGACATAAACCTGGAAGTGACACGAGATCCAAGTGCAGCATCCTGGTGAAACATACCCAATCTAGAATCTCCAAGTATCGATGGTAAGCCATTACTGGACTCAAATCTTGTGAAAGCCTTAGTCGGAGGGAATATCCTAGTCTGCTGAAGAAAACATGATGGCAGAAGATACCCATTAATCAAAGTCTTAAAATCCAAGGCCCAACAACCTCAGAACAAATTGAACATCAGTATTAAAAACACTCGAAAGGGAAGAATTTCTCAAGTCATCTCTAATTTGTCATTTAATCAATTACAAGTAACAAAAACGAAACACCAGAGCACATAATATAGTCGTGAATCGCGATGCTATCTGTAAATTAAGAAGCATATAGCCACTGAACAAGACTGTGATTCTACTCAAGCGCATCATCATCATCATCATCTACACGAGTTATTACTGTGAACTGCAAATGTCCAAAGCATTTCCATTTTGCATCACGGAGCAAGGCAACAAATATAATCTAGAAGATCGAAATAAATGAATGAATGAATTTTCTAAGCAAGGAAATCAAATGGAGGCTTACATTGACAGGGGAAATACGAGAGGAGATATCTGAAGAAGAGAATCGAACATTGGAGAACGTAATTTGTGAGCCCAATGGTGATCGACGTACGGATCGGAGCAACGACGGCAAGAGCCTGCGTGAAGCCATGTAGGAGAGGGGTGATGGGGTCGCAGTGTGAGAGAAGAAAATGAGAAAGAAAGGGGTTAGGGTTTAGAAATTAGAATGTTCTCTGGTGCGCCACGTTTGGGCGTCTTTTTCCATTGTACAATTTCACAATTTTCTGTTCCCACAAATAAATACTTTAGGTTTATGGTGTATGAGTTGATATATATATATATATATATTCATCCATTTACTGACCTATATATATATATATATTTAAAAAGATGTTAAATTGATTCAATCCGTGGTTACATAAATTCCAATTGTCCCAAAAGAATTTAAAAAATAAAGGGATAATTAAATCAAGAAAAGTGGGGAAAAATGAAGCAATATAAGAAAGAACAAATCTAAAGTTTTCTTTGGCCCAATAAAAAAAAATATAAACGTTTAATTTGGAAGAAAAAGAAAATGCTCATATGTGGTGAATGGTGATTGATAGGATTCGTTTTGGGCTATACGCATGTCATTAAAGGTTTATCGTTGTCATGTTAAGATTTTCCTCATTGATTTAGACCTAGTTTGATATGTAGGATAGGATTGAGAGTGTAAAAATATATTGTAAGTTTACATTTTCACACTTGGTTAATTTTTTGGGATGAATTCTTCTCGTGCTTTTTAAGTTATAATGATTCCGCCCTCGTTTTTTACTAGTAGTAGCATGCATTTCCTTCACTTGTAAACAGTTATCATCAATAAAAAAAAAAGGTTATATTTTTTTACGCCACTACTATTGTATAATCTCATTACAATAGTAGGCAGTGATATCACTATTGTGTTCACCCAAGGTTTAAAAAATTACTGCAAAACTAACAAACGTTTTTTTTCAAATATCTAAACCCGTTAGTAAAGTATTTTGCCACAATTATTTTTTTTTCGGCCATTAATTTATATTTAGTCATTAGAAAAAATATTTAAGCATTTTAAAAACATTAAAAAAAATCAAATAATACATTTAGAAAAAAAAACTTTTGTCTTGTTTTTCATAAATTATCTATCTACTCCTCAGCCTTAAAGTTAAGAGAAACTGTATCTTTCATAAAAGAAAAACTGAATGTTTTCATACACCCAAACATAACTTCCTTCAGCTGGTGAATATATGCAAGTGTGATGATCCATTCATTCAACTCAAAATTCCGATGTGCGCTCAATAATAGAAACAATGGATGGGTGTCCCTTGGTCTTACAGCGCAAGTTGGTCGTTGAAGTGCCAAATAAGCAAAAAAAACAAATTCAGAAAGCTTCAATCTCATAGATGTATCACATTAGGCTCTGGAAGAACTAACTAATATTGGACACAGGTCATGAATTAAGCAGGCCATCAATTCAAGGAAAAATGTCGATTTCTATTTCAATGTTTACCAACTGAGCAGTCAGTACAGTAATAAAGATAATGCAACCATTCCTAGGCATAGATGCTCATCTGAATGACATACAACATAAGTGAGACAGACACAATCTTCATTACAGTATACAGAGTATGTGATTGTTTAGATGTACTTTAGACCTGAGATATATTGTTGTCTGGAGATCAGAAATTGGGCCAGGGAATATATAATTCCTAATAAACCCAATATCCTAATTTTAAGCACATCTCCCATTACAATAGAAGGGAGATTAAGAGGTAACGTTAGCAAGGGTGTTGCATCTGTATTCTTAGAATAACTCCATACGTACCGGTTGAAAAGTATATGGCTGGGAAATGTAAGAATGAGGAGGGCCAAGTTCTTCACCACAAAGGTCCAATCAGGCCCACCAATTTGAAGACCCCAGCCAGCATCACCATGCCAGACATCTTCCAATATGCTGTAGAGGGCAGTCAAAACCAAGTAGGCCGAGATGACGACAGTCACAGGAAAATATCTCTGCTTGTCTCCAAAACCAGCAACAAAATCAGAATCTTGATTGAGCAGCAGCAAGATAGGAGCCAAGAAAAATATTGCACGGTTGGAGCCACCAGTAATGTTAATATTCAAGATTAGGCATATAGCAAAGCACATTATCGTAGCAACATTACCAACAGCAGGCATCCACGCTCCATCGGCAGCCATCCTCTTAATAGTAAAGGAGGGAACAGAAGAGGCTCGACGTTGCATGAATCTTGTTCTAGCTGGAAAACTAGTAGATCCACTTTGACCAGAATGCCTAGTTCCACCCCTCTCACCTACCTTTTCCCGCAAAATTGTAGCAAGTTCATATTTTATCTCTAAGGCTATAAGCATAAAGATTGCCGCATACAAACCAAGAAGAGATGTCCTGGCACCCTCCACAGCCAGCAAAGTTGTAAAATTCTTCTCCTCCTCATCCATGCCTCTTATTCCAGTATCTTCAAGGCCATTTTTAATTCTCATTTGGCCCTCCAAAAGATAGGTAACAGGAAAGAGAGCCACAAGAAGTGCAAATACCCAGGGTAGAAGTTTTGTGCTAGAAACAGATGGAAAATGCGTGAAGATGACAAAAACAGATGCACAAACCATAGTGACCACAATGAGGACATGCAGGACAGCTGACTGCAGAAAGTACTCAGCAGAAATGTAGATACCAAGCGCAACGCCCATGGATATAGAGTAAAGTGCTCTCAGTTCGACAATGTACTTAATGGGTATGATAGATGTGACAGATGCTAGAGTGAGCAAAATTGCAATAATAAGAAGCCAAGAAGGCCAGGTAGCCTTCTGAGCCATATAGCCATAAATTGAGATATCATCGGCAGATTGACGTGCAGCTTTGATTAGATCAGAATGGTAAGTCAACAAGAAAGGTATTGGTGGTTGCATCAAAATAAAGAGTAGACCTGTTGCCACCACCAGCACTAGACATCTTTTGGCAGACTGCAGGGAAACGGAAAAAGCTTATGAAACTTACTATACATCCACGAACAAAACAAACATGATGAGTCATCCCATCAGCAAGAGATGACTTCAAATTGGTAATAATAATTGGATAGGACAGTAATACATACCAAAACATGAGAGAAATGGAGAGCAACAATTGGAATACAAGCCAATCCTGTCAACAGTATACAGAAGCCCAAAAGTAAACCATCTGAGGGAGATCTCCCATTCCACCACTGGAGGGCTTCAAAAATTGTTTCACGACAAAACCACACAGATACTGCAACCACAGATGCATGCACATAACCTTGCCAGGGTTTCATCCTTGAAGCTGCTGTTCTTGATCTCTCCCTACCAAATCCAACAATAGTAGAATATAATAAAGCTGAAACCAAAGGCATATTAAACAGACTAGTGGGATTTAGTGCATGCCAAAAATTTTAAAACATAATATTAAATATAATAAATAGAATTAGCAAGTAATTTAATCAAGATCACAACCTCCAAATCTTGCAAGATCAGATAGATCACATTTGATAGGATTGCACACGGATTTATACATTGGGCGGAGATTAAGGTTGGACACACGGATTACAGAAAACAAATTATATTACTAAATATGTATATTTATTTCATTTTACAACAACAATAGGATCTTACAATCATTGACCCAATCTTGCAATTTGATCTATCCTATACCTCCTCTGATCCTTTGCAAGATTTCAAACTTGATTACCATTACCAAGCCTCATAGTTCCACTCTCTTATATCTCATATCTCACATATATACTATATGATATAGTTAGGGAGACCAGAAAGACCAAACACCTGAAAGTCATATCATATAATATAATATAGATATAGGTATAGCTTAGCTGATGTTAGCAAGAGATTGAAACAAGATTTACCTGTAAAGCAGTAATGGAGGTGAAACAGCCAACAAGAGAATAGATGATACCCAAACAACTGATTTTGATGCAATAAACAACATTGACAGCTTTGAAGAATAAAGGCAAGTCAAAATCCAAACTGCTTTCGGTCCAATACGATGATCCACAGATAGCCTTCTCACCAAAGCCAGACCCAAAAGAGTTGTCATAATAACCATATAGCTCGGATACATCACCTCATCCTCAAACCCATAATAGTAAATACTGGAGTAATTGAAAAATCGATTCTCAATGTGGCATAACAGTAGTGCATGGCTTATCAAGCTGATCTCAGTTAAAAAGCGAAACTTAGAAGGTAGAAGAGCTAAACCAGGAACAGCCATAGCCAGAGAAGTATTTGCTATTATGAGTTTACAGAAAGATTTCAAGGACATGCCTGCCAACCAAATAGTTAAATCCCAAAAGTTGTGCAGCACAAACCATGCAACCATCAAGCTCCCAAGCACAACAAAAGCAAAGTAAGATGCCAGACTCTTCTTTGCAAAAAAACGAGCCAAATAAAAGCCAGCAACTGAAGGAAGAGGTAGGAACTGCATATTAAACACACACGCTAATTCAAATCATGCAAGAGCCAGAAAAAGATAACGGTTCATGAAGCTTCTTTTACCACAAAAATAAGGAATACAATCTAGCTTTTTTGTTTTTACTATCTTCTACTAAAGAGGTCTGCTAAAGAAGTCAGCAGACCAACAATTGAATATTGTAGCTTAAAATGTCATGATTTTACCATGTCATACTCAATGAATTAAATGACTTCTCAAATCATAATTGTACCATGAAGAAAAACAAATTTTACTACACCAGAAAGGGGACTCTGGATAACATTGTGATCAAAAGATTGTCAAATTGAAATATGTATCACCAATTGGAAAGAGATCCAATACTAATTGAAAAATAACTTGAAATATAAAATGGCATTTATATTTTTATAACATGCATAAAATACTCAAGATAATTAATTTAACCCAAAAGTTGAGGAAATTACTTACCTATAAGTCATTGATAAGCTCATTAGTCATAAAATTTGTCAATAATTAATTCTTAACATGATCCCAAAGTAATAACCTCCTTTGCTTAATATGTAAGAGGTATAGACAACATTTAACAAAAATACAACACAACCACATGAGCTCATTATTACAAAAAAATTAATGCCTAACTAGTAGAAAAATCACTACAAAGGTAAAAGCCAAAGGGAAAATTCATGAGCTTCTAGGGATGTCAAGTATTTTACTATTTTCACACATTTCTAAATCATAGAATTGTGCAATTTGGTCATATTGGTTCAAATTGCACCAATTTATATGATTCATAGCCAATTCAGTACTACTTCTGATTTAGCCAACTCTCAAAATTTGAGCAGCATATTCATCCATTAGAACCCCACATACGTTCCCAAAATAAAACTAAAATATCCTCTAGAAAGACCTAACTCAGCAATGGATTTCAAGAGTACAGCCACAGAATCACAGAAGAAGCAGGATTGTATCACCGATCCAATTTAAAATCAGATAATCCCTAACATTTGTATCAACTAATAAGTGGGAATGTATAACTAATTTGCATTTATATTTCCTTTCCCTCTTTACTTTTGAAGGTAGTTTCAAAAGAAACTGAAGTACTACTGACAGAAGTCATATAAAGAAAGCTGTTCTTCCATCTAAAAACATCCATGGCAGTTGGCACAACACAATCATTCCAGATAAAAAAAAGAGCCTTAGCAAATAGACTGTCCATGGTTTACCAAAGTCAACGTATTGGAGGTGAAGTGTCTCAAGGTGAACCAAAACTATTGTTGAAATTATAAAAACATTCAAGATACACTAAAATAGGTTTGGAATGCGTACCACAACTGGAAATCCAACCACAAGAGCTCCTGTAGCACTGACAACTATAGCCAAAGTAGTAAAAGCCACCGAGCTGAAGGCGTCTGAAATCATACCCATGGCATAAGCACCTGCTCCAGCCGCCCCTCCAAGCATAGTTGTAGTCACGAGAAGATAATTCAGAGGCGGTGGCACCTGGATATACCGCCCAAAAGAATGGAAAATAACCCTGATCTCCAAAGAAACAACGATAAAAACCAAGGCAACGGCACCATTAACAACCCGAATGCTCTGAAGCTGGTTCTCGTTCTTAGTGACCCACCAAAGCGCACCCCTCGTGGACGCATATAGTTGGAACAAGAATGGGATAAAGAAGAGAAGGAGCATATCACAAACAGAAGCAGCCGAAGAAAACAGGATCGAGTAATGGGAAGCAATGTGAAATACAAGAGGAAAGAAAAGCAAATTCAGAGTATGGAAGCAGCTCTCAAGGGGACCAAGGATATAGTTGTCATCAGGAACCTCCCCCCCATGATACCTAGCTTCATGCTTGGTTTTGAAGGAGGAAACTCGAGGTATGGAGTAGAGCCAATAAAAGAAGCAACTGAAGGACATGAGATAGTACGAAGCATTGTTCATACCCACGGCAGAGATGGTGGCCCAAGTGAAAATAGAAGAAGCTGAAATGGGGATGCAGGCAAAGAGAAGTCGCTCGAGAGCGAGGACAATGGAAGGGTTCTCAATCTGAATCCACTTAAACTGAAGGGAGGCCCAAACGCCGATCAAGAAGTTGGTCTGGGCGCAAAGGAAGGCGGCGAGGACTGCAAGAGTAACAGAATTAAAAGTGAGAATGAGAGGAGAGCTGAAGAAAAAGGCTATCTGAGCGAACAGAAGGGAGAACCATACACCAAAGAAGGCAGCGGGCTTGAAATTGAGGGAATCAAGGATGTAGGCAATCATCAAGCCAACAATTAGGGTAGCCACCACGGGTGTGCCGCCAAGGTCAAGGAGGAAGGCGGCACATGGTGCAAGAGCAATGGCAATCCTAAAGTTGTGAGCAAACAAAGAAGGCGAAAATCGAGAATTTTTGGCAGATCTGGAGGGGGCATCGTGATTGTTTGGTTGAAAGCCAGTGGTGGAGCTAGGACTAGGGTTAGGGTCGGAGTAATAAGAGGTGCCAATTTTGGAGGAAGAGAAAGATGGGGAGATGGTAGAGGTGGAAATGTAGGGACGGGATGATCGAGCGATTAGCTCCGGCGACAGCATCTTCACATTGCCCACACAAACAACACTTCACTTCAGCAGACTCCAGCACCACGATGCGACCCAGCCACTGCAACTGTAAGAAACGTTTCGTTCTTTTTCTTTTTCTTTTTTTCAACTGTTATTTCATTTTTCTTTCTGGAACATGGAACATTTTATGTTAGAATGGCCCAAAACCAAGAAAACGAACCAGAAGAATAAGAATGGCCGAATCAGGCCCATATCGTCATTCTCCCTGAAAGGCTGAGCTTTGAGCTTTGAGCTTTGAGCTTTGAGCTGGAGCCCAGAAGCTTCTCCGCAGTAATGTCAGACACCCAGCGGGTTGACCCATCGGACATTATCTAACACTGTTACCCGGTTCACAATATTTTTCACCTAACCCTAAACGACGCCGTTTTGTTTGGCAGCTCAAACCTTCTAGTTTGGCAGCACACACACTATTGTCATGAACGAAGCAGCTTTTCCCTTTCACCAACGAAGAAAAATAGAAATATGGTGTGAGGTAGTTTTGACAAAAACCATTGAAGCAAGCAGCTATGGATCTTCTCTACGGAGCATACGGAAGAGCCTCTGATGACGATGAAGAAGAACCCAAACGTCAGAAGCTCGCACGCTCTTCCTCCAACGCCAACTCACCAAAGCCAAAACCCTATCCTCCTCCACCTTCAAACCATTCCCTGCACCTCCAAACACAACCTTTGCTTCCATACATTTCCAAGCGACAAAGAGCGCTTTCAGGTGCTGCCCCCTCTATTCCTGACCCGGTTCCAGTTCCAGTTCCATCTTCCGTCGCAGTATCTGGTACTTTCTTTCTTTTTTTCCTGATGCTTGTTTTTGTTATTCATTCCTGTTGCCGATGATTCAACTGGTTCTACATCAGCTTTTGTAATTATTGAAGCTGTCACTGAAGCAGGGAGGTTGCGGCCACTTTGAAGTTGGTCATATTTTACTGAATTCTATCTTGAAGTTTTTGTCATTATAGAAAATGAAGTTGATTTGTCAAGACTTGTTGAGTTTTGATTCATCCTGACCATGTATTTTCTTCAGTGCTGGTACACTACAAATATAAGCACAAACTCTTTTCATTATCATGTTACGTGTGATTAAATGACTGTATATTTAAATCTCAATTTCACTCTGGGAATGTAGAATCTATTAAATCTTAGATTTTACTTCTAAAGACCCCCCCCCCCCCCTCTAACATCCTTATGATTTTGGTCGTTTCTTCAGCTGCCAAGCATGGGAACTAAAGAAACGGAGCCATGTCCTTATTCTTTTCTATTGTTGTGTGATGCAACTTTTCAAAATTATACATGGGCATTTCCTAATATATCATGTATCCATGTTAGCGACTTAGCGTGCATTCCTCTTAGCCTTTTCTTGTTTGTAGTTTCTTTAGATATAGATAAGCGGAACATTTCAAACTTTTTTTTTATTGCTGTGCATTTATATTAAACTTTGTTCATTGACAGATGCAATGCAATACATCTGATGACCTTGTTCTTGTTCTTAAGTTTAGGAAGTATATCAGATAGTGATCTACCTCCTAGCATTTTGTCATTGATGAGAAATAAAGGAAAGGGTCATCGAGATCTGAGCCTGATACCTGAAAGGCTATCTGTGCCTCTATATGGTCATACAAAAGCTGTCAATAGTATACAATGGTCTCCCACTTATGGTAAGTCCTCTTTGTTGACGAACTATTTTCCTAATATGTGAGATGATTGTCTTTTAGAATGTATCTTTTCCCTCTCTCATAAATTTCTTTTTTATTTAAAAAAAAAAAGAATTCTACATACTAGAGTTGCTGCATAAATCATGTTTTGGCCATAATAAGTTCAAATTTAATGTAATAATGAGTGTTGTCACAGAGAGAGAAATATGCTTTGTTGTTTATATTATTTGCATTGATCTGTTCATTAGAGTTAGCTTGCAGCTCATCTCCTTGCATCTGCTGGAATGGACCATATGGTTTGTGTTTGGAATGCGTGGAGCAGAAATCAGAAGAAAGCACGTGTGCTAAGCTTCCACAATGCAGCAGTGAAAGATGTAAAGTGGTCTCAGCTAGGACACTTTCTACTTTCTTGTGGTTATGATTGCACATCAAGGTTGGTTGATGTAGAAAAGGGGTTTGAGACTCAGGTTTTCAGTGAAGATCAAATTCTTGGAGTTCTAAAGTTCCATCCAGACAATCCAAACCTATTTCTTTCTGGTGGTTCAAAGGGCCATATTACACTATGGGATATCAGGACTGGTAAAGCAGCCCATAGCTTTTCTCGCAGTTTAGGTCCAATTCTAGATGTTGAGTTTACAAACAATGGGAAGCAATTCATTTCTTCTAGTGACGTATCTGGGAGCAATGTCAGTGAGAACTCTATTATTGTTTGGGATATGTCAAGACAAGTTCCTCTGTCTAATCAAGTGAGAATTTCCTCCACTATTTTCGAATCTCAATATTCCGTATCATATGATTCATTCTTTTTTAATAACATTCTTAACGTTTGGTATTGTTTTTTCATGAATGTACAAATTTTTGTGCTTGGTGACTTAAGCCTTTGTCTCTGGCTTTATTATTCACTAATCCAATACTAATTCAGTTACTCTTATGTCAATTATATGCAATGTTTCTTTCATTTGACAATTTTCTATGTCCACATGCCATATTTAATTAGGTCAGAATTTTGATTGTACTTGCTTGTTCCCATTTACATATTAATTTTGTGGGTGATATATGGCTTGAATTTATTTGGGTATATAATGGAATATATTTGATGTTGGTATTTCTATCACATATGACTTAAATTTATTTGAATCATTATCTGTCTATATATAGCTTATTTTGCGGTTGGTATACCTGGTCAATTCTTGATTCCCAACTTCCCTTATGAGTTACTCTTGTTTGCTCCTGTCTAGTGTTTACAGTATTAATTATTTAGCCTGTTCTGCATTTTTCCAAACAATGAAAAGGGGGAAACCACAATCCAGAGAGTTTAAAAGTTCTATTTGAATAAATATAACTAATAATAATAAACAAATCCAAGTCATACTACTAGAGGGAATAGAAATAGAATAGACTATTAGTCCATCTCTAATAGGAAAATGAAAAACTGCAAATTTATATCCTAATCAAACTCTGGGGAATTCTGATTTCTGACACTAGTAATTCCTGAAATGGAATAGGATCCTCTAAAGTGAGGAGAGAGGTGAAGTGGTGAAATGAGGAAAGAGAAAGGAAGGAAAAAAATTAGGAGATAAATAAGGGACACTTTGAATGGATTAGGGACCTTTTTTTCCCTACCTTTCTCTCTCACCACTTCACCTCGCTCTCCTGACTTAATAGGATTCTATTCTGGAAAATGATCTGATGCCAAAAAATACAAAGTTCTAACTGATACATTTAAAAAAAATTTAATTTATTATTGGTGCTGTTCATACATGATACTAAGATTGCATGTTCTTGTGTTGAAAATCATTATGTTTATAACAGGCAACCTGCCAAGTTTTACATTGTCACTGCTTATAGATCATATTAGAGTATTAGACTACCTCTGTAGTCAGTTAATTGTCTATACATCTATACATTTAAACTTGAATTCCTTTAAGGCACTGTCGTTCTTCTAAATATTGTGGCCAGTTTTTGGCAGGTAAACTGCTCTCCCCCCAAGAACATTAGTTACACCTCCTTGGAAAGTTGTTTAATCCATAACAACCCCAGATGTTTTGTAGGATAACTTATTATCTCTTCCACATAGACTTCTCCGTGAGGGTGTTATCATTCAGCTCAAGCTACATACTGAACCTAACAAGCCCAAGAAGACACCTTTCTAACAACACATGAGCTCTTTGCTTAGTAGGGAATTCCCAAATTATGCTAAAAATGGAGAACAAGATAATCAACAAAATGCCTGTGACCTGACAATGCAGCTTTGCATGCAGCAATAAGTGATATACCAATTCGGTGTCCACCTTATCTTTATAACACCAACTTACTACCAGTGTTGTCAATGGCGTATGGCTGTAAATGGCAGCAAGCCATGTACTAGCAAAGCGGCCATTAAAAAATATATAAACATAGTTAATGAAAGTAGGAAAAGAAACTCATAAAATAGTCATAATAATAAACTTTCCAAGGCACTAATGTCATCATTTAGCATAAATGGTACCAATGTGCAGGTGCGACAACACAATGTCAGAGTCCTCTTGATTGCTGCCTATGTGTTACTTACAGCTTCAGTTATCCTCCCTTTTGATGTCAAAGTCTTAGAAATATTGAATATTGCAGGTCCCAACCACCCACCCATGGAAACCCAATAGTTCTCTTGGTAGAAAATAGGTATTAAAAAACAGCATGTAATATGGATTGAAAACCATGGCGCAGCCATGTCAATCCGCCATGCCATGGTGGATGCCATTGACAACACTACTTATTACCACTATATTATACTTCTAAAATTTTATCAGTTATCAAAATCTTGCTCAAAGAAGCTGTTCACAAGAAAAGAGGAAAGAAAAACCTTGGGAGGCGTAGACACCCTCCGAACAAATTTCCATGGCAATTTTGAAAAATTATTGGTTAAGGTGGGTAGTGGCCTCACACTCATAAGGAGGAGGACACAAGTTCCTAAGTGCACGTAGGGGGAGGGGGTTACCTTAGCTCTCCTGGCCTAATAGGGATTAGTTCTAAGTCCAATATGTGGCTTGGGGATACTCTGAGTTCTCAGAAAAAAGAAAAAAAAAATGGGACTTACTAGTTAGGCATAAAAAAAAATATAAATTTGTTACCTTTTGTCTTTTCCTTGTTTCTAAATTGATGAAACAAAAGTGAATCCCTCAAAAAGAAAAAAAATGATTTTATTCATTTAAAAACATGCATGTTTACTTTTAACTTTAAGAATATTGAAAATCTGCAAGATGAATATGAATGGTCTCAATTTATCCTAACAGGCGTATGCTATTTATCAAGGCTTTTGTTCCCTTGATGTTATTTCTTGCTCCATTTGCTGGTGTAAACTTATTCTTTCTTAAAGCAATTGTTCTTTCCTGGTACTCAAATACATTGAACTAATAGATGAAATTAAGTGATTATAGGCATTACATTGGCACGTCAACTAGTTACTGGAGTAGACTATGTAATCACCGGGGATCTTCATGACATAAGTTTCTGACTAGCATATGATCTTGAAAGTCAAACCTTTTTATTGTTTGGACTATATGCATTCTTCTGTCAGTTGACCATATGTTTATGCAAACTTTGTTGAGTTTAACGACTGTTAGTAAATGCAGAAATTAGATTACTTACTACGCTTCTGAATCAGGTTTACGTTGAAGCTTATACCTGTCCCTGTGTAAGGTGCCACCCATTTGAATCTACTTTCGTTGCCCAGTCAAATGGGAATTATATTGCAATGTTTTCTAGCACTCCACCTTTCAGACTAAACAAATATAAGAGGTACGAGAGCCACGGGGTCTCTGGGTTCCCAATTAAGTGCAATTTCAATTTGGACGGGAAAAGGCTTGCCTCCGGTTCTTCAGATGGTTGTATTTACCTTTTTGATTATCAATCATCTAAGGTTATTAAGAAAATCAAGGCCTATGACCAAGCATGTATAGACGTTGTTTTCCACCCTATTATACCTAATGCTATTGCCTCATGCTCCTGGGATGGAAGCATTTCGGTATTTGAATAGACCTGCCTATTCTCTGCATTTGGTCACTACAAGACAATGACTTGCAAGGAAACAGGAGGTAAAGGAGAGGGGATACTTAAATGTCTGTGTAGTTTTTCCTATTTTCTTACAGTTTAAGCTTGGATAGTTAAATGTCCCCCATATCATATTTGGATTAATACGTTTGTTTGTTTGTCTTTCTGTTAGGTAGCATTGTATATACTGTAATATGACCTTAACCAGCATGTTATTTCTTTTATACACTTTTTGGACTCTGCTTGTCCTTCTAAGGTGCCCTTAATTATTCTGATTCCGGATAGCCCTTCATTTTACAATGGAAGAACTGTTTCTGATAATTGAGGCACTGGTCATATATATATATATATATATATAATGTGTAATTATTCAGAGATGTGTTTACTCCTAAGCATCTAATTTGGCACTCGGCCTCCACTCCCACTTTGAAACAAAAAGGCAACGACACAAGTAAGGTTCATGACTTCCAAGATTCTCGAACCTATTCACTCTCCAAAAAAAGACTGCTTTAGTCAAAGGATGCCATCATTGAATATAGTTTTTAAAAGAAATATTAGCTTAGTTCTGTCCTGTCTCAACAATTATCAGCTTGCAAGTTGCAGGGTACCCACATTAAGTCCATTGAGTCTTTGAGCAAATTTTGATAGCATTTACATGTTAACATTGGCTTAAATATACTTTTCCTCCTTGTTGGGTAAAACTGTTTACGGTTTAAGCCTGTGCAGTAATCCGTTGGGTTGGACCTCTGTTGGTCTCCCCAACATACCACTGATGCCCTGCCCAGTAGTACTTGGGAGTGCCTTCTCTTACTACTATTTTACTTTCCAAAAATATATATATACTTCTCTTCCCTCAAGGTTTTTAGAAGCTTCAATTTGGCCACTTTGGTTTGGTTTTGTTTACAGTATAACATTCTTATAATGGAAAATAATTTAGTTTTCTAATGTCAAATCTTGATCTAAAATATAATTCTAAATCTTACTGTATTATCAAATACACTTAAACTATTAGCTCATTCAAATTTGGTATCCAATTGAACAAACTCTATAAAATTTTATATTTTAGATCAATGACAAGACAAAAGGATATGGTTTCAAAATTAATTATTATTTTTTCAATTAGAGGGATTAAAAGTACATGCAAGTCCTTAACATTTTTTTTCCAATGAATTAATACCTCATAATATCAATTTTACTTATTAATAAGATTGAGGTGGTTTTAATATCTTAATTGAACTTCCACCAAGAATTCATTTTTCAGAGTTAAAGAAAGAGGGTGTCTAATTGAAAGTGCTTCACAAGGGTAAGAAAATGGGAAAGGTGACACATGGTTGTTTGTCCTTTAGGCTCTAAATTAGGATAGGGCCTTTGTTTGTCCCTGCCGTCTCCCAACTGATATAAAGAGAAATAATAACAAACTTGAAATGTGGCACAAAATGAGGCTACTACTGCTATCTCACAAGTATAGCACAAATGATGAGGACAATGTCTAGATACTTATAACCAATACCAACCATACCATCATGAAACACCAAAATATGACTTCATTTAATTTAAGAGCATAGCCCTGTGGGGGCAAACCCATCTGTTCTTAATGTTCATCCACTTTCCTTATGAAGGATATATGGAAAGAGGATGGGGGCCAAACTAAATCTAGACAAAGACATAATTATGCAATTTTTTTTTTCCTTCCATTCTTCAGGGGATCAATTGAAGTGGGGGTCATGGCACCACTTTCTCTCTTTTTAGATGCATTTGTTAAATAAATCAATGTAGATGATCAATATTCGATGAATTAAATGAATTATACCAATGGAGTTTGAGTCTAATAGGGGAAATTAATCTTTTACAACGTGATAAACTATGATTCGAATTTTCGTAGAGAGAAGTACTCACATTTAATTTATTTTATCTAAATTAACTAAGTCTACCTAATTTGAATTTTCAACACCACATCATATATTTGGAAATGGGTAAAAGAAAGGGGGGAATTTTATTTTTACCATGGGGAGAAAAGAAGAAGAAGAAGATATAATTTTATATATTGTGAACAATGGAGAGCACTATGCAGAGAAAGCAGCATATGTTGGAAAGGCAGAGGATGGTCCACAGAAGTGAGAATGGTCTGTTAGAACTATTTATATTGGAAAACATGGTAATCCAATCCCCCTATCACTATGACTGTCTATGAGGCTATGACCTATCTATCCCATTTCAAGCAAAGGAGGAAACACCCTTATGCAGCCTACTATCCTACAAACATTATTTTATTTTCAACCTCTACATCAATATGCTCCCCACCTTTCATGGTCTTAACTCTACTCTTAACCAACACCCCTCTCTCTCTCTCTCTCTCTCTATTATCCCAATATTTATCTCTTTAAATTGTAGCACTACTCTTTCTTTAATTCTTTCCCCCACCAAAAACAAACCAAAAAAATATAAGCAAAAGTATCTTTGCTGCTTCTAAATTATAGGGTTTATGTTAAATTTGTTCTTAATAATTGTTCCTGAACTTTCAAATTACACACAATTTTGTTATTCATTTAAATTTCATGTAAATAATTAACGGCCTTTGTAGCCTCTAATATTGACTGTGATGTTAAATCATATATTTAACAATATTGTTTTACTAATTTGGCCACGATTATCGATGTACCACTTAAAATAAATAGTGCTATTGTGACTAAATTGATAAAAAGATATAATTAAATATATGATTTGACGTTATAGTCAATAATTGAGGCCACGAAAACAATCAAGTTTACATTTGTCGTTAATAACAAAATTGCTTACTCTTTGAAATTTTAAAAGTGCAATTAACATCAAACAAAGTTTAGGGTATAATTGACAAAAGTCCTATAATTAGGGGCACCAAATATATTTTTGCTTAGTAATTTAAGTTGAGGTCTTTTGAAGAGTATTTTTAGGTTTCTAGAGTAGAATCTTATATTTGGCAATATAGAAAGCATATATCTTTAAACTCGTCTAAACATTAAAGATAATAACCCAAAAGCAAAGATGGGATGTGGGAAATTAAGCATGCCCCTACTCCTATTACACTATATATATAATATATGAATCCTACTCTAAAATCTAAATGGATGCAATCATCATAATTAATGTAAAAGCTAAGAGAGATAGATACTTTTTATTTTTCTTGTAGCGTACTTGAGGTCAAGCGCCCATTCGCGTTTCAAGGCCCCACAAGTTTGCCTGTGGGCCGACACGAAACGATGGGCTCAAAGGTTTTTAGTTTTTACTCAGAGCAAGGAGACGATTATTTCACATCAACTTTCAACCTAATTTTTTTTATGGATCAAAACCCCAAATTGGTATCTTATGTTTGTACGAAGTTTCATATTGATCTTTTATATTTCAAAAAGTTTAAATTGATCCTTTATGTTTGCAAGAAGTTCCAAATTGGTCTTTTCGTCCACTTCCGTCAATTTCTTAAGTTAAGTGCTGACGTGTTCATCTATGCTGACATGTCATGCCACGTCATTGCCACATCAGCGCCACACCATCACATATGATAGTAGATGATGACGTGGCATGACACGTAGGAGAGATGATATGTCCACCTCAGCGCATCATGTCAGCACTTAACGGAAGAAATAAACGGACTTGGACGAAAGGACCAATTTGGAATTTCTTGCAAACATAAAGGACCAATTTAAACTTTTCGAAACATAAAGGACCAATATGAAACTTCGTGCAAACATAAAGGTCCAATTTGAAGTTTTGACCTAATTTTTTTTTATTTTAAACAAAATGTATCACTCTATTAAATTTTGATTAATTTGATTTCAATTTATAATCGTTAATTTCATGTATAACGAGGTAAAGCTCTTCTAAAGATTTTTTTACTACACGTGTCACGAACTCAAAATTTTGTTTACGGAAAATGAAATATCTACTATTTTTTTTTTAATTTCATTTGATAGCCAATTGTATAATCATTATTAAGAATCTAAGCTTGTGATTTGCATTCAAAACCCTTGCTTTAGAATCTGAAAGCCACCAATGCCATTAAGTTGATTTCTACCAAATATCTATTATATATGGTAAGTTATTTTTTGGTGCTAATATGGTAAGTTTAATAGATCATGTGAAAATGTTTATATGTATATACCACCTGACCAATTATATATTTCATTACCATTTTTTACCCAAACAGCCATCTTCACCATACATAGTTTACCAACCAATGACATTGTATGTAATAAATGATTGAAAAAGATTTGTGTAATATCAAAACCATATTCACAATATGTATATATATATATTGCTAACAATAACATTATTGTTCCTTTGTTTCTTGATTATTATGCTAATTGTTGCTTTAGAATAAGAAACACCGTAAACATGAGTTGACACTTGCCACAAATGATTAAAGATTTGAGAAAATTAAACTATCGTGTCATTCATAGGTGATACTGATAGTTTAAATTCTCATGAAGCTATTCAAAATCTTAATTGTTTTAGTCTCTCGTTATATTGGAAATGCCTTCTCTCACAATTATTTTTTAAACAACCAAAAAACAGAATAAGAAACCCACCAAAGTCATTATGCTTTATTCTTGCATTAAAGTGCCGTATCTAAATGTTATGGATTTGAAATAAATATTTAAGTATAAACCCCAAAAGAAAAATCATTGATACATATCTCGGTCAATGATATTAAAATAACATTATAATTTTTATTTCTAAATCAAACCCCAAAAAACCATCATCATTAATTATTATATATATATACACAATATTTTTCTAATTAATGGCATATATATATAGTTGCTTCCTTTGTTTCTTGATCCATCTTGTCAAATTAAAGTTTGCCTTTCAACTTTTGGATTAATGTTTATCCTCTGCTACATGGTAGACCATAATCAAAATGTTTGTGCCTTTAAATTGGTTCATATAGTGTTATCATCCTAGCCTTCAAAAGTAGCCGACAAACTCATTTTATTGCCTCTCCCATACATGTGATTCATTTTATTATTTGTGGCCTCAACAAACTTCACCCATTTCCTTGGTCCTTCTTTATTAATCACACCCCAAAGGGATAGACCAAATTATATATAAATTAGAAAGGAATTATTAAAAAAAACAGAACTTTGAGAAATAACCAATCATGGTTTTCTTTCTATAAAAAAATAGTATAAATTTTCCTAATTGGGAAGCTAAGGGTGCCTAATAAGGTTTTCTATTTTGATATTATGTCGCTTTATAAAGGTATATAATTAATCTGCTTTCAGGAAGCTGAGACAAGGCATGATTATAATTAATCTAAGCCTTGTGTTTTAACAAGAAATTCCAATGATAATGATGGCCTCAAAAAGCTTTAGAGGGGACTTTAATTTGTTTGATCCTTATATATTACTATTAGTTGACGCCAACTTCTAGAAATTAAAGCTGAGTCCAGCTAGAAGATAGATCATAAAGTTTATCAATTAGATTCTCTATATGCTTTTGCTTTGATCTTTTCTCATACCACTCCTTTTTTTAATTTAATTTCATCTCTTTTATATTTGATTTCACTGTTAGTTAGTTTACACACGCACGAATTTTAGATCTTGCATTTGAAAAATAGTGTATTTCTATACGTTAAGAGAGATAAGGAAATAAAATTTAAAAGACACATCCTAAATGAATTAGACTACAAAATCTTTTAATTTATCTCACTGTTATATTTCTCTTAATATGAAAAAATATATCATTTTTCAAACGCAAAAGTTCTAAACACATTGCTCCGATATTATCTGCTTAACTGAACGTTATTAGTGGGATTCCGACCAAAATGCCATTAAAAAAAACTACTACTTTTCAGAAAGTATATTAAGGTCTGTTTGGTACGTATAAATGGTATAGGAGAAAATAATGAAATAGTTGGGGTTCACTTCTGAAATGGTGGGCTTCACCTATTGAGGTTTTCAGCATTCCCTTATTGAGAAACATAAAAAATTTAAATGTTAAATGTTCATATTATATCATTTGATTTGATACAATTTAAATTTTTTTTTTTTAATATTTTAATATAAGGGATAAAATAATAATTTTAATCAATTCACATTCTTATTTTAAAATTTTACTACCAAACACAGTAAACACATTCTCATTCTCTTTCGCATTCTTTTCTCCCAACAAAACACACCCTAACTTTTCCCCACAATATTATTATTATTTCTTCTTCTAAATAAAATGTACAATTTTTTTGTTCTTTCTTTCTTTTTCTTTTTCTTTTTTTTTTTGTTGAAATTTTCTTGTTCTTTCTTTCAAATGAAAAACTATTGTTTTAGAATGAAATGTATATATTATGTTTTTTTTTTCTTTTTTGTCACATTTGCTTCGTTTTTGTTTATAGCAATGCAAGACAATGATGCAAAGCGGACAATTACTTTAGGTAAGACATGTCGTCATTTGTTTTTCTGTATAACAAAATTAGGTAAAATCTTTTTCTCTGTATTTTGGCTATTTTCTATTAATAAATGAAATATTGCCATATATATATAGATATTTTACACTGTCAAGTATTTGATTATTGACTCATTCATGTGCAGATGTGCCATAATTCAAACAAAAAATTTAATAATAAACGCCTACAAATTATATATATCTAACTTTAATTTGTACTATTAATTACGTGTATGTCTTAACTCAAATACGTATGTAATTCAGTTACGTATGTTTTATGATCATTTTCATAAAATTATCACTTTTTGAAGTGAAATGCATGATAAATATATATACACGACTTCCTTCCAAATATTGGACCATATATCTATATAAATACTAATCATTTTGAGCTGTTTTGGTCAATAGTCTCAGAAATTTTATATATATATATATATATATATATATATATATAATGTGAGGAAAGACCAGGTGAGAAGAAAAAAATAATAGTAACAAGTTAAATTTTTTTTGATTATTTTAAAATCTAATAAATGCTATTATTTAATATTATATTTTAAAACATTTAGAAGATAGATTTTTATACATGCGAAGGCTATATAGTATTTTCTAGTCCTTTGACCGATGAACAGTAAGTGGATGAAGACATAACGTAACATTAGGCATTAGCAATAGCAATAGCCCCAAGAATCATGATCACATCACATAAACCTCTCATTATTAATTCTCTTATCACAAAATAAATAAAGGGTAAACAAGAAAAGTAAAAAGCATGTAGTAATTTGTAAGAGATGGACTTGGAGGAAAATAAAAAGAACGTTTTTCAAAGTACAAAATTATTGGGCAAAGAAAAAGTACAAGATTTTTGGCATATGTTTAATTCATATTATTGTGTGAAAGGGACTTTTGGTCACCTTCCCAATAATAGTGTGCACGAAACTTGTTTGAAAGTTTGAGAGAAACCAAATAAATTTTCACACACAAATAATATATATTTATATATATTTATATATAGGCTTTCCAATTCAGTAAATATTGCTGCTTTTCCCCTTCTGCTATCTATAGTGGCATTTTTTATTTATTTTTTGAATATAATGAATGAATGAATGAGAATTTGACAGCAAAATTTGGCTTTTGTAAGTAATGGTGCATGCAATATTTTCTGTCTGTTGGACAAGTTATCATAATATGCTCATATCAACCCTATAGTCCTATACATATATATACACTTTCTTTTTCTTTTCACTTTATGGGGCTAAGTGTTTTTCTTTTCTTTCCTGTTCCTTAAAAACATATAATGCAATGCAAAGGACACGTTTCTGATGGTACGTGGTACAACCAAAGTACTCACCTCTTTGTATGGATATATATATAAACTCATATCTATTTCTCTACAGCATCGGACAATAGGAGAGAAAGATAAATATGGAGTGGACTTAACATATAGACCTCATTTGGTGTAAAGTACACTCTATATCTATCTCTCTCATCTAATGTCTAGGGCACGTTCGGTATAAATGCACAGACTGTAGAATATAGGAAAATAGTATAGAGAAAAGTGAGGAGAGAGATAGAGAGAAAAATTATGAAAGAAAAATTATGAGAGAAAAAAAAAGTATGATAAAAAGTGTGTTTAATATGTATAAAATATTATGTAAATTTCCTTTGAGAATCGTAAAATTACATGTAATGCACTATTTGGTAAGTATACCAAACGTGCCCCTAATATATTGCTCTGCAACATAAAATCTATATATTCTCTTATTTCTCGTGTCTGAATTTTCTTCTTTTAAAGTTTAGTGCAGTTGTATGCAGTAGAGATAATAAGAAAAACAATTAGTTTATAATTCATTTATAATAAATTATTATCATTGTGGATTTTTATTTTATCTGTATCCTATCGCAGAGCGAGAATCCAAAATTTAACTTGGTTATCTGAGAGCAAATATATATATGATGATGATGATCTTCTTGTGGGTCAAATGAGGCCATAACTATGGGTGTCGGTAAAAAAGGTTTCCACCATGAAAATTATTGGAGAAGTGAGAATGCAGGAAAGTGCACTTTGAAAAATTAAATATTAAGTTTTCAAGTTAGATATTATATATATATATATATATTATCTTCTTTGGTTTCTTTTCTAAGTCACCCCTCAAACACATTGACTTGAACCAAGATATATATATAAAATTGATTGAACTACACTTTGTGTCTCATTTTCTTAACCTCAAAACGTATATAATTAAGCAAAGTCTATGATAGACTTCCATCCTATTTAATTTATATATACCATAAATATATATATATATATATATATATATATATATATATCAGTGTTGTTTGGACCGGATCGGACGGTCCGATCGATCCAACCGCTAATCAAATACAAAGGCGAGTCAGTTTGACCCAAAAAACCGTTTTTCTAATTGGACCGAATTTAACACCGTTCAACGGTGGTCCAATCGATCCAATTTTATTTTATTTTTTAAATATAAAAATTAAAAAATAACATAAAAAAGAAATTAGAAAAATCTTAAAAATTAAAATTAGAAAAGTCTTGAAATTAAAATTTAAGAAGTCATGATTATTAAGAATTTCATGTTTGATTTGATCAAGTTCTTTCATATAGTTTGACAAGTCTTGAAAATTAAAACTTTGAGAAGTCATGTAATTTAAAACCTCAAAATTATGTATGTTGAAACCTGAAATTTGAGTGATGCCATTTTATATATTAAGAATAATTAATATTTATTATTTATTGCGTCATTCGGTTCGACCGACGGTTTGACCGGTTAAACCGATCAGACTATGAACTGAACACTTATTCGAGTCTTTGTCCAGTTTGGTTCTTACAACATTGATATATATATATATATATATATATATATATATATGGAAGTCTAATTATATATATAAGCTTTTAATTCCAATTCTTTTTTTATAATTAATTCCAACTTCTTAATTAAGTTAACTTTTGAGAATATATATTATGATTTATTTTTTGGCCTGTACTATGATTTCATTTATATATAAGATCATATTATATTGTGACTTAAATCCAACGGAATTGAAGAGTGGGATTTCTAAAATAGATGTTTATGAATTAATCTTGTTGAAACTTATAGTAATTTGGGGGACTCACCCTCAAAAGTTAGCTCGTTAGGAGAAAGAACCAAATCTCATCTTATTAAATGTGGGATTTAACATTTATCTCTAATAAATCTTTAACTCTCGAACTTCACAAGTTAACTTCTGAGGTATAATTCTCTCAAATCTACCTGAAAAAATATATATATAATTAAGTCTTCCATTATTTCCTACTTGTGAGACGGATTTTTATTATTCCAATAGTTTCAATCAGAATTATAAAATTCGAAATGCAGGGTGGTATAATTAATGTGATTTAATTTCTAACCTTATGAGCTCCTTTATAGATCGAGTATGATTTTCTGAAAATTCGTATGGGGAAACAGGAAGAACAAATTAAGATTTAGGATTTTGTGTAATAAATTAAAGCAATTTCATTCTTTTTAACAATATATATTTTAATTTCCTGCATTGAGACTCTCAAATATCATCGTTGAGTCCCTTAAAGTCACTTGGAATATGAGCATGCATGTACAGTAATAGTAGGACCACTACTGCTACTACTACTGGATTAGGTTAGAATAAGAGGGGCAAATGTTTTTAACTTACTTATCCTTTATATGTTATATGAAATTGTTGAATGAATAAAATTAAAAATAATATAATTTAATATATTATTTGTAACTGTCAATTTTAACTTTTAATTAAACATAATTTAATTTTTATTTATTTATTAAACTCTTATGATGAATTTATAGGTATCTTTTACACATCTGTTTAATGATCTAGACGAAGACTATTCATTTTCAAATTAAAAATTTAAAGACCACAAGGACACTAAAAATATTTCAATCAAATTTTAACACAACTGTATTCTCAAAGTTCGAACTTTTGGTTATGTTTGAACAACCTCGCCTAAGTTTTTTCATAATTTATATATATATACATACACTCGAGTTCATAAAATGAGGAAGTTATGGGTAGAAAATTAATACAAGAAAATTTGCCCTGCAAAAGTGTAGTGTTGCCTAGAATGCCTCATTTTTCCTGCTTTCAACATGCAAGTTTTCTTAACTCTCATCATATTGTTACTTGATTACTTTTTATATATATATATATATATCTGAAATGAAGATAAAAAGATTCTAGCAATAATTATATAATGTGGGGCAGCTCATTTAATTTGATAGTTTTAGGGGTCCTCAAACCATCATAACATTAATTTGCAGCACAATACATATACCCTCTCTCCATTCCTTCTTCCTTATGCCAATTTCAAATAAAACCAGTGAGATCTTTTCTATGGCTATCTGAGAATCTTCAAACTAAGCATCACCTTAGCTTTTTACCTTCTTCACCATTGCTTTTAGTTATATATTTCTAAAACGGACTCAACTAACATAAAGTTCTTCTTTAGGTGCTTGCTACATGCATATGAAGTTTTACAATCAAATAAGATATGTGATAAAAAAAATTTTGTATGACCAATCATGATAGAGAGAGATTATAAAAAGACAATTAATTATATAATCAATCAAAGAAAAAAGAGAATAAAAATACAATTTATAATTAAATAACTTTATAACAAACACCTAAAAAATTTTAGTTTAATTTTTTTCTTCTAAAAACTCTTATGTACACAAATTCTTACAGAGACAACTAGTGTAAGAAAACCACTCTGTACTTGCAAAAAATATAGTAGACTTGTATACAGGTTTTTATATCTTTATTACTCTTTAGTGAACAGGATAAAGTATGTATAAAAAAAACTTTTAAAAATAATTAACTATATAAAAAAGATAAATTGTATAAACTATATATATAATTAGAGAATCTAATAAACTATACCTGAGTATTTTCCTAAAAAATAATAAGTAGATTTTGCTGCTTGAAATAGAGTTAGTTTTGTTAATCCTTGAAGTTATATTTCCACTAAAAGAAATTTTATTTGTTTCATATATAACAACACAAATTTAATTTTCAATAAAATTAAAATTAAGAAATAAAAAGTTTAACCACACTAAAAAAGAAAAGTTATATATATATATATATATATATGAACAAATAAAACTAGCGTGTAAAATTATATTTACTTTGTTTTGGAGATCTCTTGCTGCCAATTAGGATTAATTAAGTGAGAGAGATGATGTAGTTTAATTTTGTGAGTTAATTAAGGTAAATATATAATGTTATCCAAAATGTAAGATTTATATATAAATAGTGTTTGGATGTGTGGATTGACTCAAATGTTGTCCCTTCATATGTTAGTCCTTCAACTCACACTTAGCTTCCCTGTTATACGCTTTACACCCAAATGGGAGCATCATGCAAAGGGACCACTTCACAGGTTTCATAAACTTATTAACTATATATATATATATATATATATATATATATATATATATATATATATACATGCCTTACCTTTGCTTCTAATTATGTTTACCTCTCTTTTAATCATCATTTACCTATGTGCTTCTCTCTCATCTCCTCCATTTTATTTTGCTTTTATCAACCTTAATACATGCCATGATATATAATAATCATGCCATTACTACTGTGTGAACTGTGCAGTGTGAATGTGTGATACTGTGCTAATAAAATATAAACAAGTATTTGTGATCACTATTTATTGGTTTAGAGGGTGGCTCAGTATACGAGACTCTCACTAAGTGAGGTCTGAAGAGGGTCAGATGTATGCAGTCTTAACTCTTAATCTTACAAGCTGCAAGTAAAGATGTTATTTTCAATATTTGAATTTGTAACCTCCAAATTATATGACAGAAACTTTACCGTTTATTCAAGCTATGCTCATCCTCTTTCAATAGCATCTCAACATAAAACCAAAAAAAGGCTTGCTAGACAAAACTAATTAACCTTGCAAGAATACAATATATATTGTGCATGTATTGATGTGTAATTCGTATCTCATCACTACCAACTTTTACTTGATCACTCTATCATATATATACTTACCAAATCAAAAGTGTTATCTTTAGTTGACTGACTATAGCATAATAGCAACACCTTAGCTTGTCTCTTCACTACTCATTAAATATTTGTTTCTTCAAATTAATGTCTTCTCATGGGAGTACCAATAATGCTACCTTTTGGCTTTTGTAATACATCAAGACATGAACCTTTTCAACCCACAATTAATTAATGAGGATATATATATATAGAAGAAATTTAAAAAAAAAAAAAAAAAACTCAATCATATCATTGATTTCCCCCTATACCTCTCAACACTACCCTATCTTCAACCCATTATGTGCCTACTTATCCCAAAATAATAACTCTACTCTATACTCTTACTACTCTTCAACTTGCCACATATTTTAAATACATCCTTCTAAATCCTAAACCCAAAAAGTAGTTATCACTTTCTTTTAATTAATTTTCCTTCTGATGAATTCAGCCCTACATAGTACTAACAAGCTAAGCAGGGGGGTCCTAATTAAGATTGATGAAATATATATATATATATATATAAGTCCTATTTTGACCAGAAATTTAAAAAGGGGGCCGGGATTAAAAAATATAGTGTTTCTTCTCCCCATTTGTGGTTGCAACATCCAATTATTATGTGCATTATGTATGTTTAGAGATACCAACCAAAGAAATGGTGGCAAATTGGGTAATGGGAGACACACAGTGAAGAAGACCAGGCCATTCATTTTTTTAGCATTAAAAAAAACGCACATCTATCTCACAAGCTAGCGAGCCTCTTCAATATATATATATATATATATATATATATATATATATATATATTATTTAAAACTGTTAATGAAATTAATATTAGATCTCGAGATGTTAAATGCATGAATAAATAAAAAATATAGAGATAGAAAAAACAAATATACTTTGATGGAAAAAGTCAACGGTCAAAGATATGGATTGCAGATGACATTCCCCAAAACCCTCGCAACGCCATACCACAACGTCCCCCACTTGCTGCCTCGATGCACTCGCCTTCTCACTATACCTCCTCCCATCTTAGCTAGGCGGGCCCCACCTCTCTTTTTTAAATTTTGTTTCTTTTATGTACTGTTTGGTATAGTTTGAGAAGGGAAAGTGAATATGTTGTATGTTTGGTATGAAGAGGGAAGGTTGAGGGAATGTGAGGTTGAGGGAAGAAGGAAGTAGATATGAAAATACTATTTCGTCATTTTCTTCTCATGTGAAGGCATAATTTTAAAGGGTATAATAGTC
This sequence comes from Senna tora, assembly GCA_014851425.1. Classification (NCBI taxonomy): domain Eukaryota; kingdom Viridiplantae; phylum Streptophyta; class Magnoliopsida; order Fabales; family Fabaceae; genus Senna; species Senna tora. The sequence continues at coordinate 29,798,413 of CM026263.1, read as the reverse complement.
TTTTATACTTTTTAACTTTCACCTCCCTATCTCATTCATATTATACCAAACAATTTTATTCTTATTTCCATTTTACTTTCCCTACATACAAAACACATAAATTTTCCACTTTCACTTCCATTTCCACTAAACACTCACTGGATACCAAACATACCCTTACTCTTCCGGTCTTCCAGGATTTGGTATTAACTTTGACTCGACTCTTATCATGCATTAATTAGTTATATGATGGAAAAAATTTTAACGAGAATAATTACATTCACAAAGTTTTAAATTCAAGACTTTATTTAGTTTAAACGATACTAAGTTATTTATCACTTAGACCAACTCCTCGTATGTTTTTGAAATTTTGTTTAAGGAAAATAAAAGTTAGCTTAAAAAAAATGGTTCAAGTGAACAGAATTTTTCTTGAATTTTAGGTTATGACACAGAAGTTTTTTAAATTTGTAAGACTTTAATTAATTTGCTAAACTTTAAATTTTGGACACAGATTCCATTCATCAATAATTTTGTTTATTTTTTAATAGAATTTTATTATGTGAACAAATACTTTAACATATATCAACATTTTTCTAGAGCGATTCAATTATTTCTCATATGGATCAAGTGAAAATGAGTCAAAGATTTGGGTATTGGATTGATAGGTAAAAGGTGAAATAATTGAAGTATCCTTCAATCAACTAAAAATAATACTTAGGTGGTGTAACTTTGTTATAAAATTGATAGAATTATTAACAGATGAGTTTTGTGTCCAAAATTAAAAATTCAAATGAATTAGATACAAGGTGTAAAAACACAACACCCATGGCTTAAAACTTAAAAAAATTATATGCAGTTTTAACCTAAAAAAATGAGTACATGCAGAGTATTGTTAAAGTAATTAAGATGGAACGAAATGATGAAATTGGTTAAACGGGTAATCGGTAACCGATCAGTTATCCATCTTAGTTTATGTCCCTAAAACTCCAATAGCCAGCCAAGTTGACTTGGTCAAAACCATTTTTTAGGTTTGTTTATGTTTGGAAGTGAAATATGGGTTGGATTAGACTAAATGCATAAAATTTTTAAAAGTTTAAAATTTTATATGATTATAGAGTAATTAATTGATATAACAATACAAATAATTAAATTATCATGATATTTAGGGTAATTTTTATACATATAATATAGATAATTGGTTGAAAGCTTGTTTACTTGTGTTTGTATTTATTTACTTCTATTGATTTATGACTCTAACTAATTATTAATGAACCAATGAAATACCCGAGTGTATTATGGTGAACTCCTCTAATAATTAATAACTAAGTCAAAATTGGGGGAAATTAGAGTAGAAGCTAGGTACTAGTCACCAATTTATGGAGATTTTGTAATTTGTTTCCATGTAATTTTTATAAAATTCTTTTAAACTGCATAATTTTATTTCATTTGTGAAATAGGCCAGTCAATAATTGTGACCGAGTGTGAAGAATATGTATTTGAGGTAATTTTTTTTTTGATAGGAAGGTAATTTTTTTTAATCAAAAGGTTTGTGATTTTCTAAATATAAAAAAATTATTTGGATAATTAATTTTAAAATATTTTCATTAAAAAAATATTATTTCAATAATTAAGACAATGCAAAAAATTGTACCAGATCCAATCTCCAATTTATGAATTTATCATATTATTTATTATTAATAAATATCTTAAAATAGATTATAAGTTTTTTTTTGGCCTTATTAAAATAGATTATAAGTTAGAGAGTGACACATCTTTAAAAAAGTAATCTAGGGGTGGGCCAATGTGAGCTTTAATTGAAAGAAACTATATATCCTTCAGAAAAATGTGGAGATTATAAGATGGTAATGACATTTTTGGTGGTACTATATATATACGATGTTGTCACAACATAATTAATTGTGGAATCAGTGACTTCTTTGTTTCTCATCAATTTTGCTTCATAATTACAAATTACTCTAATTTTCTTTTATATTTAACTATAATACTTATTTAACTATATACATATAAATATAATTATGGTCTTATTTTGGACATAAATTTTCCTTCATTAACACAAAAAATAAATTAGAGAAGTTAGTGTAATTTTTAAAACTAAAAGATATAGTAGTATATAACCCAAGGGGTGTGATTGAGTGGAAGGGACTCATTCATCCTTAACTAAGTGTCAGGGGTTAGATTCCTGCCTTGAGTATGGAGCAGCTTTAAATCTTTGGATCAGCTGTCCCACCCTTTGAAATGCCTACAATTCAGTGAGGAGATTAGTCACTGTGTTCGACAGTAGATACTCTGGTCTAGAAAAAAAAATGTAGTATATATAGTTTAGTCAAACATTAAGGGGTTTAAAGTAATTTACTGAAGTAAAAGTAAAGTTACAATCTCAGGTAGAAAATCACCTGTATTACAAAAAAAAAACTAAAGAGACATCAGGGATAATTATATTTCTGAAGCAATAAGATTATTAAGTGTAATTTAATCAAAATATAAATAAGATAAATGAAATTTCATCTCCTCACATAATAATCGAGAAAAGAAAAAGTAGGATATACTTTTGGCAAATACAAGCAGATATAGTGCGTGTTCATTAATTATTAATATGTTAAAAAATCGTTTGCTACATATTGAAATAATATAATAGAGTTGAATAAATTAAAATTTTTAATCCTCTTGTTAGTTCAGAGTGAAGAGAAAAAGAAAAATCCTTAAAAATGAAAATGATACAATCTGATTAGTATACAGTTTTGGAATTGTTTCCTTAATATATTTTACATTAATTAATTAAGGGAAACACGTACGTATTAATTATCTCTCCTTCATATTAAAAGTACATTTTTTCCACGAAAATATAGAACTCCTTTAATTTTAAAATACTTTACCCAACAATTAATCTTGATATTGCAACTGGTGGAGTGAATGTGGTATGAATATAAAACTTTTTTTTATGCATTTTCCTTTATATATAGAATTGGAAGATTTAATCCAACAAATAAATGGTAAAATTATATATATGGTGATATGCATAATGTTGTAGTATACTCTAATTAATTAATTAATTACATGAAAAATATTGTTTAGATCGTTGGGAAGAGACCGTGTGTTCCAAAAAACAACCACTTAATTCAGTAAAAAATGAATATGATTTTAAGTGAAAATGTATTAATATATATATATATTTTTATAAATTATATAGCACATTATTTAGAAAGAAAAAAAATCTCTTGAATTCAATTATATGGCGACAAACTACAGATCCACTTATTAATTATGCGTTGAACACATACATATTGATATTTTATATATATATAAACATGTTATTCAAATTTTAACCAATATATATTATATATAGATAGGTCGAGAATGAGAAGAAATTAAATTTATAATAATTTCTAACAACTTGATTGTCGCAATAATTAATTAGAAAGATGGAGTAGAATCTTATCCAACATGAGATGAGAATAGTCGAAATGAAATTGTTGTGTAGGTAGCACAACCTTTTACACAAAATTGTGGTTTCACTCGCAACAACGATATATATATGTGTTAGACTGTTAGGTACCGACTTTCACGACAAATGGATGATGAAGCCTCCCTTTTAATTTCTTCTCAATCACTTTAATTTTCTTTTTCGTATTTTTGGAGAATAAAAATTATTATGAAAAATAAGAAGGAAGAAATTAATTATAAAAAAATAGTATAAATTTTAAAAAGTACTTTAAATAATATATTTAAACTAAAAAGGGTATATTTGGAAATTTGGAAATTTAGAAATAAATAATATTAATTAACATTTACAATGAAATATTTATATTAATTAATTTGGATAGTTGAAATTAAAAGTATGACTACATATATAATTTGTCATACCAATTAAATACATATAATAAGTATTATGTATACATGTTGTATCTCATTCTATAATACGCATGAAGCTATAAACATAGATATAAAGAGTATATAGCATAGACCCCTAATTAAGCATTGCTTGTTAGTTGAAGTAAATTAAATAGCGTAAAATTAAATACACAAAAATACAATATAATATAATGAGAGTGAGAGGGATATATATGGGAAGCTAAAAGACAGTGTGAATGGTCGGTACTTATGTGGTAATGTATACAAATTCAGAAGAAACAAAAAGGCAGCACAATATGCTTAGTCAGATAGGTCCATGCAATGGATAAGTTACGTTTAACAACCCAATTACACTTCCCTCTAATCCAATTTCTTTCTTTCTTTTTGTCTGCTTCTAATTAAAAGCTCAAAAGTCTCCCTATTTTTCCCTTCTCATGCCAACTCTCTTTTCCCTAGTTTTTATTTTGTACCCCTAACGTTTTATGTTTCTCCAAATGTCAGGCTTTTTGCTAACACCGTCAATTTTTAAACGATTTTTGATGACGTGACATTCTATGTAACCAATAATTATTCTGATTGGCTAAATTTTATCCACATCAACAGTCAATAGTACTGAGTTTTTGAGGTCCATTTTACTGATGTAATGAGTATTTTGGTGTACTGGATTTACTGATGTACTGAGTTTTTGGAATCTATTGTACCCTTAAAATATATTGCTTATGTGAAAAAATGAAGTACAGTTAGAACTGTGCCATATAAGATGTCACGTCATAAAAAATCGTCCAAAAATTGACAGTGTTAGCCAAAAATCTCACATTGGGAGAAACACAAAACATTAGGAGTACAATTGACAGCAAAAAAATATTAAGGACAAAAGGGACATAATCCCCAAAATATTGGGAGCAATAATTGTATTTTTGCCTTTTATTTATTTTTGTCATATATCAAATTAATCATTAACTTTAACGTAAATTTATTTATTTATTTTTTGGCACGAAAGGTTAAACCTACCTAACTATTCAAATTGATTACTATTAAACCACGTTCAGTTATTTAATTACAAGTATATATAAAAAAAAAGAATTTTAATAATTTCTCTATCACATTTCGTTTGTATATTAATTATATAACGAAAATTCAAATATGAGTTATTATATAATTGTGAGATACAGCCAACTTGGGTAAATTTAATTGAAAAATACTGACATAAAAATGTGTCAGTTTCTGTATCCAATTTATCAAAGTTAGGTTAACTATAACTAAATATATGTACACCCCATTTGTAGCTAATTTCTACTACTTAGCGTTCCCATTCAACCATTCACTAACCCAATCTCCATGGCCCCACCCCTACCCCACAAAACAAAAACAAATGTCCCTTATATACACACACTAGAATTAGAATATCGTTTTGTAATGATTTTTAATTACAAATGAAGAAGTTTTTATATATTCTTAACTTAATTTGGTTACTTAATTACTTTAATTTTTTATTCTTAAGTTAAATTCAAGGATACATACACGCCATAGTTATGGATCCTCTACTTTAACAGTGCAAACTCAACAATTAATGGCTGTCATCAATTATATATGTTGATGATTTAGACAATTATTGGGAAGAACGAATTACACTGCTGATAACAATTTACTATATATGCAAGCAACTTATTTGAGAACAAAACTCTGTGAGTGATCAAATTGAGAAAAGTTTCATCTATGTGGGAGTAAAATAATGGGTTTTAAATAAATTTTAACAATGATTCGTTAACAATTTAAACGATTGTGTAATGAAATGGATTAAATTGATAATAATAATAATAATAACAATAACGTAAGAATTGAGATACTAAATTGTGAATAAAAATCTATCCGAGACCAATTTCTGAGAACAACTTCATCTGAGGGTTTTAGACTATAAACATTTGTAGTAAAAAGATATGCATGCAATTTTTTATTTAATTTTTAAAATATTATATAAAATAATATTTATTTTATTTTAAATTTAAAAATTAAATAATTAGTACCCACTATCTCTCTCTCTCTTTTTAGAACAGTACCATCTATCTCTAGTTATTTGCTTACTGCCTTGCAAAAACACTATTCATTATTTTTATTTTATCTTTCACATGCAATAACTCACATTCTATATTTTATTATACTTTTTAATTATAAAAAAGTTATTTTAAATGATTATTGATTAAAAAAAGTTAACAATCATATTTATATACCTAGTTTTTTTAAGAAAAAAATTTAGATTAAATTTTTTATATCTTTTTTGTCAAGTTCTCCAATATAAATATGACGCATGACAAAAAGTGTTTAAATGACCAATCACATTAGAAATTTTTATATGATCAATCATAGGAAAAAAAGAGTATAAATACAATATATAATTGGTGAAAGTTAATAAAAAAAAATAAAAAACTTGATTTAAATTTTTTTTTAAAAAATAGAGATATAGAAAAAAATAATATAAAATTTTAAAAAAATGTGATTTAAAGAAAATAAAAATAAAGGTACGGCAAGAAATTAAGAGACATTGAAATTTGATTCGTACACGTGTCAACCTAACAACTTTGGGTTCCAGCTGGGCGGTCCCATTTGGATACTTGAACAAGAAAAATACCCCAATTATTTACCGTACACAACTCTCTATTCTATATCTCACTGCAAAGATAATATCGTGTGACGGGAGTTTGACTCAGAATATCGCGGGAAATTCGAGGGACGCCGTTATTTTCTCTGTTACCGGTAAACCCAAGTAACCATCCCACTTAAGTAAGTGGGTGCCGGTATTTTGCAGGACATCCGCAACCAAAATGCGCAAGAGGAAGGGTGCGCTTAACACCGTATTTACCGGAATTTGCCGGTGGATTTATGCCTATATTTTGGTTTCACAAGGTGGATTCTAAATACTAAATAGTAAATTCTAATTAGTTTCGCCGTTTTCCTTGTACGACAAGCACACCAACGAAAGAAAGTAAGAGAATTTAAAAATGGATTTAATTAGCTTACACTTTGCATTCCATTGAAAAATTTGGATATTTTCACAAGTCGGTTCATGGGATTTTCGTACATCTTTTGAATTTGAACAATGTAATGAAACAAAAAAATGGGTATATAATATTTTTGTCCCATTTCTTTTTAAAAATAAAAAAACATAGTTTGTTATATTTGTAACGTGAATATGTGATGGCAAGTATTGTAAGCTCTTGCAAGTTTGTAGACGGGTTTCCATTTCCATATAGTAATCTTAAAAAGGTGAAGATGGACTCATCTCCAAAATAGTAGTGTATGTGTCTAATCAATCCCAATTGGGAGAGGGAGAGGATATTATCTTAACATGGACACAAAATGCATGGAAGTTTTATTCTATTATATAAAGAAAAAAAATGTAAAAGAAAAAGAAAAGTAGTAGATTTCCAATTCTGCCCTCCACAAATCTGTGTATTTACCCTTATCTCCTCTCCCGAAGCAAAGCCCAGCTTGACATGTGCCTGCCTCTATATATACCACTTTCTCTCCTCTTTTGATCTCACGCCCAATCTCAACACAAGACAGACAAGAGTACATAGCCTTAGCGTTCTTCCCTCTCTCCCAAGTCCCAAGTCCCAAGTCCCACCCATCTTGTTCATAAAATTAAAAGCAAAATCCAATTAATAACCATGCCCGAAGCTCCGAAGAAGTGCGTCGAGCAGTACAACCTGATAGAGAGCAACAAGAAAGCTCTTGAATTCATCGAGGACGTGACTTCGAACCCGGACCAAGTCCAAAACAAGGTCCTGTCGGAAATCCTGTCCCGTAATGCCAACGTGGAATACTTGCAACGGTACGGCCTCAACGGCCACACCGACCGCCACACCTTCAAGAAACTCCTCCCCGTCATATCCTACGAGGACATCCAACCCGACATTACCCGCATCGCCAATGGCGACACTTCCCCCATCCTCTGCTCCCAACCCATCTCCGAGTTCCTCACTAGGTATACTAATTACTTAATTAATTACTATAATTCTAATTTTAATATATAATTATATTCTCATTCATTCATTCATTAATTACTTAATTGAATTTTGTAGCTCTGGGACATCCGGAGGGGAGAGGAAGCTGATGCCAACAATTGAAGAAGAGTTAGAAAGGAGGTCATTGTTATACAGCCTATTGATGCCTGTGATGAGCCAGTTCGTGAATGGCTTAGAGAAAGGCAAAGGAATGTACTTCCTGTTCATAAAATCCGAAGCCAAGACTCCCGGAGGCCTATTGGCTCGTCCAGTCCTAACCAGCTACTACAAAAGCTCCTACTTCAAGCACCGACCCTACGATCCCTACACCAACTACACCAGCCCAAACGACGCCGTCCTCTGCCCGGACTCCTACCAGAGCATGTACTCCCAATTGCTCTGTGGCCTCTGCCTCCGAAACGACGTCGTCCGCGTGGGAGCCGTTTTCGCCTCCGGCTTCATCCGAGCCATCCGCTTCCTCGAGAAGCACTGGGCCCTCCTCTCCCACGACATCCGCACGGGAACCATCAACCCCCAAATCACTGACGCCTCGGTGCGGGACTCTGTTATGCGGATCCTCAAACCCGACCCGAGTCTCGCGGATGCGATCGAGTCCGAGTGCAGCAAGAGCTCGTGGCAGGGGATTATAACCAGGCTGTGGCCCAATACCAAGTATGTGGATGTTATTGTGACGGGGACAATGTCGCAGTACATCCCGACGTTGGATTACTATAGCAATGGGCTGCCTCTTGTTTGTACCATGTATGCTTCCAGCGAGTGTTACTTCGGTGTGAATCTGAACCCGCTTTGTAAACCCAGTGAGGTGTCTTATACCCTCATACCCACCATGTGTTACTTCGAATTCCTTCCTGTCAATCGAAGTAATGGCAATGGGCCTCTCACTGAGAAAGAACAGCAACAATTGGTGGAGCTCGTGGATGTTAAGGTTGGACAAGAATACGAGCTCGTTGTCACAACTTATGCCGGTAAATTTAACAAAAAATTGTTCAATTTAGTAAATTTTCAAATTACATGATTAAAATGTTGAGAGAAAAGGAGTAAAATAGGAATCTCACATATTGAACAAGTAAGGGGTTTAGTGGGGTCTAGTAGGTGTGATGTGTCACTTTCTCTATGCTGAGCATACATAAGATCTAATCTCGAACGTTGGTGTTAAAATCATCACATTTACATTACATTACAGGTCTGTACAGATACAGAGTAGGGGACATCCTGAGGGTATCGGGATTCAAGAACAAAGCGCCACAATTCCACTTCGTGTGCCGGAAGAACGTAGTCCTAAGCATCGATTCCGACAAGACGGACGAGGTGGAGCTTCAGAACGCGATGAAGCACGCGGCGACGCACCTAATCCCCTTCGACGCCACCGTTTCGGACTACACAAGCTACGCGGACACGTCGACCATCCCGGGGCACTACGTCCTGTACTGGGAGCTCAGCGTGAACGGGACCACCCCGATTCCTCCGTCGGTGTACGAGGATTGCTGCTTGGCGGTGGAGGAATCGCTGAACAGCGTGTACCGACAAGGGCGCGTGTCGGACAAGTCGATCGGGCCGTTGGAGATAAAGATCGTGGAAGAGGGGACGTTCGATAAGGTAATGGATTATGCGATTAGCTTGGGGGCGTCGATAAATCAGTATAAGACGCCGAGGTGTGTGAAGTTTAAGCCGGTGGTGGAGGTTCTGGAATCGAGGGTGGTGTGTGGGTATTTTAGTCCCAAGTGTCCTAAGTGGGTTCCGGGACATAAGCAATGGTGCAATCAGAAGAATTGAGGAGGAATGTTTTGTTGGGTCAGGGTGGGAAGAGATGATTAATTAAGAAAAGAGTGAATTGAATGGGGGGAGGTTTTTAGGTTTCATTTTATTGATTTTGGCTCTTTTATGGTTAGTTTGCTGTAATTTTCAATTCGGATAGGGAGGGGCCTGAAGAACTATTGGATCCGCCACTGTAAAAAGCAATTCCTGTTTCAAATTAAACATGCTTTTTTTTTTCTTTCTAAAAAATAAAAATTTTTAGTTATCTCTTTGTCCATAAGCTTTTTTTTTTTCCTTTAACTAATAATAATAAATTCATTTTGGATCCGCTTCATTAATTAATAAGAGATATTGAAGGGAAAAAAGTGAGGATTCTCACTAATTTTTTTTATAATAAATTAATAATATGTGTATTTTAGTCAAAATTATATTTTAAGAATTTTTAAACAATGAAAATATAAAATTTTAAAATAGAGGAAATGATCCGTACAAAAAAATAGAGGAAATAAGAGTATAATTCATACTAAAAACAGATTTTGAGGTAAAAAAAAAATTTTTGTTTATATTCAGGTGGAGAGAATCTGAACTGCTAAATAAATCATTGTGAAGTTTGGGTGGAATTACGATTCTTGAATCAGGGCTGGAATTTTGGCGGTTGAACAAGGTTTTAAATTAAATGTGATTTGATTTTTTTATGGAGCAGTTTTATATTTTTGGGCCAGCTGTTTCACCCTTTCGAGATGTTTACAATTCAACAAGAAAATTAATCATTGTGCTCGACGATAAATACCTTGATCTAAACAAAAAATTAGACGTGGTTTGAAGTTATTTACATGAGGGCAAAGAGTGGGAAAAAGGAAGCCATCCTTCTCTCTGCACTAATTAATTACTTTCTTTATTAATAATTACATTCAATCTTAGCCAGAAGTCCTTTTACTTTTTATATTGTTTTCAGGAAAAAGCTTACCAACTTTCCTGTTTCCTCTATATTTTTTTTTTGCATAGATACCATATATATATATACTATTGAGTTAGTCCAAGTCCAACTAACAATTATTAGAGTGAAAGTAATCACACGAAATCATAAAACTAATCCTGTTTTACTGTGTGATTTGCCTGCTAAAGAGGACTCTTCTGTAATCAAATTTTGCAACTTGACTAACACCTGTCTCACTGTATTTATATATATATATTCAGAGAGTAGACTAGTGTAGTGGAGGGGAGAAGATAAAAAAAGAAAGAAAGAAAGATAGATGAAACTTGCATTATAAAACTTAAAAGAATGAGTATTTAGAGTTATCAAGAGCTCAAGTTCACTAGTTGTAAGTCGTTAAATTTATCTTCAGATCTGTGCACTTTTATATTTTTAAAAAATAAATATTTTAACACAGATCTCTAAATAAATCCAACAACAAAATCTTACTAGTTGCAAGCTCACTGTCTTTCAAATGGCAAAAACTAAGGTGGCGTTTGGTATCCGATGAGTGTTTTAGAAGGAAGTAGAAGTGGAAATAGAAGTAGAAGTAAGTGATAAAAAGTATGTTTGGTATGTAGGGAAATGGAAGTGGAATGTAAAAGTAATATTGTTTGGTAGGGTGGGAAGAAGATAAGGAAATAGAAGATAAAAGTATGAAATACCTTTTTTGTCCTTACTTTTTTAAAAGCCACAAATTTTTTAAGAGTATTTTGGTCTTTAAATCAAACTTCACCCGACCTTCCCTCTCAATTTCTATGGCAACAAGCTTCCCTTTCAACTAAAAAGTTCAACCTCAACTCCCCACTTCTCAAAATATATCAAACACTATTCAATCTTAATTTTCCTATATACCAAACATGGTCAGGGAGAGAATATTACCATAATCTCTCATTCTCTGCATCTCTTTAGCAAAAAGTTGTTTGTGTCAGATTCTGTTACTAAATCAAGAAATTAAACTCTAAAATCCATTTGTGGGCTTTAATGAACAAGAGCACCTCTGTTCAAATCTCAACTTTCCCTCTATAGTAATTTGTTTTTGGACAAACTCTATAGTAAATTTTTAGTTAAAATAGTATCTTAATATTTTTTTTTCAAAACCACCCATCAAAAAATTTACTAGATTCTAACTAGTCCGACTCAAACTAGCAAAAGTTATATATATAATGATAATAAATCCCTCTCATCATATATAGTTAAACTAGTATCTTAATTTTGATACGTTTATCTATCACTTTAATTATTTGTGCTTATATTTAGTAAAGCTAAATTACACACTATTAATATCCCTTTTATTTTAAGACTTACATTTTTATTCCTTTTGACATTTGACATGATATTGCAAAAATCTAAACTTCAAGTTAATTATTTTTTAATAAAGTTAATTCTATACGTAATATAAATGTTACTAAGGCCTATAGAGTAGGTGCCTCGTGCGTTAGACTTAAAACTGAGCCAATCCAAACCTTAAGCTAAGGCCTAATAGCCACATGAGCCCAAGATTAGAAGGACTCACTTTTGTGAAATGATTGTAAGGATCCCATACTAATTCACATTTTGCTTCTATAATATTTATCATAATGGATTATTGTATAATGTAAGGAATCATAGACACCTTATTTAATTTTTGCGCATTAATGCTCGGTATTATTCCACTCCTTATTATATCGGACCTAAACACACGTACTAATGCAACAGATAATAAAAGTATGTGTTCTGTTATTGTTTTATGAATTGGATTCTTAGGGAGATAAAAAATAGAGTATCATTCGATGAAAATGTCGTCGCAATAATACTTGAGAGAGATTAGTCATCAAACTCTCTCTAATGAATATTCTGATCAAAACAAAAAATATATTCTCTTAAATACATAATCAATTGCTCCCAATTCTCTTCTCTCTCGTGTGGCGTTTGGTAACTGATGAGTGTTTTAGTGGGAAATAAAAATAGAAATGAAAGTGAAAGTAAGTTATAAAAAGTATGTTTAATTAGTATGCAGAAAAATGAGAATGAGATGTAAAAATAATATTGTTTGAAAACAAAAAGACCAATTTCATACTGCATAAAAATTATCTTCATTGACAAAAATAAACTAGAAAAAAAAAGTAAAATGTATTTTTTGAAACAAAAACAGTATCAAGTATAATTTAACCAAATTTCATGGGAGGTTAAGTCTACAATATGGACAATTTTGAATCTATACTATACGAATTAAAATTAAATAAATTATTTATTTCGAAATAAATTTTAAAATTAAATCAAAATCATGAATAGATTAAAGAAATAATGAATTGACATATTTTTTTTTATTGTGATGGATCAGGCGTAATTTTAAAAATTCTAATTGAAAGTAACGGTTTGTTTAGTATGATTCTTCATGGCAAGGGAATGGGTTTAGCTATATCAAACCCATGTTTGGTTTGATGTTTGCACAAACCTTAACTTGGCCCATTCCCTCATTTGAGACTTTGTACAAAACCTTCCAAAATAAAGGGATTGGGTGAAGCCATGGTGTTTAAAATATTTTCCCTATTTTGTTCCTACTTTTACACCAAAATCAAAGAAAATTAATTTTATTAATTTTTTAATGAAGGATAAAATTGTCATTTTATTCCAATTTCATTTCTTTCTCATCCTCTATTTTATCTTATATCAAACATAACCATATCATTCCCATTCCTATTTTCAATTCCATTCTATTCACATTTTCATTCCTTTAAATCTTTTAGTAAGACAATGTTGAGGTGAAGGTTTCCTTCCCTAGTCTCATTAACTCAATGGACTTTAGATTTTACTGTTCGCACAAAGGAAATGGTAGAAGTAGTCAAAGAAGAGAAGAGGAAGAAGTAGTTGAAAGGGCCCAACCCAATCAAGTTTTTGGATTGGGTAGTTTGACCAAAAACGAGGAATATCATAGTGCCTTTTTCCCTGCTTGCTCCATTTTGAGAAAACAAACAAAAATAGTCTCTTTTTTTTTTATAAAAAAAATCAAATTAATGGGAAAGGACAAACACAAAACAAGAGAATTCCACAAGCGACACCGCTCACAGTTTTCTCTGTATTAGGTTTTACACAGACATCTCAAATCTCCATGGGTTGGAGAATGGATTCTCTAAAGTAATTCTCTATATTTTTTAGTAGAGTTATGAGAGAGATAGAGATAAGGAAAATATTTTCTTTCTTGATTTTTTTCTCTCCCAATTTTTCTTCTCTCTATCTCTCTCATAACTCTATCAAAAAATATAGAGAATTACTTTAGAGGATCCACTCTCCATGGGTTGTCGCTGCATAGCAGCGGTGGCCCTCACTTTCTTCTTCTTCTTTGCTGCTATAATTTTGTATTCTCCTTTATTTTTTGTGGAGGTTTTTCTCTTCAATTAGAGAAAATTTTAGATGTTCAGTGGTACGGTAATATTGAACTTCAGTACATCCCTTCAATTAGTTGGTCCTTAAACCATTCAAGGTAGATCTTAATTAATGTGAATTTTTATTAATAATAAAAAATGACACTATATAATTGGAGGGATGTATTGAAGTTTAGTGGTACGATAGCATTGAACTTTTATCCCTATTAAGGAAGGCGTCTCTCTTTTATAGGAGTTTTTTTTAATCATAACGATATTTTAAGATATATACAAAATTTGGATCTTTCAACATTGGAAAAAAGAAAAGATAAAAAAGATGGATCCCTTAAAGAGGGAAAAGGAGTGTGTTGCCTCTTCTTTATATCAAGTTTTTTTTTTCTTTGCTTGTAAGAAATTTTGTAGATCTGTAAAAATGTTGTATGCCTTTTGATCTGAATTTAGATGATAGTTTTCTTAGGTCTGTTGCCTAAGATTAATTATATCCTCTAATGAATATCTTTTCTATGAGTGTTGGACTGTATTGATATTGTTAAATGTTTGCCTTGTTGTATATCCTCTTATTGTATGGCCTTGTGCCGATTCTTTATAAATGAAAGTTTTCTTGACAAATATACACGCACCTTCAACTAGATACAAAATCCATTAAGCCTTCGGAGAATCTATCCTCTATCCTATTGAAATGATGAGTATTTTTTTTATCAACCTCTTTAAGAGATTGAGTTTTTGTGTCAATCTATCTCTTATGTCACTCTTATTTTAAAGAAAAATTGAAACAAGAGAGAGATATAGAGAGAAAAAACTTAACATACGGTGAGGTTAAACTTTTCATAGTCTTACCCTTGAATAAGAGTGAGATAAGGATAAAAGTTCAATAGTACCGTACTATTGAACAAACTCACATTAATTAAGATCCATCTTAAATGAATTAAGAGCCAACTAATTGGAGGGATGTACTAAAATTCAGTACTACCGTACGTACTACTGAACATCTACTTGTGAGATAGATACAAAAATTCTACTAATTAATAAGAGTGAGAGAAGGGGAATTGATATCTCTTTGTAATTAATTTTATGAATTATGGATTTTATAAAAGTAAGTTGGTCACCCTTGTGCACTCCAGGCCAAAAAACAAGATATACAAATGAAAGAGGAAGGAGAGTAGTTGGGGAAAAACATGGTAATGGATAGTGAAACCAAAGAGGAAGAAATTGTAGTGAAGTTTCCCACTTGTTCAACTGTCCACATTACATTACACTACGGATTGGACTTATGAAACACCTATATATATATATATATATATATACAACAATTTGCTTAAGAGGAAACGATAATATATGATGGTGAGATGAGAATGATCGAGAAGTAGGAAGGAGCTATTCCTTGGCATCTTGTAATTGTAACTGGTACTCACAGCTCAAACAGGAATCACGGATGATATATGCACCCATACAATTCAACTCCAAACCCAATTAATTAATAGGGTGTTCATAATTTCATAAGATTTTTTTTTTTAAAAAAAAAAACCTACAATTTTTTTTTAGTTTTACAATCATACTTTCTAATGCTAATCAATTAAGCAAAAGCATATATACCATCCCTCACTGACTTTTGAGAATTGACATGCAAAAGTCCCATCCAGTTCAATATAAGAATCGTCCGTTAATATCCATAAATTAATATATATATATATATATAACGATATATATATTGAGACTAAACAAAAAACCTTACGAAGCCTTACTACAAAATTGGAAAGATTATAGTTAATTTAATTTGGCTCTAGCTGTTCCTTGCATTTACCTACATTATATATATATATATATATATATATATATATGAAGATTAGCTCATTTGAGTGCAGGTACTTGTATAGCTATTCTATTTTGTTTAAAGTAAGGTCTCGATTTTTAATTTTTTTAGAGAGTTTTATTTTTATTGTGGAACCTCTTTTATTTTTAGTCAGAGTCATCAAAACTCATTAGGTTTTTAGATACAATAATTTCGACAAAAATGATGAAAAATACATGTGAATGTTTATCAGTTATTTACGGAAAAAAAATGTTTTCTTTTGTATAAAAAGAATGCTTACAAGCTCAGCATCTTCAAGGAAAGAGAAGGCCCATCCCAATATAATGAGTTCATAACCCAACTTTGTTTTGTTCCCTTCAATGACATGGCCTGGTGGCCATCATATATATATATATATATATATATATATATAAATTATAATAAGAATTTTGAGATATTATAAATATCTTTAAAATTATATATTAATGTACATATACAAAAATTTAAAAAAAATTAGGAGAGTACAATATTAATTACAAAATTTTCAACAATAAATTAAATGAAATGTTTACTATATAGTTAGCACTATTATTTTTTATATTTATATAATTATCATTGATTTGATGTTTTTAATCGTTAGCATATAAGTTAAATATAATCTTAAAAAAGAAATAATGTGAGGAGAGTAGATGGAGAAGAATGAGAGGTTAAACTATCATTGGAATCAATTAATTAAGTTGTAAGAAAATGTATATGGGTTTCTTCCATGATTCTCTAATTTTAAACATCTTAATTATATAAAATCAAAACCTTACAACAATAACTTCAAATCAACTAACACATTAACGTACATGAGCCAGGTACATAATATTTATCTAATTCAATATAAATTTCAATCCTCATTAATTAATTACTAAAGTGAGCTAAAATTAGAGGCAACCACATGTGTGGATAACAAAAGTCTATATAAATCAAGGAATTTTTTTAATACTGCCAAATAACAAGTGGAGATTAATGCAGATCGACTTTCATAATTTGAACTTTTGTATATGTACCAATTTTGCACCTATTTAATACCCTCCCTTTCCCACTCTTCATCACTCCCCAACCAATATATATATATATACTAGAGGCTTCGCATGCACGTACGTGCATGTAATTTGTTCTTTAATTTTTTTAAAAAATATAATATAAAATTATAATTATTTAAATAATAATATTGGATATTTGATTTTTTTTTGAATTTTTAAAATACAATATAAAAATTATGATTATATTTTAAAAAATAAATTAAATATTAAGAAATTATTTATTCCCCTACTTTTTTAATAACTACCTATCATGTCTATTTTCTCTCTCCCACATTCTCCCACCATTAATATTTTTCTTATATTTTTTAATTAAAAAATGCTTATTTTGTGACCCCAATGACCAGAAGGGGTCACAGCCATATATATATAGATATATATATATAATCTTCTTCTTTAATTTCTCTCTCAAGAAGAATATATAATATTGCATTAAATAAAACCACAAAAGTATATATTAATCAAGGTTAGGTTCAACAATAATATATATTAATGGCGGTAGAAGAGGTGTATGATTTGGAGTTGGAGGAGTACTTGCCGTGGATGGCGGCGAGCTTGGGAGCAGAAGGGTTGCTAAGGGAATTGTGCAGAGGATTTATGGTTCTAATGGATGTGAGATCACGTTGGAGAGCTTGAAGATGAACACATGGTTGCTAGGGTTGATGGAAGGTGATTTGGATGGAGATGCTGTTTTCACTCAATTCCAGTTTTGCATTCTCATGTGTACGTTAAGCCCTACTGCTTTATCATCATATATATGTGCATGCATGGAATTACGTATCAATATACCTCAAATAATTAATGTATATATATATATGCATATTGTGAATTAATGTATGTCTAACTTTCTTATTATTATTAATTTCTTCTCTATTTCCTTCAATCCGGCTGCTATATATAGTATATACATAAGACACAGAATATAGTTAGAGAGAATTTCGATCGGTGCATGTTATATATAACTCTCTTTAATGCCTTTTGTAATTTTATCTTTTGGTAAAAACGTAACATAATGCAATTTACTCTTTTTTTTCCCAATATATATATAGATGCCGGATAATTAAATTAATACTATAATTTGGGAGATTTACGTACAAATAATTAACTAAGTATGGAATTGATAAATATTCCTTGAAGTCTTTATCCCAGTATCTAAGGGAAAACGATATTGAGGTGAACCTTCGAAGTTCAAGTTAGTTTCCAGTGCAACAAATTAAAGTAACAAATCAAATGATAAGAATTCACTAAAAAAAATAATTATTAAATGACTAAATTTGATTGATTTATTAGAGAAGATAAAAATGATATAAAACGAAGATTTTTTTTTTGTTCAATCACAAAAAGCACGAAATTTTCAATATTCATGTGTAGTATATGTGATGTGTGATTAAAATTGTAATGATGAAGTTTAATTATCAATCTTCAGTTATATATATATCAACATATATATATAAATTAAATCAATAGTTACAACTGTAAATTATAATGGTGCCAAATCGAGTTGGCTAAGTTGTTAGAAAGTTGTACATCTCTAAAACCAAGTAATCATATCTTTCTCTCAAAGTTGGGGAAGTGATTGTCTGTCCGCCTCAATTTATTATTTATCAAAAAGTTATTTTTTTAACACATATTTAAATATTAATTTGTAAAGAACTTAATTTATTTCTAAATATCTCTTATTAATGAGAATGAATAAAAAACAAAATGATGAAGATGACTAAATGGTTGGACATGGGCATGCAAGGTGGTGCATTGGGTGTGGGCTATCTATAACATAACGCGTGCTTACAGGCTGCGTCACTACCCTTCACCTACTTTAATTTGACTTTTTTTTTTTTTTAGAAATCTTTATATTAGAATCAATTTTATTTTTGTACAAAAAAAATTAATTTTATTTAAAACATATGTATTCTCATAATTTTTTTAAAAATTTATATTATATTTTTTACATAATACTAAATATACTTTTTGTCTCTCTTAATCATTTTTCTATCTCTTTACTCACTGTTTTCTACAGTACTTTTATTTACTTTACATTATTTTATATCCTTTCTGTTCCAATCTATGCATCTTTAACAAACATAACCTAAATATAAATAATTTTTTTAACTATAATTCGAATCTAAATTCATTCAGTTCTCTTGAAAGAAATTACTCTCTTTATTAAATTCAATCATGTTGGGAGGATTCAACAACTTTGACTCCAAAATAGCAATAAGATGCATAGAATGATGAATGAATAATGCAAGCTTCCTTTTTGTTGGTTGAGTCTCCATTCATGGAACCTCTCACCATCTTCCTCTATCCACACATTCCTCCACTCTCTCTCTCATTTATTCTCCTTATATTATGTAGTGGTCACAATTCCTCCTTCTATACTTCCCTCCACCTCAGCATAACCATCCCACGTGAAATCTTCCTTCCTATGCTAATAGCCCATAAAAAGATCTTTTTTTTTCTCTTTATAATATCATCTCGCATTTTCATCCACATAATCACATTAATTATTTAATTTTACAGTGGGCCCACTCGCAACAAATCCCAAGTAAAGCCCATTGAATCTTCACGTGAAACGGGCCCCATTTTTTGCCACGTAGGAAAGGTTGACCCTTGAAGATTTCAAACCTCTTTATTTAAAAAATTGTGCATTTTTTTTTACATTGAAAAAAAAAATCCATATATTAGTAAAAATTAAAAATACTGTAAATGGATAAGGATTAATTGTTTTTTTTAATTTTCTTATAATATATAAAAAAAATTGTTTCTCAAATACACAGTATCTAAATACTTGGTTGAAATTAAGAAGAAGAAAAAAAAGAGGTAAAAATATCTTGGAATGCACCTCACTCAACACGTTGAACTACTTACATCCACAAAGGAGGCTACATGTGGCGCGTGGAGATCCGCCGTGGCAATTCCTACTGTGAAATGGCAATAGTACCCTTGGACTTGTTGGACTCAACGACATCAGAGAAAGAAATTATGGGAGGGAAAGGAGGGTAAAAGTGGGGGTGTGGTGTATTTAAGAAAACTGGAAGGTACGGAAAAAAGAGAAAGAAGAAGAAGGAGAAGAAGAAGAGAAATGATGGAGGAATGCGCGTTGTGCGGGAAGCGAGCGAGGATGTACTGTGAGTCGGACCAGGCTAAGCTATGCTGGGACTGCGACGATAAGGTTCATGGAGCCAACTTTCTGGTGGCGAAGCACACGAGGGTTCTTCTATGCCGTGTTTGTCAATCTTCCACTCCATGGAAAGCCTCTGGTCCCAAGCTCACTCCCACCCACACTCTCTGCCTCCGCTGCGCCACCACCAATTCACACAACCACGAGGAAGAAGAAGATGATCGGCGTGATTTTGATCAGGATGATGATAATGGAGATTCTCGTTCTGATTCTGATTCCGATTCCGATCTTGGTTCTGATGGTGACGACGACGACGAGGAGGAGGAAGAAGAAGAAGGAGAAAACCAGGTGGTGCCGTCCCCTGCTCACGCGAGTTCCGCTTTTGGCGGTTCTTGTTTGGCGTGGAAGCGGAAGCGAAGGAATTCCTTTGTGGATTCTGATGTAAATTTTCTTCTATTTCATGGATTTAAGTTTAATTTTAATTTGCTTATAACTAACTGAATCAAGTTTTCATATCAAATGAAATCTCGGATATTCCTAATTTTGGAAAAAATAATGCAGGAAGAGGTAGATTGCTCCTCGTCGGAATACCGTCTGCTGCACAATTAGGCGATGAAGATTCATCCTCTTGGAGCAACTTTAGGCCATGGAAGGAAGCAGCCAAGAAAACACTTAGTTGAAGAAGATGCCGCAAGATTAGCTAGCAGAAACCTGAAGTGTTGATGTAGATCCTAAACCCTACTAACTTCTTATGGATGGATTTTCTGACCCTGTATTACTTCAGCTTCAATTTTGTTGATTACCAAGATTTTTACTACCCACCAAACCAAAGTTTCACCTGTAATGGTCTAATGGACAAGTTTAATGCAAAAGATTTATCCCATGCCTTTAGGCAAAGGCCATGTATATAATAATGCCACTACAAATCGCATATTATTACTCATTAAATTTTGTTGTGATAAACGGCCTAGTATATTATGAATCATATTACTAATTTTAATATATCTCTTTATGTAGTGTCATTTACTTTTTTAAATAGATTAAAAACTAATTAATTGAAAAGATATATTGAAGTCCAGTACTACTATACTTTTAAACATTATCTCATATATATATATATATATATATATATATATATATATATATATTTGGTTTCCTAATGTTTTCCCAGCCCGACAAGTCAAAGACTAATTCTCCGCGAATCTAAACTCCATTTAAGAATTTGTCGTTGGCCAATTGATTGCTCCATACACAAATTTCGAACCCCCAACACATCTTAAATTACGAGTAATTTTGGCCGACATTATTGCTCACTATTTGTGAAAGATTGCAGCACGTTGGTTTGCACGAATCAACCATGGAATTGGAAAGGACTCAAAAAAAATAGGTGGGCCGGGTGGGGCCTGCTTTTACTTTACATGAAATTTTTTCAAAAAAAATATATATATATATATATATAATATTTATTATACTTTTAACATAATTATAACATTTTTTTATTATTTTAATATAAAAAATAAAGTAATAATTTTAATATATTCTCATTTCATTCCTATTCTTAATTTTTATTACTAAATACATTCTCATTCTTTTTTTTATTTTTGCACGAGTGCCCTTAGTGGCAACAATAACTGCCGCTGTTATTCATTATCCACTTTCAAATGGTGTGATGGAACAGAACTATTTAGACTTTTGCTTCTTATTATTTTCTTTCTTTCTTTTTAACCACTTCTCATTTTGGAGCCATTGGGATGGAGAGACGTCAAGCTCTGACCAATTTTGGGGACCAAGCCGTGGCTATATTCGATGAATTTACAGAAGCAAACTGCAAACATATGTTCCTCACCTCAGAGATGTCATATATGGGTCAAATTAAACCCAGTTTTTCCAAATTATTTGCGCAAGAAAATTTCCATAATAAATTAAAATCCCTTTAAGTGACACCATTTTGGGATAAAATACAACTTGAAAAAATTCTATCATGAGTTCATGGTTGCATAAATTTCTATTTTTCAATTGAGATATTGCATAAAAAAATCTCAACTGAAAGTATTTAAATGGCGTACACGAGAAGCTGTCCTTCCATAACAAACAAATTTCTCGTCCCTTGGAGCTTTAGAATATTTCTATTTCATTATGTAAACGATGTAGAAGGAATACTTAAGCGGGATGAGTATAAATAAATAATAATGTATCCAACCATCAGGAGCCCAAAATAGGAGACGAGGAAAATAGTGAAATGAGGAAAATAGTGAAATCACTTCCTCCGTGAGTTCATGTCAATAACAAACATATTTATAGAAGAAAACAATCCATGAAAAAACGAACTTATAGTTTTAAAAAAAAATCAGAATTGCAAAAATATGTACGTTTTTTAAAAAATTTCTAATAATTTCCATTTACGAGTAAACAAATATTAATTACCAAATATGTTAATAAAGATTACTCAAATCATAATAAATTGTTAAACAATTTAGAAATCACGTTTTCTCTCAACATGACAAAACCAGATTCTTAGTTATTTCAAGCTTTTAACTTTTTTTCATGGCACCGTCAAGGCGTCAACAACACTGCGAGACATTCTAGCTAATAGCTATTATCATCATAATCCCATCTCCTGCTTACATATAGGGAATAGAAACCAGAAAAATAGTCACAGGCAAACTTGGACATCTCTCCATCAATCTTCCAACAGCCTAACCGATACCACATAAAGCAATACAAAAACATTTGTAAAATCTGATATGCAAGAAATTCTCCAACTACAAAAGTCACAAGGAGATTAGAAAGAGTGCACTCTACATACAACCCACAAAATATATGCCCATATCATTTCTGCGAATCCCTGTTAGGATCAGGATACATTCTGCAATCCAATATACACACACCAAAAAAAGAGGTCAAGAAGCAAGAGACCTGTAAAGCAGTTTGATAGTAAAACTGGGATACGCAAAAGCATAAGTAGGTAGGACTTAGGAAACCGTATCAAAATAAAAAACAGGGATTTTAATGATAATTAATTAAAATCTAAGTGCGCATAGCGAAAAGAGATAAAGCAAATGCACACCTGCAGAGACGGGATAAAGATTTAATTGGTCCCGGCTAATCCTCTGCGGCAAATCAACAATTCAAGAGTCAATTTACATGACCAGCACAAATGTATAGACAAAAGAATGGAATGATCAATACTTGGCACTTGTTTGGCTATCGAATAACAGTTCTACAATACTTTTACAAGTCATAAAAATGAGTAAATCACGAGATTGTTACTCAAGAAGTAAATATAAATTATATTTAAGAACAACAAATATCCTAGTAAATCAACATTCAGTCCTAAAATTGGATTTAAAGTTTCTCATCAGTCAACATAGATGAACACCAAGTTTGAATTAATTATCTAGAGTCTCCTCACTAAATATTTGAGACAGAAGCAACAACCTATGAGAAGCAAACAGCAGGAACACACTTGACCATGCATCCAACTGTTTGAAGTTCTGGTACAGCTTATCACATTTAGTATATGATGACTTTTTATATTACTCCAATATTTACCATGATATGCTGAAGAACTTGGGATCTTTAACAATTGATTTTTTTTTTTGGTAGAACTTAATTTTAACAATTGATAATTGCCATAGTTCCCATAGTATCCAACTGAACCTAGGAAAAGTACTGACTTTCACAGTTTTGCTTAAAAGTATACTACAAGTAATATTTCATGACTGACTCGGGAAAAATAAATAACATTGCATTTGACTTCCAATATCTTGCACTACAGATTATCATGCCAAACTAAGCTAAAAAAAACCCCACAACCCTAGTTTGTCAAGCATATAACTATTGATGGAACCTAAGAAAAACTCAGTCACCACCACAACTTTTTACATCGAATTGCTCAAAAGAAACATTTTTAGCAGTTTCAAAACATTGCAAAGAGAGGTTAATATGGGACAAGATCAAGCAGGGGCTCCATCTATAAAATGACCCCAATTATTGCTTTCTCAAATCAAATGGAAATTTAAAAGGCTTGCTGTGCTCACAAAAGTCAGACATATGACTTAAGCTTATTATCAACAAGAGAGTGTGCACTTGGCTTATATTATAACTAATAAGGCACCTCACTGACCTAAGCCTTGCTTGAGGCCAAATGTAGCCCAACCAATTCATTAATGGTTAAGATGCATTTGCAATCTCTTTTAAGCATGGATTCTCTAGAAAAAAAATCCCATTCCCTTTAAATGTTTCAACTCCAATGAGATGACCAACAGAAATGGGAATCAGATGAACAAAATCCTCAGACAAAGTGCGTTTACACATAATGACAATGTCTAAATCACTAAGTCTGGTATAGTACTAAATTTATCTACCATCAAGTCACTAGTATCAAAACCAAAACCTACATCTAAGTGTGAGGCATTTGTCACTGACTTAAACAGAATAAGCAAAACCTATGACAAGTATATATCCTTTGAACAGCATGGCATGTCCTGCACTCTGACTAAACCATTGCAGCTATCCATGTCTAAAATCCAGGACACTGTCCCAAGTACATTCCACCTTGAAGCAATAAATTACATTCCTGATTCCATCTATAAACAAATTCCACAATCCCTAAGTAAAGCAGACAAGCATACCCTCGAGGTTTAAACATTAAGCTTCGGATAATTATATACGAACAAGTAAAATAAAACGATACATCAAGCAACATATTATATATACAAACAGGTAAGATTCCTAACCTTTTTTATGTTGCTGTTCTACCGATTTGATTACTGCCTCGCCCTTTTCCTCTACCTTCACTGCCGCTACGGCACTAGCATCCTTCCTTCCACCAATTCCACTATCCTTATCATCAGGATAACGAACCACCACGACCGGACAAACACAATGATGCACGCAATAGTCGCTGACGCTCCCAAGCCTTCCGTCACTGCCACGACGGGCGGCACCGAACCCTCGACTACCCATGATCACAGCACTGAGCCCCATCCTCTCCACCTCCAAGCACAAACGCTCCCTCATGTCATGATCTTTCACAATATGGATCTTAAACGGAATCTGAGCATCCTTAAGCGGCTTAGAGATTTCCGCTACCTTGGACGCCGTAAAAGCATCAAAATCGTCTTCCAGTTTTCTCTTGGATTGCTCATTGTTATTGACGGCATTTTCATCAGAGCTGGGAATGGGATCGGTGATGGAGACGTCGATGGACCCCCAATCGGCACCAAACAGCACCGACGTGGGGCTGACGTGGAGGAGAATCACAGCATCGCCGGGGCGCATATAGTTCTGAACGGCCCAGCGCACAGCGTAGGCACTCTCATCGGAGAGGTCGATAGCGACGCCAATTTTGCGGCGGGCGCCGGCGGTGGGGGTGGGGGTGTTGGCGGCGGAGTGGTGGCGAGGGGAGGAAGGGTGGTGGATTTTGATTTGCGGAAGCTTTGGGTCGTAATCGATCGAAGATTGTTGGTGTTGGTGCTGCATTTTCCGGATGTGTCTCCCAAAAACTCAAGAGTTCTCTATAAAACGGGTTCTTACTTCTTACTATATCATCAATACCAACGACACAGTGCGCGAATAAAGGGAACCAGTCTGTTCGTTACGTACGCTTTCTTTCGTGGGCTTTTTAAAATATTATTATTTATTTCTCTTTCAATTTGGGCTTTAGATTTGATCTCTTGTGTAGCCCAAATTCATGATGCTGCTGTTGTTTCTTAGGCCCAAAATAATAACCGATCAATTTGAGGTTATGCCTATGGGAAAGGGTTGAATAAATCTGGGAAAATTTGAGGTTACTCATTGACTATAATTTGCTATAAGCAGACAAGTTATACTCCAAAATTTGCTATAAGCAAAAATCTTTTCAAATTTGATTTAAAAGCATCTTTTTGGAAACTATGGATCCATCCTAAACAGCGATAAAAGTTCAGTACTATTATAGTATTGATCTTCGTTGCATTCCTCCAATCATATAGTGTCATTTGTTAATATTAATAAAAACTCACATTAATAAGGAACACATCTTGAATGAATTAAGAACTAACTGATTAGATGAATATACTAAAGTTCAATACTACTATACTACTGAACATCTACTTCCTAAAGAGAGTTATACAATAGCCTTTTTTGTATTCCAAATTACCACTTCCCATGGGTTTTCATGCTGTGTGGATTATATATATATATAAATATATATATGTGTGTGTGTGTGTGTGTTCATTTACAACAATGATGCACCTAGCTAAACATCTAATGACTTCTTGTGTTTGACCTTTTTTTAAGCCCAATAGATGAGGCTTTTAAATGGTGGGGGTCTGAGGAAGATGTAGGTAACTTATGTTGTTTTCAAAATTTGAATTTGTCACCTTCAAATTACATGACAATATCTTTACACTCACCCCAAGTTTAATCATAACCTATGAGAAAAATAATTTGCAGCCCCACATTGCGACGAAGTTACAAGAATTTATTCATCCAAAGCATATATTAGGCAATATTTGGAGTGACTGTTAATAAGTACAACTAATTTACACTTATTAATGAAGAAGATGCAAAAAGTTCGGGGGAAATACAAAGAAAAAGGAGGCATCATAGACAAATTGAAACTATTTCTCTAAGTACTCATAGTCCTGTATATATATAATTCAATTAAGGAGGGACAAAGTATGCTACTCCGCATTTTAATACATTCTTTTATTATTTATTTAATGTTATTTGTTTGATTTAAGTAACAATTTTTTATTAATATTATCAAATAAAAATAATAATAAATAACAAACAAAAAGAGTATCAAATTTTTAATTTTATAGTGTAGTACTGAACATCGTCTCATCTAAAGTGGCGTTTGGTATCCGGTGAGTGTTTTAGTGGAGAGTGGAAGTGGAAGTAAGTGATAAAAAGTATATATGTTTGGTATGCAGGAAATGGAAGTGGAATGTAAAAGTAATATTGTTTGGTAGGGTGGGAAGAAGATAGGGAAATAGAATATAAAAGTATGAAATACCTTTTTTGCCCTTACATTTTTAAAAGTCACTAATTTTTAAGGGCATTTTGGTCTTTAAACCAAACCTCAGCTCACCTTCCCTCCACTTCCCTCTCAATTTCCATGGCAACAAGCTTCCCTTTCAACTAGTAAGCTCAACCTCACATCCCCACTTCTCAAAGCATACTAAACATACTTCAACCTTAACTTTCATCTCACCTTCCCTTTGGAAGTGATACCAAACATGGCCTAAAAGATAATTGCCTCTTCTCCTTCTTCTTTTTTCTCTCTCTCCAGTAAATATAATTACATTGAATGAAGTGGCCACCAGTAGTAGTACTAAACAAATTAAGACATATCCCTGCTATTTATGTACCAGACAAGATTAACATATGAACCTTAACGCTGGTATTTTATTATATATTATTTCAAATTTCAATATGTGGGGTATAATATATATATATATAGAGAGAGAGAGAGAGAGAAGATGATCAGGATCATACTGATAGAAAGGAAATAGAGTTGGGTGTATATATATGAGGATACCTCATGGTCATGGATCAGAAACTCAGAAAAAGAGAGATAGAGAGACAAAAAAAATAAGAGGATTATATTACCAAAATTATAATAGCAAGTGTAGAGGAAGAGAGAAAGGAAAAGCTGGGCATAAGTAATAGAAGGATGATAGATATAAGTATTACTGATCCCAAGCAAAAAGTGGTAGAAAAGTGTTATAGACAAAAACAATAAAGAAGTTGGCACATATCCTCACTTGTACTGACACTCACCTGCATCTATATTTATACTCATTACACCTCTCTTGTACTCATCAAACTGGCTCTTCTATACCAATACTCCAATACCATAGCTAGCCTTCTTAATTAATTATTTTGCTTTAATTTATTACTCAACCCTCCTACACCTTCTCTCCCATAACCAAACCATCCTCTATATCTCTATGTGTGACATGCTCAGAAATCAGATTCTACCTATGTACCTACATTTTCTTTTTTCTAATTAATCTTTGGTTTGAGTAAAATATTTTTACTTCCCTGTATTTAAAGTTATAATTTTTAATTAATATATCGAAGACCAGTTTTATAAGCGCCAGTTTGGAGAAAGGTTTATTTATTTGAGTGTAAATTTGATCCTCCATGGTTCTTAATTAGAGATTTGGAAACAACTTTAAGTTTTTGAATAGAAGAAAATGGCTAAAGCCTAAAACTATTATTTTGTCATTTTAACTTGCGTCTCTTATTTTTTTTAGTTTGAATTTTGTTGTTTACTTTATTAATTGATGAAGTTTCTTCCATTGACTATCAAATATCATTTGTTTGTACATATATACTGTCAACGACATAATCATATATAAAACTCACCTAAAATTATTATCAAAGCATAAAACAATTATTTAGTCTTTAATTTATACAATTTTTTTTTTCATATTCTTAATTTTTGAGTTTCAAATGCAGAAATGATCTTCAGGAATGTCAAAGATTTTGACCTCATAAAAAAAAGGAAAAAAATATCCTTTTTCACCTTGAATAATTTGTAAACAGACCCTTTAATTTTGAAATTCATTTATCAATTATCACTAATCATTTTATGGTAAGTACAGTACTACTCCCAAGTCCCAACATACTTTCTACTTAATTCATTAATTCCTAATTATATTATTTCCTGTGTGTACAAAACATCGAAATTTTAATTTATTCACATTTTTTTTTTTGCAGCTCAATAATATTTGGCACCACACAACACAACATTACAGACCCATTTAATTTCTATCATCATTCTATAAGAATATGTTAAAAGGTACGGTTGAATATATAAGTAATATAATTGTTAAATTATAAAGCAAGTAGAAATTTAAAAACAAGAAGGTGCAGAAGAGTTGAATAATTAATTTTGTCCGGTAAACGAGGTATAGAGAATTTTGCACATATATCTATCTTTGAATTCTTGTTGTGATGGATCTTTCTCTAAAGGCATTACTTGAAGGCTATATTAGGGAAGACAGAGATGCGTTCCATGTGTTTCAGCACATAAAAGACGTAAAGTTAACTCCATAACAGAAAAACTTTCCATCTTATAATGTTAAAAGTAAATTAAAAAAAGAAGAAGCCTACCTAGCCTGCAAGTAGTGTACAATATATATTAAAACATTGATTAACAACATCTATATATCCATCTCTTCTGTTACTACATAGCTTAGCTAGCTAGGGTTTTATGAGCCCTCAAAGCTTCCATGTCCATTGTCCACCCTTTAAAATCAAACCAAAATGTGAGAGAGAGAGAGAGAGAGATGTGGGTGTTTCCCAAGAAGGAGATGCATAAAACTGGTTTGCTGAGCATAAGGGTAGAACAAGAAAAGGAAATTAAACAGAAAAAGCTAAGGTTGTACTTGATCAGAGGCTTGTTTCTTACATATTACATATGCATTAACAGACTAGCTACTCCAAAACACACACACAAAAAAAGCACCTAATACATACCCATATAAATATATATATATGCTTCTCTTCTCTTCTCTTCTCTTCTGTGCATCTAATTAATTAATATCAAATTAAAGCTTCAAAGACAAATCAACATAATTAGAAACACTATATCCAATAGAAGCAGCTTCTTCATCAGTACCTACTCTAGTAGCCAATTCCAGCTCCTTGGAAGTGCCATGATCATATTTTCCTGCTGGGAAAAACTCATATTCCATGAAAACTCTTCCACTCGATGAATTTCCCTTCCTGTGAACCGCCACTACCTCCACAAACTAATCATTATATATTAATTAATTAGTCCCATCATTTTTTTTATTTAAAAAAAAAATCCTCCAGAATGAAGAAAGGAATTAATGTTCATTATTATTTGTGTATATATGTACCTCATCAGTGGTTTGTTGTGGAGCGAGGTAATTATAAGTTGGAGGTTGTTGTGGTGGAGTCAATCCCAGAAAATCAGGGCCGTTCATCATGATGGGCCATATATCAAAAGCCTTGTCCGATGATGATGAGGATGATGATGATCTCCTTGTATTACATCCTTTTACAGTAGTGTTGTCTTCGTTGAACCGCTTTTTCTGGGACAAACAAACGACAACAATATATAGTAACTAACTAACTCATACATACATACATGTATATATATATATAATATAATACATTAATTAATGAAGAAGAATGTAAGTAGTAAAATGAGTAAAAACTAAAAAGTACCTTGATGCAAAGATGGCAATGTTGAGATTGATCAGAAGAATGCGCAGTGTTTGGCATTGAAGAGAGCTCAGTGGAGGTCTCCAATGGGGTTCCGATTAATGGAGTCCAAATCGGAGCTCCGAATCCATACGAATCAAGCAGCCACCTATTATTGGGAGCATTAAACATGAGCGGTGAAGGTGAAGGAGGAAGAAGAGGAGGAGGAGGAAGGTGAGGCCCATGTGGATATGGTGGTGGGAGTAGTGGAGAAGTAGTAGTCTGGTGGATCTTGTTGAAGGCTTCTTGGGCCCTAAGGATTTCGAGCTGAGCCACACCCATACCTCTCTGGGATTTCTTGTTGGGATGATGGGGACCTTTCCCATTATTATTGTTGTTGTTGTTGTTGGACCTTCTTCCTCTGTTTCTGCTACTTCCTTCGGTGGTTGTTGTCGTCTTGCCTAGAGGTTTCATCGTCTGCTCCTCGTGAGTGGTCGCTTGGTCGGAGGACATCACAAGAAGCGAAGTGGCCATGAAATTGATGGAAATTGATGTGGAATAAGGAAGTTAAGAGAAAGAGGTTTGGGTTTGGGGGTTTAAAAGAAGAGACAGAAAGAGAGAGAGAGAGAGAGAGAGAGAGGAAGTAATGGCGTTATTGTGTTATGCTTTTTGGGAT
The DNA here is from genome assembly GCA_014851425.1 of Senna tora. Lineage (NCBI taxonomy): Eukaryota > Viridiplantae > Streptophyta > Magnoliopsida > Fabales > Fabaceae > Senna > Senna tora. Next base: position 29,767,605 of record CM026263.1, on the reverse strand, counting down.
TAAAGAGTGGGGAGAGTGGAGAGAGGGTTTAGGTTTAGGCAGAGAGTGGAGTGAACCAAAGCAGAACTGCTTGTGTGAAATGGTGAAAGGACATGCCATTTGTAATTTTAACTTCATTTTATAATTGTTTCTGTCTTTTTCCTCTCTCTCTCTTCACTTTCTCATTCTTCCACACAATGCCTATTAATTCATCTCATTAATTTATTTATTGCTTTCATTTTATTTCTTGAGTTTACTTTGTCACAAATTTAATGCCTTAGTTTCTATACATATAAATAAATTAATGTACAGTACAAAATTAAACCATTCAAGAGAAAATTAAAATTATTAAAGTAATTTATGCACTCTCATTCCTTAAAGCATGTTTGTGTATGTTTATTTTTATAAAAGAAGTATTTATTTTTTTAACAATTATTTATTTTAAAAGAATGTGATGTTTTTATATGCTTATTTCATAAAATAAGTTATTCTTAGTTATAACAGAATGTACTTTAACTTTAAACAAAAGTTAAAAATTTAAGTTTTTTTTTTTAGTTAGTAGCAGAAGCTTAAATTTAAATAATTTAAGACACAAATATCCTTAATAAAATTTATATTTTTTATTATATCATTTATTATTTTAAACCCATATTTTACCTACACAACTGTATTTTGCAATAGTTTTCAACGTTGTTCCTCTTCTTCTTTCATAGTCTAAATTCAAATTTTTCATTTAAATAACATTAATAAATATTAATTAATAACAAAATTACATTAATTAAAATCAATAATTATTTAATTAACTTTTTATTATATTAATAAACAAATTAACATTTTATTTTTATTTATTTATAATAAATTAAGTAAATATTCATATCCATTTAATAGCATTAATAACATCATAATCTAAACATGCCCTTTTTGATAATTTTACTGTGAAAAGTACTTATTTATATAATTTTATCAAACACAAATGATTTTTCAGCTACTAATAAACATACTTCTCAACTTAATTTGTCAAACACAAACTGCTACTCTTTCATAGCACTTTTAAAGAAACTCTATTTAAAAACAATTCATTTGAAAATCAACAATTTTCATAAGTATGCACAAAAGTCCATTAAGATGCCAAAATTACACTATCAACTTTTTTACTTCAAAAATTTACACACTCTTTTTCTTAATATATAGATTAAAAACCTATAATTTCATCACTTTTTACTAAAATAACCTTAATTCATATAATATTAATTTTATGAAATAATTATAGTTTATTAATAATATTTTTTAAATTATTATTTCATTATTATTTATTTCGAGTTAAAAAAATTATTTATTTTAAATTTAAAAATAATAGTTTTTATCTTAGTCAAATACATATTTAATCATATAAATAATAAACACAATAGTATTTTGGTCAATGAATAAAATTGCAGATTTTCTTATCTCTTACAAAATAAGGATGTGTTTGGTGCATGTGCTAATTTTTTTTATTCTCAGCCATCCTAATCCCAGAAATATTAGAAATTTTTTTTATTTCAACTTTAGTGTTATCGGGACTATCATTCTATGGTTGAAAATAATCTCATTCCATAAAATTAGAATAATAACACCCCTTTAGGTGGGATAAAAGTGAAGAAACATGAATTTACAACATTCTCGGAATTATAAAATTCTCGGGCTTATTATTTTAATCTGTTTACTTAACAAGAGCTTATAAGATGCCGAAACTCATAATTTTCAAGACTATAATTTCAATTCTTGTACCAAGAGAGAGGATTAAAATTATTAATAATTAACCCTCTATATTTAATTATTTTTTGAATTGGAGTGAACTATATATTACATGATCTGATACGGCATCATGTTGATCCTTTGGGGTAGGGGGTAGCCATTAGGCAAAGATGTTTTTGTATTGTAGCAGAGAGGAATGTCAGTTTATCCAAATTAGTAACAAATCATTACATATGGTGGGTTTAAATTAAAATATTGATTTTGAAAAAGCCACTTATTTTTTTTTTTTTATAAAAAAAAATGAGAGAGCTAGGAAAGCCTACTTATCTTTATTATTACTCTTGTTTTGTGTATATAATATATAATTGCACATGAAATTAATTTCAAGGGTCATGATCCTCTGATGTGTTGATATGTATGTAGGTACGTATTTAGGGGCTGATAAGTATGAGTGGGAGTTGGGGGATATATAATGGTTGAGTTCTACCCAGAAAATGCATTCAGAAATGGTCTCTAACGCAATCATAGGGAGTAAGATTTTTTGGTCAATGAATATGAGAATCTGCCTATGGAATAGAATAGAATAGGCTTGTAATCATGTCTTTCTTTTCCTTTCTTCATATATATATTTGGTAACAAGAAAAGCTTAACCCATGTGGTACCTTCCAATATGGTAATTTTTCCTACGCCCCTACCCTCTCATCAACACAAAACTATATATGCTTCTTATAATTTATTTATTTATCTCTTCTTTTTTATCGTCTCTCACTAGCTACTTGGTAGAACAATTCAGATTCAAAATTAAGATATCCCTGCTCATGGATTTGATTTTAATTAATTGAAAATCTAAAATATTAATGGAGTTCAATCTATATATACAGCCTAGATGATGGAGTATTATTTGTGGTCACCACCAATGAAATTAATTGGGATGGAGTAGTAGCTAGTTTAGTGAAAATGGATTTTGAATATTAATGAATGGTTTCAAGTTTGAATTGAAAAAATTAAGAATATATATGGCAAATTGGCAATATTGGTTTGTAATTGCATATCTACTTGTATATATGTTGTGGCCACATGGCTTATGAGTAATTGGAGACACGCAAATCCTATGGGGACTTGAAGTTGCAAATCTTAGTCAAGGATTTGAGAAGGGTTTTGGGGATTAAAGCCAAAACGCGTGATCTACCCGACTCGTGCTTATTCCCATAACTCACACCTCACATCTTTCCCTCCCTCCATATATAACCATAAACCACGAATATATTCTCACCAAACCATCATGCCAACTTAATTTAGAGATGTTATATGTGATATACAAAAATATATATATATACACCTAGAATTAAAATTTTAAAATCACGTTTGGTATAGGAAATTGAAAAAAAAATGAAAGGAAATTAAAGGTGGAACCATCATGTTTGATAAATATTGGAAAAATTAAATAGTAACCATGCTTTCCTTACTACATGGAACAAAGGCTTCCTTAACAGGCGACAAGAAACTGAAGAAAGTAGATATATAAGGAGAGGAAAGTGTAGGTAAAAATTATTATTTTACCCTTTAATTATAGATGGGTACAAAAATACACAAAGATAAAAATGTCTTTTAAATTTTATCTTTCCCATCTTTATTTTTTTTTCCTCATACCAAACAACTATATTTTTTACTTCAACTTTCCTTTTCTTTTATACCAAATACACATTTTTATGACTTACTTCTATTTTTATTTTATATCAAAATACTCACTTAGGTGAGCTTCCTTTCTTAAAAAAAGTTTACAGAAAGAGGTAAAATATTATTTAGTCCCTAAATTTATCAAAAATACTATTTAGTCTATATCAACTATTTAGTTCTTGAATTTGTAATTACGTGAACTATTTAATCCCCAAACTTGACAAAAATACTATTTAATATCCGAATTTGTGACTCTATCAACTATTTAATCTCCTGATTGTTACTCGTTAGAATTGACATAATTACAAATTTGGGGATTAAATAGTATTTTTATCAAATTCAAAGACTAAATAATTGACATAATTATAAATTTTAGAGATTAAATAATATTTTTAGTAAATTTAAGGATTAAATAATAATTTAATTAATAATTTAAAGATTAAATAATATTTTGACGAGGTATTGGAATGGAAAGAAAAATGAAAAGTAAGAAGGCATGTATTGTATGGATGGAGGGATATAGAAGCGGCGTTACTGTGGTCCCGATGGTGTGTCAGGGGTGTGGGATTTAGGCGGCTGAGGGAGAGGGAGGGGTGGCACGTGGGAGAGAGAGAGACACGTGTAAGAGTAAGAGAGAGAGAGAGAATTGCTGAATATAGGCAGACACGGTGGATTCTTGAATTTCTGGAAAGCAGATTGCGCCCTGCATGGAATGATTGGCATTACATTACGATTTACGATTTACCATTTACCATTTACCATTTACGCCCTCCTCACTCCTCACTCCTCACTCCCTTTAATTTGCGGCTCATTTCTCTCTCACTACCCTTCCTTCGCCTTCGGGACCACTTCCCACCTATCAACCTATATATCCTATTTCTATTGCTATTCCTATTCCTATGCTTCCTCCCTTCACCATTTTCTAACTTTTTATTATTTTTAAGTACTCTTTTTTTATTTTTGCCTCTCAATTATTATCATTTTATTTTTTAATTCTTCAACAATAAAATAAATTATTTGATCTATAATTTTTTATTTTTTTTAATATTTAGTAATTGAGAGGTTAGCTTATATTTAATTATATAATGTAGTTGTTAAATACTGATCATTTTAAAGAAAAAATTTAAATATACATATATATATATATAAATGAGACAAAAATATTATTTTTAAATTGGAATTAAATATAAAATTTTCTCTTCAAAATGACGTGACAATTATTGACAGTCGAAAATTGAATTTTTTCAACAATTAATAGTGGATGTCCTGCTAAAATACTTAATTTTCTTGTAATAATAGTTGATAGAAGTAAAAATTTATGAACTAAATAGTTGACATAATTAAAAATTTATAGACCAAATGATCTGGTTCTATTATTCAAAAATTAAAAAGTATATCTTTCTCATTCTAAATATACAAGATATATAGAAGCATTATTGTTTATTTTATAATAAGAAATTATTGTAGAAACACACACATATATGTAGTAGGATGCAGCGTGGGGCCCAGTTTATATATACATAATGAAGAGAGGTGTTATGTTATGAAGGTTGAGGAAGACATGTTAACCAAAAAACATAAATATTGATCATGAATATGGAAGAATGGTGAGTGTGTAAGTAGGTTTTGCCTTAGCAGCAAAAGGGTTGTTTTAATGAGGAAGAGAGAGAGAGAGAGGGTGTTTTACTGTTTTGTTACATAAAGGAATTGAATTGCAGGGGCAGTTAGGGTAAGTGTAAGTGGGTGCTTTAGTGCAAGTAGTGAAGGAGGCATCACATTTTGGTACTAAATAGCAAAAGGATCCCACACTCTTAGTCTCTCCCTTACCAATAACACTGTCTCAAAGGGCAGGGGAAGGGAAGGAGAAGGACCACCTTACCCCTTCTTCAGATCATTATTTAGATCTCAATCTCAACTGAGATTTCCACTGTCCCTACCCTCCTCCTCCTCCTTCTCTATCGCTCTCTTCTTCCCCTTTTTACCTTTTTGCCCTCACTTACCCCTGGGTATTGGACGTGTGCCAATGTTACCTTCGGATATCCTATATCCGTCTGAAATAAATGGGTCGATAAGATACTCGATATTCAATACCTAAAATAATATATATTATAAATTATAATATTAAATAAAATTTTATGGTTTCAATTATTAAAATTAGTATTATTAATTTTAATTTATAAAAATTATCTTTAATTTTTAGAAAATTCAACTTTTTTATAGTAATTTATTTAGTGGATGGATATTGGTTTCAATTATTAAAATTAGTATTATTAATTTTAATTTATAAAAATTATTTTTATTTTTTAGAAAAATTAACTTATTTATAGTAATTTATTTAGTGGATGGATATTGGGCAGTGGATATTGGATAATTTAGTTGACTTAGGATACTCAGTATCCTATATCCGTTATTTTTTCGAGTATTTTGGATATCGGGTAGTTTCGGGTATCGGGTAGTTTCGGAAACGGATATTAAAATGTAATTTTTTTCGAATTCAGTTAGGGTTCGAGTATTGGGTGTAATGATAGATTCAGATTCGGATAGTAAAAAAATGAACAGTTACCCACCCATTGTCACCCCTAATTGGAATCAAGATCGTGCAAGGAAAGGAAGGGAATGAAAACGACTTTAGAGAGATTTTTTTTAATAAAATAGGCTTATGTTCATTTGTTTATATCTTTATTATTAAAAGAATCAAAAGAACAAGCTAAGTTATGAGATAATGAGTTGTAAAATTATAGACATTTTTTTATTAAAAAAAACTTGATGTTCATATAGATCATAGATAGGTTACATTGGGCAATATTACTGAAGCCCAAAAAATCATGACTCTTAGAACATGTATAACTTTATTAGGAGTAAATATTTGATTTTATATTTAATAATAAAGATATAAACTACAGTATCATTTTTTTTCAAAAGATTTTAACGAGGGCATATTTGTGAAACGAATTTTTGAATATATTTTTGCCCAACCTAACTCGTATCATACATACATATATATATATATATATATACTATCTCATTTATGGGCTACCATCAATTGGGCTAGACCTAGACCAAGTTGACCCATTTATTAAATTAAAGGTCCACTTTTTAACTTGCTATAAAACTGAGTTCACTTCTTAATTTCGAGATAACCGGTATAACTGTTAGGTTGACTTGTTTATTTTTATTTGTTTAAATCAATAGTGCATAATTTTAACCTAATAATAACACACTAATCTAATCAGTTGCTAAACTAATTAACTTGCTCAAATGCTATTGAAGAAAATTATATTTATCTTTGTTAGCTTATTTCGTTTAAATGTTTAATATACTTTAACTTCAATTTTATTATTATAAATTTATAATACTAAGATCGAGAGTCTAAGTTATTTGTTTTTTATTTAAATATTATGATATAATATTTTTGGTTGAGAAAACATATTATATTAATGCTTTTTTTTGTGCGAGAATGTTAAAGGCATATATATTAATATTAGTATACTAGTTAAGTTTTTTTTTTTTCATCTCATTAACTAAAGTTATGTTTGTTTGCAAGATTTAATAATGGAAAAAAGAGATGGGAGAAGCTTTCTCTCTCATTTTTTTTATCAAACAAACTCAACTTTTTACAATGTGATGAAATTATATTTTTTTAGCTACTTATATTTCATTATCACTTTTAATAAATAGTCTTTTTAACTACTTTTATTCTATTTAAATCACATCATATCACATTAATATGACATTTTTATTCCTTTCAACACCTCCGTTCTCATTCCTATTCTCTCATCGTTTCTCCTTACTAAACACATATAAAGGAATTGAATTGATTGAAAATAGTATTAAAAAAAGAAATCAAAGATGAAGGGGCGTGAGTTCAGAGCAGAGATGAGCACTTCTTTTAATCTACGTTGACTAACCGTTTTTGTTGATTTGTAAGCACATGATGAGAATTTTGATCTAATTAAGATTTTATCTATAAAATTCTATCGATTTTAAATAAAATAAAAAACATGAGCTAGGATAATAATAGAATTTTAATGTTATATATATTTGATTTATGATCTAACATTTTATAAATCATATGAATCGACTTGAAGACCGAAAGTTATTTCATATAAAAAATCAAACTCATACTATTTAATTAAGAATAAATTAATTATTTTCATTTAATCACACTTAAGAGTTGAACACTACCACGGAAGAGTTCAACCAAATAATAAACAATTTTGTATCACTTAGATAAAATTTGAGTTTGAGATATTATGGGTTACGTTTTTTTCTTTATTTTTTTACCCATAGTTTTTTCATTTTTACTGTTAATGTAAAAGTAAAATGATTATTTTATTCACTTTTATTTCATTCATATCACATTACATTGACAAAATATTTTTATTTCGTCAAAGATTCTCATTCTTATTACATCTAAGATTCTACTGTCAAAACAAAGAGACCCGGTAAACAAGTATCTTCCTTAAAAAAAAGTCTACCACTAAAAAAAGGTTGAGGGTGAAGAGATAGGATCCTCTAAAATAATTCTCTATATTTTTTGATAGAGTTATAAGAAAGATAAAAATAAAAAAAAATATTTTTTTTTTTTCTCTCCCAATTTTTTTTCTCTATATCTCTTATAATTTCAAAAAAAATATAAAAAGTTACTTAGAGGATTGTGAGCATTGATTGCAGCTAAAAGAGAGAGAGTATTGGATTGTATGTATGAAGAGGTGGGTAGTGTAAGTGTAAGGTGGTAGTTGAGGGTACAGCCAAAAAGCAAAACAATTAGAAAACAAAAGGGCAGACATAAAAGCAACATGTGTGTCGTACGTACCATTATGTCCCACTCAATAAACACCTACACACCTCTCCCTCCCTCCAATCAAAATCACCCATCATCACTCTCTCTAATCCTTAATTTTTTAGTTTTTTCTTTTCATTTTCCTCAAATTTTTATTTTGATCGTTTATTATTCACTCAATGTTTATATTTATCTTTTATATTTTAAAAGTTTTAAATTAGTTATTTATATTTTTTAACAATTTTAAATTGGTCATTCCGTTCAAGTCTTTCTCTAAATGCTGACCCTGCATGATAGACATACCATCTCTTCTACGTATAAAAAAACTGACGTGATTCTTTTAGGGCACGTTCATTAGGCAAAAATAAAAATAGAAACGTAAATGGAATGCATTTGATGTGTTTAGTAGTAAAAGTTTGATAATGAAAATGAAATGGAAATGTATTAAAATGACTATTTTACCCCTTATATTAAAATAATAAAAAGAAAAGAAGGTTATAATTGTGTCAAATCATGTCAAATCAAAGGGACAATAATAGATATTTTGTATTTTTTTAAGTTGATGTAAATGAAAAAGTGAAAAAGTAAGTGGGTCCTATTTACTTTTTTTCATTTCCCTTGCTATTTCCATAGTAGGATTCTAATTAGTGAACACACCCTTAAAAATTTTTGCTTTTCTTGAATGCCTAAACATTATAATAAAGCTGCCCATTTTCTAATATATTTTGCTAAAGACTTAGAGCATGTTCTTTTACTAGAAAGGGAAAGACAAAATCGAATGAAATGGGTGGGATTTCTTTTCTTTACATATTTCTCTGCACAATATAAATATTTATTATATTTTTTGATTTCACACAATCTCAACATGTTTTTCTTTTTTATATTTTAATATAAGGAATAAAGTGTTAATTTTAAACATTTTCATTCTCGAATTTTACTACCAAACACAATAAACTCATTCATTTTTTCATTCCCTCCTCCTGCGTAAATAAGATACGTCAATTCATCACTCGGTAGACTATTTTTTTTTAGTAATCAGTAAGTAGACTATCTACCCTTGGTAGTTGGTAGGTACTTTCGGATGTTATTCGGTTTGATATTCGAGGAAGAGAGATTCACCACTTCTTCTTCTTTTTTGAGGAACCAGGGCGGTACCTGGGGAACTTTATTGATCATTAAACAAGACCTCAGAGAGGAACAATGGAACCGAATCAGTCCATACAAGATCCCTATTATCTACTTTAGCCTTCCTAGATAGAAAGTCTGCAGCTAGATTACAAATTCTGGGAATCCATTGAAAATTACAAAATTGAAATTTACTGCTAAAGAGTAAAATATCTCTGCATAAAGAGTTAAGTGCTGAAGCTTGTTTGCAGGGAGTCTTCAACATTTCATATACCAAGAGAGCATCTCCCTCCACCAACACGTGCGTGCAACCTGCTTTCAAGGCCACCTCTAATCCTTTCCTTACTGCCATAGCTTCAAGAATGACTGGGTCATTTGGACAGGGCACCGACCCCATAAACGCACCTAAGCAGCATCCTTCCGCATCACGAATCACTCCACCCAACGTGCCTCCTCCCTCCTTACTTGCCGCAGCATCGACATTAAGCTTCACACAAGGGTACTCAGGCTTCTCCCAAGTGAGCGACGGCATCGTACGATTTAAATCGTCATTAAGTACTGCACTTTGAATTTCCTCCATGCTTCTCTCCACCTTTGCCCAGAGCCCTTCAACCCTTATTACTTCATTCTCAAACTTCTTCTTGTTTCTCCTGTTCCACGCCCAGTACAATGCAATTGCTAACATACATAATTGCTCGTCCTTCCAGCTACCCGCTTCCACAACCAGCCGCTCTAGTACACTCGCATGATAGAGTCTTGAGCTATAGTCATAGTTTGCCACCACCCACATATATTGCAACTCCGGGCAATCGACTAACGCATGAAACACGTCCTCCGGTGCTCCCTTACACATAATACAGGGCTCATTAATTGACATTCCCCTGTTTTCGAGTGTTTCAATCGTAGGAATGATCCCCCAACACACCCTCCACAAGAAGAGCTTGTACCTTGATAGGATTGGGAGCTTCCACAATCTTTTCCAGAATCTCGAGGTTGCTTCTGCGTCAATGTCCAGGCCGAAATCAAACTGACTCCAAGATTCCAGCATTGCGCTTCTATAACCTGATTTCACTGTGTATATTCCGCTCATATCATTCTCCCATATCCACTTATCTCCCTCCTGTTCTCGGTTAGGTGGTATGCACCTAATGTATTGGCATGTGGCAGCATCAAACAGGGCATTAAGTATCTCCTCATTCCACCCTTCTCCTTCTGCGTTCATCAAATCACATACCTTTTCCACACCTAGCACGTTCAGATTTGGTGTTCAAAGGATAGTTGGCCGATCGAAAGCAACCCATGGGTCCTTCCAAATCCAAGTCGACTGACCATTTCCAATTGACTTCCGCATCCTTTCTTTTAAGAGGTCTCTTCCCACCATTAATCCTCTCCAAGTTGTTGAGGGTCTACTACCCGTGGATGCATTCATCAAATCCTCATTTTTAAAATATCTCGCCTTCAACACTCTATAAAGCAAGGATTGGTCATTTTGAATTAGGCGCCAACATTGTTTCGCAAGAAGAGCTTTGTTGAAAGTCTCTAGATCCTTGAAACCCATACCCCCCATGCTTTTAGGCATGGTTAATTTTTTCCAGCTTAACCAGTGAATATTCCTGTTATCCGGGTCTCCACCCCACCAAAATCTAGCCATTAATTGAGTTAGTTCATAACACAAACCTTTCGGTAGTAGGAAGCAACTCATAGAGTAAGTGGGAATTGACTGTGCAACTGCTTTTATCAATATTTCCTTCCCTGCTTTAGAGAGTATCTTCTCCTTCCACCTCTGTAATTTCTTCCATACTCTTTCTTTGATTGATTTAAATGCTTCACCCCTATTCCTTCCAACCATGGTTGGTAGACCCAGATATTTCTCATTCCTTGCCAACTTCGTTACCTGTAGATTGTTCTGAATGATTGTTCTTACTTGCTCCGGGCATTTCGGGCTGAAAAAGATAGCAGATTTTGAACGGTTGATTTTTTGGCCTGACGCTCTTTCATAGTCGTTGAGAATCTCTTTGAATTTATTACACTCCGCCTCATTTGCTCTTAAGAAAATTAAACTGTCATCAGCAAAAAATAAGTGAGAGATACTAGGAGCATACCTCGCCACTTTTAAACCGTGAATATCCCCGTTCTGCTCACTTGATAAGAGAAGAGAGCTTAGTCCTTTAGCACAGATAAGGAATAAATAAGGTGATAACGGATCACCTTGTCGTAGACCCCTTCCAGGGCTGAATGTATCCGAGTCGCATCCATTGACCCTAACCCGGAAACTGACCGTTGTTACACATCTCATTATTTTCTGCACCCAATCCTCGTGAAAGCCCAATTTACACATCATCTTTTCGAGGAAACGCCACTCTACTCTGTCATAGGCCTTACTCATGTCAAGTTTAACAGCCATGGAACTCTTCCCTTCTGATCTATTGCCTTTTAGAGCATGAAGAAGCTCGTAAGCAAGAAAGACATTATCTGTAATCTGTCGGTTAGGTACGAAAGCACTCTGATACACAGAGATTATATCAGGCAGAAATTGCTTCATTCTGTTTGCTAGAGTTTTGGCAATGACTTTGTAAATAACGTTGCACAAGCTGATTGGTCTAAACTGGGTCATATCTACTGGATCTTTCACCTTTGGAATTAATACGATTCTGGTTGTATTAATTTCAGGATCGAAATTGCCATTATTCAAACATTCTAAAACAGCATCCGTTACCTTTCCCCCAACAACATCCCAGTAGCGTTGGTAAAAGAGTGCCGGGAATCCATCTAATCCTGGGGCTTTTGTTGGTCCCATCTGAAAGAGAGCTTCCTTAACTTCTTCACTTGTAAAGTCATATGTCAATGTTCTATTCATATCTTCCGTTACCCTCTTGGGCGTAGCGTTCAGTACTCTGTCAATCTCATGTGGGTTAGCTGTCGTATATAGCTCTTCGAAATAATCAGTGGCGATATCTTGTATTTCTTTCTGATCTTCCGCCCAACTGCCATCCTCCCTCTTCAATCTGTTAATCCTGTTCTTTTTTGCCCTGTTAGACGCTACAGTATGAAAGATTCACCACTTGGTTCTCAAAAAAAGAATCTCCTTCATGCCAATGATATTTCATCAAATAGTGTCTAAAGACCAACAAATGTTGAGTAATAAAATATATTCGTCCATTATAATGTAGCAAATTAATGTTTTATTTTTGTTAAAAAATATGTTTATACTTAATATTCTATAATAACTTAAGCAAAATTATCTCCAAAAATACCTACGGAAATTAGGGTTGTCTAGACTCTAGAGCATAGTTATACCATACCACATTAGTCATTTGTTGGGTGTTATTATGCGACTCTTTTTTTTTGGGCCAAATACCTTTTTTTTCTTTTTCATGGCCCAGGCTATTTAGTCTCATTAGACCTTATTAAGCTCCTAATGGTCCATTTACTTCAACAATCTATGATTTCAGCTTTCAATTTTAAGGTTGGAGCTAAACTCAGACTTGGCTCGGATTTTTAAAAATAAAATACTTCCAATTTCATTTTAGATGTATTTATTTGAGTTGACTTATTTATTTCTATAAGAATAAATTTTTTTACTTGTATTTATCATTTTATCTTGTTGGAGAAAAATAAGAATAAATACAAATAAAATATCCTTTTTTTTTTCTTGAGAGAGAAATAAGATGAAATATAAGCACAATTAACACATAAGAATTGACGTAGAAAAACTCAAAACCAGAGAAAAAAATTACAACCGTTGCCAAAAGACAACCAGATAAAATATTATATGAAAATTTTTATATTATACAATATTCTCTCAACCTACACCCTAAGTACATCCACACTCTACAAAACAAGTATTTAAACAATACATCAACACTCAATAACAAGAGAATATTTTCACAATGAGGAAGAAAATTACAATTTCTCTAGATATAAGGAGAGAACAACGACACTCTCACTCTAAAAAAAATACACTTATATCTCTCTCTGGGAGAAAATATCTTTCTCTCTCTCTCTAGAAAATACATTTCTCTATCTACAAATGCTCCTTTGAGAGATGGGGTGTACAAAATGGTATGAAAAACATCTCTTTTATAGGAAAAAGTTAAGGGCAAATTAAAATTGTCTTTAACTTTGTGGAGTCCTCCAAAATCATCTGACTTAAATCATGGGAGCCCATAATATTTTACCCACAATTTATTTTTATCGAAAAAACTATAGTAATTTACAATTAATGTCCCAACATATCCAAGTAAGTAATGTTCAAATTTTATATATATATATTTTCAATACTCAAATTTCTCACAAAATGGATTTCCTGCCCTGTATATATATATACCTGTACACTATACTTCTTTTTTTCTATAAAGTACACTGTACTTCTTTTATTTCTCACAAATATTTTTTTATTAAAAGATAATTGTGTTCGTCTGTTCGATATAATATCAAATATTAAACATGAATATTTTTTATCACAAAAACTTGAATTCATGTTCATCATATTGTTAATTGTGAAAGATTAGTCTTCTCCACGAAATTGAATTGTTATTGTTCTTAACACCATATATCCATATTAGATTACAGTCAATGAACTATTATTTGAGTTAAATTAAGTGAGATATAGATAAAATAATACTATCATATAATAGTTAAACTGTATCCAGCTAACAGATTTTGACTATATGTATAACCTAATAAAATATAATTGCTACTTTAGTTGACTCAATGGATTTATGTGATTGAAAATTAGATAAATTTTCTAAGTTTCTACTGGGATCAATAGTGATATAAATAGTAAATTAACTTAAATGTAATATCCGCTACGTATATACTGAATACTTCCTAAAATATAAATCTAAATATTGATTTATTACATTCACCTCTACTCACTGCCGGATTTGACTAAATCAATGAATTTATTATTACACGTGATCGATCTATCATATTATTGTAATAAATATTTGGCAAAAGTAACTTTCCTACCCGCAACATTTGGAATTCCTGTCAGTTTCACTCCTAACGTTTTTTCATTGTCAATTGTTCCCCTAACGTTTTACGTTTCTGACAATGTCACCCGAAATATTTAACAGTTTTTGTTGACGTGGCATCCTATGTGGCAAAACGTTTTTTTTTTCTGTCAATTGTACCCCTAACGTTTTACATTTCTGTCAATGTCACCCTTTTTCACTAGCACCATCAAATATTTAATAATTTTTGCTTATGTGACATCCTATGTGGCAAAAATATATGACTTGGTATATTTTTTTCCCACATCAGATTTCCTACTCATCTTTTCCCCATCAAAGTTGTGTCGTTTTGACCTCGGTCTATTCCTTCTAAAATATAACTCAAACGCACGCGCTATTTTGCTCATAAAAAAATCGGAGACGTTATCCATTCTCTATTTTAGGGTAACGTCTCCGACAAAGTAGAGAATGGGTAACGTCTCCGATGTTTTTGTCTGCAAAACGGCACGTGCGTTTGGGTTATATTTTAAAAGGAATATGGTGAGGCTAAAACGACACGGTTTTGATGGAAAAAAGATGAGTAAAAAATCTGGTGTAGAAAAAAATATGCCAAGTCAGATATTTTTGCCATATAGGATGCCACGTAAGCAAAAACTATTAAATATTTGATGGTGCTAGTGAAAAGGGTGACATTGGTAGAAATGTAAAATGTTAGGGGTACAAATGACAGAAAAAAAACGTTTTGCCACATAGGATGCCACGTCAACAAAAACTGTTAAATATTTGACGGTGTTAGTGAAAAGGGTGACATTGGCAGAAACGTAAAACGTTATGGGTACAATTGACAGCGAAAAAACGTTAGGGGCGAAACTGACAGAACCCCAAAACGTTGAAGGTAGAAAATGTACTTTTGCCTAAATATTTTATGAAACTCCACCTTGTATCCTAATGCTCAACATAATAGTCTCAAACCTTAATTGAAAAAATAGAACTTTCATCTAAAGTAGGGAAAAAAGTTCAATGGTACCGTACCACTGAACTTCAGTGCATCCCTCCAATCATGCAGTGCCATTTGTTAATATTAATAAAAATTCACATTAATTAGGGCCCACCTTGAATGGTTTAGGGACCAACTGATTGGAGGGATATACTGAAATTCCATACTACCGTACCACTGAACATCTACTCCTAAAGTAGAAAAAGTTAAACAAATACCATAATTAAAACTAAACAGCAGTTGAAAATGCTCACGGCGATCAACTCAATATTATTTGATTACATTAAGTTTAAGGACGGATTAAATTATAACGATTTAATGAGACATTTTGATTTATAAAAGTTAAATTAGAAATTTCGAGAAAGTTGAGGTGGCCACGAAATAGTTTAACGCCCAAACACAAACATTAGAAAGAGTTGTACTAATCAATGTCAATGTCATTAATTAATTTTTTTATTGACTAATAGAGTATTTAATTAATAATTCAAAGACAAAATAGTACTTCTGGCCTCTTAACTTTATCTTAAGTTTTAGTTTAGTACCTTAAATTGAATTTTTATTACTTTGGTCCCATAACTTTGAAAAAATCAATCAAGATTTTTCTAACCAGTAACATTGTTCATTTATTTAACAAAAGATCCTGATTAAAAGTTAACAAATACTTCATTGTTTTCTTAGCATAATTCAACATAAATATGAATGAAAATAATGTCGGAGTCATCATTATATTCTCTGTAAAAAAACTAATAGTACGTTAATTAGTAATTAAAGTGAAGGGATTAAAATGACAATAATTAAACTTAAGATACTAATTAAATTAAAACATAAGGTAATAATGTTAATGACAAACACTAGACTTTGACCATAAATTTAAAATTTGTAAAAAAAAAAAAAAAAGGCATGAGGTAATCAAATAAAAAATCTTACACACTAGTTAACAAAATCGAAAACCAAAAAGGCTAAATTAGGGATTGGCTCAATTGATACAAGTTGGATAATTATGATTAAAATGATGATCCTCCTAATTTTGGCTCTTATAAATACATCCTTAATTTCCCTTTGTCTCTATAATTATTTACAAACAACGTTATAATAACCGGCACCCACTAAAAAATCTCAAACGCCACAATCTCTCTCTCTCTCCACTTTCCACGCACATTTTATTTCTTTCATTTTCCCATGAAATCCTTCATGTCTCCCTCGTTCTGACTCCCACACAAAAACCGTTCGTTCTCTCTCTCCCTAATCTGAAGACAAAAAAGACATCATCGGTTAATTTTCGTGTTTCGATTGATTTCTGTGTCTCTCTGTCGATATGGAATCTTCTAATTGTACGACGAAGACGAGGTCGTCGAAGAGCAGAGGTTTCAAGACGAAGTTGTTTCTGTGTTTCAGGCCGGTCGGCGCCGTGGACGACGATGCTTTAGAACCGTCCACGTATTCCAGCATCTTGTCGTCGGCGTTGACCACGGTGGCGGAGTGCAACGAAGGAAGCGGCGGTTGGCGGCGGTGGAGGAAGAACAGAGACGATGAGAATAGCTGTTTCTGGCATATTCTCAAGAAGGCTTTGAATCACACGACTTTGGTATGTTCGGTTCCTCAGATTCAAATTTTGAATTATAGAAAATTAAAACGTGGCTTTAATTTTAATTACTCAAGAAGAGGGACAATTTCATATATATATATAGCATTATAATATTCCAATCAGTGATATCCAAATCTCTTCTTTTTTTTTTTTCCCTCCGATGTGGCTGTCTTGTTTCCTCTACTATTTGATTTATAGTTAATTTTGTAAATGTATGAAAGTGACACATTTTGTTTTTAATATAAAAACTGAAGTTTCAACTTTCAATCTTACGTACGCGCCAGTTTCTTCCTGGCTTATCCTACTCATTGGTCAACACATGAATAAACTTGGTAAATAATTCAGCGGAGAATGAAGAAATTTTCCCTAATTTTTGGAATTGGTTTTTCCCCCTTTTTCTTATAATAAAATTTTATGTAATTTTTGTTAATGTTTTGTAACCAAGTACAAATATAAATTCTTCAACAGAAACTGTTTATTTCTTATAATAAACAAATTTTGTTTTTGATTTTTTAAAAAATGGACTTCAAAACATAATTTTTAATTTTGTGTTTCCAGAACAGAAATTCAAATATGTATCTTTGTAATGGTATTTAGTATTTACTAACCAATTTTTGGCCCTCTTTCTTTCTTTCTTTCTTTTTCTTTTTGTTTTTACAGCTGAAGAAGATTAAAAACAGGAAAAAGGCGAATAAAACTGAAACTACCAGATCAAGCATCCTTAAACAAGAACGAAAATCTGGTAAATTTTCAAAAGAAGAAAGCAAAAGCATCCGATCATCATTAGGTTCAAGTGCTTCCTCTTCTATCCTCACTCATTCTTCATTATTATCATCCTCCACAAATTCAAGCTCTTCATCATCACGCACTCTGCCTTCTTCTTCCTCTTCTTCTCCTCCCACTCTTCCATGTTCAACAAATAATGGAATCATATTTGGCCTCACCATCAAGAAACATCTAGAAGATACCAAAGACAGTGGAAAAGGACTTATTGTTTCTAATCGTAACAACAACAAAAATAACAACAACAACAACAATGGTACTTTGTTTTTTCCTATGATAAGCAGCCTAGTGGTTCTGGTCTTTTGGGGTAAGTTTTTTGCTATCCTATGTACTTCACTTTGGTTCTATCTTATACCTCGCCGGAAACGGCTGTGCGACCGGGCGGCCGGGGATGACCGGGTGGCGGCGGATGAGTTTGATTCGGTGGAGTATAAGAAGAAGATCATCATGAAAGGGTTGCTTCAGAGAAACCATAGCCGTTTGAGCATGGATTCCAATAATAATGCGAAGTCTTGATAATATTGATGATTATTAGGTAAAAGGGGCAGTTTTGTGCTTGAAAATTGAAGGATGACATTTTTGGGACTATTTTTCATGCCAGAATTGTACATAATTTTTTGTGTGTGGGTTTGATGATTTGAGTTTTGAGGCAATTAACAAGTGTGTGATTGTTGAGTGATTTGAAGAAGTATATATATGTGGTCAAGAAACTGAACTAAAACAATTGTATAATTAATGTGGTATGAGAACTGATATTCTTATTGTTTATAGATAATTAATTATCTTTCTTTATGTAGAGTCCATTTGTTTTACCTATTTAAGCCATAAGTAAAAGCCAGTAAAGCTAATATGTTTAGTGAAAAAAATTTGACTTTGATTTTATATTTTTATCATCATTTTTTTAATAAAAAACCAACATATATATATATATATAATTTATACAACTAATTTTTAACACCTACAATTGGTTTTCGACACATTATTGTACTCCTGGGTTTAAATAAACGATTGTGCTTAATATCATTTAGTCCCCTAATTTATAAAAAATATTATAGAGTTGTAAATTTAATGATTAAATAGAATTTTTGCTAAGTTTGAGGATTAAATAGTTGACATAGTTAAATATTTCGAGGACTAAATAGTATTTTGTCAAATTTTGGGACTAAATAGTTGACATAGTTAAACATTTTGGGGACTAAATAGTATTTTTGATAAATTCGGAGACTAAATAATAGTTTAACCAACAATTCAGGGACTAAATAATATTTCAATTGAAAGGATATGTTAAATTCCTTAAAATTATAAGTTTACATGTATTGTTTGGCAATTGGCATGTGGTTTAATAAATAAAAATCAATCGCGTCTTGTACACTAGTGTGTGTGAGAAAAGTTAGAAAATTTGTTTTTAGTTTTGGATCAAAGTTTTTATAATCTTTTAAATATTGTACGATTAATTGTTGATAGTAACCATTTCAACAAACAATGATAGTTTCAAAAATGAAATTCAGAAAATTCTAATTCAAATAAAGGGCATAGTATTTTAATACGTTTTACCATTCGATTAAATATGCATATAACATTTAATAAATTATGCCCCAAAGTTTCATTTTCTAATAATTTTACAATTTTCACTAATATCGTTAAAATGAATAATGTTTGTGTTTATGTGGTGTGATGCTGTTAGAGAGAAATTAAACTTCTTCTGTTGATGAAGATGTGCCAATTTGTCAAGTTTCATAGCAAAGTGATGAATAAAATGACGTGCCTAATTAGGTAATTATTTGTAAAATTTGAGAGATGAAGGGTTAGGCGCGCCATTTTTTTACGTTATTTTGCTCTGAAACTTGTCGAATTGATGCATTTTCAACAACGAAAGACGATACCAATTCAACCTTTCCTTTGTGGTTCAGTACACAAAAATGAAAGATGTTTCTCTCTAATGGTGTCATGTCACATAAACCACAACAATTATCTATTTGAACGGTGTTAATGAAAAAAGTAAGATTGTTCAAAAAGTAAAACATTGGAGATATAATTGACCGCAATTAAATGTTAAGGACATATTTAACCAGAAGATCAAACGTTGATAATACTAAATGTACTTTAGCCTAAAATAAAATAAGAAAAATTTTACACATATACTATGCATCACGTCATCTATACATCAACCAATGAGGTATAAGAATTTTGTTCATTAAATGGAATTCACAAAAGAAAAAGAAAAAGAGTGAAAAAGTTAATGATGTGTCTTAAAATAATTGGTTTATGTACATACCACCAACTAGGATTATCTAACAATTTAAGTACACTTAATATAGTTAATATAGTTGACGCGCAATCAAAATACGATTTTTGGGGATGGAATTTGTGGGGTCAACCTATAGGTTTTATCGTATTTCTAATTTCTTCCCTGGCTGAATGTGAAAGATTACCTTTTAATTTACCAGAAGCAGAAGAAGAATTAGTAGCAGATTATCAAACCGAATATTCAGATAAAAAATTTGGCTTATTTTACGCTACTTCCTATTTAAACTTATTAATTTCTTCATTATTTGTAACCGTTGTTTACTTGGGCGGTTGAAATATCTCTATTCCGTACATATTCATTTATGAACTTTATCCTATTAGAACAAAGAGGAAAAAAAGCAAATATGTAAATTAAATAAACTATAAAATATAAAGAAAGTGTAATAGATAGTGGTATATTATAAAATATTTTTATGTAATAAAATAATATAAAATATTTAATATTATACTTAATCATAATATAAATAAATATATAATATTAATACTTTTCCAAAAATATTTATTTTCTTTTTTTAAGCCAAAAATATTTATTTATTTATTTTTTCGCGAAAAGAAAATATTTATTTCTATAATAATAAAATATTATACTTCCTCCATAAAATGGCAGGACTTGTTCACACGAAAAAGCACAAGTCACCTCGCCACCCAAAAACGTGCTTCACTGAAAGAGCTCAGTTGTTTTTTTTCTCTCCTTTTCCGTCGCAGCTGTTTCTGGGCACAAAAGGATACGTTGGCATTGGCTAAAGCTTAGGGCAAAGTCTTATCTTTTCTCTTAAACCTTTCTTGTTTCGCTCGTTCAAATACCAAAATCATCTGAAACCAAAAAGGGTTTTTCTTTTTCGCTGAGGGATGATGATAGACCCTATGGATTTGCTTCGATCAAATCTATCCCGGGTTCGGATCCCAGAACCCACCAACCGTATCTACAAGCAAGAATGCTGCTTAACTTTCGATACTCCGGTAATTTCTCTTCCCTAGCAACTGTTATTGTTCTGATTTCTGATTCTTCTTCTTATTACTGGAATACATTTGATTGTTTTCCTTCTAATTATTGGCCTAACTATTTGGTTGATGAGAAAGCGTGACCATCATTAAGAATACACAATTATCTTTTTCTTACTAAATTATTTCTATGCGGTACTAGCAATGGGCAATGTCATATTACGTGCACATACAGGTTTTCGGCAATTAGTTTTAGTCTTAGACAGATTAATGGTGTGTGCCACATAATGATGTTTAGGAGTTCCTCCTGTTTCCCCTTGTTCTAGTTGGGAGTTGAATTGGTTTTACTTTTTTTGAAGTTACATATTGTCTAATGCGTACTGAAGGTGGGTTTTTGATGAATTTCAGAGGTCAGAAGGTGGACTGTTCATTGATATGTACACTTTTCTTGCTTTTGGGAAGGATGGTCTGGGTTGGAATTATGAGAAGACTGGAAATCCTGTGTATCTGCATATAAAGCAGACAAAGAAGATGATTCCTGAGGACAGGCCTTTAAAGAAACCAACTCTCTTGGCTATAGGTACATGAATAAGGGTTATGTTTGATCACATTGTGATCATTTAGTCTGGCTTATAGTCCTTATGCTTTTGATTGTGTAAGACTGTAAGTACAACACAACATGTGCTGAATCCTCATTTTATTTCTTATGTGTCAGAATACTGTAGTTTATTATTATATGGATGAAGGCTAATGTTGTCATCCCAAGAATCATTAGGGATCATACACCCAACCATTTTAACATGGGGAAATGGGGACTTGATTTTCCAGTCATTACTTGCTCAATATTCTTTTAATTTTCTGCTAGGACTCTGAATTGTAGTTTTCAAGTAATCACTTGTTCAGTATTCTTTTGTTTTGCATGGTTTTAAGATACAGAATCCTAGGATAAAATTTTTTTTCCCCCAATAAATCATGTACACTGAAATTATTGAGTTCTGTTTTTTCATGTTTCAGTTGACCCAATGACCCTAATTTCTAATTGTGTTTGTTACTTATATTTCTTATTTGTGACTCCTAGATGTAGCACTTGTATTCTAGGTTTCGAGAAATTTAGGGTTGGTATATAGCTGTTTTATGAAGGCTGAATCATTGTTTTTGCCAATATTCTAAATAATTCACTGTTCTTTTCGAGATAACATATTCTTATTCATCTTGTTAATATGTAGGTGTTGATGGAGGATTTGATAACAATGAACCTGCATATGAAGAAATGCACAGTATAGTAATATTGCCTGACCACGTATCTCTTCCATTTCCTTCAGTGGAATTACCAGAGAAGGTGCTTGTTTATTTCTTTTTATAGTTCTTTTCTTATTCTCACTCTCTTAAAGGATAAGCTTTATTCAGGCCAAAAAAAAAAAAGGATAAGCTGTATATCAAACAGGAGTTTGATGCATGATTTTTTTTTTAAAAATAAAATATGAAAATCTAGGGTTAGGAAAGATTGCGTTGGATGAGTGGTCACACTAGAAAAGATAAGATTAAGAATAATTACATTAGAGAGAATCACAGAAATGAGAATGTTGTGTTAGATGAGTGGACACACTAGAAAAAAATGGGATTAGGAATGATTGCATTGGAGAGAAAGTTGTGGTAGCACCTATTTGAGGAGTTAGTAAAATTATGTCTTAGGAAGTTTGATCGTGTTCCGAGGAGACCGTTAGAGGTTTTTGTACGAAGAGTTGACCAGATGAAAGATAATCTAATAACTTGAGATAAGGGAGACCGCAGACAAAGAAAACAATAGGAGAAACTATTTGGATGGATCTAACTATAAACAATCTAATCATAGAAATGAGCTAAGATAGAACACGTTGGCGTCGCTTGATCTATATAGTCAACCCCACCTAGTGGGAAAAAGCTTTGTTTGTTGTATAAAAAGCTAGGGCAAGATGCTAAAAATAGCAAACTATAGGTGGCATTGCTTGGGCTGTTGCCAATGTTACTTGACTTCACTACTTTTTCCTTTTCTCTCTATTTGGTTCCATTTTCATCTTTACTTTTCATGCTGTATGGCACAACTCTTAAATTAGCTATTGCACTTGCTAAACGTACTGCAGGTAAGGCTGGCTGCTGATGCCATCTTACTGGCTGAGGGTGCTGAACGCAAAGAGCAAGTTGCAGCTTGGACTGCTGATAAGAAACAAGTTAGTGCATATGCAGTAAATTTACAGCAGATTGACAATGGTGTTATTGTTCCTCCATCTGGGTGGAAATGCGTCAAGTGTGAGAAGACTGAAAACCTTTGGCTAAATTTGACTGATGGATTGATCCTTTGTGGGAGGAAAAACTGGGATGGAACTGGTGGCAACAACCATGCTATTGAACACTACAAGGAGACAGGCTACCCTCTTGCTGTAAAGCTTGGAACTATCACTGCTGATCTGGAAGCTGCAGGTAATGATTTCTTGCTGTATGTGTAATGCATTATGAGCTTTGACATAATGCTGTTACTAATAATCTAATAATAGCTTTCTTGTGTGACCTAATCAAATTTGTAAGCATGAAGTATTGTTGCTTGATATTATGTTCATGTGATCTATTTTTGGGTGACAATTTTCTTAGACATACTTTTGGTTTAATTTGACTTTTTATCCCTCCCACTTGCTCATTACAGTGATTTAATCTATAGTCTAAATTTAATTGGAGCAATTTTGTCCTGTAGTTATTTGAGAAAAATTAATTAAAGATAATTGTGTTTGTGAACTGTTTTTCTGACTTCTTAGTGGAATTGAACTATTTTCCCTTAAAATGGTGTTTTAGTTGCTGTAATCTAATTAAGGGGACGACATTCCTTTAGTTGAAGCTAAAGGGACTTAAGTGCACTAACATTGCTCAATTTGAATTTAAATGGACTGAGTTGTTTCTATGATTAAATTAGAGGACTGAAAATAGTTTTATATGGTTTGACCACTAGACTATGCAGTTTATGCAAAACCGGTTTTTGCCTACTGCGGAGGCTGGAAAGTGGAAACTAGGTTCATATAATAAATAATAAGAACGTTGGGCCTGTTTGAATGTAGTTTTTAAAAACAGTTTTTGATTTATAAAAACAGAAAAAAAACTGTTTCAATTACTGTTTTTGACTGTAAAAAAAGAATGTGTTATGGTAATAGAAAGCACAAAACACTTGAAAAATGTTTTGAACTCCAGTTTTCTAAAACAAAGATAATACAGAATATATGATTATTTTCGTTACTGAAGGGTTCTCTTCCGCATGGTGTGTTAATTATGGGTAATGTATTGTGGCAGCTCAGATGTTTTCTCCTATCCAGAGGATGACAGTGTCTTGGATCCACTTTTAGCACAGCATCTGGCATTTTTTGGCATTGACTTTTCATCACTTCAAAAGGTTATTTCTTTATCTTGGAGTGCATTTTTCAGCTGGTACTTGTTTACTCATTGATTGACTGATCTGACCTGTTGACTTTATTTCTAGTAACATTGTATGGTTATTGAATTGCGTTCCTCTATGTTATAGGATAATATTTCTTGATGCAGTCCTTAGTTGTTACTTTTGAAATGAAAAGAAATCCTTTCAGTGTTTAAAAGACTTTTTCCTCCTATATTTGATGTGTTCTTCGTTGGTTGCCCTTGTGTCCATGAAGGCATCTTGTTGAAATAACATCCTTTATTGGACCTAGATCTGTTCATAGGCCAGGGTAGTCCATGATCCTTCGTGTGCTTGTTTCTGAAAAATGTTTAGACATATTAGCTTGTGAGGTTGAAAAAGATTCAAAAGATGTTCAAGTGTTAAATTTTGGCACACGACGTGTTATTTTTGAAAACTACCCACATTCTTATGTTCAGACAGAAATGACAACTGCTGAAAGGGAGCTTGACCAAAATACCAGTTTTGACTGGAATCGAATCCAAGAAAGTGGACAGGAAGTTGAACCAATTTATGGACCTGGATATACAGGACTTGTCAATCTTGGAAACAGGTAGGATGGCAGAGTTTTGTTCCTTAATGATTTCTGCTTCTGATAATGTACTTGTTTAATGTTTTCTTGTATTCTAATTTTCCCATTTCTTTTTGTTTCCAGCTGTTACTTGGCTGCAAGTATGCAAGTTGTGTTTTCAACTCTATCCTTTTCTTCAAGGTCAGTATATTTTTCTTGTTTAAATACTCTTTCTCAAGGTCTATTTGGGTCCTGTTTCCAGTTATTTGGTATTTTATGATTGTTTTTAGGTATTACACAAACCAAAGTCTAAGGAAGGCATTTGAGGCGGCACCTGCTGATGCAACTATAGACCTGAACATGCAATTGTAAGTAATTGGCTTGTATTAAGTTTTGGAATGCTGTAGACCTGTGGCTATCCATAATCTGTTCAACATTTGCTTCTTGTAGTTAGTTAATGAGACTAGTTTTTTCCCGTCTCTGTGCCATTGGATGCATGGTTGCTTCATTATGAAATATTTTTGGCATGGCAATGATAGATTTGGTCAGTTATTTGTGTTAATAGTTGATACCTATATTGGTGATTGTATATTCTGGTAGATCATTATAGAAGAAAATATTAAAAATAAAGAGGTGGTACTTCAAGGAAAAGTATACTTATGGTTTCCCATTTGATGTCAGGACAAAACTGGCACATGGTTTATTATCTGGAAAGTATTCTGTTCCAGCATTGGAGGTGTGTCACCCATTACTCAAGCACATTTTTTGTTTGTTTTGGATTTGTTTAAAGTCTGTTGGTTTACATGTTACTTTCTGCCATTCAGAATGATGAAAATGCAAATGTGGCTACGTCAACTATAACTGCTGTAAGCTTTCTGGCTGTTTTGTGCTTTTAGTTAAACTATATTTACTGTTTTAGGTATGTAATTTGGACAAGTTCTTCTGCAGGAAAAAATGTATGGGGTTTTCCTTTCTTTTTGGTTATTTTCTGTGGTAGTTTTAGCAATGAAACCATTTTTACATCATTTTAAAGCTATATGATACTTTGGGCTTAAATGAGTGGAATTGAGTTGCTTTAGGTTTAGGTTGAAGTCTCAACTGAAAAAGAATATATTTCATGTCACTGAAAGTTCCTTGATTTGATAAGTTTTCTTTGCATGTTTTCTCTCTCTGTTCCATCCCATTGTTTTCAAACATCAGAAACAGGAAGGAATTCCCCCGCGTATGTTCAAAGCTGTAATTGCTGCTAGCCATCCTGAATTTTCATCTATGAGGCAACAGGTATATTTAGCAATCAATCTTTCTGAACATGAATTATTGGCAAGAGAAATATAGCAATCTTTTTTGAAATCTATTTCACTATAATCTTACTTTATTATTTCACATTCCTTAACTCCATTCTCCATCTTAATTTTAATTGCATAAATCTTCCTCATCTTGCAAAGCTTATAATTATATATATATTGTCCAATTATAATCTTAGACAATAAACTATGTTGAGGTCATAAAAAATTCTAACAAAAAAGCTAAAGAGTTCATAAACAATATTATCTTACTACATTTAATTATACCGTAATTAGGTTTGTTTAGTATTGTTATAAAGTTTAGGTATTTGACTATTCATTTACATTTTAGTAGAATCTTTAGAAAAGGGTATTTTTTATCCAAAAAATTTTCCCCATCCTTAGGTGTTACTTTGCTGTCTTCTGACTGTATAATTCCAACTTATGATAGGATGCTTTAGAATTTTTCCTACATTTTCTTGATCAAGTTGAACGAGCTAATACTGGAAAATCTGAAGTGGATCCTGCCAGAAGTTTCAAGTTTGGTATTGAAGATAGAATCTTGTGTTCATCTGGAAAAGTTGCGTATAACAGAAGGCATGACTACATTCTTTCTCTTAATATACCATTGGATGAAGCAACTAATAAAGGTGGGTTTCATGGTCACCTATATACTTGTCTGTGGTGTCTTATGAATGTTGTATCTAATACTTGTATTGTTTGAGAAATTTCAGAAGAATTAGAAGCCTTTCAGAAACTGAAAGCCGAGAAACTTGTTGAAGGAAAGGAAGTGTAAGTTCAGATGATTAGATATCTTTTTAATACCTTCATTTGCTTTTCTAGACTCAGCTGAGCATATTTATCCTGATAGGTGCGGTGATGAGATTGTACGACCTAGGGTGCCCTTAGAAGCTTGCCTTGCAAACTTCTCAGCTCCTGAAGAGATACATGATTTTTACAGCACTGCTTTGAAAGCAAAGACAACAGCAATGAAGTAAGCTTCTTAAGTTTTCTCAATCATATTGAATTCAAAGTCAAGGATAGAGATTACATTAGCTTATCACAAGGATCTGGTCTTTGTATCATGAGAAATAAAGTTTAATTAATGAGTAAGTTGTTTTTGATGAGTAGATGACAATTGCACGTGGTTAGAAACTGTTGCTTCAAATCTCTTATGTTATAATATCAAAATTCGAAAATCTCATCATGATATTCAAACATTATTTATTCTGTAGGATGGCAGGTCTAACTTCATTCCCAGATTACCTGGTGTTGCACATGCGGAAATTTGTTATGGAAGCGGGCTGGGTACCCAAAAAGCTTGGTATATTTTATATTGATATGTCTATATCATGTTACAAAGTCTACTCTTAAAATCTATCAGTTTTATATTTTGTGAAGCATTTTCTCTTTTCAGATGTATATATAGACGTTCCAGATATCATAGATATTAGTCATATGCGCAGCAAAGGTCATCAGGCTGGGGAAGAGCTGTTACCAGATGGGGGTATGTGAGCAACTTTTCTGTTCAGAAACTATAGAGGAAAAATAAATTATTTATTTCAAATGATTGTCATGACTAGAAGAGGTGATTGGCCATCCTATCATCGTTCCCTACTTCCCTAGCTATAGCATGGATATGGCTATCTTTAGGTGTCACATACCTGATTTGTGACATGACACTAACACTAACACTACCATACCACTACCACCACACACTTTTGACACGTATCCAACACATGTACAGGTCTGAAAATAGTTCATACTCAGTTAAGCATAAAGTGATCAAGAAAAGGAAAAGACCAAAAAGTAAGTGATTAAAAAATGTCGTTAGCATGTTCTTAGCCATGTCCAGGATTGTCAGGTCTGTGTTGGAGCTGGAAAAAATATTTTTTTATTATGACACATACAGATGCGTGTCAGGTGCACGTCGTTAGCATGTCCTAGTTGTGTCTGCGTCCAACATGTGTCAAACATGCCAACACACCACCTTAATGGTGTGTCCTAGCTTTCTAGATGGGAAGCAAATTGATTTTGGCAGTAGTCATTAGCATGTTCTAACAGTGTCTGGGAGTTGTTTGTATATCAAGTATGTTATATTAATATCAATATTAGTTATTACGAATCTCGGATTGCTATTCTTTATTTGGGCGGTCATTTGAGACATTGTGGTTGTGGTTTCTCTAGGTTCTTAGGTTTCCAAGTTTGGTTATGATTTTATTTGATTGTGTTTTGACTTTTGACTATAACAAGCTGAAGTTTTGTATACTCTTCAGCTTGGGGGATAATGTTAGAATAGTAAATGTGACAGGTAGGGAGGGTAAACTAAGTGCGTTAGTAATTAGTGGATTTAGGTTTGTACTACATGTACTCATCCAAGTACTTGAGCTAATTTACAATTAAAAACGGGCACACAGGATGTAGCTAAAAGTCAGGCAACCCCTTTTAATATACTTTTTTCTTTCTTTCTCTACAATTATATATTTATATCCCCCTTTAGGATTATACTTTATTTCTCTATATTACTCTAGCTTGGGTGATGCTTAAATTGTCCATAATTTATTGGCATTTGTTATCTGTGTTGCACAGTACCTGGTGAGGAGGCTTCAATGAAACCTTCGGCCAATGAAGAAATTGTCTCACAGCTTGCCTCCATGGGCTTTAATTATCTTCATTGTCAGAAAGCTGCAATAAGTACCTTAAATGTTGGAGTAGAAGAGGCAATGAATTGGTTGCTATCTCACATGGATGATCCAGGTATGATATTTGTTTTCTTCACTAACAAGGCGGCCTGGTGCACGAAGCTGCCACTATGTTGGATTTGGGGAGGGTCAAATATACATAGCCTTACACCTATAAGTAGAGTCTATTTTTAGGATTTATACCTGTGACTTCTAGGTCACATAACAGTAACCTTAACATTGCTCCAAGGCTCACCCTCTAGATTTAATTTCTTCAATATGAGGAGAAAAGAATATTCGGCTAGCAATGTGCCTTCAAATGTAGGAAACTATGCTAATATACTTAATTTCTTTCCCCAGACATCGACAATCCGATTATCAATGAAGGGCTGAACTCTGAAAATTTATCAACTGTTGACCAATCAAAAGTTGATACCTTAATTTCATTTGGATTTCAAGAGGAAATTGCTCGAAAGGCATTGAAAGCATCGGTAATTTTCTTCTTAAATATATCCCCTTCCTTTCCTTACAGTAATAGTTGAAGAGGTTTTGTAATTGTATAGGAATGCTAATGATTGCCCTTATAATTTCTGTGTAGGGTGGTGACATAGAGAAAGCAACAGATTGGATATTTAGCAATCCTGATGCATCTGCTTCCAGTATGGATGCAACCTCATCTCACACATCTGTTCCAAACGATGCTGCCCTACCTGATGGAGGAGGAAGTAAGTTTTGCAGCATTTTTCTGTTGGTTATTATTGATCCTTCACAAGGAACAAAACAAAAAAAAAACTCGTCTCTGATGATTTTTCTGGACTTTGGCTTTCTTCAGAATATCGGCTTATTGGTATTGTTAGCCACATTGGAACCTCTACACAGTGTGGTCACTACGTTGCTCACATATTGAAAGATGGTAGATGGGTAATCTTTAACGACAATAAGGTTGGGGCTTCCATTAATCCTCCTAAAGACATGGGTTATCTTTATTTCTTCGAGAGACTTGCTTCATAGTTAGCTTTGAGTGTTTCACAGAGAACCATTTTGTAATTTTAGTTTTCTGGTCCTATGTTAGCTTTTGGTCTATTAAGGTTAGAAAATCTCTTATTTTAAAGAAGCCAATGATGAGTCTCAGATAATCTGTTGTTACAATCCCTGTTTATTGTTATCCTTGTTTGATCAAGACCTTAAATTTTTCATTAGGTGGAAGCTCAGTCATAACCATAGAATTATGTTCTATATGATTATTCATTAGGATATAGCTGGCTAGAAAATGTATTACGTTTTCATCACCAAAGAAAAAGTGAGTCACAGTTTTATTTTAATTTTTCTTTGTAGACATTTGATATTTGGACAAAAATTCTATTTTAAATTTTGGTCTCACATATGGAATTATTCTTAATTTGGTCTCTTATAAATGTTTAGATCTTCACAGTAAGTTATTATTGATCCAGTCTCTCCATTACCTAGCTGTCTAAATTGTTAATAGAATACCATTAAAATTACTAAAACCCCATTTGAGTTCCTCATAGATGAAAATTTTCTCAAATTGATCCATAAATTTTGTAATGACTGATGAGGGATCAAATTGAGAAAAATTCCACATGTGAAGGACTAAAAAACGAATTTAGTCCTCCTCAAAAGCTTCATTAGAAGTTTAGAACTCAATATGAGGGGCACACTATTCTTCTAATTTTAATGGTGTACTGAAGACTGAACACTCCATTTCAAGTAAAGATCATCATATATAGGCAGATACTTCCGGTGCTATAAATTGATAGCCTTTAAGTTTACATATGAGATCTTCAGAGTATGATTGCTGGAAAATCCACTCATATATATATATATTGATATCAAATAACCTTTGACAGCTTCAAAGCTGATCATGATTGCTGGAAAACCCACCCATATATATATAATTCACACTATGAGATCTTCAGAGTATGAAAACTAAGCTATTGGATTCTCCTCTCGGTAACAAATATTTTTAAAAGGATGAATCTATGATGCAATTTGTTGCATCATGTAATGCAATTTTAGCTAATAGGATTGTGACACTTGTTATTTTGTTGTATCATGCAATGCAATTAGATCACATCAATGGCTACAATTGTGTCACATAACTCATTGCATGATGCAACAAGTTGCATTATATACTCGCCCCTTTTAAAAAGGGTCTTATAAAATTTTGAGCTCTTCAACTCTAATAGTTAATTTTTTTGGGTACGATTCTCTTAAAAAAGATGTCTTGAATTCTCATAAAGAATTTAGCCAACCTAATCTGTATATCTATCTTGTAATGATGGCCTTTTGGTAATCGACTTTCAAAATTATATATAACATATAAAAGAAAACATGTAATGGAAAAGGAGAGGGAAGAGAGAAAATAAAGGTAATGTGAAAGTATAATAATAATTTTATATTGAATTACAAAAGAGAATAACAAGTACTTTTGTACATACAAAACTTCTAGTATATATATATATATATAAAATTTTCATTCACTATTTGTATATTGCATCAGACTAATAACCTGGTAACATATTGAAGCTGAATCATGTCCCTAGCTGGCAGAAATTGTATGTTCTGCACAAACTTTTGGATAATTGAGATCACTACGTACGCTAAGACAAGACTACTATTAGTCACACTATTCATTCACAAACTCTTAATTATTCATAATCTTGTAGTACTAGGACCCCAACAATTCAAGTCCATGACTTTGTCCATGCACTCCTCCTTGCTCCTCTTAGGCTTAGCCTTATAATTGGAAAGGGCTAGAGAAGAAGACACTTTTTGGGGGTTAACGTAAGATCTGATATTAATTTTGGAATGTTGATTCAGACCCCTCATCACATTGTTCCACCTGCAAACTCCTAATTGGTCTTTCAATGCCTCCACTGCTCCTATGCTTGATGCCACAATCCAACCCTTCCTTGCTGAACCACTCATCTTCAATATTCTGGCTTTTCTTTGATTTTCTTTGATTTTATTCTGAGGCTACGTAAGATGGGTGTATGGTTTGTTTTCTTTATATGAATTTGAATTTGAAATTGAATTCTCTCTACTACTGTCTGGTGCAGTAGGAGAGAGATACATTACAATAAATAATGATAAACACACACAAAGTTCTACACATATATGTATATTTATATGTGTTTGTGTGCGTTTGAAGTTACAGTTATATTTTTAGGTCTTCTATAATTGGCACTTTCAATTTTAGCAAAATTCTGTTATATGTGGACGTGGTTGAATGAAAAAGCTGAGGCTGAGGCAGTTTGGGCTCAAAGGAAGCAAAACCTGGAGTTTTTATAATTGAAATGATCTTTTATATTACATTTATTTCTTAATATAGTCCTCAAGAAAGTCATCGATTTACCTTAAAACGAAGGAAGGAAATGATTCATATGAGACGGAAGCTACATGTGAAGGAAAAATAAGGCCTTTAGTCATGAGGCAAAGTGGGATAATCAAATCAAACATCATATTTCACCCTCAACTATCATATCATCAATCT
The DNA here is from genome assembly GCA_014851425.1 of Senna tora. NCBI lineage: Eukaryota > Viridiplantae > Streptophyta > Magnoliopsida > Fabales > Fabaceae > Senna > Senna tora. Next base: position 29,735,298 of record CM026263.1, on the reverse strand, counting down.
TTAGCACCATATCAGTTTTTTTTATATGCATAAAAAATTATTTTTGGAGAATGAAATTGACATAAAATATATCTCTTAAAATTCACACACTAGTATCTAAAAGTAAAAATGCGACTGATATATTTGCTAGCTTATAGACACTTTTATAAGTGAAATATATAACTCGTTTACAGATTTAAAGTTATTCCATATTTAAAATAAAAAATTGAGTTCGTGACATTTAATCAAGAATAAATAAATCCTTTTTACTCACATGGCTTATATATATTTTGGTTTATAATTAAAATATCTATCAGAATAGATTCGATAATTAATTCTTCAAATATTACGAAACTCATTTTTAGAGCGACTCTCCCATCCTTTTAAGAATTTAACGTAAGAGACGATACAAATTTTTATCATTTGTGTCACACTGTGTCTATGCTAATATATATTTGATTAGATATTATATTGTATAGAAAAAAAAAAAACCATTCACACTTTATTTGGAGATATGGCAATATGGCATAGCTTTCAGTACAATTATACCCTCAACTTGCGTATTCAATAGTTGATCTCTAACATGTGGCTCTGTACCTTGGCTACCACCACCCACAAACACACTCTCCTTCTCGCCTTATCTTCATAATGCTTAAATTCATTCTCTCTCTTCCATTTCTCACTTCTTAACTATCTTCAATTCCATGGCTGCCTTTACTCTCTCTTCCACCTCCCCTTGCAAGGTAATTCAATCACTATTCCTCGATCAACATTCAAGACCTAGCTAGCTACCTCTTCAATTAATCTACTGATTAAATTTGTTCAGGTGAATTCAAGCAAGAATTATGGGGGGTTTTCTTCATCGGAAGCGGCGTTAATGGCGAAGCCCACGAGGTTAACAAATTTGGGGAAAAAGGAGAAGACGGGAAGGAAAATCACGTGCCAAGCCACGAGCATTCCGGCGGATGATAGAGTGCCTGATATGGGAAAGAGGCAGCTCATGAATTTGCTTCTTCTCGGCGCTCTTTCTCTTCCCTCCGCTGGCATGCTGATCCCTTATGCTACTTTCTTCGCTCCTCCTGGGTGAACTATACAACTCCAATTTCTTTCTTTCTTTCTTTCTTTCTTTCTTTCTTTTGTTTAAATTGTCATTTTTTGTTAGGAAAATCTGTTAATACTTCAGCAAATAAAATTGAAACAATATAATTTAAAAGTAGTTTAATATAATATCTTTTTTTATAAATCATAATTATCAATTCCAACTCCATGCATATTTTTCTCCACTAGTTTTGTAATTGTAACATTCCATGTATAATGAACTCAAGTGACTCCACTCAGTTAGTCATTCAAGAGACAAGAACAATATATTGTTTATTTATTAATATTTTTGTTTTAATTAAAATAATATTATCTTTCTAATGATTGAACTAAAATATAATTAGAAATATAGTTCAATTTTTTTTATTACCTTTTTGTTTTTCAGTAATTGGAGGTAAAAGGTTTATTTAATTATAAATGAGGGATTATGTTATTTTAATAAAAAATGATTAAACTTACTCACAGTTTCTTTTAGTTTTGCTATGAGGTTCTTTAATCATGAATGAATCATACAAAATTAATTAGAGAACTAATGACAAATATATAAAAACTGCAACCTTTTTTCTTTTTCTCCATTTCTTGATGGAGTTCATCCTGGTCTGCAAATTCCTTTTTCTGTTATCTGTAATTTGATCAGACCTTAGCTGATCCAGTTCTTGAGTTTTAGAATGTGAATGAATGAAGTTGAGATTTTGTGGAGCATGCAGGTCAGGAGGTGGTAGTGGTGGAACAATAGCAAAGGACGCCATTGGAAACGATGTCGTTGCCACTGAATGGCTAAAATCCCACGGACCTGGTGACAGAACCTTAACTCAAGGTTTGAAGGTACTCCATTATTCTCCTCAATACTACAATCTTCTTCCATTAAGAAATTGCGTATTCATTATTTATGATCTTCCACGTGAAATGAGCAATGTTTTTTAAATTCTTGTTCTATCTCCAATTTCAAATTTCCAATGAATTGAACATGTTTCTAAGCTATTCATATAAAGGGCTTCATGCTATGATAATACAGATTGCCACCTTAAAGATCCGAAGTTATACTTATAGGATATCCTTATTCCGTAGAACTGAAGGCGGTAAAGCTTAAAAACAAAAAAAGAATTCAGAGCGTTTGGAGGCCTTTATATTTAGTTTAGCATTTTTGCCATTTATAGCTAATCAATGTTAGTCATACCTTGGGTACACAATGTAAGTGTAATTCATTGATGTCATTCGTTCCTAAAAAGAATAGAATTAGAAATAATTGTATTAGAGAGAAAGTCAAAATAACACCTATCATAGAATAGCTTGTAGAAACACGTATTTGTTCATGGACAGATGAGACAATTAGATATTCCTATATGAAGAGTTGACTAGATGGAATTAGAGGTAGAGAAAGACACTAAAGAAAAAATAAGAGAAACTATTAAGATGTATTTGACTATTAATAATCTAAACAGAGAAACGAACAAAGATAGTTTACGTTGACGTCCGTATAACCAAACTCACCTAGTAGAAAAAAGGCTTTGTTTGTTTGTTGTTTTTACTCATTCCTAATACATATAAATGTAAGTCATTAGTTATAAAGGATGGATGAGTTAGGTAGCATCCATCAATTATCAACAGTATTAGAAGTGGAATAAGGTTTTTGTTACCTCTAAGTGCTAGAAATAACATTGAGCATGCAAATGCAGGGAGACCCAACCTACCTTGTGGTGGAGAGTGATAGGACTCTGGCAACGTACGGTATCAATGCTGTGTGCACACACTTGGGTTGTGTGGTGCCATGGAATACAGCTGAGAACAAGTTCATATGTCCATGCCATGGTTCCCAATACAACAACCAAGGCAGGGTTGTCAGAGGCCCTGCTCCTCTGGTAAGCGACAACCATGAAAATGGATTTTTTCATTTAGAAAGAGACAGAAATAGAGAGTGAACCCCATTTGTAGGTTCCATTTAATATAGGGTCTACCCCTATTTCTATCTCTTTTTAAATGCACTACTTACTCTTAATGGAGATCTATTTTGAACAACTATAACAAATGGAATCGAATTCTTTAAAATGCAAGAGGTTGTGAAATGAAGAATCGCAGAGAAAAAAATATTAGGTTCTTTATTTATCTATTTCTTTTTTTCTTTCTTCCATTCGCTCTCTGCACTTCACCACTTCACAGTCTCCAATGCTTCAAAGGATCTGGTTTCTAACAATTAGTGTGTTTCTGATTATCATCTCTAATAACCTCTAATCAAGCTAATTGTTTGCTTGCAAATTTTCTTTTGCAACAGTCACTGGCATTGGCACATGCAGATATTGATGATGGGAAAGTGGTTTTTGTTCCATGGGTTGAGACTGATTTCAGAACAGGGGAAAATCCATGGTGGGCTTGAAGTACATTCCATTGTCATTCATATGAAGTTTTGAGCTCTACAATTATTTTCTATGAAAGACCCAAAAAAAAAACTCTTCCATTGATGTTCAGTTATAAGTGTCTATAAAACAAAAAAATTGCAATATTCAAGTGTACAAGTTTGTATTCTTCATTCCTATTGTTTGACTAAACTAGTTTAATTATTGCAAACAAGAATCTTGGAGCCGAAGGTCTATCATGGACTCTTAACACCCAAGTCAGGGTAGGGTGGAAAGAGAAAAAGAGTAATGCATGTGTTAAGAAAGGAAAGTATACCTTTTTTTTTTAAAAAAAAAACTCATGAATTAAGAGTCCTTTTATAGTAGCATTTCCCTGTAATTTTGGAGTCTCCTAAAAAATACAAAAGCGTAAAGTACCCTTGCTGCCCCCAAATTTTGTTGCAATGTTCATTCTTGTCCCCAAATTGTTTTTTGGTTCATGCCTATCCCCAAACTTTCAATTTTGTTCATGCCTACCCCCGAACTTTCAATTTTGTTCATGTCTGCCCTTTTTGCTAACACTGTTAACTTACTTGACGGAATTTGCTGACGTGGACGATGAATGTGCATTTCTTTTGCCACGTCATTGTCCACCTCACATTTAATTTTTTACTTTTATTAAAAAAAGTAACCTAATCCAAAAAAAAAAACCAAACTTTTACCTTAAAACATTTTTTTATTTGGATTAGGTTAATTTTTTTTAATAAAAGTAAAAAGTTAAATGTGAGGTAGACAATGACGTGGCAAAAGAAATACACATTCATCGTCCACGTCAGCAAATTCTGTCAAAAAAGTTAACAGTATTAGCAAAAAGGGTAAGCATGAACCAAAAAAAAGTTTGGGGACAGGAATAAACATTGCAGCAAAGTTTGGGGGCGGGAAGGGTACTTTACCCAATACAAAAATAAATTTTTATTACCTTTTTTCTTTTGAAGCATGACTAAGTAATTGGAAACATATGTTTGGATTGAGTAATAAATTATGAGAAGAGCACAGTAAGTGATGATTTAAAAATTTTCCTTAATGCTTGCGTTAAATTTCTTCTTCCTTTCGGGTTTGTCAGGATAAATATTTATATAAATCAAATTAAAGAAATTGTCAAAATTTAGATTGTACTTTCTCTTTTAGTGTGCCAGGATGAATGAAAATTGAAAAGAACATAAAAATATAAAATTATTGATAGGAAACTTTTTCAAAGTTTTAAAAATAAAGGATTTGTGTGAAATGAACTATTCATTCCAATATATATATTAGCGTGAAAGGATTATATCTATAATTCTTCCTTTCCTTCATTTTTAATATAACTCCCAAATAAAGAGAAATTTCCGTACTTTCAAATTATCTACTTTTTTTTTTCTATTTCTTTATATTCGGTTTTATTCTTTTTTTTTTTTTTTATGTATATAAGTTCTAAAAACAACCATTTTTTCTCCATTTTTACTTAATGAAGCATTCAATACTAAGTAAATTCATTCTAAGAAAATGAAGTGAAACGATTCATTAAACAAACTTGGACTGCAGAACAAACAAGCTCTTCCACATGCACAAAGAAAGAAGCAGTAGAAGAGGATCACTGCAATGATAAACATGAATGCCCTGAATATTATTGCCATTAACTTTTCTTGAATTTTTGCAATTTGTTGTTTTCCTCTACATCACGGGTTAATATCAAGAATTAGAAAAGATTAAGAAAGCTTCAAACTGCAAAGCAAAGTTCTCAGCATATTATAAGAAAGAACTAATTACGAACTGCAGGAAAAAAAAAGGCATAAAACATTTGAAGGCAATATGCTTCAACTAATTATTTGACCATTTACACACTACTTTTTTTTTGGGACTGAATTTACACTCTACTTCAACTAGCATGGTAAAATTATAGACAAAAAAAATGGCCACCTTTTATGGGCCCATTAGTCTTTCAATGGTATAAGACATAGACTCAGCCCAATCAGCTTTAAAAAGCATAGACTGCAAAGCGAGCAATACATTGTATGCTGGATCAAGTCTCCTCTGCCACCCCTAAAAGCAGAGAGGAACAAAAATGCAACAAAATTAGTTCACATTTTAAATTGAGACATAAAATGATTATTCAGAGGCAAAACTAACCTCCAAAACCAGTATGGTCACCACCACAGAGCATATATTACCATCTAAATTGACTCTATGCTGCCTAACATGCTCAAGCAGTTGCTGCATACAATCAGCTGGATGGAAGGGTTTTGACCTCCAAAGACTAAATGATTTCTCCACATCCTGTTTAAAGCAAAAAAGGTGATAGTTGATACATCGGCTGATGATATAATAAGTATATGACATCACGATCTACCTCAACAAGAAAAACTATAATAAATGACCATAATGTTATAACAGTTAAATAGACGAACAAGATGGGATCCCCGACTGAGATATGGGTCAGAAGGGAGATGGAGACATTTGGGGCAGTAGAGTACTGGATAACAGGGAAGATATTTAGGGGAAATTCTAGAAGGAATTTGTCAGAAATAAATAAAAAGGGAGGAGGCTGTGGATGAGAGGGAGTGAAAAAGGCAGAAAGTTGGGGAAAATCTTGTGGGAGGAGTTTTGCCCCTCAGAGCTAGAGTTATTTGTTTTCTTCTGTTTTTCCCTATTTCTTACTTAAAGTAATTTCAGAAGGAACTCTTACTCTGGGGCTTGCATCAGAGCATTAATAGTATATTTATTAAATTTTAGAAAAATCAAAATCTTTTGCCATTTTGTGATGTCTAAAAAATGATGGATAAAATGTTTACTTGCGCTAGTCACTGCTGACTAACACTGACTAGAAGCATCCTATAAATTAACATGAATTTTTATTTTGGAAACCGAATTGGTACATTGAGAGCACAAAACTTTGAGACCTAAGTTTAAAAGTTCAAAATAGCCATCAGTTAATGATATTCAATTCACAACTGGGGAACTTATAGGTTGAATGAATAACAGTGTTTTATATATTGGATTGTAGAATATTGTGGTTATGTCATAAATGTAAATAACCTAGTGAGTTTAATTAATGAAAAGATAAGCTATTAATACAAAACTGAATGGGAAAATACAAAACAGTGTTAAAATACCTCAACGAAAGATTTTGGGTTTGGGCAAGTTTGTTGTTTAGATAATCTTAAAGTGCACTCTGCAGCAGTGCGTCCATCTAGAAATGCAACAGCTTTGAAGAATTCCAGTAAGTGTCTCTGCTCTCTCTTAGAAAGTTCAGTAATCATGCCTACGTCAAGGAAAATGACATGAGGCTTTGATTTGAAAAGATGTATCTGAGAATATCTGCTTTCTGTTACGCGGACAAGAATATTTCCAGGATGCATGTCAGCATGGATAAAATTATCCACCTAGAAGAAAAATATATAAGTTAATGCAATCAATTATTTCACTCAAATGTTTACTATAAATAATATTTAAAAAAAAAAACTAGCTGTCGCAACTTGCAAGTTGTAGCCATGCATGGAAAAGGGAGGAGGCATGCTGGATGTCTATGATGCCTTATCACATCCATTTAAGATTTAGTCTTTAGAGCATAAACATTCAACAAGTAGATAATGATTCTTGCCTCACTAATGCCTTGAAGGGTAGGCCATTTTCTACTGGTACAACTTCATCCTCTTGTCCTAGACCATTAGCAAGATATATATCCATATATCACACTCACTTTTAAGTTTTAATCACTGATATGCAATCTGAATAAACTGGATTAAGGGTACAATACCATTCAGTGATAAGTGATAACTAAAATACTTCAAGAAGAATCTGATAAACACAAGCAAGTTATTATTAAGGAATGTAAGACAAGATAAACTGCAAATGGATTCTGAATAATTTACCAGAAGCATCTTTAAAAGAGCATGTGTTCCAATATGAGAAAGAGTAGTTTTGATTTGTTCATGTCCTTCAAGCTCATCAACATAGTGCAAAACGCTTTCACCTTGTTCATAGGTTTCCACTAAAACAGATGGGTGCACTAGAGGGTACAAAGGCTTTGGGAATGAAACATCATTCCATCTCCGGAAATTATAGATAAAGCGACTTAGATGTGCTGCTTCCCTTGAGAGATCAACTTGGGACATCATAAAAACAGCAAACTGCTGTAAGCTTTCATCTAATCTCAACCACTTCAAATTAGGGAAGAATTTTGAAATCTTGGCAACAAGATTGAGGATGACAAAGTCCCTTCTAATTGCTTGACTAACCCCTGGATGACGGACTTTAACTGCAACAACAATAGGTTTGATTTTCTGACCAGGGTATCTATATTTAAGTGTAGCTCTATGAACTTGAGCAATACTACCTGATGCTACAGGTTCCTCATCAAAGTTTTCAAATATTTCATGCAATTTGCGACCAAATGCATTTTCAATACTTTTTCTGCTATAAGCAAACTTATGTGATGGAGCTTTTGTGTGAAGTTTAGCAAGTTCAGCACAAAGATCCTTAGGGAAGAGATCTGGTCTTGTAGCAGCCCATTGACCCCATTTAATGAACGCCGGGCCAGCTAATTCAAGTGAAAGGCGGACAACATGAAGCCATCTTTTCCTAAAATGAATACCAACAAAGTCCACAAAAGGAGACATAGTTATGCAAGGTGAGAACAAAATTGCTAAATAGATAGCCCTAAAAAACAAGATAAAAACTTCAAGGACATAGAACAAAGCTGTGGTTAGATATAATTGTCCATCTTGTGCATGCATGTACAGAGAATCCCTGGGTGGGAAGGATTCTGCTTCAGCCCATGTCTGTGGTGTCCAAGCAAGCTCTCCTATGATGAAAGCAACAATGCCAGGCACAATAAGATTCGATCGGGACAAAGCCAAACTCACTGCACGGGCAATTTGACCTATTGGTGGTAGAGCTGGCACAGAATAGAAACATGTTTGAGAAATCCTGTTCTGGACAACTTGAGCACACTGATTATCTACATTATGTTTCCGAAAGGCATAGAAGTTCTTTGCTTTGCAACTTGTGAAAAAGGTCCTTTTGAGTAAAAGTCTATAGTACAAATAAAATCTGTATGTAGAGAATGGGGATCCCACTGTCCAGTGTGGCTCAATATTTAACACTTCCAAGCAGCTAGTCTTCTGTTTTTGGATAAGGGAATGTGCAAACCTTTTAACATTTCCACAAGCAAGAAATCTGCACATCAAATTGTGTAAAGGTTCAGTCATGTGATCTAACAAAGACAGTACACAGAAAGATGAAGCTAAACGCTTACAGCTGTAAGCTGCAAAATAGACAATTCATATAGCATTAAGATTGTCATTAAGAACTCCAACAACCTTTAAGTTGCTTCTGAATTTTTTATAACATTGTCAGCTTTCCATCTAGATTAGTTTCACCAAAATGAGAATTTTCAAAATCCAAGGAGTAAATGTTTAGTCAAAATAAGAGCAGCATGGCACACTACCTATACCTATAATCTACAGCCTCACATGCGATTACTAAACACTAAACAGTAAACACTACCTTAGTTTTAAACAATGTGCCTTCGAATGATGTTACTCATCGATAAACCAAAAAATTATCCAGTGTTCACATAAGGTAAATGGATGACATTACGGAGGGTAATTAGTAATTACAGAAGGTTGATAGATTGAAGCAAAATATGAAAACACTATAGTATAGGCCTGAGCTCAGAGAGAGATATAGAAGGCAAAAACCTAGACATGATGGTGTGACAGTGAGCTCCAAACTTCTCAGGTGGCGGGAACAATTGGCAGCATCTTACTAAGTATCCGGCGAACAGATCATCATCATCATCTTCACCGGCGGCCACCGTTTGAGAGTCTTCGCCACCGCGTATAGGTGGTGCAGCTGGCGGAGACACGTCGGAGACCGATTGACACCAGTGGCAGTGCGTAATCCCTCCACATTTGACTTAAATTGATTTGGTTTTGACACTGGATTAGTTCATTGTTTTTTTCTTCTTCTTTAATTGGAGATAGTATTTGTGTTTGTAATTTATATAATTCAATAAATTTTTAAATACAAATGATTCGAGCTAAATTAATTGGTTATATGCCAATATGAAATCTTTAATTAAAAATCAAATTGTGTATAGTAAAATAGCCTTTGTGAGAATATTTTTAGAATATTCTATGCCGCTATTGCTTTTCCAACTATCATCTATATTTGTAGTTATGTATGTTTGGCTTAACATCACGACACTTACTGGATTTTCAGTACGAATTGATGCTTTCTATTATATTGATCTCTTCTTTTTGTTAGCCCATTTTTCCAATTTCAAAGCTTTGATGGAACTAAAATATCACTTCAATTATAAAAACTCGAGGTTTTGCTTCATTTGAGCCCAAACTGCCTCAGCTTTTTCATTCAACCACGTCCACATATAACAGAATTTTGCTAAAACTGAAAGTGCCAATTATAGAAGACCTAAAAATATAACTGTAACTTCAAACACACACAAACACATAAATATACATATATGTGTAGAACTTTGTGTGTGTTTATCATTATTTATTGTTCTGTATCTCTCTCCTACTGCACCAGACAGTAGTAGAGAGAATTCAAATTCAAATTCAAATCATACACCCATCTTACGTAGCCTCAGAATCAAATCAAAGAAAAGCCAGAATATTGAAGATGAGTCATTCAGCAAGGAAGGGTTGGATTGTGGCATCAAGCATAGGAGCAGTGGAGGCATTGAAAGACCAATTAGGAGTTTGCAGGTGGAACAATGTGATGAGGGGTCTGAATCAACATTCCAAAATTAATATCAGATCTTACGTTAACCCCCAAAAAGTGTCTTCTTCTCTAGCCCTTTCCAATTATAAGGCTAAGCCTAAGAGGAGCAAGGAGGAGTGCATGGACAAAGTCATGGACTTGAATTGCTGGGGTCCTAGTACTACAAGATTATAAAACTCCACTCTACAATTTTTGCTAGCTAGGGATCCAGATGACTTAGCATGGGTATGTGAATATGTGATCAGTTTTGATACAATATACAAATAGTCAATGCACAATTAATATAATATGTATTAGAGGCTTTGTATAATTAATATAATGTAAAATCATTATTATATATTAAAATACTAAATATTTAATTCTTCACTTTTCTATTGTAATATTTTATTATCTTTATTTTCTCTCTTCTCTTTTCCATCGTTAGCAAATAGGGGTGATCACGGATCGGTTTGATTCGGATTCGAGGTAAAAACGAAACCGACCCAATCAAAGTTCGGCGGGGTCGAGTTTGGAAAAAAAGGTGCGGGTTGGGTTGGTTCGGGTTTAACCAGTCAATTTTAGTATTAATATTCTTTTTTAATTTTTCTTTGAATTTTTAAGCTATTTTTCTTCGCAACAAAGATTTATTTTCATTTAAGGAAAAGTCATGAACTTGAAATAGACTAAAATTAGCATATTCAATAGAAAAGTGATTTGTATTTGTTACTTATGTATTAATGATTTAATATTTTAATAGTAATATATACTTGCGTAGATTGGTTCGGATTGGACGAGTTTAGAATTTTCAAACCTGCTAACTGAACCAATAGATAAGCGAATTAAAATTTTGTATTTGAACCAACCAACCCAAATTAGCGAATTGAGTTGAATTTAACAGGTTGGTCAATTAACCTGACCCGATGCCCACCCCTATTAGCAAATCTTGATATGGAACTAATTTTATACCAAGAAAGGATAATTGTATACAGTGGATACGGACAGTGGGTTTTGTCTAATTTCGAACAAAATATATATAATGTAAGAAAATGTATTTTTAATTTAAAATAAAAAATTTATCATTTTTAACTCGAAATAAATCATTAAATAGTAATATTTAACTTTAAAAAATTGATAAAAACATTAAAAATACTTTAGTTAAAATAAATGAAATGAGTATCATTAATCTAAAGACGTATAAAATTTTAAAATAAAAAAAGAGTATAATTTTATTATTTTTACTCACCTGAAAAGTTGGATCTATATAAATATAAAAAAGAAGAGAGAGCTTTAAGAGTTGTCATGTAATTGGGATTTGAGTTATAAAAAAAAGTAATAGGGATTTGAATATTATATTTGAGAATAAAGAATATTATGTAATCAATTATTTAATATTTACTTTAATAAGAGAATTAATATTTTTTAAAGAAAAAAGAGAGAGAGAGGGGAATAATAAGAAGAATAAATTCTCTACATTATAAATTTTCTAAAGTGAGAAGAGAAATAGAAAAGAAAATTATGGACCTTATATTATCACAATTTCTCTCTCTTAATTATTTTCTCTACTCACTCCTTACTCTAGAAAAAATTTCACCTCACAATATAAAAGATTCACTCAAAATAATAAGAGCCTAAAAACCGTAGGCGCGTTTGATTTTGATTACTAGTTCTTTGGAAGCACACGCATCACGAAACTTCCCCTTTATGATTGATTCTAATTTCTAATTCCAAATGGCCTAAAAAAATAAACTATTGGCGTTGTTTTCGGAGGCTGGTCTTTACCGTTGATGCATTCATCCATCCCAAGACCCACCAACTTCGCCCATGGATTTTGCTTTGAACTCTTACTTACTTTACTTCAATTAGTCAATTCATCGTCTAACTCCTGACCTGCAAATTTAAACTATATATAAAAACTAAATTCAAAAATACCATTGGAACCACAGCCACAGGCCACAGGCCACAGCCCCTGGTTTTGCTTGCTTTTTTCTCTTTCAGCCCAAACCGCCTCTGCTTTTCTACTCAACCTAACCACCTTCATAATTCACATATATATATATACAAAGTATAAACCCCTTAACCATCAAAATCAACCCAAACTAAAACCACTCTTTTCTCTTCTCTTCTCTTCCACAATGAGTTCAGCAAGGAGAGCTTGGATTGTGGCATCCAGCATAGGAGCCGTGGAGGCATTGAAGGACCAATTAGGAGTTTGCAGGTGGAACTATGCTCTCAGATCTCTCCACCAACATGCCAAGAACAACCTCAGATCTTATAGTCAGGCCAAGAAGTTGTCTGCTTCTTCTTCTGCTGCTGTTTCCAATAAGGTCAAGAGAACCAAGGAGGAGTGCATGACCAAAGTTATGGACTTGAATTGCTGGGGTCCCAGTACTACCAGATTCTGATTTACTACTACATCTACTATACTACTATTGTCTTTCATCAATCTTCTGGTATTGTGTGTATGGAATATGAATCCTATTTATCCAATTTTGTCTGGGGCTATCTATATGATCCTACCAAAACAAGTGTAATTTTTTTCTGGTTCAGCATAGACCAAATCATGCTGCCTAATTTTCATACTCTCAAGATCTCATTATGTGAATAAGATATACATTAGTTTATTAGATTTTCCAGCTCCTTCTTTGTACTTGATTGGGGAAATAGTTCTCTTTGGTCACTAGAACAGCAAGCACGAATTTTTGTAGCCAAACCCTTAAAAGTTTATTTTTTTTCACTTTGATCCTTTTATATGGCAAATTTCCAAAAAATGAAAATCTCACTCTTTTGACCCCCAAATTTGCCGTGGGAGGCTTCCTCATAACTTGTATGCTTAATCTAGGTTTTCTGTACCCAATTTCTTTTTAGAGTTTTCAAATCTTGGATTATTTTAGGGGTGGGTCATCAAACCTAGAGCTGATTTTTGAGACCATTCCAAAGTCATGTGTAATTAGAGTAGTGGAAATTCCAACTCAGAAACTTTTCATCTTATAGTCACGGTTTTCATGTCTTTTTTTCCCCCCTTGTCAAACCGTTTCCAATTTGTGTCGAAAGTTCCAGAATCAACAATCTAAATTTTGGAGAATTTTTATGACCGTTTTAAAAGGTATATACTAGCTCAAAACCATGGAGAACTCAACCCTGTACCTCGAAATTTAGGACAGCATGCAACTACACAATTTTGAGAAGTTTAAACTTGTCCAACCACTGCTATAATAAATTCATGACAACACTCCATAATTCAACTACTTACTATGAAGAAAATTATAATCAATTTTCGGATTTGGCCACAAAACTCATCCATACAGCCTGAAGATCAGACTTATAGTATAGAACAGCTTGTGATATTGGCTTTCTGAGAGATTGGGCTGTTTTGCTTATTTTTTAGAATAATTTAGCATCATCCAGGATCTGCTGGGGATTTAATTTAGTTCCAATAATACATTAGTCAAGTGTCAAGATATTTTTTGTGCATGAGAAGAATTCCACAGAGGGTCGAGTTCCAAATCCAAGAAAAAAAAAGTAAAAACCAAGCATGCCACAAAATTAGACTTATCTCTCTCAATCCACTAATTATAGAATAAAGAAAATGGTAAGAAAGAATTAAAAAGAGAAGAGAGATGCGAAAACAAATATAATCCCTGTACATAATAAGAAGCCTAATAATGATATAACAATCGTATAACACTAATCAAACATGAAATGATCATATATCTCGCGGCAGCTGGAAACTCTGCGAACCAAACATCTGATGAGAGTTGTTTTGAACAAACAGTGCAACTCCACATTTGCTGGCATTGAATCCTTCCCACAAGGGAAAATTTACAGTTCCTGAAACTGTCTTCTTCGCAGAAATGTCTTTGACATTACAGAGCTTTTCGAGCTTCCGAACAACGTAGTCATTCGATAGAACACGACCTCTGTTCTCCCCTCTCTCGCAGTCATTAACTAAACCACTTTCGTATAATGCCACCATCACATTCACGCCATTACTGTCTACCTTCATTCTTAATGCTCCTGTAAGAGACACTTGCAAGCAATCTGGTGAAGACCTTTGGAAACTTGCCTGCTTACCAAAAAAAAAAAAATACCTGTGTGTTAAACTTTTGCCTAAGGAATGTATGTATCATTAGGTAAGAAAGTGGCCTCCTACTTATGGTTGGTTGAGATGTGAACATTCCCATTGAAATTCATTAATATGTGAACCTCTCTCATTTTATTTTTTTGTCAATGAAGTTAACATTTTACAAGATATATGTTCATTTAAAAATAATAAAATTACTTAAATATAAAGTAAATTAATGAAATTTCTCATTTTGGTCCTAAAAGTTCAATTCTCAATTAATTTAATTCTTTGATTAGTAGGATGTATGAAAAAATACACATCTGACATCGAAAAAATACCTTATCAATTAATTCATTGTCCACTAATGCTTCTGGCATTTAACTTTTTATCAATTCTATAAATTTAATAAGCAAATTGTTTGAGAAATGATCTTTGAAGACACTCCATAGACAATGCATCATCTAAAAACTAAAATGAAACAGTATCCAACTAAAATATTAATTTACTCTTAATATTCAATGTAATATTTAAAATGTTTTTTTTATTGATAAAAAAAATGAGGGTTATGCAATGCAAACCTGGAAAGAAGGGGCAGGGAATCTGGGTGCTTCGGTGATAGCAGTTACGAGGGCATTCTCGTCATTTCCAACACAATGGGCCTTGCCTTGGACCACGACCTGGGGCGTGAACATAGTGTCAAGCCCAAGTGACTCAACGTAAGCCTTCTGCCTCACGGTCCACTGACTCGACCCGTACGGATCCTTCCAGCCCATGTAATCCCAATAGTCCACGTGGAAGGCCAGAACCACCACCGGCATCTCCAGCTGAAAATCGCCCCTCCCGAGCCTCGACACCACCAGCTCCGCCGCCGGTGACGTAGCGCATCCCTGTGAAGAGAAGAGTTCCACCAGCACTGGCCCACCGCGCTTCATCTCCTCCGCCGTCAAATCCGCCGTCGCGCTGCTCTCGTGGGCGCCGGCATCGGCGCGATCGCCGTGCTTGCGGAAGCAGGAGAAGAGACGGGGCGCCATCGGACAACCAACGAATCGATCGCGACAGATGGCGGCAGCGGAGGAACGTGAGGGGTGAAAAATGCGGTAAGCGCTGTTGGAGATGGGAGAGAACGAAAAGGGAGGGAAAAACAAAGTAATAACAGAAAAAAGAGAGAAAATAAGAGAGGATGTTTGATATGTAAAGGAATTAGAGGAAGGTGGAGAAAGAAATAGGGCGAAGAAGAAGGAAATGAAAAGGAGTTTTGTTTTGATGAGAATGCGTGAATGAGAGACAGGTGGGATGAGATAGATGGTTGGGGAAGTTTGCTTCACCGACACGGTTGAGTCGGTGACAGGTTGGTTTTCAGAATAAGAATAAGGTGAACAAAAAAAGGTGGGAGGTCCATCTGAGATTCCATCACTGTCTATACGCAGCGACAGATCAACCACGTAAACTATAAAGAATTGAAGATAAATTAATTTAATCTGGTCAAATTATTATTTAGTCATTCAATTTATCAAAAATACTAATTAGTCTCTGAAAATTTTAACTACGTCAACTATTTAGTCTTTGAATTTGATAAAATATTATTAATCATCAAATTTGTAACTATGTCAATTATTTAGTCCCCAAACTTGGCAAAAATATCATTTAATCATCGAATTTGCAACTCTGTCAACTATTTAGTCTCCTGACTGTTATCCGTTATAGTTGACAGAGTTGCAAATTCAGTGACTAAATAGTATTTTTGCCAAGTTTAAGGATTAAATAGTTGACATAGTTACAAATTCGGGGACTAAATAGTATTTTGTCAAATTTGGAGACTAAATAGTTGACATAATTAAATATTTTGGGGATTAAAGAGTATTTTTAATAGATTCGAAGACTAAATAGTAGTTTCACCAATAATTCAGAAACTAAATAGTATTTGTTTTTTTAAGAATAAAGGCAAATTATATTATAAAAAAATCACCATACTTACAAATGTTTACATAATTCTAATTCAATAATATAAAAAATAATAATGTGTAAATATTGTTGAATTGAAAAGGTCAATAAAAATACAATTAATTTTATAAGATAATAAGATGAAAGTCTTCATGAATCTCGATACTATAATAAAATATTTATCATTATACTTTTGGATATCAAAAAAGTTGTGGTGTAGAGAGAAATGAGTTGTTGTACAATTGTATTAAATCGCGGATGAAAATTAAGATCGATTTATGAAGGTACTGTAACATTTACATTTGACAGTTTGTGCGGTGCGACCAAACGGCGCAGCTTTGGAGTTTTTAACTATCATTTTCTGCGCAGAAACGACACCACCGTTTTGAGGCATATCTCCTCTCCGTTCAAAGCCGTTTTCGGGTCTACTCTCCATATGTTGCATTCATCATCTCCTGGCCTTTTTTACAAAAATGTGCTCTGTTCTTCACTCAAATATGCGTTTTTACATCAATTTTCTACCTTCATCATCTGAACTTTGCTTTAATAAGGCCACGTTTTGCTTATTGATATATTGTTCTCTTACCCGATTACTGATGTAGTGTTTTGTGCCTTCATCTCCATCCTTCTAAACAGAGCATAAATGCTAATGAAAAGAAATGTAAAGTTCATTCAAGAAAGCTAAACTGATAGACAAAAAGGCTTCAATCTGTACTAGTGTAATAGATTTTACTAGAAGAAACACACAAAGGCTTCAATGTATAATATCATGAGTCTAAAAATTTAAACCATCTCTTATCGGTTAAATAAATCTTGTAGCTCTTTTCATCGCATTTCCTGCAAGGCAATAGTCAAAGCATTGTTATTCCCCCATACCAGAAGCACTAGCAGGAGGGGCATAACGAGCAACCATCCTGGGAGTGATGGAAGATAAAAAGTATAAATATGGAATTAGTGATTTAAGAGCAAAAAACAGAAACACATACCCAAACACATGTGTTTTGAATTCTTATGGATGAAACTAAAAAAAAAATGTTGTAAAACAGCTCCAAAACGGTGTCGTGATAGATGGCATGTTGTGCAAGGAAGCCAAGAAGATTAGTAGCTGTTGTACAAGGCAATAAGGCAATGGACGTTTATAATAGTGATAATTGATAAGTAGAACTTGCTAATGTAAGTCGAGAGGTTCTTTTCTTACGGAAATAAGTTGGTATAAGGAAGAAGCGGAGAGAAGATGAGTTTTATGAAATCATCACTCTCATCCCCAAATTGAACTGACATACCAAAACTGAATTTTGCCACAAGAATATGCATTCATTTTCACAAATTGATTAACCTCCAGCCTCCATGTCCATATATATGATCTCTCTTCAAAACTCTGCCTTTTCTTTCAAAATGTTGGGCTTAAATTTTTCATTGCTTGATCTTTATTGCTATCTCAGCCCTGAACACAGACAAAAGTACAGTATTATAAAAATATTAGATCTTGTTTGTTAATAATGAATGTTGATGGTAATATTAGAGGTAATTCAACATTTTCTTGTAAATTTTTCTTACTAAATATGTATTATTTTTTATAATGTGATGAAATTATATTTTTTTTAAATATTTTAATATAAGAATAAAATTGTCATTTTACTCACATTTATTCTATTTTCATTCCCATTTTCTATGATGCAATTACTTCAAAATGCACATTTTTACTTCATTTGTGAAATAATTTTAGGGACCCACACTAATAAGGACTTACTATGAATGGATTAAAGATCAAATTTTTATCAATATTGGCAAATATCATCACTAAATAGCCTTGTGAGACTATTTATCAATATTAATTACAATTTGGTCCTTAATCCATTTAAAACGATGATATTTGTCAATATTGATAAAAATTTGGTCCCTAATTCATTTATGGTATGTTTTATTAGTGTGGGTCCCTATTAATACTTCACAAATGAAGTAAAAAATGTAAATTTTGAAGTAAGGGTGAGTCTATGATGCAACTTGTTGCATGCATGCAACGTAATTTTAACCGATAGGATTGTGACATGTGAGAAATTGCATTGCATCTCAAGTTATCCTACCCACATGTCACAATCCTATCAATCGGAATTATATTGCATGTATGCAACAAGTTGCATCATAGACCCATCCTTGAAGTAATTGCACCGTAATTGCATAAAAGCTAATTGCACCGGATCCAATTTTTATTTTCTATTATCAAACGTAGTAAATCCATTCCTATTCCCCATCACATTCTATCTATCAACTGAACCCTTAGATTTTCACTAGATTCCGCCATTCATTCAATGATTTGTTTATATTAATAGAAATTCACACATAAGACCCATTCTGAATAGATTAAATATTATATTTGTATTAATATTAACAAATGATAAATAATGAATGAAAAAAATACAAAATTTTTAATACTCTCGTAATGTCAGACATTTTCTTTGTGAGCACAAATCCCATGTTGGAGAACACTTGTGCAAGGAGAGATAAATAGGTCTCACTCTTAAGTAGCGTTTGGTAGGAAGAGAGTAATTTAATGAAAAATGAGAGTGAAAGTGAAAATAAAAATAAATGATAAAAATATGTTTGATGTACAAATAAATAAAAGTGGAATATCAAAATAATGTTATTTGATATGATGTAAACAAATATATAAGAAAGTGAAAGATAAAAGCATGTAATCCTATTTTGTGACAAAATATTTTTAGTTTAAACATAAAAAAAATACAAAGATATATAACTATATCCAATCACCAAAACATAAATACTTGATCCAAAATCTATAAAAAAAAATATCACTATACTACTTGAGCTAAATTATTTTTGTGCCTTAAGTTTTTAACCCTTCTTTTTTTTGTTATATATAAAAAAGTACACATTTTAATTAACCTATTCTCTTTTTCGTTTTTTTTTCCTTTTGAAACTCATTTTATGATTTAACCTATTCTTGAATTCTTCAATATCAAAAAACAAAACAATTAGGTGATGTCCCGCCACTCCGAAAAAAGTCTACCTTTTGGTACCTTCTTTGGCTTCGGCCAAGCGACGTCGTCTTCTGGTCTTGGGGCAGTGGAGTGTTGGGGTTGTCTCCTCCCTTTCACCGTCGAGCGCCTTGCCCAAATTTCTTCCCTCACTGCTATTTCTCCTTTTCTTCCTTCACCACAATCACACCTTCTTTGTGCGCTTCTTTCATTTTCTTTTGTTGCGCACAGACACTCGTCGTACCATTATCCATGGGTGACGCTACCAATACACTTCGTGTACTCGTAGCTACGGACTGCCACCTCGGCTACATGGAGAAGGACGAAATACGTCGCCACGACTCATTCCAAGCATTTGAAGAAATTTGCTCTATAGCTGAACAGAAGCAGGTAATTCCCACAATTTACTAAATCGTTGATTCAATAGTTAACAATGTTATTCTGGTCTTGGATTAATTCCATGCAACATTTGACTTGGTAGCTTCTAGTTTTTCTGAGTGAGCATAGGTTTCTCTAGGAGAGTAAGAAACCGAAAAATCATGAGTGCCCAAAAGCGGTTAATGGGAAATAGCTCCTTAATTCTTGGGCCATTGTTTTTGTTTCAAGACTTGCTTGGGCAAGTATATTGATTATATGCCTGGTTACGGTGTGTATTTGATGGGCTGTATTTGCATATGGTGCCAGGTTGATTTTTTATTACTTGGTGGTGATCTTTTCCACGAGAATAAGCCATCCAGATCAACATTAGTTAAGGCTATTGAGATTCTCCGTCGATATTGTCTCAATGATCGGTCAGTGCAGTTCCAAGTTGTCAGCGACCAGACTGTTAATTTTCAGAATGCGTAAGGAATTCATGTAATTAGAAACTAATTTAGTTGCCCTCTATTCCTTTTTCTGCCTAGATGTTAGACCCATTATGCTGCTATGTATGTTTTCCGTTTGTCTTGCATCTGCTAATGAACACTCTGAATATGTTAGCACTCCTGCTTATAAAGAAATTTACGTGTGAACACATACCATGATTATCCATTTTTGTTCATGTCATATATCGTAAGCACACTCTTTGCTTTTGTAAAATACTTAATAGCTTAGCTTGACTTGTGTATGTTCAATTTATACAACTGTTTTTCTTAACAGATTTGGTCATGTAAATTATGAAGATCCTCACTTCAATGTTGGGTTGCCAGTTTTCAGCATTCATGGAAATCATGATGATCCAGCAGGCGTGGTACGAGTATTTTCATAGAATTATACATAAGTTTTGGACTTCTACTAACTATGGTTGCCTTGGTTACTATTGTTTAGCTTAAAGTTCTGTTTCTTACAGCTTATTATACAAATACAATACTTTAACAGGCTGCTACTCTATTTTCTTACTGGTAAACCCGATTAATTGTAAAACAACCAGAATTCATTCAAGATTTTGTAAATCCAATGTCCTTGACTTGGTGAGTTCAATGTTGCATTTGAATCTAGCCAATTAAGACGGCCAGGGAGCAAAACAAACAAAAATTAAAGAAGTCCTCAGCAGTTGTGTGAATGATTGTTCTGGGACTGATCACATTAAAACACGACTTTCTCTGAATGGTGAACTTTGATCATAGAAATGCACTATACTTTAAGTAGTTTTATCCTTTTAACTGATCTTTCTTCAGAAATTTAGTTGGTTAAAATTTGCAAATCACATAAAACGTAGGTGTTGGTAGAAGGGCAAGCATTCTTCATTGAAATTTGAAAGGCAGAATGTTACCTTTTAGTTTTTGCAAGGGGAAAGAAGTAGGTGTTGGTGGTGTGATAATATGTTGTTGTTGTTGGAAGTCATCATTGTGTTTTAAATTGTCATTCCATTACTAGGCAATTTGATATCCACTCCTTTAATTTAGTTAAATATATTTTATAGTGTGTTTAGAGTTATTCTTAATTACAAGATATATGTATTACTTACTAAATGATTATGACAGGACAACCTTTCTGCAGTTGATATTCTCTCAGCGTGTAATCTAGTCAACTACTTTGGGAAAACAGTTCTTGGGGGTTCTGGTGTTGGACAGATTACCGTCTACCCAATTCTTATTAAGAAGGTCTGTTGTTGAGTATTGTTAACACCAGAATAGGCTGGCTTTCACTAAAGTATTTCTTGTTCTTAGAGAAATGGACAAACTAGGATAATGTCAAGTCTTTCTGTCTGGAGCCTTATCTTTATAAGTTGCAGGGTTCAACAGCTGTAGCTCTGTATGGTCTGGGGAACATTAGGGATGAAAGGCTCAATAGGATGTTTCAAGTATGCTACACAGAAACTCTTCTTTCAAGCAGTTTATCTTTTAAGTTTGCACACTTATGGTGTGGTATGCTATTTATTTCTTCTTCAGACACCACATGCTGTGCAGTGGATGCGGCCTGAATCTCAGGAAGGGTGTGAGGTGTCTGATTGGTTCAACATTCTGGTACTTCATCAGAACAGGTGTGTGCCTATCTGTTTGTTTGTGCTCTTTAAGAGATTGAATCAAATAATATTTATCATGGTAAGGTGTTGATTTGCATGAGTTCTACAATTGGTTGATGTCCTTGCCATTTTTTGTTCATGTGCATGGTCTCCAGGCTTTTAGATTTTAATATACTTGTGGCCTGATCTAGTTTTCAAACATGGTATGCAGAGTGAAAACAAATCCAAAAAATGCTATAAACGAGCATTTCCTGCCACGCTTCCTCGACTTCATAGTGTGGGGGCATGAACATGAATGTTTGGTTGACCCACAGGTGCACTGTTTTAATGTCTTCCAAAATGGGCCCTGATACAATTATTGTATGTTCTGCACTCTGGAAATTAATGTGGATTTAATTTCTTCAGGAAGTTTCCGGGATGGGATTTCACATTTCGCAACCTGGTTCTTCAGTTGCTACATCACTCATTGATGGAGAATCAAAACCAAAACATGTACTTCTTCTAGAAATCAAGGTTGTCTCTGGATGGAAATCTAGAGGATATTTCCATAATAACATCCAGCATGACTTATATATATATATCAAGTTTAAGTGCTTAAATTGATGATTATTGACAGGGCAATCAGTATCGTCCAACTAAAATACCTCTGATGTCTGTGAGGCCTTTCGAGTATACAGAGGTACGATGATATCATTTTGTTATCCTTTGTAGTTATGGACAGACCATCACTTTTCTCACTGCTGTATGGAGCATAATCAATTAAGAGCTGAAACTGTTTTGTAGTTCTTCATTAATCATTTAAAATCTTCATTGTGCAGGTTATATTAAAAGATGAGCCTGATATTGATCCCAATGATCAAAATTCAGTTCTTGAACATTTGGACAAAGTGGTATGTGGGTTTTCTAACGCTGGATGATAATTTTACCTTTTTTTTGTTTCCACTTAAAT
The DNA here is from genome assembly GCA_014851425.1 of Senna tora. NCBI lineage: Eukaryota > Viridiplantae > Streptophyta > Magnoliopsida > Fabales > Fabaceae > Senna > Senna tora. The sequence goes on along the minus strand of CM026263.1, from coordinate 29,712,737 downwards.
TTCCTCTTATCTTGTTCTGGTTACTTATGAAGTCTCTCTGGAAAAGGGAATTCTTGTTCCTTGGAAATGTGTTTTTTTTTTTCTGTGGTTCTCAAAAAGGTTATTTTGAGATAAAATGTGGTTATTCGGTTATAATAGAATTTGTTATTATGCTATAAAATGTGTTTAGGACCAAAGTGACTTTGTTTTTTCTTTTTGGTTTAACCAACTTCATTAGGATTTTCTGCTTTTCTGTATGTAATGGTCATGTCTAGCAACTCTATTGAAATAATAGTACGATTATTCAGGTCGGAAAGCTTCTAGAAAAATCAAGTAAAAAGGCTGCCAATAGAGCAGAACTTAAGCTTCCACTAATACGCATCAAGGTAATTGTTATTTGTTTACAATGGCTTTTTTATGTGACTAATACAATCTGTAGTGTTTCCTCCTTTTTTTTTTCTTTTCACCAAGCATGAAGTTTAGTCTGCAATTTACTTTTATAATCTCACTGGTTTACACATATAGAAACGCTAGTTATTTTCAAAACATTAATTGGTCAATCCATGGCAACCCCATGTAACCTCTTTCTTTTGACATGAATTGAAATACCCAAATCCTTTTATAAGGTGCAAGTTTATAATTATACAGATTTTAATTTGAATTGCATTCTATTGGCTATAAGCATCAGATAGACAGATAGTAACTGTGTTTCACAGCATGATCTTAACTTCTACAATATAATTTCGCAGGTAGATTACTCTGGATTTATGACTATAAATCCTCAAAGATTTGGGCAGAAATATGTGGGGAAGGTATCCTCTGTTTACCACTCTTCTGAATAGTGCATTAATGCTATTTTTTCTTAGATATTGTTTTAACTGTTTATTGATCATCCTTATATTAGGTTGCAAATCCTCAAGACATTCTTATATTCTCAAAGGCTGCAAAAAGGGCTAAGGGTGAAGGTAATTTAGATTGTTTCCCTTTATCTGTTCATGTGTAATCAACAGCAACTCTATTAATTATTAATTCAACAAGTTCCATGTTATGGTTGATTGTGTATCGGTAATGTGTTCTATCTTGTCTCATTTTACGGTTAGATTATTTATAGTAAAATCCATCCTAAGAGATTATTCTATTGTATGATGCAGTTGAATATGTTTTTTTTTAAGAAAAAGGCACTGGAGGAAAGAGGCAGACTATCTTCCTAAGATATTTTTAATTGTCTAGAACTAAAATATTTTTGTCTACTTGGAAACATTTGTTTGATGAATCTTGAGTTGCTAGGCATTTTTTCTGACTAGAATCAACATCAGGGACAAATTTAATGGACTGGTAATGTTGATTGGGGATAATAAGAATTATATGCTAGGCAAATGCATTCTCTATGGAAAATAACAAAGCATATTACAAGGCAGTCAAGTGACATGTTTAATAATTTCATTTTGGAAGTAAAAATGGGGGAATAAGGTGAACTTCCTTCCTTTTCTTTTTTCCAAATCATGAAGGATGTTGTATAAACTTCAATTGTTTTTTCTTTTTTCTGTTTTATTTGGGTCCTTTGAATTTCAGGAAAAATTGATGATTCAGAGAGACTTCGTCCAGAAGAACTAAATCAGCAAAATATAGAGGCATTGGTTGCTGAAAATAATCTGGTATTTACTTTAATCATTTTGCCTTTCCCATTAATGGCTTTTATATGTGCTTCCTAATTTAACAAGGGATCACCTTGCAGATTTACAAGACTGCACTATTTTGTTATATATTCATTTCACAATCTAATTCCTAGAATCTTGCTCTAAACATTTACTCAAACTTTTTTTTTACAAAATAAGAAAACTATTAGAAGGAAATAACGGACACAAAAATGAGGAGTATAAGATATTCTCCATAAAGAATTCAAAGCGACAAAAGATACTGTTTAAGAGTTGTACAATCTCACTTCATATTTGTCAGGGATTTGCTGGTTCTGTAGAAATTTAGTAGACAGTCTTTGCTCCACCCGGAGTCATGATTAATGGGAACTCTTGCACGCACAGTTGAACCATGGCTGCTTCCTCTCCTCTTTTATTTATAGTGCTATGAAAATAGAGATTAACTAAAAGAAGATAAACTCTTAAAGATAATGATAAAAGATTACTGTTAAGACTCCTAAACAATAATAACATCAATAAGCTTGATGACTCCTACATAAAAACAAACTCCTAAACCTTTCAGGAGTTCCGCTTTGACATGTTTCTCAACATAGGTAATAAACGGTACAGGATTGATTTATTTATTCTGAACAAATTTAACTCTTAATGGTTTTGCAGAAAATGGAGATACTTCCGGTCAATGATTTGGATATTGCATTACACAATTTTGTGAACAAGGATGACAAGATGGCATTCTATTCTTGTGTGAAATACAATCTTGAAGAAACACGAGTGAGTATCCCGTATTGCATCGATTTGTGACATGCTTATCACCTATAAAGCACAGACCAGGTGTGTCACGTGTCCAACACACGCATAGGTGTGTCAAAATAAAATAAAAAATTACATTTTCGGCTCGGACACGCGCCAAATGCAACTTGGGCATGTGCCAAACATGACTCAAACTTGAGCCAAGATTAAAGAATGACCCCAAAAAAAGGAAAATACCAGAATGAAAATCTAGAGAACTCATTTTAATTAGATTATTAAAGTTCTTTTAGAAAGTACTAGTATAAATTGCTTAGAATATAGAACAATATTGGTATATATATGCCATGTAGTGTCCTATTCTATATTTTTTGAAGTTTGCCGTGTCAACGTGTCAGTGTTAGTGTCAGTGTCTTTGCTTCATAGCTTATCACTATAGATTATAGAACTTTCATGTTGGAAGACCCTCCCTGTATATCATCTTGCCTTGAAAGCTTCTGCATCTTATTATATATATTCATGCTTATATTGTGTGTTTCTTCCGCTTCCTCTTCTGCTAATCTGAGACATTGATGACTTACTGTTTTACTTGTACAGAGTAAAATTTCCAAGGATTCAAATACCCTGAAGTTTGAAGAGGAAGATTTAATTCTTAAAGTTGGGGAGTGCTTGGAGGTTAGAAGTTTCATCGTTTCTCTGTTTTTTTAATCAATTTAAGAATTAAGTTACCTCTAAGTCCAATATTTTGGTGGAAAGTTCACTTTGCTTTTTGGTTGTACCCTTGCTATTGCTTGGGCCTTTATGAAGTAGAAGTTGCAGAACATCTGGCCATGGAAATGCCATTTTGCATCAATCACACTTTTTGAAAATACATGCAATGACGTAAAATTTATGACCTTGTTAGTGCTCTCTTTCATTTTCTTCAGGAACGTGTCAAGGAGAGATCCATGCGCAGTAAGGACCCTACGCAGTCCACTGATGGTGCTCAGCTAATGGAGGTACCCCCAACATAGGATATGCTACCCACTATTTCAAAAATGATGATAAAGTATTTTAGGCTGGCATTATTTACCCATTTACTTGTACGTTTAGCTTCTCCTTTTAACTTTATATAGGAATTCCAAAGTAGAAGTGCTGCCGGAACTGGAAGTGCAGTTTCCTTTAGTGATGATGAAGATGCCATGCAGATATCTAGCTCAAAGCAAAGCACTAGAGGTCGTAAAGGGTCCTCTGTGCCATCTCAAACTACTACTAGAGGGAGAGGGAGGAGTAGGGGCAGGGGCAGAGGCACCAGTACCATGAAGCAGACAACTCTTGATGCATCCTTAGGGTTTCGTCATTCTCAGAGGTTTTTCTTGCCATTGAATAAACTATTTTAGCCTTTTTCATTCTCTCCAACAAAGTAAATCCAAAGGAGACATGGAAAGGATGATGACTCAAAAAGAGTCCCTCTCTAGTCCCCCTTTTTTTCCTTTAATTTTATTGTAAAAAATTAAAACCGCAAAGAAGGATGTAAGCTCTTCATTATGAAAATGGGGAAAGCATAGGGGAAATGACCTTATTGACATCCGCGGAAGGTTAGAGTATAAATGAGGCCTTTTAATAAAACATATGGTTTGGCATCCTTTTAGAAGGTAATGACTTCCTTTTTGTAACTGCATAATGGTTTGGCCATTTGGCATCCTTCACAGTCATTGGTAGGCGGACATACATGAGGCTATTATGCCAAATAATTTATGCTTTCCAAATTTGGTGTCTTTCATATTGGAAAATTTTTAGAAGAAGATATATAAGATCAGGTCTAAAGTACTAGGTAGAGAGGTTGGGTTGCTTCAAGAATCTATAGCACCAGATGGTAGATAGATAGATGATTGAGCTTGAAGTCTACCTGCTTATCTATATTTTAGTATTTTAGGAGGATATGACCTGACCTCTGTTCATGTCAGCCATTTGTTTTTGTGATACCTGAGCAGTCTTGTCAATGCAGGTCTGCATCAGTTGCAGCCAGAACTGCTATCCAGAGTGTTGATGATGCTCATAGTTTGGGTTCTGCCTCATCTGCAGATGCCGGAAAACATGAAGAGATTGATGACAGTTCGGTAGGGACCAACTCTGACTCCTTGTTTCTGCCTTTTATTTAGCAACACTTTGCTCTCCTAAATCCTAAATGTTTAGTCTCTTCATTCTTTACTTGCACTTGTGATCTGACAGTTTTATCTGTGCTTTGCCTTGTATTCTAATTTGTCTTTGAATCATACTTCACATACCGATGGGCCTGGTGTATGCAAGAATATATAAGCAAGGGTTAAGGGAAATATATGCTGTGAAGATTTAGATAACCAACTTGGGACTAGGGAGGGTTGAGGGACACATATACGCTTGGTAAGAGTTTCTAGAAGTTAGTTAGAAAATGCTCGAGAAGGAAGAAAGAGCTGAAGGGAATGGAAAATTATGTTGTTTAAGTGGATAGCTAGCATCTTAAAGGCCATAGCAATGCCATTGTGGTGGTTTGCCTCTATTTTCGGAAATTTAAATAATTTAATTCATCAATGGCGGAAAAAAATCATTTAATTCATCAAACTTAGTACTGTCATATATTTTCCGTAAGTCTGTTTGGGTTACATCACATACTCATGATTGGGTTGAATTTACTGCATTTTTTCTTGCAAAGGAAAATGAGGGAGAGCTACCAGGACAGAAAAGGGCTGCTTCAAAGGGACGAGGTAGAGGATCTAATAAAGCCTCTAAACGAGGAAGGACTTCAGATAACTCTTCAGTTCGTAGAATGTTCATGAACAATGATGATGACGATGACGATGACGACAATCTCAGAAAGAGATTAAATAAATCTCAACCTCGGGTTTGTGTCTTATTTGGTTTCTTGTTCTCTTTCCAATAGATTATATTACCATGATCATTAAAAAAATGAACAGATATTGATACTCAATCACTACTCTCGTAAGGTATCCATGGTATTTTTTTTGCCAGTGGAACTGGAGTATTTGAATTAGACTTGTTTAACAGAGACCAAACATCATGGTATATATATACCAACAGACATGTTTTCCAATATCTTGAGTCTTTACAAGATGATTGAAAACCGTTCATAGCAATCAGCACATCATAACTTATCCTATGGGGATGGGGAGTTTAGGTGGAAGAGCGATCACTTGGAAAGTCAATTCATTCCGTTCAATGTTATCTCGCTTACAATCTTATGCCATCCTGTAATACAAAAATGTTCATCCCAATTTTTGCTCATGTTTAGTGGTATTTTTCCTAGTCTTCCTTCATTTCATCCACCTAGCTTGGACTCTATGATTTACAATTACGTCCCCCTCTATGTCTCTCCATTATTTTGTATTATAGTTCCCTTCCCAAATATTTAAAACTTATGACTTCTTATATGTAATGATCTCCAAGTTTCACCTCCACCCAGAATTAATGTTTCTTTCACCAAATTTGCATTCCATATGTTCTGTTTTACTTAGACTTATATGGAAACCGAATGTCTCCGAAGTCGTCTCCACGTCTCTAATTTTTACATTTACTTCTTTGGAATCTTCAACAAGTGATATTCTAGGAAAAGTTTTTTTTTTTTGAAATTTATTCTAGGAAAAGTTAAATGCAGTAATGTTATTGATATTGGATCATTGGCTTTTGGCTAATATAAATTGTAGAATATGAAACTTTCTATGTTACATCTTTTAGTTTCAGCTTATATTTCCTGAAAATAACAGTTTTTGTTTTCAGGTAACGAAAAATTACGGAGCTTTAAGGAGGTGATCATCAGTTTGCCTGTTTTCCAAAGGTTTTGCTGGCAAGATATATTGTCAAGTAAATTTAATTATTAAACATTACCTTGTAGGAAAAAAAAAAAGCTGTGCCATGAATTCTAGTGATGTAGGGGTAGCTCTTGGAAGTTGGTACATCAAAGAATTTCAGTTTGAATGCGTATAATCTTTTTTTAAATAAATAAATGAATTGTGGGCTCTTCTATTGAAAATTAGATTAAAATATGGCTTCAATGTTAAAATGGGGGCATACTAGGGTTAAAAATAGTAATTTATATGCTGTTGCTTACATGTTTTTCCTAAAGTTAACCAATTAAAAAAAATGTGTTAATTTCTTTTATGTCATCTTCTCAAAATTGACACATTTCTTTTTTTAATTGGTTAATCTTAAAAAAATAATATAAACAATAGCATATAAGTTTTGTCCTTAAAAATATTAAGGGTTTGTATGGAACCGAAAAAAATATATACTGAAGGGCTCTACTCAATTTTGGTTTGTGAAAAACTTAAGATTTGAGCGGTGTATTATTTATTAAATTTTGAGTTTTGAGTTCAAATATAGCAATTTGATAGTTATTATCTGATCAAGTTTACAAAATAGTTCGGATGTTAATAAAATAATATAATTTATTCAGCAGATCCTAGTCTTGTTATTAGTTTGATTAACGTATTTGCATAAAATGGCCAATATTAATAAGGATTTACACTAATAACAATTTATCATAAATGAATTAAAGTTCAAATATTGGTTGCTCTCTGTTCAAATGTTGGTGGACATCACCGACATCCATACCCTGCTATCAATGATCGACTAATTTGATTCGGGTCTTAGATTACAGTTAAGGCTTATTTCCCCTCCTTACAAGTTCTTCTTACATACTCAGTGAGCATTGTCAACCGACTCATAACCCATAAAGTGTATATATAATACTAAAGGTTTATTTTTTCGGATAAAATAATAATAGAGGTTATGTATGTCAATTTTTTTTTTAATTTTTAAAATATTACATAAAATTATTATTATTATATTTTAAAGTAATAAATTAAAAGTTATTTAACTTCCTTGCTATTTTTTTAACTACTTATTATTTCTAAAACTACTAATCTATTATCTTCATTTTCTCTCTCATATCTCATTGTATATTTGTTTAATTTTTTATATTATAAAATATATGATTTTGAGAAACCGCTGACTTAAAGAGGTATAAAAACATTACAACATAGATATATGTACTCTAACTGTCCAAAAATCATATGGATATCTAAATTATACGTTGAAATCAATTATTAAGAAAAATAAGACATTATAATATAGATATAACCGTCCAAAAATCATATGGATATCTAAGTTATACGTTGAAATCAGATATATATACACGTCATGTAGCCAAAAAATTTATTATAATGGTTGCAACTGCGAGAAGTCAGGAACGATACGAGGACGAGATCAAAAAATTGTCACTTCACAGATTTGGTCATTCCATTCCATAGTAATGACGAAGGAAGGATGCTAGGCTCATGCACTATATACAAAAGTTAGTACGCAACTCTACCTTTATCTAAAGTAGATCCTTTTGGTCATCCTATTAGTAGTGTTCTTCGCTTCACTCGTAACTTTTCCCTGTAATAACAATTTTTAATAAGACTTGGTATAATTTCACATACCCAAAAATAAAAAATTCCAACCAGTAAGATAGCCATGAAAGTAATGTTGCATAGCGAAATTTGCAATTACATGTAATATCTAACAAAATGAAAAGATAACGCTGCACCCAAATGAGAAAATCCAAAAATATAAGAGACTAATCTAAATCAAAACAGGTGGAACCAAAAGGCGTAACTTTGGTAGCACCATTAATAATGTCGAACTACTGAACTAGCCAACTTAATTTCTATAACAAGACAAGTATTTTTTAAAAGATCTTCCTGTCAGTTATAAGACGTATTGTTTGCTTATACTAGGGTACCTTTCAAGATCACTAGTATCTTTGATATAATTTCTCTAAAAATTAATTTCCAGATCACTAGTATTAAAATCTTGAAAGATCACACAATTATAAAATTAGATTATATTTCAATAAAACAAAATAATGGTGAACTTTAATACCCGTACTTTTAAGGTAGCTGATCCTGCTGTGTCAACCTTCTGCAGAATATTAGATCCCATGGTTTTCTGGTCTACAAAGGGACGCCTAGTAGGAACACCTCTTTCAATGATGTTCTGATGCATTGCTGCCTTCTCTATTCTCTTCCTGCCTGCCAAACCATTAACCTTGTCATTTTCTTGTTTCTCCTTAGCACTAGTAGAAGAATTTTGTTTATTAGCAGGTGCCAAAGCCTTCGAACGAACAGTCTGATTCTGAACCTGCAAAAGAACGCATCAATAATTCTAGTAGCATGTCTCATAATTTTGGAACACTCATCTCAAAATTTTATTTGGAGAATACTAAGAAAGAAAATATAATTGATTTACAAGAGAACTTTAATTTTTTTTTTTTTAGAAAAAAAGAAAAAGAGGTCAATCAATGGGAAGAGGAATCCCGGTTAAGCAGATTTAGGCTATATGCATTGCCATGAGTAATCATGAAGTGAAAAATAAAAATTTTCTCAAAGTATTTAGTTAATCTGTGTTACAAACCAGACAAAACAGATGATCCACAAAGGGTCAGCTATTATGGCTCCAGATAAGGTTTGTTTCAAGATAACATTATTAAAATGAGTGATCAAAGGCAGTGCAGGTTCTCACCAGTGATTTTGCAGCTTTATGGTAAGCTGGCTTTGCAAAATTGACTGTAGTTTCTTTTCTGTCACTAAATTTCAGTTCATCAACTTGAACAGTATATTTCCTGGATACGTTAGAAGGCTTGCATCTGTTCTTAGCTGCAAGAGCTTCTGCGGCCACATCTTTCCCATCTGAATTTTTCTCTCTTTGCTGCTTTGATGCAAACCTAACTTCATAACCTGGGTTTGAACATGAGCCAACACTAGACTTCCCAGAAGACGATTCACAACCCCTTGATTGCCTGCTATCACCGCCAGAAACCATTGTTGATACTTTTTTCACAACACAGCTTTTCCTAAGACTAGTATTCCTAAATGAAGGTTGCCTTTTCTGATCATATGGTTGACTAGATATATCCATAGATTTCTGCCGTTGCTGAGTATACTCAGATGTAATCGTGCTTGAATTACTCCCACTAGTCTTGTTATCCTCAGAATTTGAACTAATCGCTGGGTTCCTGCCATTGGCCATGAATTCTGTACATTTAGATAATGCATTTCTACTTGCATTGCGTTCAAAACCCAACCGCAATTTTGCGCTGGACATTCCTTTTGACATGATAACATTTGATTTGGATTTCACCTCCCGACCATAGTTGGAACCTCTCTGGAAGATTCTCCTACTTAAATCCCTGGTTGGAGGCTGTTTCTCAAACAAATTTACCACATTATTACCTCCCCACTTCTTGCTCTTGTAGTGTTTTCCTCTTGATCTTGAGACTGAAGATGGAAGCTGTGGTGAAGGTGGTCCTTGTGAGTCAAGTTCCGATGTCACTATCTCCTCACCAGGATGAGAAAATTTAGATTTTAACCGATGTGAAGACCACTGGTGGAACCTGAAAATGTGTTGATGCCAATATTATAATCAAACATCATTTACAAACGCATGCCTAATATGGAATATCTGAAAAAAAAAAAAAAAGGAAGCTTACAGGTGGCTTATGTTGAACCAGTCATCATTTCTGCAACGTAACAAAAATAAAGAGCAATTGGTACTAAACAAAAGTTATTTGACAACCTTAGAAAATAAAACACGGTATCCTATTACTATATCAATACAAGTGGATAACTCACGTGTCTTCTTCACCACCAGACTTAGCTTCTAAAGTCAGATCCACCCACATAGGAGCTTCAATATGTTCCTGTATGTCAATTGTCAAGCAACACACCAAAAATCAGCCACGAATCGTGATATATGAGCATTAATAGACATTCTAGGATATAACGTGAGTACACGGCGCCAATAATAAATCGATATGCAGATAAAGGATGACATGATGAAAGAATGCTGTATAAATCTCATGAATCTAGCGTGTATTCCTCTCAACACAAGAAATGAATGAAACTAAAAGATGTAACAAACTGAATCGTTTATTGTTCACAATACAAGAAACCACTAAAACGAAAGCCAAACATGAATAGACAATGACCAAATCACAGAGCAAACAGATCCACCGGTTGTTCCAATTTAAAAATAAAATACAACAGAATACAAACTACGTCGAGCACAATAATTTCTGGAGCGTAAAGGAACAAAAAGCGACATCGGAGATCATCGTAGCATAACAGAAGAAGACAAAATATCTAATATCTGCCCAAAAAATCAAAACGAATAGAAGAATCGAATAGATAAGCAAAATAAAACCCTAGAAAGAGCACAGTGGGTGAAGGATTACCAGAAAAGCCCAGTGATCATTGGCCTTCTTGATCACTATCTCTTTCTTTGAAGTATCCATAAATCCAAAGATTGTGCAAAAATGTTCGGAATCTTCTTGTGGATTCGGAAAACTCGATGCTTCGATGGGGAGCCAGAGAGACAATCTTCTACATTCCCTCCCCCTTTGGCTTGCTCTCAGATCATCTATGGAAGGAAACACACGGGGATGGCGTGGTATGGTTATGGTATCAACATTGAAGAAGGTAGAACGAAACGACGACGTCGAGGCCAGAGAGCACTGAATAGATTTATAGTGAACTAAAACCGCCGTTCGATGTAAGGATGGATCGTTTTCGATGGTTAGGATTGGATGCGTTTTTATTTTTAATTTAATTCGAAGCGGAAATGTAATAACTAGGAATTGGTGAAGACAATTGGACCGTTGGTGGTGCGGGTTAAGACAAAATATTCAAATTGAAGACTGAAGAGTTATATAATGGTGATAAATAAAACTTCAATATTACTTGTTTCAAATAAATTAGATCCACAAAATAGTTTATTTGTGATGAGATTCTTTCTGAAATTTTCTCTAGTAGTATTTTTGGATTGACATTAACATTTTTATATAATTTAAATTTAAATATAACATTTTTAACTCGTTCAATTATTGGTAATAGGTTTTTTAATCTATTCTTTAAATTATTGGTAATAATTAGTAAGGTTTATCTGTTAAGGTTTTCTCTTATTGATTGAGAGAAAATGTATTATCTTCAACTTTATGAAAAAGTCAAAAAAAATAATTTTTTAAGCCATTCTATTGGTTAAAATAAAACTTTAAATAATATACACAAAATCTTTAAAAGTATTTCAGACTTTTATTTTGACATAGTTTTGTGACCTAGGCCAACCTAGCTAGCTAGACCAGTGACCTAAGAAAATGTATATTAAAAATGAAAGATTTTATATATCAAATTTAAGATTATTTTTCTTTTTTTGGATTGTCGTTGTATTTTGGAAATTGGGCTAGTTCCGTGAATTCAAGTTTATATAAATTATAAATAGACTCTATTAAGAGTTTAATAGAGAGAAATATGTGTAGTTAAAATTGCCAATTACAAAAAAAAATTATATCAAATTATTTTTCAAATCATATCATTATCAATTTTATCCAATCAAGACAAGACATGTGGCAAACATTTGATGGACTTATATATACACCTTAATTTTCCCTCAAAATATAGCAAACAATAATAAATGAATAATTATAAATAATAATAATAATAATAATAATAATAATAATAATAATAATAATAAATGAATAAAAACAAAAAGAAAACAAATATACATGGGTTGGGGAAAGATAAAATGTGGATAGAAAGATATGAGTTGGAGATACTTCAAATCCTTCCAAGCCTTCTCATTGGTTGCTTCAAAGCACGCCATCCCTACCACAATTTCTCACTCTCATGAAGTTCTAAACCACTCTCTTTCTCTACATAAGACCTTCACACTTTCTTCTACACACTTCTTCTATAAGCCATTCTTAAGCAAATAAGGTTTCATTTCAACACAAGTCATGGCAGCTTCAATCTCCAGTACCGTTCTTAAACCAACCCCTTTCCTTGGCCAAAGCAGAGCACCCAATTCCAACTCTCTCAAAGATGTTGTCTCCATGGGAACTGGGAAATACACCATGGTAATTATTTCCAAATTTTCTATCTTTCACCTCAAGATTTGGTCCTATGACACACACAATATATACTTTGCATTGTGATATATATGTAGTAGTAACATAGTGGGATTGTGAATTGTGATTGTGATGGGCAGGGAAATGAGTTGTGGTATGGACCAGACAGAGTGAAATATTTGGGACCCTTTTCAGCTCAAACCCCTTCTTACTTGAATGGAGAATTCCCAGGGGATTATGGGTGGGATACTGCAGGCTTATCTGCTGATCCTGAGGCATTTGCTAGGAACAGGGCTCTTGAGGTCAGTCTCACTACTTCTTTCTTATGCTTAAATACTGTCTCTTTCTTCTCTTGTTTTAATGAGTCTCACTCAATTACCTAACTTTCTTCTTATTTGAACAAATAAAGGTGATCCATGGAAGATGGGCCATGCTGGGTGCACTAGGGTGCATCACACCAGAAGTGCTAGAAAAATGGGTTCGCGTGGACTTCAAGGAGCCAGTGTGGTTCAAAGCAGGAGCCCAGATATTCTCAGAAGGAGGGCTTGACTATTTAGGGAACCCCAACTTGGTCCATGCTCAGAGCATCCTGGCTGTGCTAGGATTCCAAGTGGTCCTCATGGGTCTAGTGGAGGGGTTCCGCATCAATGGCCTTCCAGGCGTAGGAGAGGGCAATGACCTCTACCCTGGGGGTCAGTACTTTGACCCTCTTGGCTTAGCCGATGACCCAGTCACTTTCGCTGAGCTCAAGGTCAAGGAAATCAAGAATGGAAGGCTAGCTATGTTCTCTATGTTTGGCTTCTTTGTTCAAGCCATTGTTACTGGAAAGGGACCCTTGGAGAATCTTCTGGACCACATTGACAATCCTGTGGCTAACAATGCTTGGGTCTATGCCACTAAGTTTGTACCTGGTTCTTAAATCTGGTCTTGCTATGTTTTGTGTATCTGTCAAACTGTGCATGATGTGACATTGGAATCTTTGTGTAGTTTATTCTGTGATCCAATTGTTATTGCCGGATTAGTGTATTACATTTACATCAATGAAGCAGTAAGTAGTAACTACCAGTGTTTTAAATTAAAAAAAAAATTAAAATAGAAGAGAAAAGCTTCTCCTTAATCATGTAATTACACATTATCATCTGCAGCACTAATAAAAATACAAGGTAATTTGAATGAAGGGAATATTGAGTATTGACAAATGACAATTATGAAGATCCTTTTACAGGTGATGGAGATTTTGTAGAACCATACTGGTGGGCTCTGTATTAACACAAGGTTTATGTATTATGTATTCAATGAATTACTGAGAGAGGTGTACAGACTAGAGACATAGCATATCCAGCACAAGACGGTTTTCTTGAAAGGAAGATATCAACGCTTGTTATTAATATCTTCAAGACTAGGACTGAGTTCTCTAAAAACAGAATATACATGAGCAAACTAGACTAGTTAACAGCAAACCTACGCAATCCTACGAGTCTACTACTATGCACAATCTATTAATACTTCCAGGTTCCACCAGCTAATAACAAAATTGGTAGATACAGAAGAAACAGGTCCTCCAAAGAGGTAGAAACAGTAAACTTCATCAACGTCGACCAACTCTCAATTTGCCATTTGCATTTCTTTTTTGCTGAGTTGTCTTGAGCTCTTCACCGAAGACAACACATTAATTGCTATGATGCTCTTGAGCTTAACTTCCCCCACCACTTCCGACGACTTTTTTCCACTTCTGAATTCCCTTGTTTATGAAGCCTTGCTTTTGTATCCCGTAATCTAATCTTGTATTCTTTCTTCCATCCCTCAAATCTATGTTTAAGTTTCCGAAGTTCTTCATCAGGATTCATGATAGCAGACTGCCCTGACTTGGCCTCTAGTAAAGCCTTGACGTCTACATCAAAAGTTTGTCTCCGCTGATCAAATTCCCTCTTCAGATTGTTGACTACAGTCAAGGTACCATTAGCTTCTCTTCCTGCAGCACCAGACTCGGAGGCAGACAGAGAACTGGAAAACTTGATAGGTGTGCTCCCACCGGGTGTTCTAGATATTGTGGAAGTAACATCTTCAGAATCATAGTAGCGAGGTGACACAACTTCCTGTCTTCCAGGATGACCAGCATTGCTGTCCGAAGCAAGGCTCTTTCTAGCCGCAGCAAGGCTCATCTGCAATGAAGTTAGAATTAGATAATAAAGTGGACCAAATGTACCGTAGATCAGAAATCAGCTATTTAATTTGACAATTTTAGTGCTGAGTCTTCTTCAAGAATCAAGAGGACTGTGTCACAAGTGATCCAAGTGCAGTCGTTTGGTTATGGAGGCAGGGGATGGTCGTTCCCAACAAAATCTACTATTTAAAGGTTTGGCTTGATCATCCATTTTATTTAACATTAGGTCAGGCCAATGCGAAAACTGAGCTAGGTCAAAGATTAAACTTTACAAACCGAAAACTTACTTGCAAAGATACCATCTGTTTTTGCCACGTCTCTTCCATTGATTTCATCTTCGCCTCATATTCAATCCATTTTGCCTCACTTTGTTTTAGTTGTTCTCTCAATGCAGTATTTTCCTCTTCCTTATGCTCAAGAGTTGCTTCAGCTTTGAGAACCCGCCTTTGGAGTTCTGCTAAAGCTGAAGGCAAATTCTGAACCTTCTCTTTTGATGCTTCCTGCAATATAAAAAAAGTAAGACATTCATAATCTTGAGCAGCTGGGAGCTTCCACTAAATCATGAGATGATATACAGTATAACTATTCAATTAGATTAGAAATAAGTATAACCCATGCACCTGACTCCATTTTGTGTGTACAAACGCATGCGCTCATGTGCAACTCAAACTTAGATGAAATCATGTATATAGTTTTGAACTTGTATTTTTTTTCCTTTTGTTGGTCAATTGTGGTACGCAATTATCTTTTTTATTATTATTTGTTGACTTATGTACACATAGTTATGTGTATATAATTAATAGTGTTGTTCATAAACATATCAGGCTTTGAGTTGAATAAAATTTATCGTTAAGAAAAAATATAAAGTAGGAACAGAATAGTATTAGGTGGCGAAGAGGTAAGGTGAAGAAATATGAAGTGGTTCAACAAGTTTAACCGTTGATTGACCCTTCAAAACTCACAATTTCATGGTTAATTGTTGACTCAACCCAAATTGACCTTTGGGTCAAATAGTTGGGTCTAAGGAGAGATATAAGCTGGTGAGGTTAAGTAGGTTAGGCTCAATTATAAAGTTTGACAATGAGAAAACAAAAATAACAAGAAAACTCAATGAAAGAAGATAACTCATAGAGATAAACTAAATAAATAAATAAGAGAACAACTAAACAGAATTTCTATGAACTCTCTCAGGCAAAAAAAAAATCATTCAGGATTTGAATCCTTTCATGTGAGAAAATAACATGGTGTCAAGAGAGGAGAGAGATAAAACACAGAGCATATATATAGGATACACTCATGGTCTCTATTATGTAAATGGGGCCCACGACTCAAGTAATTTCTTTCTCTTTCTTCGCATATCCTATCATGTTAACCCCTCACATGAGAGGATCCAAAATTTCTCATTCAGTGATGACCCTTTAGAAAGCATGACCAATAACTCTAGATTGAACTCATGTTCTGGGTTTAACTTCCTTATAATCACTTCCCTCTGTAATAGTACTGAAACTAATATGCAAAGTACCTTCATTTCTAGCATCTCCCCGAAAGACTTCCGGTTAGGTTTTTCACTACTAGGATATTTCTTCACCTTGTGCAAGCCACTAGCATTCCTCCTAACCAGCCACCCACGAATAACTGCATGAAAAGGAAATGAATAATGAGAAAACCATATGCAGCCGCAACCCCAAAAAGTAAATTGACAATAAACAGAACCACATTTACCAGATTGTAGCAGTATAATAGCCTGAATATCCTCAAAATTTTTAGAAGCAATTGTTATAGATGACTTCCCCATTATACCATACTTTTTTCTCAAATTTTCTCCATGAACAACTGCAATATGAATAATTACCACCAAATCAGTAATATAGAGGATCCACAATCAAAGGAAAATTAAACAATAGCAAAGAACAAGATTTTAAGAGCCGACCCCACCTAATGGGAAAAGGCTTTGATTGTTGTTGTTGTTGTTTAAGAACAAGATTTTAAGACATAAATTGAGCCATATAAAATACTGTATATATATCAAGAAGGTCTTCAAGATAAAGGCTCTACTTAAAAAAAAACATAACCTAAACATAAGCCAAACCATGCATAGGCTACTTTTTAAACAAATATTATTAATCATTTCTGCATGCATCAAGGCTAGAATCAGCAGTGTACTTTGATGCAAATAGAACTAGTATTGAAAGACAGGCTTGCATTACATGATTGTAATGTTGGCACTCTATTCTGAAGCTCATGGAAATATTGGCGGGCTTGATGACCACGGAACCATTTTTGAATCTGAAGTATTCCATGCATAACCTGTTGTCTCCTATCCTCCAATGCACCGATCTAAAATTAAAAGAACACGAGAGTAACCAAGTCAGAAAACCAATACATGAATGAATCTAAAACCAAGCAGAAACAAAACATTTGATTGATTGCTCTCAAATTCAGATTTCAGCATATAATATAATATTCTGCCTGGCAAACAAATTCATACTTCACAAACAAAATATTTATATTCTGTTAGTCAAACAAATAGTTGATCTTTTGTCACAGCATATTGACTGTCATGTCTAGTCAACAATAGATATTTTGACTTGCAATTTTTAGAAAAGATCCTATATCTCGAACGCTGGCAACCTTGCCTTTGTCTAAATAGGACACTTGCAATTTTGAGCTTGAGCAATGCCTTTATTAGTAAGAAATGAGCAATCTATATATCTAACCTTCATGGTTCAGAAAAAGAAAAAAAATAGAAAGAAGAAAGAAAATCTTCCAGCACCACTTAGCATATTCATAGGGACGTACCTGCCCTTTTCGTAGATAAACTTTGGTGTAGCCAAATTGATACATTTCAGGAGGGATATTAAATTGTTGCAGGACAGCAACTGAGATGCTTAATGGATCCTGAGATACATTGGCCTCAGAAAGCAGAAACCCGTACCTAGATACATGCAGGAACTCAAATCAAATTAACTCTCAAGATAATCTTAAACCTAGAGGTCTTTTTTCACTACCTTCCAGCAAACTCTTGATGCTTCATCTGAATAGGATATCCATCCCTTGAAATTCTAACAACCTCCAGGACACTGCAGCACCTGAGCTGTTGTATGACAAGATCTCCATCATATATGCCAGGAAGCTGCTTATTATTTGGCCTTATGCAGTGAATAAAATGAGGTGTGGTGTTCTCCAATTGATGCATCAACTCAAACAATTGACCCTAAAAGCAAGGAAGCGATAAATTAGATACATATCCTCCAAACTAAGGCATCTCAATAGTTCCTCAATATACTCTTTTTATGCCAATGCTCTGCAATATCAAAACTTTTTCAAGATAGTTCCTTATCCACAATTAATCATCTTTCACACATCATCAAGCCATAATCTTCTTTGATAAGTAATCACATAATCATCTCGTTTCAAATATTAAGATAATAAAATCAGCTCAAGCCATTATTCAAGAATACCTTGAACTTCGTGACAACACTCTGCTTTTGCAAATCTAATGCACCTATCTGGAAGGAGTTTGATTGTTTCTGAGACTGGTTAAGCATTTTGGAGGACGACTGCAGCAGTTGACAACTACATGATGCCAGGAATTGAATGGAATCAGAAGGCAGCAGATCTTTGTTCTTTTCTAGAAAGCCATTTGTATCATACGAAACCTAATAAGATCCAGATGTTAGT
Source organism: Senna tora (assembly GCA_014851425.1). Lineage (NCBI taxonomy): Eukaryota > Viridiplantae > Streptophyta > Magnoliopsida > Fabales > Fabaceae > Senna > Senna tora. The sequence goes on along the minus strand of CM026263.1, from coordinate 29,694,592 downwards.
TAGATTATATATAAATTCAAAAAATTGATTTCCATGGTCTATATTCTGCATATAAGGCTCAAAAAAGACAACAAAAAGTATGATTTTCACTTAAGTACATGCTAACAATAAATTCAGCTAGAAAACTTTTTCCAGATATAAGATTGCATGTTCAACCTCTGAGTGATATTTGGGTCAATCAAAAGTGTTTAGTAGGTTATTCGTAAAATTTAATGATGTAATTGTGTGGATAAAAAATTTTAAACAGAAAAATTAAATAAGTTATGGATAAATGATAAAGAAGATAAGGGGGAAAAAGTCTTAATTGAGCAGAAACTAACCTCTCCTGCATAGTGACGAACACTGAAAGCTCTCCCTCTTTCTCCTTTAAAGCAAGGATTAGCATTCAGGTGATGTTTAAGTTTGTTGGCAAACGTTAGACCAGTGGCCTTAGGGAGATTTGATTCCTCATCCAACAAAGAAATTAGCCCCCATGGTTTCTGCATAGTTCAAAACAGATTACATAATGACAACACAAATCACACAGAATAATATAAACCATGGCCAACAGTGAACCTTAATATAGTAGATATCTTTTTTTCTTGAGATCAACATATTAGATATCTTTGTGGAACTAATCTACTTCATAAAAATTTAAATTAAAAAAAAATCTACTTCATAAAAATACAATGTGTGGACATTAATGTAACCAAAATCATAACAAAGGCCCATTTTTCAGTTAAAGTGGAATGATAACATGATATACAAACATTTTTAGAAAGAGCAAACAAAGTACCTTCTCAAATAGATCTAAGCATTCTTGATTGTCCTCAAAATCAACTTTCGTACAATGAACACCATCCAATTCATAGTTCTGAAACAATACATAAAAATTGCAACGATGTTATGCACATCAAGGTTATTTAAGATTAGACTATATCACTTACTCAGCATGCAATATGTTAACCCTACTCCTCAAATAGCTACAACAAGAGATAAAAATATACCACAAGTAAATTATTACTATAATATATAGGTAATTAACTAAATAAGGTTAGTAGAAACAGATTTCAAATTGATAATATTTAGTCAGTATTGATTGATTTCAATCCAGCAATGTTGTTGAATCTCTCTACCTATTAGAGAGGAAAAACAACCATGAGCGGAGAAACAGAGAGCAGTCATAAACTCAAACATAAGCCAGCCCGCAACATTCTAGAGGGGGCAATAATTCCAGAAGGCATAACATAACTTAGTTTGAAAACACGTTTTTCATTAGCTATGTTCTCTACTGGCAATAATTCATGGAAGTCTTTACAAATGTGTTATTTGTAAAAATTTAAACGCATGTAAGGAAAATCCCTGAAATTTTATTTCATTCAGATTGATACTCAAAGAGATTTTAAACCTTATCATAAATGCTCACCTCCTGCTGAAGCTTAAACATATGCCGATAGAAATGTTGTTGAAGCCTCTCATTGGCATAATTCATACAAAACTGTTCAAAGCTGTTTTTCTGAAGGTCAAAACATGAAACCGTTAAACATAAGCAAACATTAATTGAAGCATTAATAATCACCATAATACAAATTGGATACCTGAAGTGACTCAAACCCACAAATATCAAGAATACTTATGGATCTCCCAGTATGCTGTTTGCCTACTTCAAGTGACTTGTTAACCTGTTCTACAAGCCATTCAAACACGCTTGCATAGATAAATTGTGCCAAAGCATCTCTTGTGTCAATTGCCTGTACATAAGATAAGAAGAAATTTTACTGGGCCATTAAGAAAACTAACAGAATATAGTGCATATAGGAGCTGCAGAGAGTTGATAAATTGAACTGTTTAGGTAATATACTGACCTGCCTTAATGTCAACCTTTTGGCACTAGTATCCTTGCCAGCATGGATTTTACAAGTAGATAAAGTTGCAATTAATTCCTGGGAACTGCAACCCATCAGCATGGCAGCACTAGTTACAGCTGCCAAAGGAGATATATTAGTAGAAGTCATTTTTAAGTTGTAAGATTTCACTCACATTCTCATGTCTCAACTCTCAATAAATTTAGTCATAGACAGTTAAAATGAGCCACTCCAAACCCTCTCCTACACAATGCAACACTAGATTTTTTTTTATTCATTACAAAATGTAACATAACAAAGGATCTGAGGACTGTGATAGTCTCAGAGCTTTAAGTATTAAAATATCCATTGCCATTGAAAAACCATATCCTATACAGCACAAGGTGCAAGTAGCCCACCAAAAGGCATGACTATAGGCTATTAATCATACCTTCATCATCCACCACCTCAACATGGTTTTCATTGTCAGTTACTTGAAATGATATATTTCCCAACCATAGTATTGCAGCAAGCTTCTTAAAGACTAGTTCTTGATCCTCTTTGCAGATTTGAACATCATTCAATGCTTTCTGAGGGAAAAAACAAAGAGCAGAAAAGAAAAAATTACATGAAGAGATCTTGGGAGGGCATAAACAAACTTGTTGAGGGTATTGATCACAAAATGAACTGTCAAGTAATATACCATCAGCTTATGAAATATTTTAGCATCATCAACCCCATCTATTGTCATGCAGTCACTCTGATTAAGATATTTATATTCGCTGACCCCTCTAAGATTCAATCTCTCTGCACAGAAAATCAAAACGATCCCGGACATGAGTTGAAATATCAAATATGAACAAGTTCATTTAAACTGAAAAAGAAACCACACTACAAAGTTTACTGAAATGCAGATATTGTAGAAATTTTTGCATAAAAAAATTAAATATCCATTTAAAGTTTATTTAAAAAAAAAAGTTAATGGTTCATAGTAGGTCATTACCGACAATATTAAAATTAAAACAAAATAAAAAAACTAATTCAAAAGTTCAATGTAAAATTGCTGGTATGAGGAGTGGTACTTGAACAATTCATTTATCCCAGAACAGTGATACAGTGGCCAATGATTAAACAAAGGCATTTTCAAAAGTTAAAATTTAGATAAAGTAACTCAATTATATCTATACAGCATCAGTCTAGTGGCAAGCCACACCCATGGTTGTGCCAATTGTCTCAATGGTAATATAAGGGTAAGCAGGACAGATAATCTATATGCTACAAACTGATATCTTCTTGATCATGAAAATACTGAAGTTGTCTCACAAAGAAGAAAAGAAAATAGGACATCATTGTTTCACTTGGCCACTTGACCGATTTATTTGACATGATGCTTACTGCCATTTCAAAACATTGCATGAAATCCAAATGATGAGAAACAAATATGTGAACTTAGAAATGATGATACAGATATGTAAACAAGTTCACAGATTGCTGAGAAAAAATAACCTTTAAGATCAGGTAAAGATCCGGCACAAAGTTGATAAAAGATGTGATATGACCTCTCACCATTGATCAGTTGAACAACTCTTGACTGCTCAAAGGAGACACAAATAAATCAGAAAAGATGGAGATAAATATTATAGTTCCACACTTAAGTTCACATAGGGCATCTCAGATTACCTTTTCTATTAGAACTGTTATTATGTGGGATTTGGCAGATGACAAACACAAAGTAACAAGATTAAGTTAGTAAGCTCAATGGAAAATAATATAAAAAATAAGCACAGTTGCAGTGACACATAAACATGCTTACAGGTTTGAATTTTAGCTCCACACATTTTCCCTGCTGCACTGAAATGAATTTCAATTAACTTCCCCTGCTCCAAATAATAAAAATGTACATCATTTAAACTACTTAGCATTCAAAAAATTGAAAGGCAGATTAAAATAGAAAAAAAAATATGGACAGTTGGACACACAAAATAATAAATCTTTCAAGCTACAGACATTTCATTATAAAATAGCAGAATTAAGTTCCATTATAATGAAAACAAAGGAACTCACAAATCTGCTAGAGTTGTTGTGCCCAAGTGTTTTTGCGTTCCCAAAAGCTTCTAGTATAAAATTTGTCTGTTGGACTTTATTTTCAAAACCACAGTTATCACCCAGAGTAGCTAAATATTGCATAGCAATTTTTGCTGTCTCTGTCTTCCCAGATCCACTCTCGCCACTGTAAGCAAAAATCTGACAATAATTATTGACAATTATACAAGTAATCTTATCTTGTCTCTGCCATTACAGTTCTATACTATTGAATTCAGCAATATATTTTAAGAGTCCTGCAGAAAACAGAGCCCGTGGAGAAAAAAAACTGAGATGGAGCTGACCTTATGATAATGGATTGATTTACTTTATCTGCAGCAAACATTAACCAAACAGAAATCCTTTAGAAACATTTAATACAACATATAAAAACAGCATAGAAATTTTCATGGAGTTAGGAAGGGAGAATTTCATTCACCTCTCATCATCTCATTATATGCTGTATCTGCCGTAGCATAAACATGAGGGATATTCTTACGTTTCTGCCTATAAGCTGAGATATAATCATCTCCATAAATCTGAACATCTTTGAAGGGATTGAGTGCTATTAAAATGGGCCCCGCTTTACTCTACATTAAGAAAGCACAAGTAGCATATCAGAGCAGATAGGTAATAATAATGACAATCAAAGCCTTTTCCTACTAGACGGGATTGAATTCAGGGCAGATAGATAATAATATAAGAAAAAGAACAAACCAGAGCTGTACACATACATAAATTATTTCCCGAGAATATCTAAAATGGAGATTGTGCAGAACTGATGGCTCATTTAGATAACTAAGCTGTATAAGATCATCAACTCCCTTTAAAATATCTGGACTAGCTGGCAGGAGGTCTGATCTGGCAACTTTGATAACCTGCAGCAATAACACAATGGTACAAACAGTCTATCATCTTGCAAAATGAAAGACAGCGTAATACTATTTTGCAAACACAAAGATGGCTTACAAACTTACATTTCCATTTTCGAGTGAAACTAAAGCCTCCTCTCCTGAACTTGACTGTATCTTTCCTAATCCCCACCGCCCATTTGGTTGCCTACACCACACATGAAGTTTCTGGGGGAAACAACCAAAAACAGAGATGAACATGCCATAAAAAATGCATCTATCAATGCCAATGGAGAATGGTTAACTGTCAAAGGAACAAATGTAATGACTGCTATATAACTTCAAACAAACTAAGCTGCAAATATACATCTAAGATGCTCAAGTAAGATTTCAACAGGAATTTTGATATCTTGTGATCAACGAGCTTTTTATATAATTAAATCAACAAATACAGTAAGCACTTCCAACCAGATTTCCAACATCCGATGGAGAAGATCAAAATCAGAAAGGGAATTTGAATGGAACTACCACAAACCACAAATAAATAATGTATGCCTAAACTTAACCTTCAGATGAATAAAATTGGTGGCGGTATCAAATTAGTGAATAAAAACCGTGTGATTGGAAGTCAGCCAATTTTGATATCTTTCAAAATTAACTAGCCAGCCTCTTAATCTAATTAATGTGATTAGAGAAATTTATGTTAGTATATCTAAATAGTTAGTATGCAGTGTCTCAATTACATCTACTGATCTACAGGTCCATCACGCATGCAACAAAGATATAATATTTCAAATATACTTCCCATCAACCACAGTAAGTTTTAAATTTTGATTGCTTTATTCTAAACACCAAAACTTATGCAAAGCATATAATACCACAACGAAGTGATTTAAACAACTAAATGTGAGAGTTATGTACTAACAAGTAGCAAATACTCCTAAAACCAGTCATAAACCGAGTAATTCCAAGATCATAATGCAATTATATCTTTCTTTTTCCAGTTCTCAGTTACCTTCTTGATGAAATAAGTAATGTTATCATCCGAGTCCGATTCTCGATTCTTTCCCGATGAAGCTACAGAAGCAGTATATACTGAAGACTCCAGACACTCGGATGATGGCTGGTCGCTCCGGTTCTCTTCTGATGCGATAGCATATGGCGACTCCATATCACACTTAATCTTCTTGCTCCCGAGACTATTTTTTCTCTTGTGACCCATACCCTCCGTGTCTTTCCTCTTTGTCTCCTGGTTCGCATCATGAAATCCGTTTGGAAGGCATTCCGTCGCAGCAGGATCTCCGTCAACCTTGAAGTTGTTAGGCAATGACCTTCTCGCTGAGGGAAGCCGAGCTCTCGAGGTTGGACGAGCTGGCAATGCCGGCGGCAAGTCCTTTGGCTTCTTCTCTTCTTCGTCTCTCCGCCGGAGCGAATCGAGCATTTCCTCTAGCGAACTCCTCGCTAGCGAGGATGGCGAAGCCGATAACATCATTTCCGGTTCCTCACAAACAAGACCCCCAAAATTCACATAAACTTGCCTGATTTCCTCTCAGATTGTGACACCCAACTCAACACCCACCTCCTTTTCTTCAAATTCCACAAGCAAAATCCCAAATTACAACGAAATATAAGAAACCCTATACTGCTAGTTGGCTTGATTTACTTGGAAACCCGAAATAAAGAATGACCGGCAAGGAATGATTTCGTTTTCCTCGCAACTTCAAAACAACCTCTCCGATAACCTATTCGCCAAATCGAGGAGGTGCACGGGTTCCCATTACTGAAAGCGTAACTTACGAGGCTAAGAAGTAAGGAGGAAGGTTGAGGTTGTTGTTGTGGAAACACCAACCTCCTCAGACTCAAGAGAGAAAAAGGAGGAGGAAGAAAGGGGTAACAAACAATAACAAAAACAGAAGCAATTTAGGGAAATTGATCAACAATTTTGTGTTTATCTCTCTCTCTCTTAAATGGGTTTTGTCCTGCAAAATCAAAAACCTCCCTCTTTCTTCTTCTTCTTCTTCAAAACACACAATCTCACTATGAAGGAAAATCCTTCCTTGTCGTATTCCCCTTTGTGCCTACAAATTCAAATTTTTCTCAGGTGAGGTGGCAAGCTGTACAGTTCAACATTCGTTGCTTGAGAAAACCGTTTGGATCTGATGCCAGATGATAAATAAAAATTAAATTTTTATAAAAATAAAATACAATATGGATAAGCGTATGTATATGAGTGAAACAACATGTTATTTGGTAGTTAATTCATAATTGTACTTTGTATAAGAGAAATTAAAGTTGTCATGTGTACTAGATTATTTCAACTAATTACAAATTTATCAAGCCATATCTCAATAAATTTGAAAACATTAATTGAGATATGGACACGAATTTTAATTACTTTATATTCTGTTATCACAATATAGTTTATGGCTAATCAAGTTTGGTTGGTTTAGTGGTTAGCTCACTAGGTCGTTTAAGTAATTGTTGGGGGTTCGAATCTCACCTTGTGTATACAGCAACCAATTGGACAGCGGAAAACTCTTAAATAGAACTCAGATCCACGGAGGATTAATTTTTAGCATGTCAAGCTGAGGAATACCTTAAAAACCAAAATATAGTTTATGGCTAGATAATAACTTTAGCTAAATAAATTTGGGTCTGAAGAATCACTATTTGGATACTCAAATCCTTCAAATCTAGTTAAACATTATTATTAATTGCTTGCACCAATAAATTTTAGGAAAAAATTTAAGTCCATTTCCTTATGTCCATTACATCAAGTTCCCCAATATAAATATGACACGTGGCAAAAAGTGTTTAAATGACCAATCACAGTAGAGAGAGAATATAGAAGATCACCTTTTATATAACCAATAATAGAAGAGAGAGTGTAAATACAATATATGATTGGTGGAATTGGATGTAATGGACATAAGAAAATGGACCTAAGTTTTTTCCTAAATTTTATCTATATGACTATATATAAAAAATTAAAATATCTTATCATTGTGTCCTATGCTTTCCCCTCCAACAATAATGATTTCAACTTTCACTTTGACGTCAAGAATACCTAGACACAATCTAGAATGAAAAATTGCATAAATAGAAAAAAAAAATCAAGGAAATATATATAGTTGAAATGTGTATAAATGATGGCTTAAATGGGAAAATATATAGTTTGAATAATTGACCCAATAATAGCATTTAATGAAATATATATAATTCGAAATCATTAATTATATATACCATTATTAGGTTAAGATTATAACAAAAAAATAGTTTTTGTATAATAATTTAATAACATTAATATACTATATAACTTTATAACCCAATTGATTTATGAAGGAACCAAAAAGTGAAGAATTGGGCATGGGGTTTTGTGGTCCCTCAATAATTGCACTGAAAATTAAGGTCATACTTCCATGATCCAAAAGGGTAAGCTCGTTATTAAATCAATGTTTATAGGATAACTTCAAATGATAAATATAAAGGATAACCATAAAAACAATATGCCCTTGGCCTTGAAGAAAAGGACATGACAAATTGGAAATAGCTTTTGTGTCCACTCAAGCTTTTAAATTTATTAGTGGCCACACACACATATCTTGAACTAACAAATTTTGAACTTCATACTTAACATTTGGTATAGATGAGTACTACGTGTACTGTGCTACCCCCACCCTTTTCTTCATTATTTGTACACAAATTTCAAAATTTTGCTACCTATTTTACACCCATCATCACTAAATCACTTATACGTTAATAAATTAAATATTCAATCTTACATTAAAAAAGTGTACACAAATTTCAAAATTTTGCTAGGTAGTTGCACCCATTATCACTAAATTACTTATGTGTCAATAAACTAAATATTAAAATTTACATTAAAAAAATTTTCATTCTACGTGTTTGGAAAGCATTCTCACCACTACAACAAAAATATATATAATTTTAGTGTCTTTTAAAAATTATCTTATTGTGTTGATTATAATTAACTCAATTTTATAATTTCTTTTGGCCTCAATTCAATTTTACAATTGATGTTAGAAATTATGTCATGGTAGTTTTAATGTGAGTTGTAACAACTAAATTAATTAATAATATTATTGATTATAATGTCAACTATTAATAAATAATATTAATTAGTTGATGTAAACAAAAGTTCTGTAAGAGAGAGAAGAATTAAGAAAGAGAAAATTTTTCTTTTCTCTATCTCTCTCATGATTCCACCAAAAAATATAAAGAATTAATGTAAAGGATCCATTTCCGATAAACAAACTTAATTTCAAAAGGCATACTTATTGAGAGGATTGTACCTTAATCTTCTTTATGATTAGTCTCAAGTCAAACATGCCTTCTTAAAATCAAAATATTCACCTCTCCTAACATAAAATATAAGTACAATTTTATATATTTTAACTAAATACCTTATATCCATTTTTCTAAAATTTCGAATAAAATGAATTTATATTTATGTTTTAATGTATTTAACCAATATAAACTACACATTATTCTAAAATTTAAAATAAATTAAATTCATGCTTTTCGATATAAAATGAATTTTGAAGTACATTCTTAATGTTATAGTTTTAATAAAAGAAATCAATATTATTTTAAATGATATTTTGATCATTTTTTAACTGCAAAAAAGTTTTTATATTTTTTTTTTCAAAATAAAGATAATTTTTTTATAACTAAATATAAATTTGTAAGCATATAAAAAATAAATAAATTATCCCTTAAATAATACAAAACTATGTTTGAACTTTCATTTTGCCCACATATTTAGAGGTGTACAAATCCAATTTTAATGGAGCCCATCCAACAAAAATTCATTGATTTTATGCCAAAATGAAAGATGGGATTGATGTTGGACATATATGCAGACTTTCTCGTCACTTCTAAGGCAAAAGTTGATAAAGATATGAGATTAATGAATTAAATCCAGAAGGTGCATGAAAATAATATTATTAGTATAAATCTTATTAATGTTTGGTAAATTTATATTTCTTTTATATTTTAAAGATTATATTTAGTTTGGTACATGAGGTTTGTTGCATTACTATATAATCCTCTTGTTTAATTTATTTTTAGGGCTTTGGATAGTTCGAATATGATCAAACAAAGTTTAACAAATTTTTGGTGGTTTATAAAAAAAAAAAGTTTTTACACAAAAATATATATATAATTTTGAAAATTTTTAAAAAATAATAAATAAAGTTGAATAAACCTAAAGTAATGATAAGGTATTTTATTGGTGTTTTTTTTATAATTGTAATTTATTGGTATTAGTTTTGAGGTATTGTCAAAGTGAGTTTGAACAAATGCTTCACTGAAGACAGCCATCTGACACAAAGCTAATTTGCTACAAATTGAAAGTGACGAATCTGGCAAGTCACAATCTCTCAAGAGTCAATACCAATTTCTGCTTTTTTATTAAAAAGGTTAATACTAATTATGAAAAGAAATATATAGGGGACCAAATTGGAGTGTTTTTCATATTAACAAATAAAGTTGACGCTTTTATGATGTTTCATATTTTCTTTCTCTTTTCGGTTTTATATTCATGTTATACAATCAATGAGATTGATCTTATTAGTTGTATACATATATAATTCCTATATAAGTTTCATTTAAATAATTAGTTTTATGAAACAGTTTAAAGAGACCATAATTAAAAGGGAAAAAATGAAAAATAAAGAAAGAACACTTAAATAGAAAACACACAGTAATTGAAATATATTTTGAACTCTAATTAAAAAAAACAGAAAATAAATATCTTTTTGTCAAAATTATTAGTACTCAAAAATTCAATAAATTCTAACTAATTTAATTCAAATTAATAGAAATTTCATAACAGGTATAAGTTTCTCTCAACATATATTTTTACCTATACAAGATTCAAAATCAATTTTTTTTTTTAAAAAAAAATATAATATTTATCATTCCAACCAACACTTATTAATTACAAATTATTTTATAAATGATATATATAAATACATTAAAATAATAGTGACATAAATTTTAAAAATCAGTTTTAAAGAATTTAAAAAAATAGGGTCTTTCTAAAGGTACATGTTAAGGTTTCATTTAATTGATCAATTAATATTTCAAACATTAAAATTTATTTTTAAAATTTTTTTGTAAATTTCAAGACACGAAATACTCTATTGACTAATTAAAAATTCTATAAAACTCATGATAACTTAAGCTCACCAGTCCAGACTCCAGAGCTGTTGAATCTGTCTTAAAATCTATGTCAAAAAATACTTTTTTTTTAAAATTTAAAACAACACAAATTTAAAAACAAATTCAAAATTAATAAAGTCGAACTATATAAAATTTTAAAATTAGTTGATTATGGAAGGGAAGGGTACGTGGGTAATTTAAAGCAGAGGAGCAGGACATAACGGTAACGTGGGCCCCGCAAATTAAAAAAGAAAATAGAGGAAAGTAATAGATTAATGAAGTGAATAATATAAAGCAAAGGGAGGATCCACTCATTGAATAAAGTCATAAGATACACAGCAACCACTATCTTTCCCTCTCTCCGCGCCTCAGGGATAGCCTACCAAATTATCAATACCTAACCTAACCATATAATGAATTCAAAATTTATAAATATAAATATATATTTAATAAATTATAAAAACGTATTAAAGCTATTTTAATTAGATCAATCAAAATTAACTAATTAAAATCCATCTTATCATACCTTACTTTGACTATATTTTATTATGATTAGTCTAATTCATTTTTGGTAAAAGTACCCTTCTTGCCCCAACGTTTGGGGGTCCTGTCAGTTTCGCTCCTAACATTTTTTCGCTGTCGATTGTACCCCTAACGTTTTACGTTTTTGCCAATGTCACCATTTTCACTAACACCGTCAAATATTTAACATTTTTTGCTGACATGGCATATTTTTTTCCACATAAGATTTTCTAACGTTTTTTTTTCTATCAGTTGTACCCCTAACGTTTTACATTTCTGCCAATGTCACCCTTTTCACTAACACCATCAAATATTTAATAGTTTTTGCTTACGTGGCATCCTATGTGGCAAAAATATCTGACTTGGTATATATTTTTCCACATCAGATTTCCTACTCATCTTTTCCCTATTAAAGTTGTGTTGTTTTAGTCTCACCCTATTCCTACTAAAATATAACTCAAACGTACGCGCTATTTTGCTCACAAAAACATCGGAGACATTATTACTGAAAAGACGTGAGAGCTTCCGAGCACCGATTCCGACGACGTCTTCCCGGAATAGATAATGGATAACGTCTCTGATGATTTTGCCAGCAAAATGGCACGTGCGTCTGAGTTATATTTTAAAAGGAAAAGGGTGAAGCCAACGACACGATTTTGGTGGGGAAAAAGATATGTAAAAAAATCTGATGTGAAAAAAAATATGCCAAGTCAGATATTTTTGCCACATAGGATGCCACGTAAGCAAAAACTATTAAATATCTGATAGTGTTAGTGAAAATGGTGACATTGGCAGAAATGTAAAACGTTAGGGGTATAACTGACAGAAAAAATTAAAAAATCTTATGTGAAAAAAAATATGCCACGTCAGCAAAAAATGTTAAATATTTGACGGTGTTAGTGAAAAGGGTGACATTGGCAGAAACGTAAAACGTTAAGGATACAATTGACAGCGAAAAACGTTAGGGGCGAAACTGAAAGAACCCCCAAACGTTAGGGGCAAGAAAGATACTTTTGCCTTATTTTTAATATGAGTTAAAGTTTTTTCAATCAAACTCGACCCTATTTAAGTTCAAATAAAAAAGAATTAGCCCAATCTCATCCTAATACACTAAAATGTACATGTATTTTAATTTATTTTAAATTTTCTAGTATAAAATAAAATGATGTGCGTAATTTTTAAAATAATATGAAGTAATTTGACTTTTCATTGTTTCAACCTGGATTTTAACTTCTGTTGTTTCATCTTCTCTTCCATATAGTTTACATGAAATCTAGTCCAAATTATTAACTAATTTCTCATATATATTCCACATGATTCACCTCTCATGTAACCAAATCATGGCGTATATACTATATAGATACTCTTGAATTTCATGTTTGATAAATAAATTAAATAATTTATAACCGTTAATAATGCCTTGATTTGATGCCATTTTGCTTACATGCACTTTGTGACCCCATGCATTTGGACCAAATTAAAGTATTATTCCATGAATAATTAAGATATATATATATATATATATATATATATATATATATATATATTCCGGTCATGGTGGTGGTTGAAGACTTGAAGTTTCATATTTTTTTAATTATGTCAATTAATTAAAAAGATTAAATTTCTAGTCACTTTTATCTTATCAAAATGAGTACCTTTTTACATTAATTGATGTCCGTGGGGTTAGTTAATGCCTTTTATTAGACTGTCGGAGAAATTTATGGTCAGTTTGCATCACTTTTATTAGAGAGATCCAAGCATAATTGCTTCCAATTGCTATGCTTATCCCTTAATTATAAGGTGAATATTCTTCAATCAACCCCCTTTTTTCTTTATCTAAAAGAAGATATATGACATTCATATTAACATGATGATGTTTAATAAATTGAGGTGTAAAAAAAATTAATGATGCGGTTAAGTTAAACACATTTTGTTTCTAACTCATAATTAAGTGGAAAAACCTAAATCATGTATTCTACAATTTCAAAATATTAATGATGATTATATTATATAATACTAACTCAAAAGAAAGATGAAGCCGGTTTAATATTCATATTATCTTTTAGTACCAAAGTTAACAATCTATCAAAGAAATTGGAATCTTCAACAGTTAGTTGTGTATGCTATTGATTTTACATTTTTACTCACGTGTTTTTTTTCTAAATTTCAACTACGGTTATTTCAAGGCTTAGTCATGGCTATAATCGTGATTAAACCAAACAAGAACAACGACAACAAGACCATTCACCTATCGAAGTGTTAAGATAAAGTCCTCTTAACAAGTAGTAGGCTATCTAAAATTTAAATTAATTTATGTCTTTCTCCTTATAAAAAAGTAAAGGCACTTCTACTTCTGTCAATGTGGGTTGACACATATTATTAAAGATTCAAAGAAAAGTTCTCATTTTATTCATAAACGACGGTTTGAATTCCCTTGAAGACATTTAAAATTTTATTTGGTGAGCATTTCTTCACAGAAAAATCTCTTATGATCACTCAAAGACTAGTTGAATAGTTATAAGCTTACAATTTATTATATACAATAATCCCTAAATTATATCTATATTGGTCTTTATAATATATTATTGATCGATAATATTTAAAATTACCCTCCTTTAAGATAATATTTAAAAATACCTTTTCTTATATATATATATATATTAAGTATCACTTCAACAAATGAATTGAATATTTTTTAACAATCCAATTAGATTAGTTGAATTAAACAGGTAAACCATGTTGAACAAAACAAATCCAACATGGACTCCAAGCAAAGTCCGAAATTGTTAGCAAAACCCTTTTTCTAAATTCATTCAAAATGCATTAGACATGTCTTTCTAGAGAGGTCCCATATAATAACACCCAAAGGTTACGTTGACTAATTATAATTGAATAAAATTACTTGCAATTTAAACTTATATATAATAATACTTTTTTTAACATGTCATTAGAGCTTTGCCAAATAATCTTTCCAGTAACAAGTGTCTTTAGAGTATTGTTTAAGAATTCATTTCAACTAATGAGAGAGCTTAAAAATTATTCCTATTGACTTTTCACCAAATTCATGACAATACATTCTCTCTCAATCAATGAGAGAAAACTTTAACAAGTGATCTATTTTAATATGATAAAAAATAAATTTGCATTAATTCATAAAATAAGATAATTAATTGTTTATTTTTAGATTAAGTGAATTACTTTTTTTTCTTTAAAAAAAAAGGCATAGGAAAAGTGAATAATCATCCAAATATATATAAAATCCTAATAAAGTTTGACTCTAGCATATATATATATATAAATTAGAATTGATTGGTATGAATATGATATTGAGGGTGTGAGAATGGGTGGTGGCATGCACGATTAACCAAAAAGAAAAGGAGACAGAGTTGATGAGAATGTAGCCTTTCTTGCCAACCATCACTACATAAAAGCACTGTCTTGGGAAAAAAAGGACCATTTGTCTCGCACTATTCAATATTATTGAGCTACACAAATTCACCAAATCTATATCAAAATTTACCCATTATATATATTCTACCTATAATTAATTATAATCCTCTCCAAAACCCACGCAATTAATCATCACTCCACCCACTACTCCTAATCATTCAATTTGCGTCCCAAGATTATATCTTCATTTTGGATGATTAACTAATACACTTCCTTAATTGTTAATTACCACAAAGCTAAGGGAGGAATCGCTTCTTCTAACAAACTAAGATTTGAATTCTTGGTGAGGCTTAGGGCACGTTCTTTATTCAGAAATGGAAAAGGAAAGGGAATGTATTTGCTGTGTTTGATAGTAAAAATTGAGAATGGGAATGTATTAAAATTACCACTTTGCCCCTTATATTAAAATAATAAAAAGAAAAGAATATTATAATTGTGTCAAATCAAAGGATATATATATATATATTAGCTATTTTGTACTTTATTTTATTTTATTTTTTTAATTTTATGTGAAAGAAAGGGCCCCACTCACTTTTTGCATTCCTTTTCATTGGCAAAACTTCATAACGAACGGGCCCTTAATCTTTAACAGTGTGTTTGGTATCTTGGTCGATTTTTTTATTTTTGAGAATTCTAATTTCAAGAATGTGATTCTCGACACTAAGATTTTAGGGAATATAAAAAATTGTTTGATTCAACTTTCATATTCCCTAAACTATTTTACTATATTCTCATCCCAAAGTTGAAAATAATTTCATATAATGAATTATAATAGTTACCATCCTCTTCGGTAGAATTTAAAAAAGGAAAAAAAATATGAGATTACTTATTACAAAATTCTCGAGATTATAAGATTTCTGAAATTATTTTTCAATCTGTATTTCAAGATGTGGAAGTGATAGGAGTAACCGTCTCACCCCATAGAAATTAAACTTTGTGAACTTGTAATTTGTTTTGGACTCTAAAGGAGAAATTGGTCGGCTCAAAAAGATGGATCTTGTATCTCTCTTAACATAATAGGTTTTCGCTTGACTATCTTCTGCCAAATTTGAAAACTAAGACTTGAATTTGCTAATCCCACTTGCGTGTGTACGGAACTATAAGATGTTGGAGCTCATAATTTCGAGATTATTTTTTTAGTCCGTATACCAAAAGCTTCATAAAATATTCTAATGTACCTTTTGTTCTTATTTTTAATGGGAATGTACTTTAAAATATTACAAATGTCAATTCTTTAATATAATTTCTAAGCCCTTTACCGTTAACATATGAGGGGATATGGTTCATTAAATGATGGTGTGACATTATATTAAGTGATTTATTAGACGTTAAATAAGTTTGCATATGTGAAAAAAAAATACTATTTCAACGTGCATGCCATTTCATAAAGGAAAAAACTTAGGTCCATTTCCTTATGTCCATTACATCCAGTTCTCCAATATAAATATGACACGTGGTAAAAAGTGTTTAAATGACCAATCATAGTAGAGAGAGAATATAGAAGATCACCTTTTATATAACCAATAATAGAAGAGAGAGAGTGTAAATACAATATATGATTGGTGAAATTGGATATAATGGACATAAGGAAATGGACCTAAATTTTTTCCTTTATAAACTTATATTAGATTTACCGTCCAATAAAATACTTAAGTGATGTGAAGATAAGTTTATGAGGTGATGAGACATTGAGATAACATATTTTATATAAGTAAGTTTATTTAGCTTTTAACATATAGTACTTAATTAATGATATCACATCGCCATTTAACGAGTCACATCACCTACTTTATTAACAACCAATAACAGTTCAGGAATTAATGAACTGATTATCTTAAATTTTTTTTATAACGATTATCTTAATCTTTTAAGACTAAAATGTATATTTCAAAGACTAAATTATTAATATTTATTCAATAGAAAGTAGGTTTTTTATATTTGAAATATATATATATATATATATATATATATATATATATATATATATATATATATATATATATATATATATATATATATAAACATCCTCCTCATCTAATGTCCCTATAACTCAAATTTAATATATATTTTTAAAAATTAAAACTCATTAATTAGTTGAGCTAAAGTGGACGTGGACACATACTTCTTTATATCTATTAGATCATCAATATATTGTCGTATAGTGTATGTCCTGGACATGTGTCGTCTATGCATTCAAATCAAACGAAAAAGGGTCTGGACACAAGACCAAAACAGCCTCTATCATTATAATATATCACTTAATTTTTAGAACATTAATAATCAAAAGTCAAAGAAAACTAGTATATAATTTACTCTATCATAAATTAGTGTGTTTTCAAATGTCATTATATATTGATGTGAACAGGGTGATGAGTACAGGAATAGACTTCAACTTTTTCCCACATATTAGTTTGTTAATTAAGGATTCAATGAATGCTAATTAGAAGACTATACCCTCTATGATGAGAGGATGTTCAATATTCTCGACCAAGCATATTATTTTTATTTATTATTTATTAATATTAATAAAAATTTAGTCTATAATTTTTTTAAAATAAATTTTTATTAATATTGATAAATAATTTTAAATCAATAGAAGAATGTATAAAAAATTTAATATACGGTAGTATTAAATTTTTTTCCATTGAACAAATTAATCTTATCCACTTGAGGTAAATATATGCATGCTCAGATAACACTCAAATACTTCTAGTTAGTACGTAATAGCTTTCATATATTTTGTTTGGTTGCTCAATCAGTCTTCGATATTTTACTTCGATTAATTTAAACCTAACCCGTATCACATATATGATTATAGGGAGAAAATCTCCAAATAAAAATAACGTTCACATAATCTCAAATTTAAAATTTTACTTAAAAAATATCAAATCGCTTACTATTTAAACTAACCTCAACCTCGTCGTTAATAGCTTCACATTTTGTTGTTCCGTTTATTTGGTAAGGCTATTACATATTTACATTACACGTATATAAGGGCCAGATCGATTCTGGTTTGAATTTATTGAAATATTGTTTAATAAATTGAGTTGTGTCCATCATGAACTTTTGACCCGCATTTAATAAATACATTCATCATATAAAATTGAAAGAATTTCATAATATTAAAACCATATATTTAATTGTTGATTCTCTATCAACACCTCCCTTGCAAATAAAAAAGAGTACTCATAGTGATAGTGAATGTACAGAGGGAAGCAGTGTGAGTACATGCTGCTAATTATTATTGCTAATTGCTTCATCTACTTTTAGTTTTTTTTTTTTTTTAATTTTAATTTAATAAAATGAAAATTCAAAGTCATGTGCGCAGTCTGAGATGCCTTCAATGATTGAGCATCATTCTGACAGAGATTAGATTTTTCAGACCAAGTCTAGGAATGGCATTATTCCTTCTCTTTAACTTTTCCTCCTTTTTGTCTGGGAATTCAACACTAATATTGTATTGGAACTTGAAAGAGAAACTAGAAGTATATATATATATATATATATATATATATATAGATATATGCATGCATCATGTGAGTTCATTACACAGAAAGTGATACCAAGTTCATTCTGGGAATATAATTCAACTTTTGTGTCCACATGCTCTTTGAGTACATGCCAAGGATATATTTATCTAATGGAGATCGAGTAGTACGTGAAGATGAAGAAGAAGAAGAAGGCCACTACTTGACGATTGATTTGACAAATTCCAAATGCTAATTACAAGAATGATGGATGAATTGGGATGGTTGAGTGGTGTCAATTCTGGTTTCTATATATATATATATAGATATATGCAAGGTGCCCATTATGCCATTATGGCTGAAACAGGAAAAGTTCAAGTGTTAGGTTTAATAATGAGGTGTTGGGAGAAGCAAGATCCAATTATGACCTACCTAACACTTTTTAACACTCAACGTCATGTGCAGTGCAGGGAAGGAATCAATATTGCTGGGGTCAAGGTAGGTTTTCCATGTTGCCTTTCTTGTAATTTTACTCAAAAAAGTTTGATTTATACATGGGATAAAAGATGGATCCAAATATGCTAAAGTGTAAATTCGATAAAGTGTATGAAATATACAGTTTAAGCTATTGGATGAGGGTGTTATAATACAAACACGAATCTTAATTTTCATCTGATGATCTAAATTGTACACTTTATACATTTTCACTTCGTTGAATTTGGAATTAAAGTCTATATTAGGAGAGTGGTGAATATTTTCAATACATTAGAACATGAGGGGTCAATTGGATACTTAAATCTATAGTTCTATATTAGCCTTTTTTTTGGGGGGACAAAGTACTTATTTTGAAAAGGTATTACACAAAGAGAGGCCCATATGAGCCCAACTCGTATTGAAGCTCCCTTCCAAAGTGATTACACAAAAATGGGCCTCATACGATGTCAACCAACTAATTTAGTCTCCATATTGATATTATTATTTGAAAAGACAAATATATAGGGCATTAGTGCTAGGTCAATTTCTATTAAATTCATGTTAGGGACTAAGTTGATTGAGTTTATATTTTTTGAGGACAAAATTGATAATTTTATTTTCTTAAAAACTAAATTGAACCTAAGGTATTTCTTAATATGTATCTATTAAAATAATAATTCACAGAATAAAAAATATCATTAACTATCGGAATAGGAAATTTCATCCAGAAAAAGAAGAAACTAGTTTCCGAAAAAAAATATGTATTTCTTTCAATGTCAGATTTTTGGCTAACACCGTCAATTTTTGAATAGTTTTTGATGACATGACATCCTATGTGACCAATAATTCTGACTGGACTTAATTTTTTCCACATCAGCAGTCAATAGTACTGAATTTTTGGGGTCCAATTTACTGATGTAATGAGTATTTTGGTGTACTGGATTTACTGATGTACTGAGTTTTTGGGGTCCATTGTACCCCTAAAATATATTGCTGATGTGAAAAAATGAAGTCTAGTTAGAACTCTTGGCCATATAGGATGCCACGTCATAGAAAATCGTTCAAAAATTGACGGTGTTAGCAAAAGCCTGACATTGAGACGAGAGAAACATAAAACATTAGGAATACAATTGCTAGAAAAAAATATTAAGGGCGAAACCCTAAATGTTGGGGGTGGAAAAGTTAGTTTTGTCTAAATATAAAATATATGCAATTTGCCCATCAGCTTCAGAGGGTTTTTGCCTTATTGCTCTTAGACGCTGCAATTCGCTTCGCCGCCTCTTTTTCTCGGTATGGCGAAAAACAGGAACAAAAAGAACAGAAACGGTGCCATTTCAATGGATACCGGCGAACCATCGGTCTCGGAAGTTCCTCAAGGTACTTTCTGCAGCAACTGAGAAAAACCTTGTCCTATTTTGTTTCTGGGGTTGAAATTAAGAACCAAAATAACAAATTTAGACTTTTAAATAATCACTAAATTGTTTTGGATTACTTTATACATGCGGTATTAAGCACTTGTTAATCCTTCTACTTTTATATTAAGCTGCATCTTCTTTGCTTGCAGCAATGGATACATCTGAGTCCGGAGCTCAAGACCCAGTTTCTGGTGCTCCCAATATGTTAGTACTGTGAGGGCTAGTTCCCATTTGTTGTTTCTATATTTTTGTTCAACATTGAATAATATTTCTGACGGATCTTATTGGGAGAAACATATGAGTAATGTATCTGATGGTTTTACTCCAGGAATTGCTGCATTTGGTTGACTTTTTTATGAGTAGCTATGTTGATTAGATGAATAAAGTAACAACTTCTTAAATTGTATATATCCTTTTTTATGTTTCAGTTGCTAACTTTACTTTAATCTTAGAAAAATCTATGCTTAATTTTCTTGCTGTGGAAGATGAACTTTTAATGATGTTGGCCTAGTAGTTGATGGGGATTAGGATAGTATGGGATGTCCTAGGGTAGTATGGGCTACCCAAGTTTCACATCGGGTAGAATGAGATGCTCGATGGGCGACTTAAAGTGGCTTGGTTCTTTCCTCTAGCTTTTGAGGAGGGTTCCCAAGTCTCCTGTGTTCCATCATTTGGTATCAAAATTGATTTTCCAATGGCACGGAGAGGGCTACCTACAAGGGTTTTGATTGGCGGAGGGCCTGACTACAGTAGAGTGAGGCAACGCTGAGTGAAGTGTCGCCGAATGCAGTCGTCATGACATCGGCTCTTTAGGGGCGGTGCTACGATGGTGATGGGGATGGGGATAGTATGGGATGTCCGGTAGCACGGGATATCCAAGTCCCACATCTCAATATCATATATGATTTACCTTTTTCTCTAAAATTTCTGCTCTGTTTTATACTTCTGTTTTGGCTTGAGTCAATGTTGCTGATGTCACGACTTGTAGCAAGCCAAAGATCTGAATTCTGAAATGCAAAGTAGAAATGGCACCGTATTAAGGCTTCGCACATGCTTTCTGTACTTGCTACTTGATGTTCCGTATAAATTCCATATCTTGCATCTTTCCTCCAAAATTATATGCTGGAATCTCTATATCTGTCACTTTAATGTTGTTAAAGTTACACCTTGATAACTATTTTTATTTTCCGCTTCTCATTGTTGGTTACTCTCTTATTTCATTTTACTTGTTTTACTTCTTCCTCTAATTATGGTCATCTTCTGAAACAGGAAGATAAAGAAGGGAAGGCCTATGAAGAGATCAAAAAATGTCCGAAAGAAGAAGGCAATAGAAAAAGCTATAGCACAAAATGATAAGTCTGCTGAGAAAATACTGAAGAATGAAAGCAAGAAAACAAGAGTTCAATCTGCGAAAGTGCTGTATGACTGAATAGCTGAATGAGTCACAGTGCTTGGGAACATTTAATACTTTATTTTGCGATCATTGAATGTGTATATGGCTATTCATCTTTATTTAAATGCTATTTAGGGGCAATTTTCGAGTTTTGAAGTGCCATTTTGTTGTGTAGTAGTTATGACTTCATAAGAATCCCAATTCCCATGTATTTTGGATAGGAGAAAATTTACATGCATTTTAAAAGATATTTGTTACCAGCTTCTTCAACTAAATGAAAAGAATTTTTGTAGGATTCAAGAATGTGGCGGAGTTTCAAAAATGATTCCTTATGTAATTTTAAAAGTTATGTATGTAGTATATGTTTGGTCCTATATTGTTATTGTCTTGATCAGGTATTTATGGAATCTATCGGGTCTGCTAAGTGATTTTTGGATATTGTTGAGTCCTGTTGAGAACAACTCTCTTAACAAATAATGCTCCATTCTCAATTGATCTTATAATATAAAGTACAAATTTACAATAAAGCAAACTATGATACAAGTACAAAATCACACAAATTTTCAACAAACACTTTCATTGCACCTGAATAGCAAATTCTAATAAAGAAAATGTCAAAACCCCAAATTGATCTTTTATGTTTGTACGAAGTTTCATATTGATCCTTTATGTTTCAAAAAGTTTAAATAAGTCCTTTATGTTTGCAAGAGGTTTCAAATTGGTCCTTCCGTCCACTTCCGTCAATTTCTTAAGTTAAGTGTTGACGTGGCGTGTTGACGTGTCCATTTAAGCTGACATGTCATGCCACATCAGCATCATGTCATCACATATGATATTAGATGATGATGTGGCGACAACGTGTCAATGACGTGGCATGACATGTCAGCTAAAATGGACACGTAGGAGAGATGGTATGTCCACGTTAGCACGCCACGTCAGCATTTAACGGAAAAAATAAACGGACTTGGACGGAAGGACCAATTTGGAACTTCTTGCAAACATAAAGGACCAATTTAGACTTTTTGAAACATAAAGGACCAATATGAAATTTGGTGCAAACATAAAGGACCAATTTGGGTTTTTACCTAAAGAAAACTATGATATACTAAAAAACCCCGTTTGATTTCTAAATCAAAAACACCTAAAGCGAGCTTGTATTCATGCGATTCTCTGGGTTGCGATTTGAATCCAGCTCTTCATTCTTTCTGGGATCATTTCGTAGATCTCTGAACGAATGCAATACCCAAACAGCAAAAAAATACAGAACCAGAAGTTCAAAGCGACCCACATAATTCTCAATGAAATCAAGCTCAAAGTTAAAAGAGAAGCAACACTTTCCAGCAGAAGCATGATGATGAGTGGATACAAATTTCTGGTATACATTTCAGACAACGTTCCCAACACCAATATTAGGAAATAAACAAATTTGATAAGAACAACAGCCATCATAACAGAGTGGTTTTCTGCATAGAAAGCCTTTCCAGAGTCTGTGATCTTCAAGGTGAAGATTATCCCAAAGAACCAAGTGAAGAAATTATAACAAATCTCTAGTGTTTCTTTGAAGATATTGACCTCTTTCCCCCTAATTCACATCAATTATCAACACAAAGAGGCTATCAATGCTATATTATTGTCGGCTCTGTTAAAACAGAGTATGAAAATAAATGCAAAATTGAGTACTACTGTGTAGTGTACAATGTACTGACCTTATTGAAGGGAAGAGAGCCTTTCCAGCATCTATGATCTTCAGTGTGATGTTGGAAAACATACTTGTCACTCTTTCTCTGAAATTCCTTGGCATTTGCTGCCTAATATCCATCAATGAATGATAAAACAGAGAGGTGTATTTAATGGGGTTTTTTTGCTGCTACAGAGAGAAAACAGAGCAAGATAACCAATGAAAAACAGAGTAGACACCTTTGTCTATGTGGGCTTTTATAGCATTTTGATATTTTGTTTAGTTAGAGGGAACTATTCACATATATTAATATATTTGTTTGACCTAAAATAAACTCTCTTAAAACTTTGCATTCGGTGCAAAAAAATTTCTCACTGTTCTTTTTTTGTTTTCTACACCACACTTCAAATTATTCAATTTTTGTTTACATAAAGCTTAAAGCCCATATTTTTTTTTTTGCATTTTAATATAATTTAATTTCATTAATATGCCACTGTTTCATTAGAGTTTTAAACATAAACGTTAATACAATAATTTTTTTTCATTTTAAATGAATTTTATAATTTAGGAAAATTATTTACTCATAACTTTTTTTTTATAAGTTATTTACTCATAACTTATATTTATATTCAAAGACTTATTATATTTTAGCTTTAAATATTTAAAGTCAAAACACCTTAACTTTGGACCTCGGTGTTTTTGTGAGAGTGTCATGTGGAAAAGTTTCTTGCGTATAAAACGTTTTATACGTTAGGAGTTTAAAACTTGGCTAACTCAGAAATTAACACTTGCTTACGTTCCCTCTACCACCTATTAGCAAACAAACTACGAGATTAAGGCACAAATTAAATTATATTTAAAGGTGAATTTTATTTCTCTCAAATATTTTAACATTGTTTGGAGGGTTTTGATGAAATTCAGTATTTTAATTTTAAAAATAAAGTTAAGATTTATGAAAACTTTTAGATATGAGTGATATATATTTTTAATAACGAAAATATTGATTATTCTTGATACGATACTGTCATACCTATTGACCAAATTTACTTATTGATGGAGCTCACCTATCAACCGAGCTCACCTAGCTCCTTCGGTCGATCAAAGCTGTCAACATCATTCAATCATTACTCCTAACAAAATTTGATTACACGAGTGGGCCAGCCCCAAATATAATGACCATACTACCCTCAAAAGGAATATTATAAATATCCGACCCATAGCTCCGGTACACGACTGAATCTACTATTATCTGGCTTTCCATTATTCTCACATACCTTTACTGACTTGAGCGTCGGAGTCCGACCGGAGGGCCTTCCCCTGTCGTGATTCTTACCTTGCAGGTCATTGGAGAACTAAGGGAACCTTAAAGATTCATCAATTGTATTATCACGTTGTTATTTGGATTTAAATTATGAAATATTATAGGTAATTAAGTGGAAATAAAATAAATTAAAATTGATAAATTTATTTTTGGGCGATAGATGGAAAAGTGGAGTGCATGAGACCACGGTGAGTTTTAGCCGTGGAGATTTGTCGTAGGTGAAGAAGACTCAAGTGTCTACATACCTTGAAGATAAATCAAAATCCATATAGTTCGAAGAAGACTTTACATTCATGATAGTCGTTAGGTTAGAGAGTGCTTGGATAGGCATGTTGTATACTGTTAAGATGTAGAAAGGCCTATAAATGGGTCACCATGAAAAAAAGAGAGTTGTAAGAAGCCCTAAAATTGAAGAGCTCTCGAAGGGAAGAGTTCCTATGAAGTGCGAGATCGTTTAATGTGAATGTGGAGGCATGTAAGGTTAAGTGAAGAGAAATGGCAAGCTGAGGAACTTGTGATGTTAGATAAGATGTTTAGGATTTAGGCAAGAAAACTTATTTATAAGTCTTAGAGACGACTACCTTGAGTCAATAGCCTAGTACGAAATAAGTAATAGTACTCTAGTCATGTGCTACATACATCATTAATTTAACATACTCAAATATAATATTATAAAAAAATATTATAAAAGAAGTGTCTTAAATCCTAGAAAAAGTAATTAATTTTGAGCCAAATTAAATTCTAGAAAATGTTTACTTGCCTAAACGCGTGAAATGAACTTTTGCATATTGACAACATTTAATAATTAAATCCTATAAGTCTCAAATTAATTTCATGTACTTTAGTATATGTGAAACCAATGGTCTTAAACTCTTGATAATGCATTTTGCATCTACTTATTTATACACTACATTATGATTTTTTTTTTGTTCTGAATGTCTGATACACTAATGTAAACATAACAAACTAGCCCCTGTAATTTTTTTTTAAAAAAAAAACTAAAATGATGTTACAACTTACAAATGAGCAGGCCCACGATGGGCAAAGCTTTAAATGGGCCAAAAGCCCAAGTTGACTGATCGATCCAATCCAAATTAGTTTAATTAATAAGTATTATTTTGGTCCTCAATGTTTGCATGAAATTTAATATTGGTCTTCAATATTTCAAAAGTTTAATGTTGGTCCTCAAACTTTTATTTTTGTCGATTTTCGTCATCGAGCATAACACCGTTAACCTTTTTGTCGTTAAATGATAACATGTTATGCTTATGTGGCACATTCTCTCTCCTACGTGTCATATTTTAGTGACGTGGCATGACACATCACTGCCACATCACCCCACAATGTCACATCATCATCTTCTCTCCTTCATCAGCATCTAAGGTGACGTCATGCCATGTCATTAAAATATGACACGTAGGAGAGAGGGTGTACCACATAAGCATGTCACGTCATCATTTAACGACAAAAAAGTTAACGGTGTTACGCTTGAAGACCAAGATTGAGAAAAAAAAAACTTTAAAAAACTTTTAAAATATTAAAACTCAACAAAATACTTTAGCCTTTATTTATAAATATCTAGTGCTATTAACCGACGTGCACTTCGCGGGACCGCTAATAGTTCTCAAATCAAAGTAGCTTGCTCAGTGTTCTTATTACTTCTTACCGTGAAAGAATTGGAGTCTCCTCTCTCGATTTCTGTTTGGTCACTGAGGAACAACGAGAGTGAGTTTTGAGCTTCTGTTTATATCCTTCCTATTCTGCTATACAATCTTCAATTAGCTTCAAATTTGCCATTTCTTCCCGAAATGACATGTTAAAGACAACAGAATTGCTTTATTTACCTGACTCCTCTTCTCTGTGCTACGAATTTCAACTTCCTATTTTTTGTTTTTTAAAATTTCCTTTTCTGAATTTCGAACTTTGTTCCGTGCTTCGTGCTGCAGATGAGTTTGAGTATAAGCTACTGTGGAAGCTATGGTCTTAGATCTTTCAGAATATCAAACTGCAATCTTGACCGCAATTGTCGTCAAGGTGAGTCTTGCGAGCTGTTTCGCTTCATTTTGTGCTTCCATGTTGGTAATAACCTCTGATTAGATGTGGAACTATTGTTTAACTAATGAGATAAGTCTGTGTATCATTCAACATATGCTATATAATTCTTTTATTTAGTTCACTTGGTTCATTTTACTGTTTCGTTCCTTTTAAACATCTGTTACAAAAGCCTTAAAAACTTCCGCATTGTTTATGTTTTATCATTGATACAATATGTATGCCAATTATGTTATCCATAGCGCAATTGAAATGATATCATTTATGTGCTTTCTGCATGACTTCGAAGACAATCTTATACACTCGAATGCTTATTTGCTAGGAAAATATGTTTTTCCCATTGACACGCACAAGAAACCTTCAAAATCTGAGAATCTCTTACAGTCAACGTCAAAGATAAACAATACGAGCATGCAGGCAGTCATAGGTTCCATGACAGGTACTAGTTTTAATTCTTTGATGGATGTGGAGCATGTTATCAGCTTCCTTTCTCATTTTACCTTAGTTTCTTTAAATTTCTCACATGTTGTGTTATCTAAATAAACACCAATTTTCTAATGTGCTCTTCATGGTGTTTCACAATTCACACATTGACTTTTGTTTCGATTAGTTGTCATATAGGACACTCATTAAGTTGTTGCATAGGCTCTTGTGCAGACTTGTTAATTCTTGTTTATTTTATTTTTTCTGAAGTTGGAGATGGAGAAACATATTTACTTCAAATTTTATGTGGCTAATATTTGACACTTGGGTTGATTTCTTACTCAATTTTCTTTAATAGCTAATTTGAATGTTTAGATCTTAAACAACTTTGGGAAATCTATTGTTACAATGTGGATGGCGTAGAGTTTCAGATGTCACTGCATGCATATTTGAGTTACTGATAGGCATTTGTAGCATCCCCAGCGTTATTTGTGCTATCACTTAGACATTTGGTGGTGGTTGATTGCATCTGTAATTATTATTTATTTCCATTTTTTTCAGTGGCAAACTTGGTTGCACCACTAGTTGCAAAAGCTGTAAGTACAAAGAAATTTTTTCAAGAGTGTTCTATATGTCTTCTGCATCAATATCTAGAGATGTTTTCATTTCACTTAAATAGATATTTGCTATATTATATTTTGTCCTAGTCACAGGAAATTTTAAGAAGACTGTAAAACAATTATTCTACTATCATTCTGTTTGATTACAAAATACTCAAGTAAACCTTGCATATTGCACAACCAAACAAGAAATTGAGGGGAGTGCATGAGTGGCTCTTTTTGTTTTCCTTTTATTAGTTTATGATAACTTGGATGTTTTACAATGAACCCTTGATGTATAGTTGAAATAGTAGGAACTTATCCTGAATTATAATTAAATTTATTAATTGTTTTTTATAATCTTATAGGTTGACTTATCAAGAAATTAATCATTCCTTATAATGTAGATCATGATATTACCTATGATCTGCATCCAAGTCATAGTCATTGTATACATCTCAAGAACTTCAGTTATTTTCCTTCAAGTCAGGAAGTGTATGATTCTGTTTATGCTTTGGCCGATGGAAGCCTGGGTGACTGGTTTGGAGGCTTTCTGTATTCAGCTGGACAACAGGCCAACGTAGCAGTTCAAGACCAACTATCTTCTCTCAGTTTCACTAGGTATACCATGAATATTCACTGCATTTTTTATTATATAGTTTTCTTCTGAACAACATAGAAAAGTGGTTGATTTGTTTAATGCTAATGCTTATCGTTTGTTCTTTGCTGCATATTCATCTTTACAGTTTAGCAGTAATTTTTGGGGCCGGACTTGTAACCAGCCTTTCTCCCTGTACGCTGAGTGTCTTACCACTGACCCTTGGTTACATTGGTGAGCTTGCTTCTGTTTTGCACTCTCAATATTCAATCCTTTTTCAGATGGCTAAATTGTGGGTTGGAATCTGGCAGGAGCATTTGGTTCTGGCAAAAGCAGAGCAGAGGTAACTAACTTGCTAATACCTATTATTTCTTGACATAAACAAGTTCATTCTTTAGTTCCTCTTATTATATTTTATTGCACTATTTGAGGATTGTAGTCCTCAGAAATTCTAAAGAAATCATGGGAATGGCATTTAGCAAGAATGATTAATCAAATCAAAGTTTTTGTCTTTTTTGTTGGGTTTTGGCCATGTGTCAGCACTTATAAAACCTAGATTTCTTCAATGCGGAGTTGCATTTGTATGCTGTGGCTTACATCTTTTGTTTCTTGGGTTTTTCATTATAAATAGTTTGAGCTGGGTTAAATTGCATATTTGGGAAAGGTAACCCATCGTCAATTGACATACAAATTTCTTAAAAGCTGGTCCTTTTCCTGCACTTGCCTTATTTCTTTCCTTCTTCATTTGCACGAACATATATTTCTCACTAACTGCTGTCTTCTTCCTGACAGGTTATTGGCGATTCTGTGGCATTTTCCTTAGGCCTTGCAACCACTTTGGCTCTGCTGGGTGTAGCAGCATCATTTGCTGGAAAGGCTTATGGACAGATAGGACAAGGTTTACCATTGGCTGCTTCTGGTTTGGCTGTAATCATGGGTTTGAACCTACTTGAGGTATGTTTTATTTTATTTTTCAGTCCTTCTGTCTTTTTAATGTTAATGATCATGATTAGAATTCAAAGGCTCTTTTGAATTAAAGAGTGTAGGTTGTATTATTTGTTTTTTCTTTTGTCTGGGAAGGATCTCTTGCCCTTTGCTTTTGTGACTAACAAGTATTATAGATTCTCAATATTCAAACTTTTATGGTAGTTATCTTCTTCTCTTTTGATCCTTTAATCAGCTATGGCTGGCATTCTTTGTTTTAATTTGTGGAGTGCACACATTTTTTGAAGTTAACCAATCATAAACTTCCTTTCTTTTCTTAGCTCACCTTAGACAAATTTTGCAGATCATTGAATTGCAACTCCCCTCCTTGTTTGACAATTTTGATCCACGTGCAGCAGCTGCCAATTTACCATCTAGTAAGTTGGTGATGTTATATTGATTTAGTTCCTCCAGTATACATTAGCATGTAGAGCAATTTATATCTGAAGAAATTCTCCCCTTTAGGTGTTCAAGCATATCTGGCTGGGCTTACTTTTGCTTTAGCTGCCTCACCTTGTAGTACACCAGTGCTGGCTACTATTCTGGGATATGTAGCTGCATCAAAGGTATTCTGTATTTCATTTTTTTTTTTCAGTATTGCACCAGTGCACCAGTGCTGGCTTCTTCTCATCAACCTTTTCAATTTAACTGGCTATCTCTGGGTATGAATGAGTTGCTTAGGTGAAAGAACCAAGAGCTCTTCGTATTCCTTTAGAACCTAGGATCATCAAGATACCCTACATTACTTGCTCAATAATTTCAATAAGTCAGTTGAAATAACCTAGAAATGGCTTTCAAGTACATTAATAAAGTTGATTCTGTAATTGGGTAATATGAGGAAGTAGAAGGGATACTCAAATTATCAAAAGTATGCACTGAAGTTATTTGATTTGTATTTGATTAGAATCAAGTTGCACATGTTATCACTCTCACTCTTATGGGAATTAAGGGAACAATAATTTCTTGACAGGATCCAGTGATTGGAGGCAGCTTACTATTGACATACACAACCGGTTATGTATCTCCTTTACTCTTAGCTGCTTCTTTCGCTGGAGCATTACAGGTTTGTGTATAACTTAGTTTTATATAATAACCTTCTGTGGCATTTGTTAGTGTTACGTAGATATTTCAATTTTTCAAGTATTTAAAACCTATTTATATGAAATTTAAGCAAGATATATATGAAAAGAAATAAACATTATTTATTGTTTAGGACATTTACAATGCAAATCTTTTTTTATTTTTCTGTATATCATTCTAAATACTTGGGAAATCTAAATATCCTCATACCAAACACCACTTTAAGATCTCCTGCTGGATGGGAACGTCTTGTGGAAAACTGAATTTCTAATTCAATTCTGTATTGGCAGAGTCTACTTTCATTCCGCAAGTTCTCAGCATGGATCAATCCTCTAAGGTAATATTTGAACTATGAACTTTGAGTATCACCAAGAAAGAAACTTTTATTTTTTACTAGTTTCAAAAAGAGCCCTCTTCCTAAGTACTAAGTAGGATATGGCTATCACAGTGGCCCAGAAAAAAAAAAGGGTGAACCATTATCTTTGTCTTGATTTGTTTCTCAATCCCCATGTTCTAAAATAGATTCTTTGTTTCTGAAATATGATCATGTTTCAATTTGCTTGTTGTACAGTGGAGCACTTTTGTTAGGAGGTGGTCTGTATACTTTCTTGGATAGGTTATTCCCAGCCACAATGGCGATATAGAATAATAGACTTAAAGTTCTTAACGAACCTTGTACTACTTGAACAATTCCATGTATATATATACCTTATATATTCATTGATTGATATAAACTATAGAGACACAAATGGGACAGATTTATAGCATACCAAATTCTTGATATTTCACAAGGTCATTTCAGTGATTTCCATTTCCTTTTCGATTTTTAGTGGACTGCTTTACTACTTCATAACACGTATTTGATACAATCCAAGAAATGTGAATTTTATTAAAAAATTAATAAGCTCGAGTTATAAAAATATTTTTCTTTTTACCAAAAAATATAGCATAAGAATAAAAAAAATTCATTATTGAACAGAATTGAATTCTTTAGACGAAAATGATTTTCAGTGTGGATAAGATCATCATGAATGCAGCAGTAATAATAAATAATATCAGTATCACTAAGCTTGGTCTTTCGTTTGCACAGAGAAATGACATCATTAGGCTAATAGCTAATAATAATAATAGACGACCATAGCAAGTGTTTCAACTTCGAAATGCTAGAATGCAACGGAATCTTCTTGAAGCTCCGTGGCACAAACATAATGTATATGGCCAGCCTAGTGGGAAAGAGAAAAAAAGAAATCGACGACACTAGACATGTTTCCTAGTTCAGACTTGAAACCTTATCCAATTTATACAGAAATCAGTGCCAACACCTAACAGCTAGATCATCGATATTATGGTGGAATGGCCATTAGTAGAAGATTGTGTGTCTAGACTAAATTTAGGTTTAGGGTTTCAACATACGTATTTGGTGCACTAGGTTTTTTTATCTGAAAAGTTATTTTTTAATTAAAAAAGACCTTTTATAAAAAAAAATTTATTTAGGTAAATTTTTTAGAAAAAGTAAAAGTTAAGAAAAAAGTTAAAATTAGCCTTTTTTTAAGAAGTTGAAGAATTGAGCTTCAACTTAAAGCACTTGTAAAAGTTATTCACTTTAAATTTTATTGACTATTTTATCCTCAATGAAATTATAAAAAAACATATTTATTATTATTGCTATCAAAACCCTAGGCTCAATTCATCTATCGCCAAATTGAAGATAATTGGCGCCAAACCTCTGCACAATTTTCTTTATCTATATATATTACTATTATTATCAAAAACCTACGTCTATTCTACACCAAATCCTTCCATTGAGCATTTGATTGTCGTCACGTGAGGTAAGCGCCTTCAATTCTGAAATTCTTGATTCTCGTTTGCCATTGCCAATTGTTCTTTTTTTTTTTTGTTTTCATCTTTATTGGGATAGACTTGATAGATAGTTAATCTCCTTCTATATGTAACTTTGTTATTTTCATCTCAATTCACCACGGGGTATATATGTGCAATTCACGATTCTATCTAGACAATATTTTAATAAATAAAATCATGATAAGGTTATTTTCATCTCAATTCACCACGGGTATATAGACATAATCGTTACTCTCCCTTAATTCTTTCCAATTATATTAGAAGAATTAATTCTGATTTGAGTCTTCTTGAGCATTTTGAGAATATTGATGAACTTGAATAGAATGAACGTGATTCCAATGAGGATAATTCAACAATGCCTAACCAAGTTGGATGGGAGGAGACAACTGAAGAGGATATTAGACAAATGGAAGAAACAAGAGATGCTATCAGGGATCAAATGCCATAACATCATTAGAAGCGTTTATTTTATAAAAATTGTTATCTTTCGTGGGCATGTTCATTTTTATGAATTATTTATAGATACTTACAATAACTTTCTATTGTATTATGTTATGAGGACTTTCATTTATTATGTCTTTTTTGGTCAATTTAATTAATTAAAAGTACTTTTGTTATTTTGTATCCAAATAACTTTTATAATTTAGAAGTACTTTTATATTATAATATCCAAACATAAAATAGAAGTCCTTTAGTTAAAAGATTTTTTTTTAAAAGTTTGATAAATAAAGAGTTTTTTTCATGAGCCTATCGAAACAGGAAATGTTATCTTTTTTTGATCAAACGAAATGTGATCTAAATAGCAGGAGTAGGATGTACATATTATATTAGGATGCTTCATATATTTTGGGCCCAAACTTAACAAATTATACTATTTGGAGTGATATTCCATTATATGGAGATTGGAGAGTTTAATTTTAGGAGGTCGAACCCCAACACTATTCAGATTTCAGACCTTGTCTATATTTTGTTAATGAGTTTTATTTTTTCAATAAAAAAAGTTAAAGAGAAAGAGACAGAGATGTATGTCATTGTATTTCTCATTCTAAATGAAGTTTTGGCCGTAAAACAGATTAATACTCTTACAGGACTTCTGAATGAATGCCCCTCGTAATCAAGTTCGCAGATTATCGTTTGAATCCTAAACTGTGACCTTCAACATTTGTAATGCAGCACTAAACCTTCAGAATACACAAGGGGAAATAATAATAATAATAATAATAGGCTACATAATCAAGTTCTTTGGCATATAATATAATAGACTCCACAATATGAACATCCTGTAATGCAGCGAGAAAACAAAGAGGCAAAAATCGAATGTAAGTTTTGTAACTCATAATGCACCAAAATATTGGTCTTTTCAGACTCAAATCCCTCCCAACATAAACATTGCTTTACAATCCAAAAACTCAATCAAACTCTCTCAACGACGATTCACCATCTCATTGTACTGTCTCAACGATTCCTGCCTCTGCAACCTCATCTCCTCATTGAACTTCCTGATGAACGCCTCCACCCGCCGATTCAACTCGTCCTGACTCAGCGACGGCTCCTTCCTCATCCTCCCCGATCCCGGCGACGGGCTCGCCGACGAGTTCTTGCTCCGCTCGCTGAACGTCTCCGACTTCTTCATCACTTTCGGATTGGGTGGGGTATTCTCGTTTTGCTCCGTTAACGGCGTCACGTTACGGCGGTGGTGCGAGTCCCACGTGTCCGACTTCTTCAAGTGCCTCGTTAACGGCATCGCACGCCCCTCCGTTATCGTCTTCCACGTGCTCTCCAGCGTGTCATGCCGTTTCGGCTTCGCCACTCCCAAAGCCGCCTTCCCACCTGGACCACACACCATTCCATTTTACCGTTATTTTCCATTTTAACTTTTCAAATTTGAATTAAACTAATTAATATTTTTCATCCATAAAATATATTTATTATTTGTACTTTATTTATTTTCAGATTAAAAAATGGAAAGAGAGAGAGAGAGAGAGAAAAAGAGGGATTACCTTGAGGAATGGTCTTGGCGGATTTCCGGTGGCCGAACCTGGCGGAAACCGGCGATTTCTCGTCGTCTTTGCAAAACGACAAACCTAACGGCTCCTTTCTCTGCAAGCTTGTAGCCACATAACTCGGCGAGTAATTCAAGTCCTCCTTCCCGATTTCACCTTTCTCCACGTTCGAAATCTTCGCGTCCTGAGCTTCCGTAACCGTCTCCCAAACGACGCCGTTGTAGACAGCGTAGTCTGTCGTCCGTCGTAGATCGCCGGAGATCTTGATCGGTTCAGGCGGAGGGGTATTAACCGCGGCGCCGAAGCCGTTGTAGACGGCGTAGTCTGCCGACCGTATCTCGCCGGAGACCTTGAGGGAATCGGGAAGGAGAGTGGGGTCGTCGGGACGGAGGACGACGAGTGGGTCGTCGGGGCCGTCGTCGAGTTTTTTGTTGTTGTGGATCTTGGAAGAGGCGACGATGGTGATGATGATGCCGTTGAGGAGTATGTATAGGTAAGGAGGTCTTAGCCATGTGAGGAATAAGCTCCAAAAGGAAGGAACGTCGGAGACAATGAAATGGGAAAGCAGGGGAAGAGTGAGCTTGAGAGCCATAGCGAAGGACAGAACTCCAGTGGATAGGAGTAGGAGTTTGAGAGAGAGGAGCCAGTTTGAGAAGAAAGCCATTGTGGGTGTGACTTACCTTTCTCCGGAGGATTCAATGCTGTTAGATTGGTGGGTTTGTTTATAAGAGCATTCAGATTTTCAGAGAAAAGAAATGGGGATGGGTTTTGGTGTGAGAGAGAGTATAAATAGTGAAGAAGGCAAAAAAGAAGTGAAGGGTGCGTGCGTTTGTGTTGTAATGTGGAGCGTTGGATTAAGACCCGTCTATGAGTTCATTTTTGAAAAGCGTGCAATTTTTGTGGGGGTTTGGCGTTATTCTCTTTGTGGTGGGGAATGGGGATTGTGTGTGAGTGACTTTGGTAAATAAAAGATGCTCACAAGTCATAAGCATATGTGCTCTTTTATCCTTTAGGTTTAGGTCCACATGGTCATTGTCATTGACACGCAAAATGGAAATGGTGAAATATTTTTTAAGGAAAAAATTTAGTTGGAGACATAGATTTACACGGCAGTAGATTAGCAAAAAAAACTTTTATTTATTACTTATTTCTTTACTATAAGAATTTTTAATAAAAAGAAAACATGTGACATAAGTTTTTTGCACGACTCATTTTTTTGTGCTGAAAGAAAACTAACACACAAAGCTAAAGCAGCCTTAAAAAGGCCATTCCCAAATAATCAACAAGAAGGTGAAGATGTATGTCAATAGGAGGGGCCTCCTGGTTTCTATCTTAGCAAAAAAAATTTGCATGATTAATAGAGAAATGATATAAAAAATTATTTTTTATATGACAAGTCATAAAAGAGAGAGATAATATTAATTTAGATAATCATATGACAAAAAATATAAGGAATGTACTTAAATTTTGTTCTTAATAGAAACTTAGTCTTTAACTCATTAAAAAGGAAATTCTTATTAACATTAATAAATAAGACTAATTACTAAAATCCAGTATTTAATTTGGTGAAAAGCAAGGAGATAAGATAGGCAATTAATAATTGATCTCAGTCTAGTTTGAGTAAGTATTAA
Source organism: Senna tora (assembly GCA_014851425.1). Classification (NCBI taxonomy): domain Eukaryota; kingdom Viridiplantae; phylum Streptophyta; class Magnoliopsida; order Fabales; family Fabaceae; genus Senna; species Senna tora. Next base: position 29,658,700 of record CM026263.1, on the reverse strand, counting down.
TATTCCTGGAATATTAAACTTCATTCCTTTTTTATGACACAGTGATGATGGAGGAAGCATTTGAATTGTATATATAAATAGCAAGATTCCATTCCACTACTTCACTTCTCACTTCTCACTTCTCAACGGCTAATATTACAGTAATAATAATAATAATATGACCGTTGAACCCGGATCCGTTTTATGGATACTGGATTCCCGCCCCGTTATGGCTCTTGCCACGTGCCACATGCACGTGCGAAGTACCCTATCAACCAACACTGAATCCACCGCCCAATCCGACATCATATTCATATATATGTCAACCACTTTGACCTCTGCCTATTGGTCAGTCACCGCAAAAAAAAAAAAAACACTAACACCATATAATTTCAACATTCAAGGATTCTTCAACATTGAATAATAATTACTCCTATTATTTATTGGATTATTCTTTTGACTATAATCAAACTTCTTATTTGATGAAAACAAAACCCTTTTATTTTGTTTGGTTTAAACTCGTATCTATTCTCAAGCACAACGATTAATCTTTTTATCACTTGTAAGTATCTCGATGAATGGGATAATTAGTCCAAAAACTTAAGGTTATTCCATATTTAAGGTAACAAACCCCTGAAACTTAGTTTAAACAAGCCGTTTTATTAAATTATTCATCTAATAAATCCTCAACAAAATATATTTTCATATCTCAAATATATCAAGTCACAAATTTCAAGCTACAGTTTATGTAGAAAATTATTTGAACTTTAGATTTGAGTATAAAGTCCCCCTAGCTAGTTATAATACTTGACCTAAAATTCTCATTACTAGCTATAGTTCTGTTAAGATTTTAGAAGTGTTTCATGTAAAATTTGTAAGTTCATGAAGATTTTCTACATAACACCAAAAGTTGAAAGGAATTTTCTATATGAGGCAATATTTTTAGTTTATTAAAATATTTCATTCATCCACATATAAATAAGACAGCATAATAAGTTAAATACAGTAAAATATTTTGGTCCCGGCAAAGTACGAAGTTTTTGTATCCTCCAACAGGAACAAGATTCGGAGCTGACGTTGTCGTATATAATTGGATGTTAAGTAAGACAGAAGATTGTGTTTAGTTTTTTTTAATAATATAGTAAGTAAACAGGTTTGTAGATAGACATTAGAAACTATGATGTGGAGACCAAATACATAGAAAGGGAGAGATAACATACCATTGGATGGCAGTGGCACCGTCAACATCTTGGACACGTGACACGTGTCAAACTTTTATTGATAAAATGCGTAAGATGAGACTGTTAAATTACATATATAAATCTCAATTGTTATTGATCTCAATTCATAGAAGTATATGCGGGAAAAATAATCAATATATTAATTTCATTATTGTGAATACACCTTGTACAAATGAACCAACCACTCAAAAACAACAAGGGGGAAAAACTGAACTAGCTCTACAAATGACTTCCAAAGTTCCAACCCAACATAATCTGGAGGAAATACAAAATAACAATTTTTTTTTAAAGGTGCAATTTCCTTGATTTTAACTAATTCTCTAAGATATATATATATATATATATATATATATATATATATATATATATATATATATATATATATATATATAACATATAGCTGAAAGTGCCAAACAAAAGTCCAATCAGTGTTTGGCAAACATGCCTTGTATTAAAGAGGAGAAATCATCTTTAGTTGCCTGTGTAGAGGTTGATGATGACACTGTAGTAGCTGCTGACTGTGGTTTACTGACTCCTGTTGTTGTGGTCATACCATTAATTGGATTAACCTGTCCCAATGTATACAAACTGAAACCACAAACGAAAAGTTGGTCATTACGGATCTGAACTGAGGATGATTAATTGGAGTAAATCAAAATTGAAGACGACAAAACGAAATTTAAAGGAAAAAAAATGTTGGATGGATATTTTGAAGAACAAGGGCATTGCAATTTGCAGGTCATGTCGGATCAGTATGCAATATGGATGACTTGAATGAATAAGAAATTAATAGATACTTGCTGCAAAATTTGTCGATGAGTACACAACTTATAGAGCTCTCAAAGAATATTAGGACCAGTTTGTGCGTCTGAATGCAATGGCCAAGGATGTAATTTCTTCTCTAACCTATATTTTAAATGCATGAGAAGCTTTGCAACAAAAGAGTTTTTCCAATGGCATTCATCTAAAGGATGGAGTAGTTTCAAGATCAAGATCATAATATTCTTCAAAGCTAATACATCAGCCTCAAGTACAAAAACAACCTACAAGTAGCATTTTAGTACAGCAGTCTACAAGAAGCTACGATTTATTTGAATCAGTTGAAATAGTCTACCAAAAAAAAATCAGAAGAGAATGATTCAGAATTCTATGAAACATCAGGTGATACCCAATGCAAATCAAACCCTTGGAAGTAAAACAAACTCAAATTAAATTGGATTAAAGTAAACTAGCTAGTGACCTACCTAGATGTTGGATACTGCACAGGACTCACTGCTGGATATGGTGGAGTCATGCTCCTAGCCTAACCCAGAAGGAAGATGAGAAATTTAGTTGCTTGACAGATAAGAAATAATATATTAGTAATCAATTAATTTATGCCTTTCTGTCAGCAGTACCTGCATAAGTTTCTGCAGCTCTCCCGGACCACCCATGGGCAATACCCCAGGAACTGAGTAGCCAGCAGCTGGCCAACTTGGGACAGGAATATTGGACCCATTCAGTCCAGGTTGTGGTACACTACCAGGAAACCTTGGGTTCCCACCAGTAGAGTTAGCTGCAGCAGCCATTAGAAGGGACTGTTGCTGTGCCAGCATGGCAAGCTGCTGCTGATGCATAGAAAATGGAGAGACCATATTGGACTGCAGATAACCAAGTCACCACCACGTCAGGTAAATCATACTCAAACCCAAAAGAGGGGGAAAAAAATAATCTGTCAAAAGATCATTAGATGTTGATAACTAAACTCATTTAATAATAAGAGAACAATGGCCCAGATAATTATAGAGATTTATGCATTAGATAAGGCTAAAATTATGCAGTTAACGAAGTAAAAATTTAATATTAGGTTATATAAAAAGCATCAGAGCAAACCTTCTCAAAGAGGCTCATGATATCGCCTTTCAAATCTTTTTGTGGTTTGTCTGGAGCTACAGGTATCAATGAAGGTGAATCTTTAAATAGATCCTCAATTCCAGAATTTGACTGGGGTGTGCTCTCAACTGCTTTTGTGGAACCAGACTTCTCAGCTGTTGATACTTCTGCAGCGGCTGAAAGAATTATGGTAAACAATTTAGAAGCTTCAGTCAAATACAACATTTTTATCACCTGAAGAATCTTCTTTCCAAAAAAATGTATTATGTATGGGAACACCAGCTTCTGTTATTCCACAATAAGTATTTATAAATATAAAGATACTGACACGTAATACATACACTGAAAACCTGCCCAGTTATTATTATCACTAGCACCAGAACCAGCTTCCTCCGAGTTATTTTCGCTTGGGCCATCCATGGACAACATGTTGAAAAGGTCTGTAGCATAGTCAACTTTTGGAGGAGTATTCTGATCCATGACAGTAGCCTGTTTAGTTGTTTCAACCTGCGGTTCTGGTGCCGCTGGCTCCGCTTTCTCTACATGCTGAGGTTTTGTAAGAGGAGTTACCTGTTCACATATTGATTCGTTTTATGCAACTAGTAATGGTAATACTTTTCAACTAGTTATGACAAGTATTTGAGCAGCAAAAAATATTTTCTAAAAAGGGAGCTGAAGTTGGTGTTTCTCTAACCATTGACCAATATTGTTTTCTAGACATCTATTGCTATCTCAATGAGTGTAAAGCAATAACATTTTCCCAAAGGAATTAACAAAGTAGTTTTAAAATCGTATACCTCAAATTCTGAGTTCCCATAAAAAGGATAGACTTTCAGATCAGAGATATGAAGTAGTCAAGGGAGTATAAGCGGAATTATTCTGCCAACGTCATCCAATAGATATACATATCTCTAGTAATGAGTTGGCATATCGGCATGTAAAGATTTTCAATGACTGACTTCTGCTAAGATTTTCTTTTTTAGGATGAATCTGATATGCTATTTTTGTTCCTTGTTTCTCTTTTCAATAATTAATGTGGGACCACCTATCACACTCAAATTTGATTTTATATTACTTCGTTTGCTTATCTTAGAATTTCAGACCAACCCATGAGAATTCATTACCAAACTAAGAACAGACTTTGCAACTAAAACCCTACAACTAATGCAGGCATATGAAAAGGTGAACTAACAAAGGAGAAAAATCAGACTAACATATACATCAAGAAATATATTATATACCTGCTCAGGTACTTTTGGAGGAGCAGGAGCACTAATCCTTGTGGCAGGAATTGCATTTGATGGCTGATTTCTTTTCCTTTCATGAGAAGTGTTCTCAGAAGTAGGTGCATAACCATGCCCAGTTCTTTCTGTATGCCTCTGCCAATATGGTGTCCTCTCTTCCTGCTGTCTAGAAGGTGACTTCGGTTTTCCATCCCTTGGAAGCCATCTCTTCTCTTCATATCTTCAAACATATGCAATGAGTGAAACCAAACAAATGTCATCTTCACCCTGTACAAAGAATAATATAATCCAAATTCAAGGTGTTTAGATTCATACATACTTTGCCCGAATGAAGTTCTCGATTCCAACTCTATCATAATTTGGTGGTAACTCTGCTTCCCAGTAACTATTAGCTTTCTCATTTCCCATGGCTATAAAATAAAATAGATGAGAGTTCAATTATAAAAGAGAGTTATATAACTAAAACAAATAAAAAATAAATTCAAAATTGCCACAAGCTCATTCATGACCAATCAGATTCCCTTACATTGAATGAATGCAACCTGCTCTGGAAGCCAGGTGTCCAGAGTTGCAGAGCGAACCTGCAGGAATATCAATTAAAAACACTAGATTATCTATCAATACGAATCATATAGTCCAGAGAGTTAAGTCTATTGTCCACATTACAATAGCTGCAGCACATGAAGAGTGCAGATAACATGCTTCTACCATGTTTGGGCTTTATCACATTCAAAGGTTCAATTTCAACTTGAGTCTCCACATTACTCTACTTCTATGATATTGTAGTTAAACTGAAGTATCATTACAAGGAACATAACATCACCTTTGAAATATGTACACCGAGACTTCGATGTATTCCTGAGCATTGCATGCATATAAAGATGCCTAAGTTCACACTAGCCCATCTTGGACCTCTGCAAAAGCAAGTTTTCTTGGGAACTTGAGTGATAATTATTGAAACAAAATTAAATATACTGCACACAATATAAACACAATCCACTTTTGTTAACAAATTAGTTCTCTTTACTTGGTTTTCTACTATCTACTATCAAAGGATCCCGATCGGATCATTATTTCCATACAGATACATACTTAGCTTTGCAGTCAGCACATTCCCTATTCTCTGGCAATTTAAGAAGTCCTTCAAGTATCTGCATGTTTTGTGCACCAAAAAAAATATGGGGGAAAACATTATCAAAAAAGAGACAAGGTAACGGAAAACAATGAGCAGTCTCATGAGCAACCACATTCAGTAAAGGAAACTATCTGAATTAAAGTACATACAGAGAGAACTAAAGGATATTGAATATAATTTACTATATTATCAATTTGGTACCTAAAAGGTTCTTCTCTCTCCTGTATAGTCTGTTAAAGATTAGCACTATACAGTTTAGTCTTTAAAGATTTCTCTCTCTCTCACGTTTACTCCTTGAAAGATTAACATGATATAGTCCAATCCCTCCAAATTCTAAACCCTCTTACACATTTAGTCCCTAGGACTAATGTGTATAGGGTTTATAATTCACAAGGATTAATGAGTATAGGTTTTAGAATTTATAAAGACTTAATTGTATAGTAGTAATATTTCACTGATTAAAGAGTAGAGAGAAGATTATTTCAGAAACCATATTGTACTAATCTTTGAGGGACTGAAATTGAAAACTAATAAAAAAATGGTAATAAAATTATATAAATGATAAAATGATAAAGAAAACTATAGATAAATTGATGAGGAAAAAGAACAAAAACTGCAAATTTCTAGATATTAGTTTTTAGAGACAACGATTTTGAGGACAGCTAGAGCATAGAATCCAACTAAAAATGCTTCAAATAACCCCAACAATTATTCCCTGAAATGTTAAAAGATAAAAGATCAATCTAGCAACAGATACAACTCATTCTATAAGAGAATTTCAGAAAAGGCAGATCAAATTCTCAGAAAGTCATGAATAAGAATAACAATAAACCATTTACTTGCAGCAAGAAACCAAAAAATTAATAGCTAATTATGTGATAAACCTTCGGGGAAAACAATCCAACTTTTACCTTCGATATCTCTTATAGTACATACACACTAGACTGTGATTAATACCAAATCAAAAAATTCAAGATCGGTTATTTATTTGTGAATACGGTTCAGGAAAAACTAGCATTACTATAGACAATTCAAAAAATTAAAGAAGATTAGAAAGTAGAAAAGAAACCTTTTTATGCTTTGCGTTGAGCTCTTTAGAAACGTTGGCCTTCTCGTTCATGGTGACTGTATAAACAACACAACACAACCAACAGAAATGAAGAAAGGGGGGAAAATTAACCGAAGCGAGCGAGGGAGGAAGACGAAGATCGGAGGTCAAATTGGTCTTTTCGCAACCTTCCTCTTTCCTCTCTCTAACTCTCTCCTCTGCTTGAAACGCAACCCAAGCGGAAGTAATAGAATAGAGAGTGACCGCAATGAAGACCGCTCCTTGACTTTCATTATATGCTCTTTTCCATTTTTTTTTTAAAACTCTTTTCTTTTTAAAAATGGATCCAAATTCATCAATTCATTGAACGAAAAATTGATGTATTTGCTAAATTGTGATCCAAATCAAACTAAATCAATTGATTAAAAGTTACCTAACCTTTTTCCATAAAAAAAGGAACTTAACCTTTAACTTATATATATATATATATATTTAAATCCATATACATTTTAGTGCATGGCTACATGTCAAGCCCACTGATTAAAATAATTATATAATTAGATTAATTCATTTGGTCGAAGTGATGAAGCTAAACTAATCCAATCCTTTGTTCATTTATGCTGTTTAGGTGGTATAGAAAAGGAGGTATATTAAAAGAAATATTTTAGTATGAATATGATAAAATTATGGGTGCTACTAACAAAATCATATTATAAATGAATTTGACATTTAAAATAGGAATAAAAAAGTGAAGAAAAAAAATCCTAAATGCTCAAACCTTGAATTTGGGAATAACAACAAACAAAAGCATGTGTTGTTGGTATATTCTCTAACTTGTTCTAGTCAGTTTGTTACTATAAGAGAAATTTAGCTTAATGTAATGGAAGCAACTTTAGCTTCTGCCCTCTTGCAATTCCAAATGGTGTGTGTTGATTGCTTAAAGTAATATCACTTAACTAGTGGAATCACTGTGTGAGATTTGAGCTTATCATCATTATGATTTCATTTGAGAAAAACAGCACAGTTCCACTAAGTGATAAGCCTCCTCTTTAATTTAATGAAGTTTCATCTAAAAGCTCCATGCATGTATTAGTAATTAATTAAATTTTGTGATATTTGATTAATAATATATATACATATAGTTTAGATTTTAATAGTATGGAATTAACTACATATTGTAAGATTTGAAGAGAAAGAAAAAGCAGGTGAGAGTAAGGTGGCCAAAACCTTTATATATGCTCTTCATATATGGTGCATGGTGACGAATGAAGAAAGATAGGAATCTATTCTTCCATTTAATAACAAAGTGCCATGTGATCATATATATCCCTTGATTTGGCACCACCTTTAAGTTGTGTGGCCTACTCTATTTGTTTTTATTTGCATAAGTCTGTGTGGAAGAAAACCATATCTTTCTTGATTGTGCTAATCAGCTTTTATTTCTCAGGTTGCCATTCTCCCAACTTCTAATTCTTTTAAGCCTTTTTTTTTTCCTTAGGAAAGAAGATACTTTATGCAGTTAAGTTCTGTAATGAAATATGTTGTAAACCATAATTAATTTTATGTTTTATTAAAGGACAAAACTTATATGCTGTTGCTTACATGCTTTTGTTAAGGTCAATTTTTTTTTTTAATTGGTTAACCTTAGCAAAAATATGTAAGCAACAACATATAAGTTTTTTTCTTTATTAAATCATCTACGGTAAAAGCCGACTTAAAAAAATTTTAAATTATGTAATATGTGCACAAAACTCTTTCTATTATTTTTTTCATTTAAAATTATAATCCAACAATAACATGTTAATAAAGTCAAGTTATATTAATATATATAATTTTTTTAACCTAAAGAGGGTAGATGAGTGTAAAGGAGTAAGAGACTCATTTAATCATTTATTCTTAATTAAGTGTGAAGAGTTCGATTCTAATTTTGAGTATGGAGTAATTTTAAATTTTTGAATCAATTGTTCTATCATTTGAGGTGCCTACAAGTTGGATTAGTCAGTGTATTCAATAGTAGATATTCTGATTTATATATATACATATTGTAAAAATTATGAAGTATGAGGAGTTCCGGGTGAAAATTTGTAAATAAAACCATTTTGATAAAAGCTTCAAATATTTAGTCAATCCATTGAACATTAATTATGTAATGGTGTAAAAAGTTATTTTGAATTGGTTATTTCTTGGGAAATTAGATCCAGTGCAATTCGCTTCCGTGTAATTTCGACACAATTTTTTTAAAATGTACATTTTTATTTCATTTTTGAAGTACTAATACGGACTCACACTAACAATAACCCACCATGAATAGATTAGATGCCAAATTATTATCAATATTGACAAATATCATCACCTTAAATGGATTAGGGATTAAATTGTTATTAATATTGAAAAATAATCTTATAAAGCTATTTAGTGATGATATTTGTTAAGATTAATTATAATTTCGTCCCTAATCTATTCATAATAGATTATTATTAGAGTTAGTCCGTATTAATGCTTAAAAAATAAAATAAAAATATACATTTCAAAAGAATTGAATCAAAATAACCGGATACAATTTCATTTAGTGTCCAAAAATATATATTTTGATTCTCAAGCACTTCTTCCTTTGTTATTGAAGCGTGCCCATATTCAAGACGACTATCTCCATCAGCCCCAAGAGCAAGAGGGCTAGCCAATTTGCGCGTGAAGAAAGGCAAAGGCATCTGCGCGTGGGGGAACTTTCGAATTCATCGGCGTACCACCGCCCCCTCTTCTCCTTCTTCCCTCTAACTCCAAACTGCTTCTGCGTGCAGCAAAATCTTCTCGTAAGAATCCGACGCTCCTTGTAAGCCTACTCTTTCAATTTGCTTTCTAGGGTTCTAATGTTATTATATATATATATTGTTTTTCTTCTTTTTGCCCCTGTCAAGATGTTAGAAGGAGCGGAGAAAACAGAAACTAGAAATTTAAATTGCTTGTGTATATATATGTAAACAGAGACTGTTCTTCAATATTCTCATGCATACTTGGATCAAATTAACTTGTATACTGTACTCTTTACATGTTTTTAATAGATATATAAGGGGAAACTGTAGTCCAGGTAATCAAGATTGGAATGATAGTTTTATTTCCGATAGCTATGTTTATTTACTGTGGTTATCTGATTTCATTCCAATTTATTGAGGATAAACAACCTGTTCTTAGAGTTCTTTATTATTATTATTTTTTGATATTTCTTAATTATTGTTTGTTTGGTTTATTTAGTGAAAAATGGATTCATTGGATCACTTTAAGTGTAGTAATACCCTTGATCAAATGATTGAGGATGGAGCTACTAACCAGCCTACACCACAGAAACAAATGTGGAGTGAACAAAAACAGGCTGCAGTTCATGAAGAAATAAGAAGAATGAGCCAACTTCCTGCAAGAAGTACATATGTTAGCCATCGTTTGAGGGTTCTTAATAAAATCCTGCAGCTTATATCAATTCAGGTAGGTCCATGTGGATGCTATGTTTTGGCTTTTTATTGTGTGTATCATTTGTGCTAGTATTGATTATAAATTATAATAATTTAATACACGTGGAGGAAATCTAGAGATGAAAAAAATGTTGAATGCCCGAACGAGAGAAATGAAAGTTCTTGCTGAGGTTGCAATATAATTGGTTTACCTTTTTCTGTAGATTATTATAATTTACACTTTTGATTGCCTATCCATTTAAATGCTAACATGATGCTCTTAATTTTTTCACTTTGATTCTTGTTATATAGGCCCTCTTCTTTATTCATATGCTAACTAGTTAGATAGAATAGGAATTTTTATTTAGCAGGGCATAAGTTCTTGTTTGTATTTGATAATTATATGCTAGCTAGGAATGCGTGATTAACTGTGTTCTGTATCTTATTTCTTCTTGTTATGCCAGAGAACTGCAGCTCAGGAGGAGGAACTGGAGTTGCTTTTTGCTGGGCTCTCTCTATAAAAGAATTTATCTTGGCAGTGGTAAGTTTTGGAAGAATTTAAATTAGGTTTCTAATGATCATCCATCTTTACTGTGGTCTCTATCTATGCCCCAGCTTGATATGTTGGCTTAGAATAATATTTCCCTTGCAATGGTTGAACTTATGGTTATTTACAGCATGTTTGTAATCTATATTTATAATTTGAATTTGAACCTTTCAGTCTCATGTCTTTTATTTCAGCATATGAAACTAATTGCTATTTTTCAAAAAACAAATTTCTCCTCATTTACTTAGGCTTACACATGCACCAGCATTGTTGTTTTATTTCTTTTTGGGTTTCTATTGTTATAACATGATTAGTGCTACCCTCATCACCCCCTTCCCTCCTTGTGTTCCTTTTTGTCTTGCCATTACCAAGGAGGGTACTTTCTTTTTTATTCTGGTCAGCTGGTCTTTTATGGTAGGCCCTATCTTGTCTTGTTATCTATTTGGATAAGCTCTGATGGCCATGGAATTGACAACATGATTTATTTTGGGTTTGACTTTTTTTTGGATGTAGTCTTTTGGACCTTTCATGTGATTGATAGATGCAAGAATTCTTCATATTTGTTGTTTTAGTTAGCGTGGCTTATATTTATGCTAACTTCCAATTTGATGGGGAAGCATGCAAGATCATGATTCAAATTTATGTTTTTCAATTATTTAACCTTCCTAATTACTACTTATCAGTATTGATTGGCGTCTTCTGCACTGAGTCATATGCTTATTTTGTCTCTCAGTGGTTGTGCTCTAATGATAATTCTCTGGAATTTTAGGTCCGCAGGCATCACCTTTGCCTGGCCCATGGATTTCGAGAAAAATGTGGTTTAAACTTTAAAGTTTAAATATTGTCCATATCATATGTATAAATACGTTGGTGTCTTGGGTTCTTTTACATAAAATGCCTGAGTATCTTTTCTAGTCAATTACTATCCGCTGGCTTTGTATTTATCGTGGAGTTGATCAGGAAATAGATGTTATATACAATTATACATTTTTAAGATGACTTACTCATGCCATGTTGTCTCTTAAAGCGCTCTGTTACAAATATATATCCTCAACCTCAAGTAATTAACGCAGTGATTTAAAATTAAGTAATGTTAAGTTATTGAACTTCCTATTTTTCTACAATTTATTTTAACTTCTCATTACATGTATATGATGATATATGTATGCATAAAAAAAAAGGAATAACATTAACAACATAAAAAATCCGTTGTTTCCCCTAATTCACCATTTTGATAGAGTTCATGCTCGTTACGTGTGTAAAAGAATATGAGATTAAGAGATTAATTTATTTCTTAATAAATATTAAATAATTATTAAAAAAAATGCTTCAACGGACCTTCCTCATTCCGGTTCATTTTCCTCATTGCAGAAGTAGAGCGATAGCAACGGGAGAGAAGAACTGAGGTGGAGAGCAAGGGCAAATTTGTATTTTTCTTGCCAATTCCACAAAACTCAAGTCTTTTCTATGTATTTTACATGGAATTCAATTAAGAGGCTGAAGTACAAAATTTGGATTTGAATGCATTTTTAAAATTCAATTCCAAGATGCAAAAAATAATCAAACTAAAGAATTTAATGTAATTCTATTTTCAATTCCAATTTACATTGAACCAAACATAAGAGAGAAATAAAAATGAGATAAAATTTTTCTTGTATATTTTGTGTCTTCTTCCTCCCTCACAAGTTAACAAGATTGATAATTCATGATTGATATAATAATAATAATAATGAAAAAGTCCGTTGTATTAGAGTATTTTTTTAGTATTTTTATTTTTTTAGTATAGGGGTTAAAACATATTTTCAATTTAAAATAAAAACAAAAATCCATTACTTCGGTTTGCTTCTCTTCTACTCCCGTTTCACTGCAAAAGCGAGTCTCCTTCGCAAATATCCGATAAAATCTCTACCCAAAGAATCAAAGACGAAGGAAGAAGCTGCCTCTACGATATCTCCTGCTTGAATCCGTCGTATAGACTCAATGGCTGACGCCGTTGGAATTAACAGAGCACGCATCGGCGTCCCTGATTTCGACCTCCGCTACAAGATAAGCCAAGTCTTCGCAGGCCTCGTCAAGTTCGCCGTGGATTCCGCCGTCGATGGCTCTCGCATATTCATCCCTGGTTGGTTCCTTTCTCTCGCTCATCGCTATTGTACTTTCTTTTATGAGAGGTCAGTTCTTGGCTTCAGCCAAAATCTAGGGTTGTGCATGGTAGAGGAGGTAGAAAATGAGAACATGTAGATAGTTATTTAATATTTATTGCTGGCATGGATCTGTAATTTAATTACTGAAGTTTCTCTCTGTGATGCGTATTTGAGTGAGAGTTTTGTAATAATGCCATAATTCAAGGTTCATTGGTTCCTTTGTGCTATAGTGCACAAGCGGACACTCGTGGGCTTATGTGTGCCTGCAAAATCGAAGTAAATCTGGTTGTTTTTAATCAATATTGTGTGAAGCCTATTTAATCCAAGCTTCTTCTTCTTTTTTTTTTTTTTAATATGAACTTTATTTAGTCTAGTTATGATATGGTTATTCAATGCTCATAGAATACATACATGTAAGCTATTAAATCGTCTGAATTTGTGTTGCATTTCTACATTTCATTTCTGCATTTGTCGAGTTTGTCAGGTAAGAAGCAGGCACACAAGACAGTCCCGGAAGGATTAATGGACATACCCTTGTCGCCACCATTGAAGGCCAAGAATAGACCTGATCTTAAAGTTGCAAATGACATTCAAGTTCAAACAAAAATGAAGGAAGTGGAGGAACACGTGATTAATCTAAAGCAGCGTTACATAAGCTCAAATAAGTGTGTGGAGGGATCGGAGCCTCCAAAGAAGCCATTGGATGGTGACCTCAAGGAAATAGATATACCAAAGAATGGAAGAAGAATTTTTATTCGGTCACGGCTTTAAAATGGATTATGAATGAGAAGATCCGGAGGTATAATTTAGAAGAATAGTTCAAATAACAGCTGCCTAGTTGGGTTTCTCTTTCCCCTCTCTCCAAGTTTGAAGGAAAGGTGATGATAACTATCAAGTCCAGAGTTGAAGGTTGATAGCCTGACCTGAACATTTCTGTAACTTGAAGGTGAAGTAGGTGGACAAATTCTTATTTCTTAGGTATAAATATCTGTTTGTATATGATATGCGAGTTCTGCATAGGAAGAATGATCCTAAAAATTGAATGTTCTGCATCATATTGTACTAGAGAATTTCAATTTCTCAAGTGAGTTATCAAAATGAATCCTCTGCCGTTGTTTTTTTTTTTCTGCCATTAAAGAGAGAAAGAGACTCTATATCTCTATCTCTACAGAAAATGACACAATGACAGAGGATTCATTTTCGTAGGTTACCTTGCAACTTGTTTCTGCAAATAGTTGTCAGCGTTTGTAATATTTTGGAAAGTAGTAACTAGTAACAGTTTTCATGAAAATCTAGTTTCAATGGAAACACTACTACATCATGAAGATATGTTCGAATAGGTCTTCCGCTCCTGTAAGAATTGCGGATATTGACAATTTATGGGAAGAATGAATTTTATTGTTGAAGCGTGTTCGAGCTTGAGGGACGCTTCAACTATCCCTGATATTTTTTTAGAGTTATCTACTTGGATGAAAGTCCCTTTTTTATTTTTTTTTCTATTTTCTTTTGATGATTAAGAATTAAGGATTTTATATAAAAAAAAAAAGAATTAAGGATAATCACAAGTCACAATGTTTATATAGAATTGTCTATTCTCTATTGGACTTAGGTTTAAGGTTTAGGTGGGCCTCATAAGTCATAATAAGGGAGCATTATGTCATAAAACATTTAAAAAGCTCATTTTCTGTTTTTGAAAAGAGTCTTTCACATCATATTATTATCACACATTGACAGACAAATAAAAGGAGAAATGAAAATTATATAGGCCGTTATCAGAATTCAAAAGAAAGCAAAATTTTTTTAAAATTGAATACAAGAGTGTCAAACAAACTATCTTTCACTCAAATCCCCACCCCTATTATCCCAATTTTAGTTATGATCCTTCAACAGTACAATGCAATAATTTTTCTCATAAGCAAATAATTTTTGTATGTTGTTTAATGGACCCCTAACCTAAGACTTTCTCCAGTATAGCAACCATGGCAAAGAATTCTCTCATAGTATGCAAATCTTGATCATGCAGTCTTCCTATCAATGTCTTGGCAAAATTTACTGACTGAAATTAATTTCCATCATATAGACTTCAAAATTTCTCCAAGAACTAGCCCCCACTGAGTCCAATGGGTGCCACCCTGCATTTGGAACGAACATGAAATAAAAATTAAGAGAGGCTGAGTGGTATTCAGATCAGCCATTACCAAATTGGAAATGGATAAAAGATAAGGTAAATTGAATAAATTCCTTAAGCATTTGCTCTAAGGTTTTTTTTTTTTCCTAATAAAATCATAACATGTGGAGGAACTTCTTAAGAAAAGTAATCATGCGGTGCTATGTTATAGAAACGATTCGTGAGTTATATTTTTATGAAAGAATCTTATAGCAAACATGTAGAAAATTATATCCAAAATTGTGATACAAAAATGCAAATGCTCACCTGGCAGAATACAGCAAAGGGCTCTCTAAGTGGTCCATCACATGAAAGTTCACTAGTACTCCCATCTATGAAGGTTCCATCAGCAAAGATCACCTGTGGAATGTGATCAATATGAAAGCCATGGTCAGCGTCTATAAGGAAAGACAAAGTCATCATAAACATCTTGAAAAGTCATATTCTGGTGAGACCTCTGATGCATATCCAGGAGTTGTACCCGCGACAGGTTTGGTATATGAACCTACAGGGGAGCTTCTCTGAACTGCCTCACAAAAAGCAAGGAGACGTTCCCGGCTTCCAAGCTGTACAGCCTAAAATGCATCGAATCAAAGATTAATTATAATGATTTATTTTGATGAAAGGAAAACTAAGCAGAATCAGTATGAAAACCTGCACTGTATCAGACCGGGGTACACGAGGGAGTGGCTGTACTTTATAGCCTTTAAATGCCATAACTTCAGCAATCAGGAAGGAACCCTTACAAAGAGTACAAAATTCTCAATACCAAATACAAGCAAGGAAAGTGCAAACTACTCTACTATTAAAATGCAGAATCCAGTACCTTGATTGCTTCCCCAACCATTTGAGGTGAAAGAAACAATCCCTGGAAAAAGGACCGCATGATATCACCCGGGGTTGAGCCACAATCTACACCAAGCCCTGGTGCAGAAAGACGGGCAGCAGCTGCTTCAACCAATTTCCTTCTCCCAGCAACATATCCACCACATGGTGCAATTGTTCCTCCCGGATTCTTTATCAAACTGCCTGCGATCAAATCTGCACCCTGCCAATCAATATTGGACAATATGATCTCGCTCATTTTTGGGGAATGAAGCATCGTTAAATTGAATGACATACCACCATGGGAGGCTCAATGCCTTCCACAAATTCGCCATAGCAATTGTCAACCATGATTGAGCAGTTGGGATTCTGCATCTGTACACACACATATATATTTAATGGGTATGTCACGGAGCAAAGAAACCAAGGGTTAATAGTTCAAATTGCAGGAACTAATTAACGCTAAGGTAATAATTTATTTGTACTAAAGAAAATTGTTATTGATAACCATAGTCAAACAGGTCTAGAATTCTAGCATTTTAGACAGAGGAACTTTAAGATATGCAATCTTTTAAGTCACATAAGTTAAGTGGTTGCCTTGAACAGTACTACTTAAAAGCATTTGATTACGATTGAAAGCAAAATACAATAGTAAAAAATCCAGAACCTTACTTTGATTATCTTTATTGCCTTCCCTATGTCGTTAACACTCAAACTTTGACGCCAAGAATAACCACATGACCTCTGTATGAGAGCACATTTTGTTCCAGGTTTGACAGCAACCATGAGGGCATTCCAGTCAAGTCCACCATCCTCAGCAAGCTGCTCGGAAAAGGTCATAGAAATCTCATAAAAATCATAAACAGATAAATATACTAGGACTAGGCTTAGGCTTAGGCAGAGTTTCTAAGTCTTCGTCATCGAGTTCTCCAATAAATACATGACATGTGGAGGAAATTATTTTAAAGACTTCATGATATGATGTTGAAAGGTAAAAACATCAACTTGTCGTGATTTTATTATGACACTTGATAGCAAACAGCTAAAAACTATACCCAAGTTCTCTCCTGTATAGTAGCTAGTATCATACCGGAACTTCTCGGTATTTCACCCCGAAATCTTGAAGAGAACCAAGTCCACCAGAGTCTCTCTTCCCGATTACTTCCTCTAGGGTGTCATAGGGAGCACCAGCTACTGCCAAAAGCTGATAGCTATATCAATCTAAACCATATTCCAGTTATAAATTGGGCAGGATAATATTGTAAAACTATCAAGATAAGTTGTCAACAAAGAATGAAGAGCAGAAATCATGTATGAAAAAACAATGTTTTACCTCATCCCCGGGCCTCAATAGAGCAAATAAAGCACATGTGATAGCATGGGTACCTGAGAAAAACTGAATATAGAAAAGATCAAGAGAATAGTATAATTTCCAATTTTTATATTGTTAGTTTGAGTAAGAAGTACACCTAACAACAATAATGTAGTAGAGGAAAACTGAAAACCTGAGAACGAACTATGGCTGATTCAGCCCCAACAATTTCTGCAAAAGCCTGGTCAAGAGCTTCTCGTCCCCCAGCTTCATCATGACCATAACCAGTGCAACCACCAAAGTGCTGATAGCAACCAAAGGCAAGATAACAACCATAAAGGTTCATATATCACAGGGTGTAAGAATAGACAAAAACTAATGAGATACTGACATAGGCATTTAGCCTCCTGATCTATCTTATTTATAGATTGACAAGACTGATGTACATCCAAACATATCATTACTATCCAAGTGCATGCTTACATGAGATCCAACTCGAGCATTTTGGAAAGCCTTGAGAACACGGGTGGTATTGCACGCCACCAGATTATCCACAGCTCTGAACTCTGAATGCAAGGCATTTACTGCTTCGACAACCTGCACTGCATATAAAGGAAACCATAACTTAAATTTTCCCAATCCATCAAGCTCTCAGCATTATAGACTGTTACCAGACGCCCTAATTAGTTCAACCCTAGCAGTAAATCAGAACTACGTTGAATTTCAAAAAGAAATACAAGCTCAATATCAATGCCAATGGCTTCTCCTTCTTCTTTCCTTTCTAAGAGTTCAAAGTTGAATTCAACTTTATCCAGCCACCTTTTACCGATTTGACTGGAATTAATGAAAAAGCATTTAGTTGATAGAAAATTAGAGTTAAAACTTGAGCAAAACACAGTACAAATTTTGCTGTTCTTCCTCGACAATTCACTAATTTCATATCCTATTTCTCATATACTATAAAAACCATCAAGATACCGACTTTATAGTTAAGCAAAGGAACAAAGGGGGGGGGGGGGGGGGGGCGGAATCTAATTGTTTTTATTTCCCCTCTAGTTCTCAACTATTTTCAGGCAATAAAATGATAGAGTAAAAAAGAGATAGCTCGGGGTTTAAGAATTAAAATATAAAACCGAAGCAATAGTACATAAAATTACCTCCGGGACAAAGGGTGTGGGATGATGAATATGGAGATTGATAGGATGTGAGAGGCGAGAGGCAGAGCGAATCGCAGGCATTGGTATGGAGGGAAGCGTTGGATAAGCAGAAAAGGCGCAGGATAAGACCCACATCCTCTCCTCAAGGCGGGAATGGAAAGTGCTCTTCCTTCGGATTACTAAGCTAACAATTATACAACATATACTATTACTAAGCACCACCATTCAAACACAAATGGAGTTAATATATAGTTGTGACTTGTGACCATCTCCATTTTGCCAACAATTGCAATTTAGGGATTTGGGTTATCACCACAACAACAAAAAAATTGTTTACTCAAAAAATTTTTTTTGGTCTAAAAAATGGTAGTAAGGGAAGGCACTCCCAAGTACTACCAGACAGAGCATCAGTGGCATGTTGGGGAGACCAACATAGGCTCAACCCAAAGAATTACTGCACAGACTTAAATCGTAAGCAGTTTTACCCAATCGCAGATCTATAGTTTGTTTCATGACTTTTTACCATCTTTTGTTATTTTAATTACATCCAAATTTTGACAAAACTAATCACATGAATATTGAATTGATTAAATGTATGTTCTCTTATATTTTGAATATTTTCACATTCTTTATCCAATTTCCAAGATTAAGTGAACAATTTTTTTTGAAAGTCAAAATAGTGAAACATATATACTTTCACAGATTATTTTAACAATTTAATTTAGTGGAGACATATTTTTAACAATATGTTTATTATTTTACTTTTACATGATTAAATTATTTCCATCAAAATTAATTGAGACCAAAGTTGAATAATAGAGTTGAATGCACTTTAAACTACACGGGGTAAAATTATTTTGGTGCTATAAACTACAAGGAGTATTTTATCCTTTATATATAACCAATTTAATTAGACAACTTTTTTATGTATTCATAAAATTTCATCTGATTTTTTTGTCTTTTAATTACATTTAAAAAGTCTCATTCACTAGAATTTATACTTTGAGTCTAGAAAAAAAAAATCAGAATCTTAAAGTAGAAGATTGAAAGAAAAATGAAAATGGTTAACAAATTAAAGATAACTAAATAACAACAATACAATTTGTGATTAAATAGAAAAATGCTTTGACATTTTAATTTTTTATATTCTTTTAACACGTGGGCTTTATTCAAAGCGAAACTGTAATTAAACGGACATATTTTTACCAATTTAAAACATAATTTTTAAATATTCATAAAATTACTTTTTAAAAAAGGTAAAATAATGTATGTCCATATAAAAAGGTCTCGGTCACTCTTATTAGGTCTCACAGATTAGAAGGCACCGAATCCGCCGTATCTGAAGAATCCCTAAATCAAAGTATCGAAGGAACAGCGAAAGGGCCGACACAGATAAAGAGATAAAAGCAACTTTTAAAAGAGCATAATTTCCATAAAATGACACAAGGTAAATTCTAATATGTTTAATATATTTTCTTTGTTTTTCAAAATATAAAATTTCATCTATGGATTGAGATGTCATACATGCCATTGATAGGGATTTCTTTCAAGTGACATATGGTTATCCTTTGAAATGGATTCTATTTGGTCAAAAAAGAAAATTTCTCAAACAAGAGAGCACATCAACTCTTTTTTTTTTATAAAAAAAAACCTTTATTTCATATAAATTTGGGAAATAGGAATGTTTTTGCATCTATGTTTTCCATTTAATCTTGTGGGATCTGATGTGTATGAATTTTTAAAGTTGCATATATTTTCATTTTTCAGATTTGAAGTTAGTAAATTTCTAGTCAAATGCTTCATATTGATTTGAAGACATGATTTTTAATTTATTTAATCATTTTAAAGAAAATCTAGGTCCTAGATTTAGATTTGTTTCAAATCTAAGACATAGATCTTGATAACCATTTGATTGGTTCTAACCAAATCTTTTCTTTTTACTTCTTCATATATAGCTTCTATAAATTTCTCTAATAACCTTGATTTCTAAAGATATTTTCTCTTCTTTTTTCAACATTATTAGATGTTGTCTTGTTCTCTCGTATATAATTGTTTTCATGAACAGTAATTTTTTTCGGTTGGACCTATGTTAGTCTCTCTAACATGAGACTGAAATTTTACCCGATAATACTTGAGAGTGTCTTTCTTTACTACTATTTTTTTCAAAAAAAAAATTCTAGTTTTCTAATGAAGCAATAGCATCTTATTAATTAGCTAAAGCCTTAAAGCATTGGGAAATTGTACATTTAGAGTTTTTATTTAATTGTAATCAAGGAAAATATCTTAATAAACCCTTTTATGCTCTTCCTTCATTCTCCTCGGCCTAAAGTCTAAACAAATCATGATTTGGTCGTCTTATTTCTCATATTTCCACCTTTTTCCTTTGAACTAAAACCTTTTGCATGGCACTTATACATCCTAATTCCTAATAAATTGAAGCTTATAGATATTATTCAATTTCATTTTATCTTATAATTATTATTCTTGGCTCTAATTAATTGCAACTTATATTATTTTTGTGATGGAATAATAATTAAATAGGAAAGGGAAAAGAAAAGGTTGGTGAGACGACTGAGACTAATAATAAAGGGAAGGGAGTTAGGTTTAATACAGCACACCTGAAAGAAATTGTTGGTTATGAGAGAGGCAGAAACTTCGTTGAAGTTGGATGTGGTTGCACCAACAGAAAATATGGAGACTTTGGTGGGAGGCTTAGAATTCAACATACTGGTGAATTCTCCATCACTTGCCATTGCTATGAAGGATGCGAAAAAGGCAAGTTAATTTCATTTACTTTTCATTAATTAGTTCAACTCGTCTTTACTATTTACTTGTTGCTAGCTATCAATATCTTTGATACATTGTAAAGAGTTTACAAAAATGAGAGTTCTTTGTTCTTTGGAAGAGCCATAAATTGATAGAATGAGAATCAATGAGATGCTTATGGATGAGAAACATGAGTGATTGATTGATTGTCTTAATACTCTTTTAAAATGGTTTCAATCTTCTTCCAAGTCCTATTTTTAATTCTGGAGCACAGATGATAAGAGGTCTGTGTTCTCTTAATCATCATCTCCCAAGAGTCGTCCACAACAATGGACTAACTCTGCAATACTTAAGGAATTAATCATACCAGACTGCTTAAAATGCTCACACATTTAGTTGGTTGTACTATATATTTATGAGCAGTGAATGTGACTCCAAAGGAATTTGAGAAACATGTTGGGAAAGAAACAAGGAAGTGGACAAGCAACATTTGGGTTCAAATTGATGGAGAAAAGGTGCCTCTTGAGAAGTCAAAAGTGATGAAGTACTACAATCATAAAGCAAATGCCAAGAATTGGAGCAAGTTTGTGAGTCGCAACAAAAAGTTTCACAAGGATGAGTTCATTCGTTGCTCAAAGTGCAACAAAGAGCGTAGGTTCCGTCGCCGAAGTGCCAAGGAAATGAAGGAATACCATGATGCACTCAATAACAAAAACTGGGAATGCTCTGAATGGCACTATAACAAGTAAGTTTTTTTTTCTTTTTTATTTCACTCAATTCTCACTTCATAACTCTCACAACACTATACTTCAATAATACATCCCCATTAATAAATTGTTTTTGTTTCCTTAACTTTCTATGTTCTTTTGTTGATAGATAAGTTCTTGAATAGATACTTCAAAGACTTTGGTGGTTTAATTTTCAAGAACTTAGGTAGTATGACCTTGAATGAATGTGTGAATGTTCTTTGAAGAGTGTGTTTGAACTGAGGAAAATGAAAAGAAAAGAAAAGAAATGGAAGTGAAATTTTTGTTTTAACAAATTTCATTTAGACTGCATATGATATTTTAAAGGTTAAAAATGTCAACTTTAATTAGATTTAAATTATCGAAAATGTTAAAATTTAAATTTTATTTCCTTTTTTTTTTATCTATTCTCTTCCATCTAAACATACTTTAAGAAGAGTTGTCAAGCCAATTAATGAGTGTTCTCTTAAGAGAGAGTACATGTTTAATCAGGATGACTTGAGATTTTATATCGAGCAAAGCTCAAGAACCCGTAAAAAAAAAACTTAAAAAAAAGGAATCTAATGAAGAGCAGCACATATTGAAAACTTAAATGACAAGTAAGCATTGATGTTCCTCTTCCTCATTGGTTCCTATTCAAGAATTTTCTTGGCTAGACATACAAATTGAAAAGAGGGGGAAGTTTCGAAAAAGTCTAATACTTGTTTTGGTGGGAATATTCTGTTGGGAGTGGAATGTTGATCTAAAGTTGCAACTTCTAAAAGAAACAATACTACAGCAAACCAAAGCAAAGCCTTTGTTGAGCTTATGATACTAGAGAAATCTAGGTATAATGCCAAACATTGCATGTGTATCTATTCTATTCTATTCCATGGTCTTCGCAAGCAAATGAAGTATGTGAAATTTTGGCATGTTTCAGAATAACATGCGATGAGGAAGAAGAGAGAGACAATCGTAAGATGTATCGAGGCTGTCCTGCTATTAAGCATTGCCGAGGTTGCAACTACTGTATTTGTAATGGCTGTCTCAAGTGCCGCTTTTTGAACTGCAATTGCCAACCCTGCACTGATTTCATGACTGAAGCCAAACCTTAGTTACCCTCTTCTTCATATTGCTAAACTCCCAAAATCATGTTCCTAGACAAGAAGGTGCAAGTATCTTTATTTGGTGTCCCTTTATTTTAGTCGATTTCTGAACTTATTTGATATTGTTTTGGTTGATTTTGCTAAGGAAACTTCCCTTGGATGATATGACCAACTTCTTCAAATTAATTGATCATGAAATTATTTGTACTGCTATGGTTGATGCTTTTTGGTAGTATTAAATGTCTTTCTAAACATATAATTTTTTTACTTTCTAAACTTTATGAGTCAAGAGAGGGTCCTTAGACTCTCCTTTCTTGGTGGTCCTCTATTTCTCCTTTAGTGGATTTCACCCCTAAATCTTTGTGTCACATTGATTGATTGATGTTCTGAAAGCAATTTCCAGGTACAACATCCTCCAGTAGACTTTGAGCCGAATTTACTAGCATAATTTGGCTGTCTAGTTTGAGATAATTTCAAGCCTTTCTAGAGTAAAAACTCAAATATTTTAGCTTGGTATATTTAGCAGCAAACCAAAAGAGCCAGCCAAACAACCAATCAAAAGATTATACTAATCCACATACCTCCACACTTTCTACACATTCACAGAATCAGTAACGGAATTAAAGAAAGATATAATATACATGTACACATGAACATTGAGTTTTCATAAATATGGTGTTGGTATGTTTGTTAATGTCTACATGAACATAGAGTTGGATAAATGATACAATGGTTTGGTCTAGTACCACTCTTCTGTGTACTCAACCATCGCTCCTGTCACAATGAACTGCTAATACAAAGCCTTCAACAGCTTGAAATTCTCTTAAAGTTACATCATTGGTCTATGCTATGGCTCTATGATACAGATAGTAAACAGGTCAATACAAGACCTTCAGATATAAAATCATATCTCTGGTCAAATCTTCAGAAACTTTTATCTCTAAAAGTAAATCAATAACCTACTTGGTAAGTCTATAAATACTTACACCTGAAAATCATAGGCGACGCTCATATCTTGCCAATTCTTTTGTGAAGGGCATCTACCGACAGGATGCCACAAACTTAAGGAACAGAAACTAACATCTCTATAGAATATGGTGTTGTCCACTGACTAAGCGATTCCTGCCTCTGCCTCTTCGTGAGCTAGCAATAGTGGCTATTAAGGAGTTTCCTGCAATAGTTAAAGCATTGGATCCCATAAGCTTCAAGCCAAGGTTTTTTATCAAATATGACAGCCTATTTTCATCCCCTCCAGTTATAAGTTGCAGATGGTATGCCTGTTCACGAGATATAATAGTGTAAAGCTGCAATGGCAGCTTTGTGGAATTCAGATTGCTGTTTGATAACTCTACCCTATAAGTTTCTTCAGCATTCCCAAAAGTAATTTGCATAAGCCCCATTGACTGAGGGTTTTCTGACAATGGATCAAATAACAGAGCAAACTTCCCAAATTCCAGATCAGGCTTCTTGAATAGGTCCACCAATATATCATTGATTAATCCAATATTCTTCGGCATGTACTTCCTCTGATTATTTTGTCGAAACCGAGTTGCTTGGTAAATGCGAGAAGCTTCTCTTAAGCCACTCAAGAAAGCACCATGCATAGTAGCTGGATATTGCCTACTTGTAGCCTCACCAGCAAAGAAAAGCCGGTTTCCAACATTTTCAGCGAGTATATCATAATCACTGCCAGATGATTGCACACTAACATGAGAGTATGAACCATAAGAAAGAGGATCGCTGCCCCATCTTGTACAAATTGTTTGTATTGGGTCGGGCACAAAGATGCCTTTAGGGTTATATATACCTGCAGAAGGCAGTATAACACATGATTGACAGAGAATACTAGAGAGAAAATCTGTAAGAGATAAAAACCAGATATTTCATAAACAACATATGATACAAAGGATCATTGACTTTATATTGCCAAGCCTATAATACCTCTGAGGGTGGTCAAAACTCGATGAAGCAAAATGGATGGATCTGTAAATTCAAAAGCTTGCGCAGCTTCACCAGCCACAAGTGCAATAAGTGCTGCACCTCCAGAAACAGTATGGTAACTGTAAAACAGGAAGAATTCTCCACGTTGATGACTATGTTCATTGAGATGTCCAAATGTGTCCAGATCTTCCCCCCAAAACACATAAGGAAAGACCATTGCAACTTTGTTCAGAAGCCCAAACCCCAGCCTCTCTATTGCTGTCAGCTTTCTTGCAGGTAATTCAGGTTCAAAATAGATGGTCTTCCTTTTCAAAACTCCAAGTGGTACAGTGCATAAGACCATATCCGCTTGAAAGGCTTGGTCCCCAGCAATAACCTCACAACCCTCACTTCCATATCTAATAGTATTGACAGTCTTTCCATAAAAAATAGGAACTCCTTCACATAGAGCTTTTATCAATCTCCAATTGCCTCCGGCAAGCAAACAGTGATCACCACCCATCTCATAAGGATCATCCTGATCCCAATAGGCAGCTGACAAATTTGAAAGACATCCAGCGTTTGCATATTCTAAATTTGCAAGATGCCAATCAAGCAATTGCCTCTCCTCGGTACTTTTGGCCACAGCATACAAAAGCTTGAGTGTTTCCAAGACTGAACCAAGAGAGATATCACTAGCAAATCCACCCATTATCTGCCTCAATTCCATAACTTTGTCAAGCAATTTATTGAAAATGAATTCAATACTTGAATCCATTGCCCTGTCAACAGGTGCTCCATCTGGCTTGTACAAAGGGCAATTGTCTCTGACCTTATGAAGTGGTATAGAAAGCTGTCGAGCCAAAACTCCCAGAGGATTAGCATGAATGCCAGTGATAACACTCCCACCAAGATCCAAAGCAGCAAATTTTCCGTCAAGTCCCATCTTTTGAGTATATACTCTTCCACCAGGCCGGTTCCTCCCTTCTAGAACAACTACCTTGAAACCAAATGACAAGAGCTGCCTTGCTGCTGCTAACCCAGCAAGGCCAGCACCAACAATAATTACAGATCCTTCAGTTGTCTCAGGCATCTGAGGAATAAATGACTGCGAAACCCCAAAATTTATGTACCCATTATAAAAAAGAAAGTCATAAGCAGAATTTATCAAATGTTGGCACTCACTGGTGACAGTTTCTCTAATCTGGCCTTTTGTTAGCCACATCCGCACATTGCCTCTCCATCTAGCTAATATATGATTCCTTATAACAATATAATCATTCTGCTCCTTCCCGCCCAGTTGTCTCACAACTCCAGCTCTAATCTCCTCCTCAAGAAGTGCATCAATTGGGAAACCAAGTGAAAAGGCAATCATAGCCTCAGTTTCAGTTTCTTTCTCCAAATCTTCTTTAGTCCTACTCCGTTTCTTCAAATCATCACCTATTTGTTTCTCAAACATTTCATCCATCAGATTCTCATCATAGTTCCGCAAATTAGCTTTCCTTCTTAAAGTCCGCTTTGGAATTGATCCATCAGAAGATGGAGTTTCCATGATTCCAATACGGGTTTTCCAAAAACAAATAAGAAAACCCACAATCCTCCCCAAAAAAAAACACAACCGTTCCCTAAATCCTATCTAATCTGTAATTCCGCACTAAGCTAGATGTAAGCTAATGAAAATCCACCCATATGAACAAACTCAACATTTCACCTCATCACTATATTTTCATACGTCTAATCCGTTTTTCTAACACTTTCCGGAGAAACCCTTGTTAATATTCGAGATAATTCTTCTCCGCAAGAAGGGAGCAAAGAAATGTTGAGTGGGTACTGTTGAACCACTGAAATTATGTATAAAGAAAGTCAAAAAGTGAAAGGAGACAAAGAATGATAAGAGATTAGAGGAGGAAAGAGAAGTGAAGAGAGAGACATGGGGCTTACTGCAATTGAACGCGAAAGCCCTCTCTTTCGCGACCAGCGAACTCGTTATTCGTTAAGGGCAAGAACGTAAACAAATGGAGGAATAGAGAGGGAAGGGTGAGCGCACAAAAAGAGAGCCAAAATCGAAAACGGATAAATGGGACCTGGGCTTTAGGCCTCTCTACGACCCAATCATTGCCAGCTCAAAAGCCCAGGTCTTATACCAGTTAGCCCAAGAGGCTCATGAAATCTTGGGCCTGCCCATTCACACTATACGACTCACAATAACTAAAAAAAATTATAAAAAAGAGTATATAAACAATTTCGTCCCTTAAAGATTCGAAAGTTGATAATTTGGTCTTAAAAGATCATAAGTATACAATTTGGACCCTGAAAGATTGCACCGTTACACAAATTGATCCTTCCATCATCTTCAGTTAGATTCTCTTAACAGACTTGCTGATGTGGCACATTAATTATAGACGGGGCCGTTAGTTGCTCAGTAGGACATGCTTACATGGTATAAGCTAAAATTTACCTCCAACTCAACACAAAACGAGCGTTTTGAAGCTTCAGTTTGCACACTTACACTAAGTTGGAAGTGGATTTTAGCTAGTGTTGTGTTTGTCAGTACAAGCTAAAATCCACATTCAACTTAGTTTAAGTGTGCAAACTGAAGCTTCAAAACACTGTATTTTGTGCTGAGTTGGAGTGAATTTTAGCTTGTGCCATGTAAGCATGTCCTACTAAGCAACTAACGACCATCGTGTGCAATTAACGTGCCACGTCAGCAAGTCCGTTAAGAGAATCTAACTGAAGATGACGAAAGGACCAATTTGTGTAAAGGTGCAATCTTTCAGGGATCAAATTGTACACTTATGATCTTTCAAGGATCAAATTGTACACTTATGATCTTTCAGAGATCAAATTGTCAACTTCCGAATCTTTCAGGGACGAAATTGTCTATATACTCTATAAAAAATGTATTTGGTATTATTTAACAAAAAAATATTTTTTAAAAATAGGCTGAAAACAAAATGTTTTCAAAAATTTTAAATAATAATCAGTTTTATTTTTATAATTCGTTTTTTTGAAAAAAATATTTTATTAGATAAATATTATCATTTAATTATAATTGAATTCAAGAATAATAAAAAAAATATAGTTAGTCTAGTTATTTTACTTAGAATAAGTATGAACAAAATTTAAACTTTACACAATAAACCTATTTCAAAAATATTGACAACTTGAAAACGCAAACTGATTTTAATAAACAAAAACAGAAAATATGTTTGTGAGATTGCATATATGAACAAGATGCCCATGATTATAAATTCTTAGATTGCGTTTTATTACACCCACTAAATCATTCAAGCTTACCAACAAGATTTTTTTTTTCCCCAGAGAATATACCTTCATTTATCATTAAATCAAAAGTTATAACTAGTCCAGCTGTCATATAAACCTTTGTTATAAGACAATGTCATATATTAACCAACATCAGTGATAAGAGTTTGAAGAGGAACAAAAACAAGCACAAGATTATGCATGAATCAATGGCAAATTACAAGTGTTATACCTAACCAAATTTTCTTACTTTTAAAATATCATAAATAAATAAAATTAGCTTATTTATTTATACCGAGCACAAATCTTGATTTTATTTCACATTTTCACATAATAATGAAACTCTTTCTTTACTGTAGTTAAACATAAAAACAGCCTTTATTTAGAGAACTTGGTCTCAACTCAAGCAACATCCTCTTCCATGTCACCTTTGATTCCATTCACTGCATCCACATCAATCACAGGAATTTGCAAAATTGATGATAATGAAGCCAACTCAATGTGGAGAGCATCTTCTAGTTCACACAGTACATACCCCATTGGTGGTCTCTTTGCACGTTGCTCCTCTAAGCACTTCCAAGCCAATTCACAAACCTTGTTCACAGATTCCAAATTGGCTTTCCCAATCAGATTTGGATCCATAATTTCATCAAACACACCTTTTTCTCTGCAACTTTGTGCCCATCTTGCCAAATTCATCTTCTCAGTTGGAAGAGCTCCATCTAAAGCAGGCTTCCCACACACAACTTCCATTAGAACCACCCCAAATGAGTACACATCAGATTTCACAGTGAGAAATTTAGTTCTGAAATACTCAGGATCAAGATAACCAAAGCTACCCTTTACATTAGTTGTCACATGGCTCTTATCCACAACTGGTCCTTTTCTTGAGATTCCAAAGTCACCAACTTTTGGAACAAAATTCTCATCCAACAGAATATTTGCTGTCTTCACATCGCGATGGATTACGCCTTGTCGACCTCTTGTGTGAAGATAATGAAGACCTTTTGCAGCACCAATGCATATCCTAAGCCTTTGCTTCCATAATAGAGGAACAAAGTTTGTGTTTTTCCCATAAAGATGGCCACTTAAAGATCCATTTGCCAAGTATTCATACACTAGAATCATTTGTGACTCTTCATTACAATAACCTATAAGAGACACAAGGTTCTGATGAGAGAGCTTGGAGAGCAATTCAATCTCATTTTGAAACTCATGAGGACCTTGTCTTGATTCAGGATTTGCTACTTTGATGGCTACTTTCTTCTTCCCATTTTCAATCTTCCCTTTATAGACTTTCCCAAAACCACCTTCTCCTAGAACAAGACTCTGATCAAAGTTGTTTGTTGCTCTTTGGATTTCTTGGAAAGTAAAAATCCTGCCAGATTCTTGAGTTACCACTTTGCTTAGCTTTGACTTGTAAGCTTTTAAGTAACATAATAAAGTTATTCCAATAAGGACTAAGAAAACTGCAGCACTGACACTAGAGGCAACTTTAACTGCTGATTTATTACTTCTCTGTGATGAATTGGGAAGAACATTATTACCCACAGAAGTAAATCCATCCAAGATTTTAACCTCATTGATGATCTTCATTATCTCAACCCCATTCAAGGTAGCATTTGTGATGTTTGTCTTTCTATCAGGAGCAACACTTACTGTCAAATTATTTGCTCTGGTGAAGACAATGAAGTCCTTGTAATATGGCTTAGACAAGCCATGAGCCATATAGGAGAGGTTAAATCCTTCTAAAGCAACATAATCATTTATAAATAGATTAAAAACTGTACTATTGATGAGTGAGTTGCTTATGATATCACAGAAATGAACCCTAACAAAATACATATAGTTGGGATTTACAGGGAAGACCCAACTTAAGCTGGATTCCTCTGCATCAGCCATGGCTTTGGCTGAAGCATAAACCCACACTGGTGCTTCATAATGTTCAATATCATCAGGAGGAGAAGTGTAGTTTAAAGATGAAGTATTAACTGAGATATTCACAGCACTACTTTGAAAAGAGAGGAACTTCTCATCATTCTCCCAATTCCTACCAAGGTTATCATTCTGAGTAGTAGTGTTGAGAGAGCCTACATTCAAGTGGTGAATGGTTTCAAGAGTCAATCCTGAAAGGTTTTGAAAATGGGGAGAGGGATTTAGAGCCAAAGGGAGACCAGAAAAGATGTAATCTGGAATAGAGACAACTTCTATTGCATTGACGAAGCCTAATGAGTTGTTATTAGAAGGGATGAATGTGAGAGACAAGGTGGGAGATGTAATGTTGATTGCATACTCTTTGAACAAGTAAGAACCATCATATTTCAAGAAAGTGAAATTCTCAAGAAGCACAAAACTATTAGTGACTACTGTAATTGAAGCAGAAGACAAGTTCTGTTTCAAGTTTTGTAAAGGGTAAAAATAGAGGCGGATCCAATGCCAGCCTTGTTGGTGAATTGTGAATGTGTATGTGGCATTGGTATGAAAGACTCGAGCTGATTGATAGATTGGAAATGGAAGACTAGAAAGAGAGGTAACAGCAAAAGACTTCTGGGTTTTGAATTCTAGTTTGTTCATATCAGAGTCAGGCATGTAAGTTCTACCCTGAAAGAGTATAGTTTTGGAAGAACCACAAGCAAGCAAGTAATTATCAAGAGGAATGAATGAGGCAAATGATTCAATATTATTATTACCCATGCTCAGAAGAAAAGCTAAAGCAAATAGCGTCCACTTCAATAGCTCCACCATGCCCATCTCTGAAATATATGGGAATATTAGTACACAAGAATTTTTTGCAAATTTGAAATTCAACTAAAGACTCAATACAGCTCAAGCTACTAAATGGTTTAAGCCTTTAAGGTATGTTTGCCAAGGAGAGGCAGCTTTCTTGATATCATAATATATCATGTTTACATATCATTATATGACATGAACTTTCCTAGAAACAACAATGGTCAAATATTCTTAGATAGGTTTAATAAATTAAAATGCAAACAAAAAAATCACTTTTGTATGTAAATCTATATCAATTTAATTCTTGAAAAATAAAAATTTTAAATTTAGTCTCTCAAAGATATGATTTATTTCAATTTAGTCCCTATGAAATTTTCTGTGAGTTATGTTAACTTAGAAATTAAATTGAGATAAATTACATTTTTGTTAGAGACTCAATTTGACATTTTCTTGCTGCCCCCAAACATTACTGCAATGTTCATTCCTGCCCCCAAACTTTTTTTTGGTTCATGCCTACCCCCAAACTTTCAGTTTTGTTCATGACTGCCCTTTTTGCTAACACTGTTAACTTGCTTGATGGAATTTGCTCACGTGGATGATGAATGTGTATTTTTTTTGCCACGTCATTGTCCAACTCACCTTTAACTTTTTACTTTTATTACAAAAAATAACCTAATCTAAATAAAAAAATTATTTTAGGATAAAAGTTTGATTTTTTTTAATTTGGATTAGGTTAATTTTTTTAAATAAAAGTAAAAAGTTAAATATGAGATGTAAAATGAGGTGGACAATGAGGTGGCAAAATAGATACACATTCATAGTCACATTCATAGTCCACGTCAGCAAATTCCGTCAAGAAAGTTAACGGTGTTAGCAAAAAGGGCAAGCATGAACAAAATTGAAAGTTTAGGGGTAGGCATAAACCAAAAAAAAGTTTGGGGACAGGAATGAACATTGCAGCAAAGTTTGAAGGTGGCAAGGATACTTTACCCTTTTCATATTTTAAGAACTAAATTGAGATGAATTGCATTTTTAAGAGACTAAATTTGACATTCTTATCTTTTAGAGGCTAAATTAAGATAACCTACATTTTGCATGACTAAAATAATAATTTAGTCGAAGTAGACATTCTAGAATGGGGAAGAAGAGAGGTGGTGACTTGACCCCATATATAATAACATAAGCATGCATCTGTGTATCCAGCACTGATTGCTGAAGAATGTAACTATTTTATACTCTTGAATGAAGCAATTAAGTCACATCACAAGATATGAAGAAAATGGTATCACATTATTACCTTACGTATTTGGTTTACCAAAGATTTATGAATGGATACGGAAGTCTTTGCTTCAGTTGATCAATTGTATTGAAAAATATAAACAAACTAGTTTTAAACTAGAATGTTAGTAGTTACTACATTTGAAGGCTTTCAATTGTTATGATGCTATTACACAAAAATATGAATGGCTGTGAGTGATATTGTTTTATGTTGATTTAATTTTGACGTAAATATAGTTTGGGATTTAAGATTTAATTGTGAAAATTAGAGCCAAATGATAGGCTGAAGATAGGCCTAATATATAACTGTTGGCAATTTAGTGGATTTCTGATTAGTACTAAACAACTCATATATGACTGATTATTTGTTGTTTGAATAGACTTTTTAGAATTAATTAATGGTGTTGACTTTGACCCTATACATTACAAAACCATTATATTTGTGCATCCAGCTTTTTCCAGTTAGAATAACACTGACTGCTGATGATGAATTTAACTATATTGTTAATGAAGCAAGTCACATCACAATCCTACTCCTTCACATTAGCTAACATCTAGCACTTTTATTATATCGTAAATAAAATTAACATATTTATAGCTTGTACAAATCTTAATTTTCTTTCAAACAATAATGAAACTCTTTCTTTACTGTAGTTAAACATAAAAACAGCCTTTATTTAGAGAACTTAGTCTCAACTCAAGCAACATCCTCTTCCTTGTCACCTTTGATTCCATCCACATCAATTACAGAGTTTACAGAAACTTGCAAAATTGATGATGATGCCAACTCAATGTGGAGAGCATCTTCTAGTTCACACAGTACATACCCCATTGGTGGTCTCTTTACACGTTGCTCCTCTAAGCACTTCCAAGCCAATTCACAAACCTTGTTCACAGATTCCAAATTGGCTTTCCCAATCAGATTTGGATCCATAATCTCATCAAACACACCCTTTTCTCTGCAACTCTCTGCCCATCTTGCCAAATTCATCTTCTCAGTTGGAAGAGCTCCATCTAAAGCAGGCTTCCCACACACAACTTCCATTAGAACCACCCCAAATGAGTACACATCAGATTTCACAGTGAGAAATTTAGTTCTGAAATACTCAGGATCAAGATAACCAAAGCTACCCTTTACAGCAGTTGTCACATGGCTCTTATCCGCAGCTGGTCCTTTTCTTGAGATTCCAAAGTCACCAACTTTTGGAACAAAATTCTCATCCAACAGAATATTTGCTGTCTTCACATCGCGATGGATTACGCCTTGTCGGCCTCTTGTGTGAAGATAATGAAGACCTTTTGCAGCACCAATGCATATCCTAAGCCTTTGCTTCCATAATAGAGGAACAAAGTTTGTGTTTTTCCCATAGAGATGACCACTTAACGTTCCATTTTCCAAGTACTCATACACTAGAATCATTTGTGACTCTTCATTACAATAACCTATAAGAGAGACAAGGTTCTGATGAGAGAGCTTGGAGAGCAATTCAATCTCATTTTGAAACTCATGAAGACCTTGTCTTGATTCAGGATTTGCTACTTTGATGGCTACTTTCTTCTTCCCATTTTCAATCTTCCCTTTATAGACTTTCCCAAAACCACCTTCTCCTAGAACAAGACTCTGATCAAAGTTGTTTGTTGCTCTTTGGATTTCTTGGAAAGTGAAAATCCTGCCAGATTCTTGAGTTACCACTTTGCTTAGCTTTGACTTGTAAGCTTTTAAGTAACATAATAAAGTTATTCCAATAAGGACTAGGAAAACTGCAGCACTGACACTAGAGGCAACTTTAACTGCTGATTTATTACTTCTCTGTGATGAATTCGGAAGAACATTATTACCCACAGAAGTAAACCCATCCAAGATTTTAACCTCATTGATGATCTTCATTATCTCAACCCCATTTAAAGTTGCATTTGTGATGTTTGTCTTTCTATCAGGAGCAACACTTACTGTCAAAGTATTTGCTGTAGTGGAGACAATGAAGTCCTTGTAATATGGCTTAGACAAGCCATGAGCCCAATAGGAGAGCTTAAATCCTTTTAAAGCAACATCATCATTTATGAAGAGATTAAAAACTGTACTATTGATGAGTGAGTTGCTTACGATATCACAGAAATGAACCCTGACAAAATACGTATAGTTGGGATTCACAGGGAAGACCCAACTTAAGTTGGATTCCTCTGCATCAGCCATGGCTTTGGCTGAAGCATAAACCCATACTGGTGCTATATGTTCAATATCAGGAGTAGTAGTGTAGTTTATAGATGAAGTATTGACTGAGATATTCACTGCACTACTTTGAAAAGAAAGGAACTTTTCATCATTCTCCCAATTCCTACCAAGGTTATCATTCTGAGTAATAGTGTTGAGAGAGCCTACATTCAAGTGGTGAATGGTTTCAAGAGTCGATCCTGAAAGGTTTTGAGGATGGGGAGAGGGATTTAGAGACAGTGGGAGATCAGAAAAGACATCATCTGGAATAGAGACAAGTTCTATT
Organism: Senna tora; assembly: GCA_014851425.1. NCBI lineage: Eukaryota > Viridiplantae > Streptophyta > Magnoliopsida > Fabales > Fabaceae > Senna > Senna tora. The sequence continues at coordinate 29,624,296 of CM026263.1, read as the reverse complement.
GCATTAACAAAGACTAATGAGTTGTTGTTAGAAGGGATGAATGTGAGAGACAAGGTGGGAGATCTAATGTTGATTGCATACTCTTTGAACAAGTATGAATCACCATGATTCAAGAAAGTGAAATTCTCAAGAAGCAAAAAACTGTCGGTGGCTACTGTTATTGAAGCAGAGGACAAGTTCTGTTTCAAGTTTTGTAAATGTAAAGGGTAAAAATAAAGACGGATCCAGTGCCAGCCTTGTTGATGAATTGTGAATGTGTATGTAGCATTGGTATGAAAGACTCGAGCTGACTGATAGATTGGAAATGGAGCACTAGAAAGAGAGGTAACAGCAAAAGAATTCTGGGTTTTGAAATTCCCAGAGTCAGGCATGTAAGTCCTACCCTGAAAGAGTATAGTTTTGGAAGAACCACAAGCAAGCAAGTAATTATCAAGAGGAATGAATGAGGCAAATGATTCAATATTACCCATGCTGATGATGCTCAGAAGGAAAGCTAAAGCAAATGGCGTCCACTTCAATAGCTCCACCATGCCCATCTCTCAAATATATTGGAATATTGATACACAAGAATTTGAAATTCAAATATAGACTCAATTTACTGCTCAGGTTACTAATTGGTTTAAGCATTTAAGGTGAGATGAGATCTTCTCTTTGCCTAGGAGAGGCAGCTTTCTTTATCATGTTACAGTATTATTGTATGAAATGAACTTTCTTGGAAACAATTGTCAAATATTATTAGATAGGTTGTAATAAAATAAAATGTAGTCTAAATTATCACTTTGGGCACGTTTGTTTTGTTGTGTAAATTGATGTGATGGATCAGGCAATTCAACATTCTCTTTAACATTTTTTCTATTAAATATATTTTATTTTTTTTAATATAATAAAATTATATTTTTTTTTCTTATTTTTTAACTCATTTTTATTTTATTCTCACTTTTAATGTAAGGGTAAAATGGTTATTTTACCCACTTTTATTCCATTCACATCACATCAAATTACTTTTATATTCATATTTTCATTTCCTCCAACATTCTCATTCACATTACCGGTGTTGTTTGGACCGGACAGTCCGACCGGTCCAACCGCTAACCGAATATAAAGGCACGTCGGTTTGACCCAAAAAAAACTATTTTTCTAGTTGGACCGGATTTAACCGGGGTCCAACCGGTCCATTTTTTTATTAAAAAATTGAAAAAAAATAATAACATCAGAAAAGAAATTAGAAAAATCTTAAAAATTAAAATTAGAAAAGTCTTGAAAATTAGAATTTAAGATGTCATGATTATCAAGAATTTCATGTTTGGTTTGATCAAATTCTTTCAGAGTTTGGCAAGTCTTGCAAATTAAAATTTGAGAAGTCATGTAATTTAAAATTTCAAAATTATGTATGGTGGAACTTAAAACTTGAGTGATGTCATTTTATATATTAAGAATATTTATTATTCATTATTTATTGCATCATCCGGTTCGACCGATTAAACCGATCAGACCATGAACTGAAAACTTGTCCGAGTCTTTGTCCGGTTCGGTTCTTACAACATTGCACATTACATCCAACATTCACGTAGTCAAACGTACCCTTTTGGTCCATGAAAACTAAAAATTTTAAATTTAGTCCCTCAAAGATATACAATTTATTTTAATTTAGTTCCTGTAAAATTTTCTGTGGGGTTTTGGATCATTATGGACCTTTTTTCTACCAAAATTCCACATATGGACCCGAGCCCACAGGTTTCCACCTAATGGACCTGTTTTTTTTACTAGGCTTGCAGGTGTTTCGGCCACCAGGTGGCCGAAACCCCCCTATATATATATATACATATTACACACACACATATATATATATAATACACACCCTCCACGGCTCCCCCACCCCACACATATAATATAATAATATATATTATTTAATTTATAAAAAATCATATAATTTAATATTTAAAAAAAATTATTTTTATGATATTCAGTGTTTGGCCCTTCTATGCATTAGTATGTTAGACCGATTTTTTTTTCATATTTTTTTTCATTTTTTATTTAAATTTGAGAAATTATAAACTTTTTCTAAAGAATATCCAAAATATGAAATATATAGATACAAAAAAAATTAAAAACTTCACATAAATCGAGATTTACTATTAGTGGATTAGGGACTATCTTTTTTGCCCCTAATAAAGGTGATCCATAAACCATTCACGGTAGGTCCTGAATTATTTGTTTGAAATTTGTTATTTTTTGTGTCTATAACTCTTATTCTTTAGAAAAAATTTACAATTTTTCAAGTTTAAATAAAAAAGTGAAGAATCAAGCCAAATAAAAAAAATAAAAAAGTGAAGAAAACTATGAAAAAAGTCAGCCTAACATACATAGAAGAGCCAACTTTTTTATCTCATTTCAAACAAATAAGGACCTACCGTGAATGATTTAGGGATCACCTTTATTAGGGGCTAAAAAGATAGTCCCTAATCCACTAATAGTAAATCTCGATTTATGTGAAATTTTTAATTTTTTTTTGTATCTATATATTTCATACTTTAGATATTCTTTAGAAAAAGTTTATAATTTCTCAAATTTAAATAAAAAAATGAAAAAAAAAACTATGAAAAAAAGTCGGTCTAACATACTAATGAATAGAAGGGCCAAACACTGAATATCATAAAAATAATTTTTTTTAAATATTAAATTATATGATTTTTTATAAATTAAATAATATATATTATTATATTATATTATTATTATTATTATTATATATATATATATATATATATATATATATATATATATATATATATATTATATGTGTGGGCTGGGGGAGCCGTGGAGGGTGTGTATTATATATATATATATATATATATGTGTGTGTGTGTAATATGTATATATATATATATAGGGGGGTTTCGGCCACCGAAACCCCCCTTAATTTTTTTTTTTTTCTTTTTCTGACACTTAAAGCAGCTTTTTTTGAAAAGGCCTGCTGGCCGAAACACTTGCAGGTCTAGTAAAAAAAAAGTCCATCAGGTGGAAACTTGTAGACCCGGGTCTATATGTGAAATTTTGGTAGAAAAAAGGTCCATAATGATCCAAAACCCATTTTCTGTGAGTATGTTAACCTAGGGATTAAATTGAAACAAATTATATTTTTGTTATTGTTAAAGACTAAATTTGACATTTTCATCTTTTAAAGACTAAAATGTATCTTTAATAAACTAAATTTGATATTTTTATTTTTTTAGGAATTAAATTAAGATATCCTATAATAATAATTTTTGTTTGATGAGACGACATTCTAGAATGGGGAAGAGAGGTGGTGATTTTCTGCAAGGTATTCCCCGTAATTTATAAGTAATCCAAGAATGAATTGGATCCCCATCATTAGTGAAAGCAAATAATAATTGAAGTCGTCAATGAATATTCCTATGAAGGGGTGGATCAATGGATGCATTTGCCAATTATACACTGAAATTTTGAACAAACGTAACACTCGAAGACTAGTATATATAATAACGTGAGCATCCAGCACTGATTGCTGAAGAATGTAACTATTTTATACTCTTGAATGAAGCAAGTCACATCACAAGCAGGGGTGACAATACCGAATATTTTTGCGTATCCCCATTCGAATTCGTTTAATATATTTAATACTTGTATTCTAATTAAATTTAAAAATATTGTTATTTTTAATATTCATATCCGAAATCACCCGATACTCAAAATACCTGAAATACTTAAAAAAATATTGAATATTGGATATCTATAATAAAATAATCTATCCGATATTCACCTAATAAATAAATAATTATAAGAATAATATTTTAAAATTAAAAAAATACATAATTGTTATAAATAAAAATAAAAACAATAATTCTAATAATATTAGATACATAAAATTTTATTTAATAATATATATTATATTTAATATTTAATATTATATTTTATAATATATATTATTTAGATATCATATATCAGGTACCCGTCCAATACACAATGAATAATTATATTTTACAATCCACACCCTATTCCATATCCGATGGATATCGAATAATTTTTTCGAACGAATACCATTTGGATATCCATTTTTGGTAGCAATTGCTATCCTTCACAAGATAAGAAAATAATGGTATCACATTATTATGTTACGCATTTGGTTTAGCCAAAGAGGGGAAAGGGACCAATTAATGTTAAACAAACATAGCCTTTCAATTTTTTGTTTGGGTAAATAACAGTTTGCATCCCTGTGGTTTGGCCTAAATTCAGTTTGTCCCCTGTGGTTTAAAATGCGACATTTAATTACCATGTGGTTTGGCTTAAAATTAATGTCCTCCCTGTGGTTTAGAGTCTGACACTTGACCCCACTGTGGTTTGTTATGTTATCACTTAACTACCCTATATTATTTTTTTCTCAAAATTTAATATTTAATATAACTTATAAAAGAAATTACCTAAAAATAATTGAATTAATTAATTATTTTATCTCTAAAATAATAATAATAAACTATAATCTTCTACTGTCAACTCTTTTTGTGTTTCCTTCAAACTCTTTCTTTCCTCTAATCTCTACACTATATCCAAGAGTACTTTTATGCTCCTAGTCTAAGGATACTTTTCTAAGAAAATTATTGTTTAATGTTAAAGTTTCTAAGCTCAATAATGTTAACATTCAATCCAGGTATTATATTCTTAACTTGAACAATAAATAAATTTAAATTTAGTTATATATTTGTATTATATTATTCTTTTACAATTTTATTTTAATTGATTTAATAATTCTAAAACATTAAAGATAAAAAATAACAATAAAATGAATAAATAACTAAATATAAATAATTAATGGAGTAAGCAATAAATATTAAATTATTTTATTGATTTTTTAAAATTATAATTTTATTTTTATATTAATTATAATTTTTTTGAATCATTTTATAATTCTAGAGTGTTGAATGACAAATTTTAAACGTTAAAAGTATTAAATGATGATTAATTTGACTAAAATTTGGATAAAAGATAGGTGAAGGTAGTTAAGTGATAACATAACAAACCACAGGGGGGTCAAGTGTCACACTCTAAATCACAAGGGGGCACATTAATTTTAAGTCAAATCACAAGATAGTTAAGTGTCGAATTTTAAACCACAGGAGAACAAACCGAATTTAGACCAAACCAAAGAGTAGAAACTGCAGTTTACCTTTTTGTTTTGGCTTAATGAGCTTACTCTCTTCTTGTTTTACCATGCATTTACGTTTTATTATATGATATATGAACTTTCCTGGAAACAACAATGGTCAAATATTATTGGATACGTTATAATAAAATAAAATGTAGAGTAAATTATTTATTTGGTCCATAAAATATAAAAATGTCAGAATTATTATTAAAATATGTAATTTATCTTAATTTAAGTCTTTAAAAATATAATATCAAATTTAGTCTGTGTAAAATGTAATTTGTCTCAATTTAATCTCCGTAAAATTTTATGTCAATTTTATTAATGGAGATTCTTAAGAATTAAATTTGACATTTTTATCTTTCAAGGATTAGATTAAAATAAACTAGATCTTTAAGGACCAAAATGATCATTTATTCATTCAATGTATGTGTCTCTTTCAGGAAGAGAGGTGCCGATTTGACTCCATAATGACAAAAGCATCTGTGTATCCAGCTATTTCCTGCTTGGATAGCACTGAATAATATTGCAGATGAATGGAAGTATTTTATAATGTTGAATGAAGCCAGTCAAATCACAAGATAATGGTACTACCACATTATGTTGCATATTTGGATAGGGAAAAAGGGATCAATGTGAAACATACCCTTTCATTTTTTTACTCTTTTTTGGCATAATGAGCTTACTCTCGTCATGTGTAACACGCCAGTCGGTGTTGTTTTCCCATGCACAAGAGTTTGAAGTTAGAAGGTTGAAGACAATAATTTTTTTTAAGTTTAATTTGATCCATGTACCAATGTTATGTTAATTTATGTAGAATGATTATACTTCTCTATGTTGAAAAATTTGACTCTTTGAAGAATATAATAAGAAGAAATGAAGAAGAAAAAGAAAAGAAAGTGATGCACAATGTCTTCAAGGCTGGACAACACTTTCCTTTAGGCTTAATTTGCCCCCACTTATTCTTATCTTATATAGGGTGCTAGTTGGGTAGACCGGCAAATTTTCTTTAGGATACAATGAAGACCCTTGAGTATAGATAGCACTTCCAATACTCAAGCTAAGACAACAATAGTATTTACAAAGTGATAATTTGTCTTAATCTTTGTGTGCACTCAAAGACAAAGGCAATGAATTTGATATGTTGTGTTATGGAATGATGAGGGGTTTATATAGACCATGAAGTGATGCCTTTGAAAAGTCACAACTATTCATTTAAATGAAGAGTCTTGCTTTTCATATAAATAAATTAATTAATTAATTAATTTATTTATTTATGATATAACTCTTCAAATAAATAAACATAATAATTAATTAATTTATGATACAACTCTTCAAATAAACATAAATACATAACTCTTCAATTATTACATCTCATCATTTAAAAATATTCCAACAAATTATACTTCTCTCTCTGGTTGAGCCTTTGCACTAGGCCATTTATTTAGCTTGAAATTCTTAGTGAACTGGAGTGAGTTTGTGACACTCTTCTCTTTTCTTCCTCTTCAGTACATCTATCGAACTTTTTATTATTATTATTATTTTGGCTTTGTTTTTCTGGTTTGAGATTGTAAAATCTAGGAGGCTAGTCCTTGAAGATGCTAAAGTTATAAAAGACAAAAAGTGTGTATTCTTTGGATTATGGTTTTTGAACTCTGCTTGTGTAATTTAGTGCAAAAACAAGTGTGGTGATTCTCCTTAGTTTAGTTTTTTTTTTTTTTGGTGAGTGATAAGTAGAGGACATAAGAGTAAAGGAAACTTGAATATAACCTCTATAAATCTTCTGTTTGTTTGAACTCTACTTTTACTTGCGTTTTCGAATTCTTATATAATCTTATTTGAAAAACATGGTTGAATTAATTAGTTAATATTCCATTAAAAAAAAGAATTAATTAGTTCTCTTATTATGAGGAACTCCATTTTATTATGAACCTCTCTAAATAAAATAAAATTTCTCGACCCGATTGTCAAAAGGTTTCTTAATGATAGGTCTTATTTATAATACTCTCTCTTTTTTATAATTGATCTCGTAAAAAGTAATTTTTTATATTCTCTTTTTATCATGATTTGTCACGCATAAATTTTTAGTAACGTACCTTCTTTGTAATGAGGAATTTTATAACAAATATATAAAAAAATTTAATTAAGTTTAATTCTGAAATTTCTTTAAAAAAAAGTTTAATTCCAAAATTTTTAAAAAAAAAGTTTAAGAAAAATAATTTTATAAGTCATATTGTCAATTAAAATAAATCCTTAAATAACGTCCTAAAGCAATTGTAAGTAAAATAATTAAGTTTTGTTTGGTCACAAGAATGTTGGAGAAGATGAGAATGAGAATGTGAATATGTGATGTGAGTGTGACGAAAATAAAATAAAATTGATAGAAAAATAAAAATAAAAATATAATTCCATCACATTATGAAAAATAAGATATATTGAATATAAAAAATATTAAAAAAATTATTTAAACGGACTTAATATTTTTTACTAGAGTACACCAGTCACGGAAGAGGATCCAATGAAATACAAAATGTGTAATGTATATGAAGTGCATCATTAAAACCATTAAATAAAATTCGATATTTATGTCCGTATTATAACAGTTTCATCCAACAATTCATATTGTGCACTCTGTGAAATCTCACCTTTGCAAATCCGATCCCACCAGTCAGTCAGTCACCTCATCTTATCTTCTCTGCACACACCTATATTCCTACCCTACTTCACCTTTTCATTCCTCCTTCCCTCTCCCACGCCTCTTTCTTTCTTTCTTTCTTTTTCTTTTCTGCTCCTTCTCTTCTTCAACTTCTTCTTTCTCTTCTTTTCTTCAAAGCTTCAACTGACTTCTTTCACTTATTTTCTTCGTCTTCTTTCTTCTCTTCAAAGCTTCAAACTAACGTCTATCTCCATCTCTGTTGTTCCTTTTTATTCTTCTTTTTCTCATTCTATGTGTTGCGTCTCTTTCTCTCCTCTTCATTTGGGGGAAGTAAGTATTTTAATCTTTTCATTTAAATAAAATGGTCCTGCAATGCAACTGCAAATATTTTTCTAGTCTATCAAATATGAAAATCTAACATTCCAAACCTCATATATCATCAATTAATTAATATATAATAGCAACAATTTGATGAAAATATTGTGTAAAGAATTTAATATATTTCCGAACAAAAATAACTCAACTTATTTTGATATAACATGGTTGTCATTCCAAAAGGTTTTACATTCTTCATATAAAACGCCGTGAGAAGCGCTTCCCCCACCATAAACGACAACTAAATGGTTAATTCAACAAGTAAATTAAAAGCCCTTGGGAACGACAATAGCATCACCACCGCATTGCACTAAACGTCACGCAATGTTTAAATTCCTTTAATTTCACAACAATTATTTCAAGAGTTTTATACTCTATTCATATATAATTATATACCTTCTAAATGTGAGGTTTCCATGAGATTACCAGAACCTGTACATGAAAATGGAAAACTCTTTGTATAAGCAAACCCTTCAAATCCATCTTGCAAGTATTTTATCCAATTAATCACATTAAAAGGTTTGTTTTAATTACAAGTTTTGGTTGAATCATTCACATTAATTCACACTCTAATTTATAAAATAGTTGTATGTGAATTTGGATCCTGAAAAAATAATGAAACAGCGCGAAGAGAGATAGATATAAAATTGATTCATAATTGAGACTATGGGTAAATAGTATATGTTTATCATTTTTTCCAACATGCCAAGCTTAGCTAAGAGAAATCTGTAGAAATTCGACATGTCTTTTCTTTGGTTTCTTACATGTATCTTTCTATCGGAAGCAATCTTATTCGAGATACTATCGGGGATTTACCGCATAAATGATAGCCAAAGATTTAGGGCTTAAGCAGCACATGCTCAGCGAAATCTTTGCCACATGACATGCTTGATGTATTGAAAAGAAAAAGTCTAAAACCAAAAGAAAAATACATTGCTTCTATATATATGCAGCGTCAGAACACCAGTAACGCATATGGAATTTCACCTTACCAAATAAAATAGAACATAAATATAAAAATTCAATCTTAGCAAGTTACCTTTCTCAATTTAAGCTAGCTGCTCGTGAATGAAGCCTTTACCATCTCTGCAAGGCACTAATTTTAAGTAAACTATTATTAATTTGTTCCATTAATCAGATGCAAGTTATATAGCATTGACCAAGCTAAGAGACGCCATTAAGCATTCAAGAAATCTATCCCACTAAACAAGCAAAAATAGTAGAAAAATGACCACTTGTAGAGTTTTCTACAGAGATAGAGAATGCAGAGAGAGCTTATATAACAGGCAGAGGCAACGTTGATTTTCCTTGCAACTCAAAGAGGAATCTAAAATGATGGGTATGTTTAGCAGAAGAAGCTCAGTATTTGTGCTGATATTATTGTTTGCATCCAATGTGATGCAGATTAATGCAAGCTTCAAGACATGCAACAACAAAAAGAGCCCATGCTTCCTCAAGAAAATACCATGTCCACCTCAGTGCCCATTAGCTTCACCATTTGACCCAAAAGCCAAAGTGTGTTATCTTGACTGTAATTCTCCAATCTGCAAGACTCAATGCAAAAGTAAGATCCTTTTGTGTTCATTAATTTAGCATCACTTCAGAAAAGTATATAACTGCAGAATATATATGAATCATGAATCAGAATTCTTTCATTAATCATTATGGAATTATACTACCAGTTTTCTCATTCTATATTTGAAACAGCTCGCAGACCAGACTGCAATCATGTCGGATCAGCATGCTACGATCCTCGTTTTGTTGGTGCAGATGGCATTGTGTTCTACTTCCATGGAAGGAGGAATGAGCATTTCACCTTAGTATCAGACACCAACCTCCACGTCAACGCCCGTTTCATCGGTCTCCGGCCGGCAGGACGATCCAGGGACTACACTTGGATTCAAGCACTGGGAATTCTGTTTGATTCACACAACTTTTCCATTGAGGCCACACCTACAGCAACTTGGGATGATGAAGCTGACCACTTGAAGCTCTCCTATAATGCAGAAGAACTTTTCCTCCCCCAAGGCCACCTCTCCGCTTGGGAATCCCCGGAAAACAAGATTAGAGTAGAGAGAACTTCCAGCAAAAACAGTGTTGAGATTATTATTCCAGAAGTTGCTGAGATATATGTGAATGTGGTGCCTGTGACCAAGGAAGACAGTAGAATCCATAACTATCAGATTCCTGAAGATGATTGCTTTGCTCACCTGGAGGTGCAGTTCAAGTTCTATGGTTTATCACCAAAAGTTGAAGGAGTTCTTGGGAGGACTTATCAGCCAGATTTCGAGAATCCAGCGAAGATGGGAGTGGCAATGCCGGTGGTTGGAGGAGAAGACAAGTACAAAACCACTTCACTTCTTTCTGCAGATTGCAGGGTTTGTTTGTTCTCTCCTGCTGATACTGCTTCAGAGAAGAAAGAGTCAGTTATGGACTTTGGGATGCTAGATTGCACTCGTGGTGCCAAAAGTGGGAATGGTATAGTTTGCAGAAGATAAATAAATTTGGGAATCACCATTATGATCCTGGAATAATTAAAAGTTTCAATTATTAAGAAAATATGTGTGTTCTTTTCATTCATTGCCAAAAAGCAAGTGTACTACTCTCAAATGTCCTGTTTTGAGAAACATATGTGTAACAGTTTGTTTAACTCTTAAAGAAATTGATAAATGATGAATAAAGAAGTTTTATGAAAGGCTATCTCATTTTATACAGAAGATCGTTATTTATGTTAAAAGCATTGGAAGCAATATCAAAAACACTATGAAAGTGATCTGTTATTATTTTAAGGAATAGACAATCATGGGAGATTTCAGAACAGAAGATTTGTTTAACACAGATATCCTGTTATTAGTAGAAAGTCAACCTTTTTGTTTAACTAATTAATGATAGGTAAATGATAAATAAAACAATTATATGGAAGGTTATCTCACCATTTTAGCATTCAATCCTAAAGAACGACTACTCAGAGCAATAAGTATCACATAACTGGAAGCTGATCTCATTTCAGAAGATTTGTGGACATATTATTCAAGAAAGGAAGGGAAGAAACTTATCATACAAAAGAGAAATAAACAGTGTCTTTGTTAATATAATTTATTTTCTTTGCTTCTGCATCTTTATAGTAGAATTTCAACCATCTCTTTAGGACAATAACACAATATATTAAATTTCATGTTTTAGATTCTCCAAAGTTGTACAATCCATTTGCTTGGCTTTTTTTTTTCTCCAAGAACCATAACTTCTTATTCTTCATACACAAGTCTTGAAAATTATAGATAGGAAATCTGCAACTAAATATAGAGTACAAAAGCTTCTAAAAAATAACAGAAATGGGTAATGGAAAACAATTCAACTCAGTGCCAAACATCAGTATTCAGAACTAAAATACGTTCCTTACTATCTGTATAGATTTTCTAAAGAAAGAACTTACAAGGTCCATATAATGTAATGTGTAAAAACAATATGAGGAGCTGAACTCCCAAGTAGATTTTTATAAAGAACATAATCTTAATGGTACATTACAAGCAATTTCTAACGGGCTAATTGCACCCATCACTTAACTATAGTACAGTGAATAGCTTATGGGCAAAAAAATGGATTAAAAACAGAACTGCGAGATGGAGTAAACCTCCTTCATCATTGAGGACCTTTTCAACTTGTTCCAAGGCCAAAAAGACCATTACACTTGATGGCCAGAGGCTGGAATCACAAATACACGAGAGGAGTTCATCTTCCTCGAGGATTTATAATTTGTGAGAATACCATGCTTGTGGTAGCATCTTCTGCATCATCATCTGTGCCAGAGTGGCCACCATCAGTCATACTCACGCTATTATCAAAAGGCTCCAGTGGAGTCAACGGAATTCCAGTAATGTGGTTTGTGCTGTTATCTTCAGGTTCCATGAGCAATGAAGAGGTCTCTTGAAGCTGCAGGGCATATTCAAGATTCCACAAAACATCTCCCATGGATGGCCTGTCCACGCCGTGCTCAGCCAAGCACTTCTCGGCCGTCTCTCCAAACTTCTTGAGAGAAGCAGAATTCACCTTCCCTACCAGATTTTGATCCATGATTTGATCAAGCATCCCCTTTTTCTGCCATGTCATTGCCCACTCAGCTATGTTAACCTGCTCTCTTGGAAGGACAGGGTTCAAAGCTGGTCTTGTGCATAAAACTTCCATTAGAACCACTCCAAATGAATACACATCTGATTTCTCTGTGAGTTGTTGCCTTCTGAAGTATTCAGGATCAAGATAACCAAAACTACCTTTAACTGCAGTGCTCACGTGAGTCTGATCAAGAGCAGGACCAGTTTTTGAGAGGCCAAAGTCAGCAACTTTAGCAACAAAATTGTCATCTAAGAGGATGTTGGTTGTCTTTACATCTCGGTGAATTATGCTTTGAGCTGCACCTGTGTGAAGATAATGGAGGCCCCTTGCTGCGCCAATGCAAATTTCAAGGCGTTGCTTCCATGATAGAGGTGGAAGATCTGCTCCATATAAATGGCTCCTAAGAGGTCCATTAGCCATGTATTCATAGACAAGAATCATTTCTGACCTCTCATCGCAGTAACCAATGAGAGACACAAGATGACGATGACGAAGCTTGGATAACATGTCAATCTCAGTTCTAAATTCAGCAATACCTTGTTCAGATCTAGGGTTGCCTCTTTTAACAGCTACATTGGTGCCATCATCAAGTGTTCCCTTATAAACCCTACCAAAACCACCAACACCAAGAAGCAGCTTCTCATCAAATTTGTTGGTTGCATCTAGGATTTCTTGGAAACTGAAGAACCGCCCAAGATTCGTTGAAGCTAAAGAAATGCAGCTTGCAGTTCCACTCTTCTGAGAAGTGGTTGACATCTTTGTAATGGTCTGGGAGTTTCCATATAAGGGTAAAGGCAGCCAAGGTTGCCCTTGTTGAGTGGACTTTGACTTGCGTCTCACCAAGCAGCAATAGCACAAACCAACCAATGCTATGGCAGCAGTTGCTCCAACAACAGAACCAACTATTACTCCTATCTTGTTCTTCTTTGAAGATGAACCAGGAAGGAGACTCTCAACTGAAGAAACCCCATCCAAGCTCTTCACAGAATTGCTGATTTTCATTATCTCCAGCCCATTCATGGTGGCATTTGTGATGTCTGCCATTGTATCAGGACCAACACTTACACTCAAAGTGTTTGAATCTGTTGAAGCATTAGCAACGAAGTCTCTGTAGTATGGCACAGCCAAGTCACCAGTAATGGATGAGAGGTCAAGACTTCCAAGAGCTATGTCAGAATTTATGAACAGATTGAACACTAAAGTATTAAGAGACATGCTCATAATATCACAAAAGTGCACCCGAATGAAATAGGAGTAGTTCGGATCCACAGGGAAGACCCAAGTAATGTTGAAATTATTTTGGGCTACATTTGCATCACCCATTGTTTCAGCTGTGGCATAAACCCAATTTGGAGCTGTCTCAGGCGTAACAGCTGCTGGATACTTGATGGTCGCAGGGCTAACAGAAACATTAAGGACAGAACTGTTCACGTGAAGGTATTTCAGATCATTCACCCAAGTCCTTCCAAGGGTGTCATTTTGGGCAGTAAGCAAAGGACCTCCCACGTTCAACCTGTAAACGGTTTCAAAGGCAAGTTCAGAAAGACCACTGAATGGGGCAGGTGGTTCTAAAGCCAATGCCTGATCCGAAAACAACTCACTCGGCATTGACACAACTTCAATAGCATTGACAAACACCACAGAACCATTTGAAGGAATGAAGGTGAGAGTCAAGGTATCAGATGTTACGTTGATTGCATACTCCTTTAACATATAAGAACCATTGTAGTTCTTAAAGGTGAAGTTGCTCAACAGAACAAACTCATCAGTTACCACTGTTAAAGAAGCAGAACGCAAGTCATGGCCAGAGTTTTGAACAGGGAAGAAGTACAGGCGAACCCAATGCCGACCTTGTTGCTGAATTTCAAAATTATATGAAGCTTGCTCAGTGAAAATCCGAGCTGATTGGTAGATTGGAAGTGGGACATTAGAATTAGAAGTAGCAGCAACAATGGAATCCCCAGTCTTGAGTACTAATGAAGAGTGTTGTGAATCAGGAACAAAAGTGCGACCTTGGAAGGTGATGTTTTGGGAAGAACCACAAGCAATCAGATAATAATCAGGAGGGGTGTACGAGGCAAATGACCCATCGACCATGAACAAAAATACAAGCAAAACAAAAGGAACCCACTTCAAAATTTCCACCTTCACCATTGTAGTTAGCTTCCCGGGTCTTCACCAGTCCCCACACGGGTTCCTGGATAAACCCGACTCACCAATAAAACTAATCAATCGGATAATTCAAAAACACTTGAAAATTACGTCAAATATGAAGAAAACGCCACAAGTCATATTCACAATCAGATGGTGTGCAAGGATGAAGACACACAAAACCTGCATCAACACCGGATCTAATCAATCCAATGCTAAGAAGTAGACATATCTTTAACAAGTAAGAAACAAGAGACAATGACCTCAAGCTTAAACGTCACAAGACAATTCAAAAACAAACGCTCTAACGTAAACAGAGTGAATATATAAGTGGGAGTACTTCTTACCTCATGGAAGGACCAAAGTGTGCATATTATGATGCCAAAACTGAAGAGATTTGGAATGGAGAGAAAGAGCTAGATGAATAATCCGAGTGTTGAAGAATGGAAGGGCATTATGATGAAGTGGAGTTTTGTAGTGTGGGTGCAAACACCGATTTTCCAGGCTGTAGATTAGGCTGTCAAATAGAGAGGAAGAAAAAAGAGGACCCCACAAAGAAGAAGAAGGATATGAAGCTTCGAATGAATACTGAGTTGCTTCTCCTATATAATTTCTTTCTTCACAATCTGAAAATCTAGCTGTCCCCTCAAGGTATAGTGCTGTGATTTTAAAAATTGCAGAATCTTTGAAAACTATAAAATAATCACAAAGCTCTGCTACTGTACTAATAATAATAATATAGTTATTATGTGTGTGAAGAGAAGAGGTTGAATTTAATGAAGAGCTAATAATACAAAAGTGTTTGTAATATTCAAAAGCGTAGGGAAGGACATGGTGGTGGCTGTGCTGGGATGAAGGATCTGTGGGACCCGCTTTAACGCGGCTTCAAGATACAGTGAAGGGCAGGGCAGGGACAACGGTAACGGCGTTCTTAGACCAATGTCACACGCCGTCAAATTATTATTATTATTATTATTTTTTACACATTCATAAAATTATTATTCATTTTAGGTCACTCCAAATAATAAATAATTTGATATACCTTAAATAAGGTATTAAGTTCAAAATTTTGTGAATAGAATAATTTTTATTGAAAGACTCTCTCATCAAAATTAAGTATTCAATAAGAATCGAATTTGAATTAATTAAAATAGTTATTCTGAAAATGGAAAACCAAAAAAGAAATTACTGTTCATTTTGACGTGCATGTGTTGTGTTGTGTGAATAACGTCTCCATGACCATCATTCCTTCCTTCATCTTTCTCTTTCACAATGTCGACTTATTCAAAGTCGTCATTTTAAGTTTTTTCTTTTTTTTGGCTGAGACAAGTTAAATAGTTAAGCTTTGTCGGAAAACTGATGTTTTCTTCTCAAATGTTATACAACCTAATTATATGATGTGAATGAGTGTTGGTTTATCTAATTATATTCTATGTTCCATAATAATTATATAATTTTTTTAGATTCAATTTCAAGTTAATTATCTCTTATTTGATAAGTTATCTGTATGTATTTTTTAAGCATCAAAATTGTCTTAACTCTAAAATGAGGCGTCAATAATCATCCCTTTACTTATTCTTTTATTAAAACAAATTTATATTTGTGATGATATTTAATGAAAATTGATGTGATGATATTTTTATTTTATAATATATGTAATGTTAAAATACCCAAAAAAAATGATTGCCTCTATTTGTAATTAAATAATGAATTTTACTGATTCATTTCTGTTGGGGGTGTGAGATGAACGTGTGTACCAAAGCGTGGATTTTTTATTGTCTAAAATTGTGTTGTTCGATTTAGTTACGGTTATATTATAATCGTGGTTAACCGGTCAAAAAATTGTGGCTAAAAATTTAGCCACGGTTATTGATCAGTTAGTCACGGTTATAACCGTGGCTAAATCGGACAGCACAACTTCAAACAGTAGAGAATCCAAACTCATGTACCAAAATATAAGACAAATTTTATAATAAGCGCCGCTTAGAAGCACATGGCCTTTCGCTGTCATACCTAACACTCTCTCTTCCCACATTTTCTATTCACTTCATATCTCTAACTCATATCTTATCTTTTCCGATTCCCAATTATTTGCATTTTGTAATTTAACTAAAGTTGGATATTATTTTCTTTCCTCCCTCTTCTTCAACTCTAATTTCATTTCAAATTTTGTTAATTATAGTTAGGGGCTTGATTATAATTTTTAAAACAAAAAGAATATGCAACCGCTTATTTATTTATCCTCTTGAGTCTCAACTCATAAGTCAACTACCATACATTTTTTTTCATTCTATTCTAATGATATATTTTCTAGTTTTTAGCATGTAATTAGTTGGAATGATAAATAATTAAATTTTTTTTTAAGTAAAGACTTGAATTTAAGTATTGTTTATGAAAAGTAATCGTTAAAAGATCGTTCCACTTCAATTATAAGATCTCAACTAATTCAATTTATATTAGATAAAAATCTATTGGGTTTATAAAGACTAATGGTTTGAACAAAAAAATATATATAATTTTTCTTGCCAACTATTTTTAAAGAAATGCTATTGCCAATGTAACCTCTCAATATACTCTTTGTTTTTACATTTCCTTTAGATTTTATAAATTTTGAAATAGTTTAATGATAAAAAAAATCAAGTTATTAAAATATTGAGTTTTTTTCTGTCAAAATTGTTATTTAAAACCTAATTTCCAATTTTATTTTACAATTAATTAATATCGAATTGGAATATTGTAAGATTGGATCAGGATTACAGCTAATTAAAGAAATCAAAATTAAAGTAGCACGATATGAATTCAATTGATAAAACCAATAAGATATCCAACCAAAAGAAATGGAAAAGGTGATTAATTAAGTAGAGAATATATATATATATATATATATATATATATATATATATATATATATATATGAGGTACGTGAATAATTAATAATTAGGGGATTATAGTTGATAATGACGAATGATTGGTGTTAGAGACAAAATGATAGAGTTGAAAGCATAGAAATAGACATAAAGTGGTAAGTTAGTTGCATTCCAATTTCCAATTTGGTTCCCAAGCTAGTTGATGTCATCCTATTCCTTATCTTATGTTAGATTGGATCTTCTAAAATTGAGATTTTTTGAAATTCTTGAAGTTGTCTCTCGTATGTTTTTTTTAATTTTTTTTATTTTTTAAACTTTGGACCAATAAAAATAAGTATTGAATCAACTTCAAAAATTTTATAAAATTTTAACTTTAGAAGATCCAAACTCTACCTTATACACGACCCCTTCCAAACATTTCTTGAGTCATGTTGGGCTGGGTCGTCTTAGGTCCATAGAAAACCCAGCCCACCTCATCCCATGAACACCCCCTACTCTTAAAAAAGTTTAGTAAAAGCATGTTATATGTAATTATTACAAAAAAAATTAAAAATTTTAAACTTTTTTATTTTTTTTTTATGAAAAGTACTTCATTACTCATCTATTTAATTGCTAACATGTTGCAAGTTTATGTAAAATTAGACGAAGTGAAGTATGTGAAAACATTTTCCTAAACTCCTTCTCCCCAATATTTTTTAAAAATTGTTTCTTTAAATGTGTTTTTATTTTTGGACAAAAAGAGATTTTTTATTTGAAGGAAAAAAGGGGAAGATAAATGGGCCATTGATTTGAGGCTCGGTACTCGGTAGCCCGAAAAACAAGCGTGCAGGGTTTTTTTTAAAAAATACATTTTGTCTTTTATTTATTTATTTTGCCAAATGTTGTTAATTACATGCAACGTTCAAGTGAACTTGCTCTGAAAAAGAGCATTGTTTTTTTATAAAAATATAAATTAAAATTAAGACCTTGTATAAAAATAAGAGGGGAAAATTTAACATATTGAATATGACCAAAACTTCATTTTGGTCCCACGCTGCCTTGCATAGTTACATGATCATTTTTTAAATCGGTCCTTTACAAATGCTCATTTCTTCAATTTGATCCCTCACAAATTCGCACTCTTGCGTTGGTCCCTCTCAAAAAATATTTTATAAAGTTGGTTCCTCACAAAATAAATAGTTATCAACTATCAAGTTTGTCCCTCTTATTTTAGCATATTTTAAATGTTACTTAGTTGATATCAAAAAGTCTACCACACCAAATTTATTAATTATTTGAAAGATAATCAAACATATGGACTAAATTAATAACTAATTGTTTTGTGAGGAATTAAACTGAGAATGTGAATTTGAAATGGACCAACTTGGGAACGCAAATCTGTGAGGTACTGAGTTAAAAAAAAAAAAAAAACTATGTAAAATGATCCAAATAGAGTTTTAGTCTATTAAATATCTCTTATTCATTCTTTGATCCTTGTTAGCATTTCTCTCACCCTAAGAACAAAAAGTATGAAGCTCTAAGCTGAAATAGTACGTATGTTTAATTAACGGGATCTTAAAACTATTTTATCCTTATATTAAAAGTGAGAATGGCATAAAAGTATATAAAAAAGTAAGGATAAAAATATAATTTCGTTAAATTACAAAAAATAAGGTTTGTTTGGTATACAAAACATTGAAGGAAAAACTGGATTACCTTCAACATTATTATCTCGCAAATTCTTGAAAGTGATGAAGTGTTGATGGTATATTATATAATGGTCAAAAGTTTATTTTAGTCCCTTATATTGTACCCAAATTTCATATTGGTCCTTTATGTTTTAAAAGTTTTAAATTGATCCTTTATCTTTCCCATAAGTTCCAAATTGGTCCTTCCGTAAGTCCGTCCATTTGTTTCGTTAAGTGCTAAGGTGAACATATCATCTCTCATACATGTCCATTTAAGCTGACGTATCACTCCACGGCATCTTCTAGTTAATTATTTGTAATAACGTAGCGATGACGTGGCATGACACATCATCTTAAACGGACATGTTAGCAGTTAACTTAAGAAATTGACGGACTTGAACAAAAGGATCAATTTAAAACTTTTAAAATATAAAGAACAAATATAAAACTTGATTACAAGATAAGGGTCCAAAATGAGCTTTTGACCTTATATAATTACATGTGCAGCACAAGTCAATCCGTTGCATTTATTTGCACCCCTTCTCCTTTCTTCTTCCCACCTCCTCACAAAGAAATATGCTTTGACTTTTAAACATTTATGTATGCGTGCATGGCCATGGCCATGGTCAGAGAATAGATCATCTACATTATAAGTTGAAGTACTCTCTAAAATGAGAAAAGAGATAGAGAGAAAAGAGATAGAAAGAAAAAATTGTGGGCCATATATTATCACAATTTCTCTCTCTTAGTTGTTCTCTCTATTTCTCTCCTCACTTTAGAGAGCACTTCACCTCACAATGCAGAAGATCCAATCTCTCATAGCCATGACGGCATCCATAAATTTCCACTTTTCCCATTATAAAAGATCACTCTTCAGCACGTACGTTGGCTATATATTCACAATTCACATCCTAATTTTCTAAGGTTTTTCTTTTTTTTTTTTTAAATCTAAATATATATCTTCGAGTATGATGATTAATTATTTTCCTAGATTTATAGACACCTCCAAAATTATGACAAAACCTCGATAATTTAAAGGTACTTGATCATTTCTGTTCATACATTGAATTTAAGGGTTTGTAACATTGTTTCAACTTTGAATGATAAATTTTATTTATATTCTTCTTATTTGAAGTTAATTTTATAAAATTTAGGCTAAAATGCACTAAGACCCTCTGAGTTTTAGGTTAGGGGCACATACACCCCCTGAATTTCAAAACTTTGCAGACAGACCCCCTGAGTTTTCACTCTCGAGCAGAAAGTACCCTTCCGTTAAGATTCTGTTAGTAGTCAACGTTTTGAACTTTTTCTGGTCAAAATAGGGAGGATAGTTAAGTAATTTCACAAATAATTTTAAAATATCACCCATTTTCAAGGGACTCATAACCCGACCCATATAATCCTTAACCCATTCACACCCATCAATCAAACATCCCCATTATCTCAAAACCATGAAGCACAGCGCAAAGGAGGACCACCATAACCCATCGAAGTCAATCGCAAACCCTTGTCGCTCCGTCCACCGTCGAAGACGAGAATCTCCATCCACCAAGCACCGTCGAGAATAGTCCGTCGAAGAAGCACATAGATCCACTTCAAAGCCAACAACGACATGAGCGAGGACCGCCGTCGAGGCTGAGAATATCACTTCCATCCACTGTCAAAGCCGAGCATGCCAAAGAAAGTCGGAATACACAAAAGTGGAAGTCATTTTTTCGTGAGACCCCATTTTGTGATATTCTTCTTTGGGTTTCTTTGCTTCTCTTATCCTGAAATTCCTTTGCTGTCTAATAGGTATTTGGCATTGATTTGGCTTACTTTGGGTGAAATTGAATCTTAAAACCCTTAGAAAAATTCTTATGCATGTTAGAAGAAGTTTGCTTAATCTCGAATGCAGACAATCTATAAAAGTAATAATTTAAAAATCAATTTTCAATTTAGTCTTGTCTTTCCAAATGGACATGGAAATACAAGAAAATGTTTGCTTAGTGTATAGTTTGTTGGAAGTTTCCATGATACCTCATGCAAGATGTAAGGATTATGATTTAAGTTAGAAACACCCGAAATTAGATTGGAATGATGATAGAGTAACTCAATAAGTTAGAAAAATCCGAAATCAGACGAGGCATCATACATTCATACCTCATAACAAGGATGCACCCTTAAGTCTCATATTTAGCCACTGATTTTAATTTGTTTTAAAGTTATTAAGTGTATATATAAGGTTTTTAACTTTCATGTGCTCACCAAAAGGGACAAAAAGTTGCCTATACATAAATGAGACTGATCGATGGTATGCTTTTTTTTTTTTTAATTTTGTTTTATGCTTTCTATGATGAGATATGAAAATACAATGTAATTAGGAATTGTGATGTATCTTCTGACTTCACTTTAATTGGCTTTGTTTTTCAAATTCTTGAGTTCTTTGTGGAGGAGGTATTGGAAGCTATTGGAAGTGACAAGAATACATAATGCTTGAGTGATGTTGTGATATCTATTGTAATTGACAGTTTTATAAATTGTATTAGGAGTTTGATCCATTTTTGTGATATCTATTGTAATTGACAATTTCTATCAATAAAATATGATCTTATTCAAATTCATTGCCCAAATTTTACATTCACTTTGTATTATACAAATATTAAAAAAAGGGTGTATTATGTAACTATGTAAAGAGGTTCAAATGTGGGAAAATGGTTTGGTTCTTATGAATTTGTGTTTTCTGCAGTTAATACATTATGACCATTGATAAGAAACATTTGCTTTCTCACTGATATGCTGCTGCATTTTATTAATAAGAGACCATATAGTGGTGCGTCCATTCTTAGGCAAAGTAAAGATCCTGATGAATGATTATTCAAAGCAAGACCCATTATCAAATGTCAAGAGTAAGTGTAGACTATAGAGTATATACCACAATAAAGATCCTTAGGCAGAGTGAGTAATCCATTATCAAAATCTACCAAAGTGAAAAACTACTTAATTGTGGTCCTTCCAGCTAAAAATATTGAACTCTTGGACCAGTGGGAACTCAAAATCTACGCAAGTGGAAAAATACTTGATTGTTAGCAACTTTTGTGTACTCCCATAATTAATTTGTCTGAACCTGTTATGAACTAAATCAGGTATCAAACCCTTCTAAGACGTAATCAAGGAATACTTTTGGTTGAAATCCAATAATAACTCTTCCATTAACATATTAAAAGGTTCCATACAAGAATATCGCTTAGTATTACAATTTACAACATATTAAAAAGTCTTCAAAACAGTTTGTATGCTACCAACTTATTACAACATATTGAAATCCAATAATAACTCTTCCATTCACACATCCTACATCTTTGCTTTGATTCACTTCACTAATTGTACTGAATGATGTGGCGCTAGGAACACCATGAGAAGCCATCTAAAAGGATTGAAGCAAATTAATTTGAACACACAAGAAAAGATGATTAAATGAGCAATATATAAACAAACTCTATGCATTTATCATCACTAAGAACTAAGAAGTACATTATTCTCTTACTAAAGTCTGCAATTTTGAAAATTCTTATTTCATAGGAAAAGTTGAAACCTCCACTTGTTCTTAGCACAAGCATATTCAAATTTACAACAAAAAATAGATTATGTGGAGGGATCGCTGAATTCCTTGTATCCCTGTGAGTGAATGCGATTCTGTGTTATACTCAAAGTTAGTGAAAAGTGCGTAAAGTTGGTGATTTATGTTGGTGACATGAACTGGAAAATATACTCAAAGGAAATATTTAATAATGAAGATGATTCAAACAAGTTTTCCCCCCTACTGTGTTACCCCATAGATATAAGTTTAACTAAAGATGAGCATGTAACAATACTACCAAAATTCCAAGTTCTTTCCTGACACCAAGGCTCATGCTCTGTGCAAAAAATCTGAATACCTTCCTCCTAGAGCGCAATTCATAGAGAAATATTGCATTAATTGTCCATGCACAAGAAGTTACATATATATATATATTTCATAGTTACTTCCTCCTCGATCCAACTAAAGCTCTGTTTTAATAATTGGAATAACAAATTTGATTTGTTCTTCTAATGGTATATATATGTAAAGCTATAATCTAGAATCTTAAGCTAATATGTGCAGTACTTACAGGGTAATCCAAGTCAAATTTACAAGGCAATGACAAAGGTAAGACACCTACAAATTTTGGTTTTGTTGGCGACAACGTTATGAAGCTTCAACATGGAAATGGAGTTCGACGGTGGTCCTCACGGTGGTGATCGACGGTAGTCTTCAATGGTAGCTCACGTCGTCGACGGTGGCTCACGATTTTCTTCAATTTGGGGATTCTTGGATGGTGATGTTCTTTGCTTCTTTTCTGGATTTAGGGATTCGATTCGTAGGGATATGAAAGTGATGGATATATGGGTATGGATAAATGAATCTGGGTGGGTTTTAAGGATTAGGTAGAAATGAATAAAATGTCCTTAAAAAAAATGCTTAGGTGGCACTTAATAGTAAAATATGGATGGAATCTTAACGGAAGGATATTTTCTGCTTAAAAATGAAAACTCAGAGAGTCTGTCTGCAAAATTTTAAAACTCAGGGGGTGTATGTGCCCCTGACCTAAAACTCAGGGGGTCTTAGTGCATTTTAGCCTAAAATTTAATTTTTTATATTTTCTTTCATAATTAATTATACAAATACTTTTTAATTCGTTTTATATTTTCATTAAAAAAATTCAACAGCATAGACATAAATAATTTCAACTTACTTTAATTTAATCCTTATGTGATTGCGCGCGCCTATGGGGTAATGGTCAGCTCCCAAAGGCTCCACCCCCATTGGCCAATCCTTTTTTCTTTTTAATTTTTTAAACCTTTTTCTCTCTCTCTCCTATATATTACAGGATAGAGAAACAAATATCCTATTGGACCAAAAAAAAAGTGTAAGAAATATGCATATATAGCCTTATATTTATCTTGAGTACAATTAATGAAGTTATGTATATCCCTGCGTGATAATGAAAGAAATTGCATTATGATTTTAGGGTAATTTATATTTATATGTTATGGATTTTAATCATAAATTTTGTAAGAGATTTTGATTTTCTATATAGTGACCTTAATAGAAAAAATATATATTTAGTTTCATGTTTTTTTAAGTTGCTTGAGAGGTGTCACGCAAATGATAAAAATTTATGTTCTTTTAATTATTGTAGTATTTTTTTTTAAACAAAATGGTAGTAAGAAAAGACACTCACAAATACTACCGGGCAGGACGCCAGTAGCATGTTGGGGAGACCAACAGAGGTCCAACCCAGAGGATTACTGCACAGACCTAAATCGCAAATAGTTTTATCCAATCACAACTACTCAACTAATCATTGAGTGTATCAGAGAATCTCCTGAAAAAAGATAGCCATCAAAACAAAATTTTGAATGAATTCAAAACAATTTTGCTCATCGAAGAGATGAAAATGAAACCTTCATTTCTTATCGTGTAAGATTATTATTAATGGTTGTACACGATTTTAGGTGTAGGTTTGGGGAAAGTTGGGAAGTGGGAGTTTGAATTAATTATAGGCACAGAGAAGACAATTCCTACTTGCCTTTCATATATATGGCATATGCTTCCACAGCCTTAGTTTTCTGGGACACATTTTAATTAGCACACACTTTTTGATACTGCTTTTCTGGCTTCTTCCACTTTCACATTAAAACCAAACCGACCTATAATACTAGACCAAGTAAGCAACCCCATTTTCTTGGGATTTAATTTCTATCATCAACAATTAATAATTGCACTTATTATAAAACTATACTCCTATATGGGATCAATTCATTACCAAAAAAAAAATATATGGGATCAATGGAGTACGTAAAAAGTCTTGACTTATACGGATGGGTGAGTATTTGGAATTATCAATTGTTCAAGTTCATCAATTGCAAGTCATTGAATCTGTCTTTGAGATATGTGTTATCTTAAATTAAAAGATATATATTTTGGTACAAATTTTCAGACAGATCTAACGGTTGATAGATAGTGAGCTTGAGTTCTTGATATTGTAAGAATCAAGATCCTCTCATTTCACACAAGAATATATAGGATTTAGATTATGAGCAAATTAAAAATTAATTAAGGGATGAAGTGCATGAAAAAAAGATAAAGAAAGAAACAGAAAAAATAAGTGGATTCTAATTTATTTAAAGTAAGCCCTTAATTTATATTTTTCTTACATTTTTTTTCTTTCCACTTGACCGTTTAATTTTATCAATTTTTGTACTTAAAGTAAAAGAATATAAATTCAATAAAATAGTAGTATTATGCAAGGAGAGAAATAGAAATAGAATTATAAGTATATGATTTACTTATAACGACAACAATATAATAATATAACAAAAATTAATCAATAATAGTTTCCTTTAAAAAAATCAAATTAAAAAAAGTAGTCATCATTACTTCCAGCAAAGAATTAGGTTAATCATTTAAAAAAAAAAAAAAAAGAGGTTAACTTAACATTTTAGGAGTAGCATTTTTTTTCTGGATTAATTAAACAAAAATAAATAAAGAAAGTAAGAATATTGGTCTGGATTTTCTTCATTAAGAGATGATTGATATGGGAAGAATGAGAAGCTATAATAAATCGTAAGATTAAAAACTTCTCGCTTGATTCTTTGAATCCAAACTCAAATACAACACGAGAGGGATCGGAAGATAAATTACATTCAATATACTATCTTCAGTCTTCACTATATATTTACAAATACATCTCAAAACGTGCTTATCTTATCTGTAAGACTTGAGCATGGCTCCACAGAAAGTACATATAATAGCCTTCCAATTCTTCCAATAGAAAGGAACAAAACAAAACCTTGTTTGTGTCATCATGTCCGCCACGCTGGCCCCACCGCCACACCGCGAGCACGTCCCGGCCGCCGGCTTGCTCCGCTTCACCTTCCTCGTCTGATCCACCAGAAAACAGAAGCAAACCATATTTTGTGTTATATGATTATATATATTAATACTGCACTCCAAGCAGCTTCTTCTTCTTCTTCTTCTTCAAATGAATATGTGTTGTAATAAACTTCTAAGCGCTAAAGGCAAAGGTTGGTTTCTAAGCTAAGGGGTACTTTTAAGTGTGACCAATGCAAGTGCATTCTGTGTCCTTTATATACAAAAGATGAATGCGTTAAATTAAAGGTCGAACTAATAGAGTTGATGAGTGACACGTGGGGGGTACGAGAAGGGACCGTTGGATGGGTGACACGTGGGGGTAAAAGGATAGGAGAAGCTCGGATAAAAGTCCAGTACATCCCTCTAATCATAAAGAACCATTTGTTAATATTAATAAAAATTCATATTAATAATAAAGACACTTAAATGGTTTAGAAATCAACTAATTAAAGAGATATAATAAAGTTCAGTATTACCGTACCACTGAACATCCCGTGAATACTTTGTTTGATTGTCATGCGAGAGAGGCGGAGGACCTGCTCTACAATCATGGTGATGGCGTGGGAGAGTGACACGTGGAGGTTACAGTTGGGAGATTGTAAAGGGTAAAATGGGATAAGGGAACGCAGGAAGTACAAGTGTACACCCCTCATTCATTCAACGCCACAACATTCATTTATTCTTGTGTATGTAAGCTAAGTAAATGCTCCTATATATTTTAATCAAAAGATCTATGATATAACTTATTGTATGTATGTAATATGATTTCGATTGATAGGATTGTGACATGTAAAGATGATTTGAGATGCAATACCATTTGCATATGTCACAATCCTATAGGTTAAAATTGTATTGCATGCATGCAATAAATTGCATCATATATAGACTCACCCTTTAATCAATTATATGGAAACATCAAACAAGTATGTATACTACTAATAAAAGAAAATTTTCAATTTATTAAAACATTCATACATGTTATTTAATTGTAATTATATAATTATGATTTAACATGGCACCTAAATTTCCATATTTCAATTTGTATTAACTATGTTCGAATAATCACGATGCATATTCATACTTAAATATTAGATAAATTTCTTAAATATTTAATCAAAAGTTCAGTAGTCTCTATAATATTTATAAAGAGATCGAGTTTCGTAATTAACGCTCTTTTTTTTTTCAAAAATTTATTATAAACGGTAAATACCGTGGATCGGACTAACAAAAATAAATGTTTATAAAACATATCAAACTTTCAAGTAATACCAATCTTCTGAAAGAAAATTGGGATTAAAAGTTACATATAAATTTCTAATTCGAATTGGGAGAAATAAATAAAACAATGAATCGACATACCTGGAGTAGACATGATGAAAGAAACTAGAGCAAAGAGTAGATTCAACCCACAATACCCAAGAGTTGTTTTTTGCGAATGAATAGAGTAATCTAGTTTTGTAGAGAGAAACCCTTTTTATAGGTAGGTTTTTCTAAATATGAAAAATTCTAAACAGATAAGTATCTTATCAAATATTTGATATGCCTCTATTTTAAAATTCAAACTAAAATTAAGTATTAAATAAATAAGATAAAATTTGTTAGGCTTATCAAATATTTGATTTTAAAGTATATCATTTAAAACTTTCCCACAAAATAACTCTATATCTAAATTAGTAATTTAATGGGATAATTACTAATACTCTTGGGCTGTAAGTTGTGGTCTTTGCCCAATAGGCATGTGGATAATCAACCCATCACTGATTACCACATTTAAACGTGGACCCTAATCTATTCTTATTCATAATTACGAGATTAAATTACTTAATCAGTATAATTATAAATCCAATAATTAATTAATGTTAATCCAATAATAAAATTTTAATAAAATTTCTAACATCTTCTTCTTCTCCTGGAAGTTCCATCCGTATTTTAGGTTTACTAGTTTTTTCCCTTGAATTAAAGATTTATATATAATTATTAAACACTACATTTAATTAATTTGAATGATTTCTTTATTCAAATATAATATACATAATTTTATTAGACTAAATTTATCAAAATATATATATATATATATATATATCCATGCATGAACAAGAGTGGTACGGTATGGGAACTTATTTATGTGACTATATATATATATAGGACACTATGTTAGTGTCAGCATGTCATTGGCAAGGTCCATTATTATTATTATTATAGATAATTATGGAGAAGTTTGTTAGTCACTTATGACTTTTTAGTGTGTTAATGTCGTTGGCAAGGACCATCACCAATTAATACTATACATATGGTGTGGGGAAATAATTATCAAAGCACAATAAATGTGAAGAATATGTTTTCACAGGTAATGCATATATATGTCAAAGTGTTAGTTTGCTAGTTGAATTACAACACTTCCTTAGTGAGTAAGTTTCAATAATATTATTATGCATTATACAAAAGTTGAACCTCCTCCACTAATTAAACAAGAAACTTCAACTTTGTAAAAAAACAAAATTAAGAGTTTTATATTAATCAGTAATATTTAGTAATTTGGTTGAAATTTTATCCAATTGGTTGATAAGTTTTTTGGACATTGAAATTATTAGGTTTGTTAACTTTTAAAAAAAATTAATTATTAAACAATAAAAAAACTCGTAATTAGTGCTCTAAGAATATTGATTGATAATAAAATTATTCTATAAAAATGTGAACACTATAATTAATTTTCTCATCATCCATGACATATGATTCATCATACGTTAAGTCATCTCTAAAATATACTTTGTATTCTAAAAGGACAAACAATATTTTCCATTCAAGTATATATATATGTCCCACAATAATTGATTTTTTAGATGTCAAAATATGTTGTCTCTATAAAAGAAATTAATGACGATCGATAATATTTAGCAAGATAATAGACTAGTGTGAGGTGAATGAGAAATTGATAATATTGAGAAAATGTAGTTACACATGTGGTGGATAATGGATATATACAATATTTATAGTTGACTATTTGTGAGGGAGTATTAGTCACATATTCAAAACAAGCATTTTCTCACTTGTATCATAATTCATAACTCTTATTCAACAGAATGGATGAGAAGGAATGGACCGGGAAATGTATTTGATTTTGAAGAGAATGAAATAAAAATAATGATCTTTTTATTTTAATAGTTTTAGTTTAATTTAATTATAATAATTTAATTTTCATCAACTTAAATAAAAAATTTTTTTAAAATAAATATACATTTAAATATAAATAAACTAAAATATTTAATTTAATTTCGTATTCTTTAATTTAATTTTAAACACGCCCTTAAGCTATTTTTTAAGGTGTGTTTGAACTTTTGAATTGAGGAGAGGATGGAGGAGGGGAAAGAACAGGAAGATAATTTTGAAAGATTCTTCTTATTTGGAATTCTAAATTCTAGAGGAAATAAATAGGAAGATGTTGTATATTAATCTTCCTTAATTTTCCTCCTTTACTAATTTGAATTATTCTAAACTAAAATATTTTGGAGGATCAAAATAAAAGGAGGGATCATTATTATTTAACTTTTCCTTCACTCTTCTTCCCTTTCCCTTTAATTCCCTTAACAAAAAAATAAGTATTTTTATTAATAGCATATACATAAATACATGAAAATAATATAAATAAATTAGTTACACTCACACATAATTCCCTTTTTACCCTTCATCTCCCCTCCCCTCCCCTAATAGTGGGTGATGGGGTCGACACTTAGGGCACGTTTGGTAGCTAGAAAAGGAAAGGGAAAGGGAGAGGGAAAGGGAAAGGGAAAGGGAATGGGTTTGATGTGTTTGGTAGTAAAAATTTGGAATGGAAATGTATTAAAATGACTACTTTACCCCTTATATTAAAATAATAAAAAGAAAAGATGGTTATAATTGTGTCAAATCAAAGGGTATAATAGATATTTTGTATTTTCTTTTTTCTTTTTTTAATTATACACATTTTTCAAAATGAAAATAAAAAAACAGGTAACATGTGGGACCCACATGTTTTTTTTTTTTCATCATCTTCTCCCTACTTATCTCCTCCCAACCGAACATGCCCTTAGTCCCTCAGGCCCACCCTAATGCCTTCTCTAATAAGTTCATCATTATTTTGACCCAAAAAAAAAAGGAACTTCATCATTATTCATTTGCACGTGTATATACACATTAAAAAATATATACACAAATTCGGTCACATTTAAAAATTATCCACAGAAATATATTATTTTTATTGTGCACATTAAAAAACGCCTTTACTGAGGGCTTTTTTTTTTAATTTTTGACAAGAAAAATGCCCTCAGTGAAAATGTTTATAGGATAAAATGGTCAACCCTATAAAAGTCCTCACTAAGGTCATTTTTAACGCTACTAGTCAAACTTGAGTGAGGGCATTTTTAGCGTTAAAAACGTTCTCAGTGAGCACGTTTATAGGGTTGACCATTTGACCCTATCCTTACTGAGGAAATTTTTCTTGTCAAAAATTAAGAAAAATGCCCTAAGTGATGACGTTTTTTACGTGTACAGTAAAAGTGATATATTTATGTGAATAATTTTTAAAAATAACTGAATTATGTATTTATTTTTTAATATGTATATACATGTACAAAAGCCCGTGAATTTCACTGTCCTCAGGTTGGAAATTGTCGGTGCATAACTTCATTTTTTTCCCAAGTATTTTCAAATTCTGGTAAGTGCTTTTGTTTTATTGCATTTTCATATATAAATTCTGGATTCTTTACATTTGAAAATTACTACATTTTTTATGATAGGATAGAAATTAAAAAAAAACAAATAAATTGTGGTGAATAGATTATAGATATTTTTTTCCCATCTTTCTCGTGCTATAAAAAAATATATCATTTCACGCTTCATGGTTAATCACTTTGTTATAAAGTTTTTTAATACAAAAAAAATACGTAATCAAAAGTTTTTGCATAACTAATTACAGAAGAGAATGAATATAGAATACCACATTTTACATGATCAATTATAGAGGAGAGAGAGTATAAATTAAACTTACGAGTTATGATTGGAGAACCTTATAGCAAAAATATAAGGAACTTTACTTAAATTATTTTCCTAACTTAAATAAAATTATTTATATATTTGCTATAAGGTTTTCCAATATACAAAAAAGACACATGATAAAATTTTGTCATATAACTAATCATAAAAGAGAGAGAATATAAAAAATGACATTTTATTCTATCAGTTATAAAAAAAAGAGTATAAATTAAATTTATAATTAAAGAATCTTATGACAAATATATAAAGAATTTTACCCAAATTTTTTTCTTAAAAAAAAAAACACAACTAATAGGCTATAAGTCTAATCCCAACTTTACAAAGTTAGTAAGAAAAAGAGTAAATTACATATCTTATCTTGAAAATCCCAGTTTTACACTTACTCTCATATATTTTAAAAAATTGCACTCTCATATCTCTCTTTTTTTGTTATAATCACTCTCATCTCTTGAAAGATAAGAAAACATCATTTTATCTATTTTAACTAAAATTATTTATATAATTAAATATGTATTTGATTAATATAAAATTTTTTTTAAATAAAAATAATTATTTTTAATTCATAATAAATAATAATAAAATAGTAATTTGAAAAAAATTATTTTAAAATGATAATGATGTCATTAAGGATATTTTAATAAAAAAAATAAAAGTTTTTTTAGTTTTTTTTTATAACAAGTTTTTTTAGTTTTGGAAGAAAAGAGAAGGTAAGTTTTCAGAGGCCAAATTACTCTTTTGGTCCTCAACGTTTGTATGAAGTTTAATATTGGTCCTCAACGTTTCAAAAAGTTATAATTAGTCCTCAACGTTTTTTTTTTGGTCAAAATTGGTCCTCTTGCCTAACTCCGTTAGCTTTTTCCGTTAATTGCTGACGTGGACGGCTTATGTGACACACGCTCTCTCCTATGTGTCAAAATTTATTGACGTGGCGCCCACGTCATCCTTCTTCTTCCTCTTCTTCATGTTCTTCTTCTTCCTCATCTTCATCTT
The DNA here is from genome assembly GCA_014851425.1 of Senna tora. Lineage (NCBI taxonomy): Eukaryota > Viridiplantae > Streptophyta > Magnoliopsida > Fabales > Fabaceae > Senna > Senna tora. Next base: position 29,592,357 of record CM026263.1, on the reverse strand, counting down.
CATGTTCTGCTTCTGCGCATTCATCATCATCATCATCATTCATCATCTTCATCATCATCTCCCTCCACTGCTGTCACTGTCTTTGTCACCGTCGCCGCCGTCTGTATCATCCTTCTTCTTCCTCTGCTTCTCTTTAATTTTTCATCTCCATCTTCTTCATCTTCATCTTCATCATCATCATCATCATCTTCTTCTTCTTCATCTTCATCTTCATCTTCCTCCACCGTCGTCACCGCCGCCACCGCCGTCAAACCCGAAACCCTTCTCCTTCATCATCTTCATCTTCCTCCCATTATCGTCATCATCTTCCTCCCATTACCGTCATCACCAAACACTTCTCCTTCCCCAATTTCAGCACCACCACCAATCCTAGAATCCTCCATAACTTGAAACTCCTCGGAAGTTCCAAACTTTTACCCCAAAACTCCACTCTTGTTGACCATTGTGGTAGCTGAATGTGGAGAATAATGAAGATGAAGATGATGAAGGAGAAGGGTTTCGGGTTTGACGGCGGTAGCAGCGGCGATGGCGGCGACGACGGTGGAGGAAGATGAAGATGATGATGAAGATGAAGATGAAGAAGATGGAGATGAAAAATTAAAGAGAAGCAGAGGAAGAAGAAGGATGATAGAGACGGCGGTGATAGAGACAGCGGCGACGGTGACAAAGATGGTGATAGCAGTGGAGAAAGATGATGATGAACATGATGAAGATGATGAATGATGATGATGAATGTGGAGATGCAGAAGCAGAACATGAAGATGAAGATGAGGAAGAAGAAGAACATGAAGATGAGGAAGAAGAAGAGGAAGAAGAAGGATGACGTGGTGCTGACGTGGGCGCCACGTCAATAAATTTTGACACATAGGAGAGAGAGTGTGCCACATAAGCCGTCCACATCAGCAATTAACGGAAAAAGCTAACGGAGTTAGGCAAGAGGACCAATTTTGACCAAAATAAAAACGTTGAGGACCAATTATAACTTTTTGAAACGTTAAGGACCAATATTAAACTTTGTGCAAACGTTGAGGACCAAAAGAGTAATTTGACCGTTTAATTGAAGAGTGTATAATTTAAAAATATCTCTTAAGAAAAAAAATGTAGTTTAATCTAAAAGAAGAAAAAGAGAGAGATAAAAATGAGGACGACCCTCACCCTACAATGGGATGCCCCGAAAAACGCTGATGTGGCGAAATCATGGTGGCGATGAAGAAGCGAAGATGGAGATGCTCAACTGCACTGCGCTGCACGCTAGGAAAAGTAAAAAGTGAGAATGAGATTCAGATTGTGATGGTTGTCATTTGTGATGGAGACCCCTCCGATCCTCTTCCTCCCTCACATATTTCTTTCTCGCCACCGACCTCCCCATTGGTGACACTCTTCGCAAGCTTTCATTTTTCCTTGATTCAGACGCAGAACCCTTTTCCTTGGGATCGCCATTGTCTTTCCTTCCCAAACCCAAATCAAACCGCCTCAATCTCCCTCTTTTTTGGGCTCCACTACTCATGCGAACCCAATTCACTGCGAGGTGGGAGCGTCGGAATCCTTTGATTCTGAAGCTTGGTTCTAGAGAAGCTCGTCAATTTTAACTATGGAGAAGGATAAGTACACTAAGGAATTGGAGGTGGCAGTTAGAGTGGTTCACGTGGCCTGTGATCTGTGCGGGAGAGTGCAGGAGCGGCTGCTTTCTGCCAACATTGATCACGTTGTGTCCAAGGACGATGATTCTCCTGTGACAGTTGCAGGTATTTGCATTGAAATCCCATTTCCAGATTTGATTTTTCCAAATCTAGTTCTACGGGGTTGTTGTAAATTACCTAATCGATGTTGGGTATTATTTTTTGTTTTCTGGCTCTGGCAATATCTACATTGGTATCGTACTGTAATTATTGCTAGGTTGCTACCTAGATTCATTTGGGATTGGTAAAATCTTCTCTTCGATTTGCCCCAATAGTAAGGTTACGCATTTTGAAAATGAAATATTTAACTTGATGTATACTTCAAGCAGAATGCAGCAGTGTCTGTTTTGCCTGCCTGGTATACTGGTTTGGTTTTTCCTTAGTTACCCCAAAAAGAAAAAGAAGAAAGAATTACAACATTCAAAACCTCATTAACTGCATTGCTCATATTATGCTGTGGGTTTGCTAATTGTAGAGTTCCAAAACACATACCATTAAAATCCAGGATGAAAACGCACTGTGACCTGGGTCATGAAACCTAGTTCACATTTCAAAGGGTGAAGTAGCGAATCTAGTAAGTATGAAGTTGCAGCATATTTACCGTCTGGACCTTATCATTTTTCCATTTATTGTAGATTCATTCCAAATGGCTTTCTTTATAATACCCATTTATTGTAGAGGATAGTATATTGTTCCATAGCTGATTATTTATCAACGTGTTCATTTAACTTGCTAGTAGAGCACATTAGAACTTGAATTTCTCTCCTTTAACTGAAAGTGAACTTTCTATAAGTAATTGTAGCTGTTCCATAAGATGGATACTAAGCAGTGGCATCATTCGTTGGAGATATAAACCTTTAGAACATTTGCATATGTGTGAGGCATGGAGATAGAAACCTTTACTAATACATCTACATCAGTAATTGAATTGATGTGAGTTTTTTTTTGGACAGAGAATTGATGTCAGTTGTTAATTTGTTATACTAATACATCTACATCAGTAATGGAATTGACTACTAATCTAATCTGTAGGGTGTGGTTCTAAACGAATTAGATTGCCCTTTCCATAATTCATTACCAGAGAAAAAAGTCAGAAATATATATGCAACTTTTATATTGAGATAGGCATTCAGAATTAATGCATAAAAACTACATTCTTTTCTTGAATGTTTCTATATTGTAAATCCTCAGCAGATTCATTGTGCTTCCAGAATAAGTTATGAATATATTATAGTAAAATATGTCTTCATCTTTTTTTTCCCTGGATGCTTAAGGGTACACTTGTATAAATGCACAGATGTAAACAACTGTAAACTAAAGGAAAGTACTGGAGAGAAAAGTGAGGAGAGAGATAGAGAGAAAAATTAGTAGAGAGAAAAATTAGGAGAGAGAAAAAGTATGATAAAAAGTGTGTTTGGTATTATAAAATATGATGTAAAGTTTTTTTGGGAATCGTGAAACACCATGATTTTAATGTGGGGGATCCTTACCAAACATACCCTTAGTTTCTAGGTGGTGGAAATCATATATACTTTATGGCAAATAATTTCAATGGTACTTTCCTCTTTTAGAACAGAATATAAAATCAGCTACATCAATGCCTAGACTCTAGAGTTCTTGGTATTCTTGAGTATATTTATCTGGACCATGATGATCTTTCTCAAGTTGTCAACTTCCAGAAAATGTTGATTTTGTTGGACTTTACTTCATAAGGTCATAGAGTAGAGACTTTTGGTTTTCTAATGAAGGTTTTAAGGTCCAACCTACCAATTTTTATTCTTGGAAAAGTAAAGTTTATGTCACCCTTTGATTTTTTCCCCTTACAAACATTAATTTTTTACCACTTTGTTCTAATGTTCTCAGACCATGCTAGCTTTTTTTTTTTTTTTTTCTTTTTAATTTCTTAAATACTTAGGCTGATTTTGTTCTCAGGCTGATTTATGGAAAATGGACATATTATTCAACACAAATATGGCCCATTTTTTGTTTAACTGCATGTTTGGTTATGTTGCTCAAAGCTTTTGTTTTTTGGTGTAAAAAATGCTTTAAGTTAAGTTGACCGGGTATTTTTCTTAATCTATCTACATGAGAAGATTTGAGCGTTCAAGCAACCATCAGTTGGTTACTATCTAGAATTTTTGGGGGTCAAAATGTGTCAATTGTTGCTGAAGAAGATACAGAAATTATTTCCAAAGATGATTCAGCAGGTCTACTGGCAGCTGTTGTGGACACTGTCAATCATTCTTTAGCCTCAGCACCCAAGTATGGTCTTCAAAGACCTGAGACGCCTCTTAGGACTGCAGAAGTTCTTGAGGCCATTAGCCACTGCAACTCAACTGGAGGCCCCAGTGGCAGACATTGGGTTCTTGATCCTGTCGATGGCACATTAGGGTTTGTACGTGGGGATCAGTATGCTGTAGCTTTAGCACTGGTTGAGGATGGAAAAGTTGTTTTCGGAGTTCTTGGATGCCCTAATTATCCAGTGAAGACAGAATGGCTAAATTATCATCATCAGCATGATGAAACCAGATCAAATTTATCTTCAACTACTCCAGATGCATGGGGAAAAGGATGCGTGTTGTATGCAAGGAAAGGCAGTGGTGAGGCATGGCTGCAGCCATTAATTGCTGGAGATAAGATGCTAGAATGGCCAAATTGCGCTAGACTTATTCAGGTTTCTTCGGTCGATGATCCAGCATTGGCAACTCTATGTGAACCAGTGGAAAGAGCAAACTCAAACCATTCCTTTACAGCTGGGCTTGCTCATAGCGTGGGACTTAGGTAAAAAAATATTTATCTTTCTCTAATCAATTAACTTTTAGACCTAATAGCTAACATACCCATCCAAATAGCTGAAAGCATTTCCGTTTAAATACTAATGCTTACTGCACCAGAATGGAAACAATGTTGTTAGAAGGTGCAAGGGCTTAGAGTCATGACCAACTAGTAACCATAATAAAATAAAGTACGATAGAATTGTTGCCCTGGCTATAGACTTGGAAATTTTAGTTCTCATTTTTCCCCCTCTTTTTTCGAAATCTGATGGCAGGAAACAGCCCTTGCGTGTGCACAGCATGGTGAAATATGCAGCAATAGCTCGAGGAGATGCCGAGATATTCATGAAGTTTGCCCGGTCAGGGTACAAGGAGAAGATATGGGACCATGCTGCTGGTGTTGTGATTGTAGAAGAGGCCGGTGGTATGGTGACGGATGCCGGAGGACGCCGTCTGGACTTCTCAAAGGGAATGTACTTAGAAGGGCTTGACCGGGGCATAATTGCTTGTTCTGGGCTCACACTGCATGACAAGCTTATTTCAGCTGTTTATGCTAGCTGGGATTCCTCCAATTTATGACTCTTCCTTTCTCTAGCATATATACATGCCAGAGGCAAAGGCAATCCAGTTCATATTCTGATTTGTTCTTCCCACGTTGTATGTAGTTCTCCAAATGATGATTAAAAAGTCATACTTATTGAATGATAGCAGATTATTTTTTGTTATATTTGTATTAGCAAAATTGATTCATGCATTCGCTATTCGGCCATCTAGAATGGAGATGACATAAAGTGATATAATATTGAAAGGCAAAAAAGCAATATAATTACTAATTACTCCTCCTTCTTAGTTCTTAGAGTGCAAATTTATTTTCTTGGCCCTCTGCTTTGAAAATTTGAATGGGCCAGCCACATGAGCAGTGACCTGTTTTGACAATACTGATTTATTTTTTAAAATAAAATACGCTGTCGTTTCTTGAGAATTACAAGTTACATTTTTATCCATTTATTTTAAAGAATTATACTATCATTCATTAAAAGGAAAAAGAAACTTGCATTTTTAGCTATCTTAACCAAAATATCTTAAAGATCTTATTTTCATTAAAATTATAATTTGTCGAAAATTTATTCTAATTTTTTTAATATTTAGGAAATATGGGTAATTTTCACCTCTCAATGAAGAGAAATGTAGTTTACCCATGTTTTAAGACTTGAACGTCTTTAATATTGGGCTATGGAAAGCCCAAGCCCTGTCCAATAACCATTTCATTTTTTAAACTTATAAGGCTACATGACAGTTGTAACGTCTTTTTAATTGCTTGTTTGGCTAGCCGTTTTGGAGTAGAGCAATTGATTAATTTTCTCAAGAAGCACTTATTTAAAATAAGTTTTTTTTAAAGGTATAAGTATTTTTTAGCATTTTATCATAAGTAGTTTTTCCTATGTAAAGTAGAAGCTATAATTTAGACAGGAAAAAAAAAAGTCTCCAAATAAACCCCTAGTTTAGCATGGTACAAGATTTTCAATTATTCATTTTTTTTCAAAAAAAAATTTTAGACGGAGGTTGGATGTAGATTGGAAATTATAGAAATTCAAGATTTATTCAAAACTTTAAAAATAAATAAATAGTGTAGGAAAAATGTTTTTTCTCTAAATTAATGGATCTAAATAAAAATTTGATATTAATGTGTGAAATTGAAGTTAAGTTTATTATGCATACAAAAGTATAAGGAGATATTTGTCAAATTTTTATAGTTTATGACAGTATGTTGCAACTAGATCATTTACCACACTTTTTAGTTTAAGGGGATATTTTGTTAGTTGAAGATAAGTATTTTGTTAATTTAAGGAATATTCTCAATTGAGGGTATATACATTTTCTCCCTTGATTAAACATAATTCTTTTTTAGATTGGATATGAGATTAATATAAGAATTATTGTAATCCACTTAATGATTGGATTGATACAAATAAATTTCTATACAAAGCCCAACAAGTGTTCTAATTCATCTTATAGAATAAATTACAAAATTTTGAAAGTTATCTTGCAATATTTTAATGAAACCAAAACTGGAAAAATATATCCAGAAAGGAAAAGTCTTCTACATAATTTGATAGAAATGTTTTGTCAAAAATGAAAAAAATATATATAAAAATTTTGTATAAACTAATAAAATAAAATCTTAACCTACGGCCAAAAAAAAAAATCTTAACCAAATGTCTTAAGTCACTAGTTAAAGAAATTCTTATTATAATAGTGACATGATAGTAGCACACACTTGGATCCTTGTCATTGATTTGATCATCATGCGATGCAGTCTAAATTGTAACCATATTTATATAATTATATATTTTTTCTAAACCCACTTTTTTATTTGCAAAATGACTTAGATTATTTATTTTATCCTTAATCAAAACTTTTACCAATCCCTTATTAAATAATTTTCCCTGTTAGACTTTGAGAAAAAAAAAACATTTAATGAGTAAAACATGCATCATCAATTAAAAAAACTTTGGGTTTACCAAGGATGGATGCTAAAGACAATTACAAGATCCACAGAAAAACAGCATCCTATCCTAAATACAAATTAATTTTTGAGATCAAGGAAGAGCCATCACACAATACATAAATCCTTACATTAAATTCTTCCACGTGGAGAGTCAAATGCACCTTTCATTTCGTTATTAAGAAACTCTTAATATGAGCCTCTTTTTCTTTTTCTTTTTCTCTTTTCTAAGAGTCTTTTCAGGCTAGTTAGTAGTTTATATGTCAATCAAGTATATACAAATGGCCATATATAACTCAATTTGCTCCTTTAACCTATTAATTTTTTTTAATAAGGGATTAGTCTAAGTAAACGATAAATGACTTGGTATCCCTTAAATAAGATTTCGGGTCGAAATCTTGTGAATGTAAGTATTTTCATTAAAAAAAACTTTTTTATCATGGTCAGATGCGTAACACGAGTCAAGTTCGAATTAGTCAAAAAATGAGAGAGAAAATAATCAATATAAATAGCATAACTGAAAATAGTATAATACAACAATAATACGGGCTATTCTTCAATATGGACTCTCCTCATAACAATATTTCTCGTATGAATCCGGGTCTACACCTTTGCACCTGCAGGCAAGGTTGTCAAAATCGCGATTTAAATCGTAAAATCGTACGATTTTACGATTCTACCTATTAAAATCGAGTTGAATCGTAGGTAAAATCGTGCTGGAGTAAAATCGCGGTGGAATCAAGTAGAATCGGGTGGAATCAACGATTTTACCTCCAATTTTACAATTTTACCTCAGCCCAAAAAAAAACCTGTTTGATGTTAAAAAAAATAATCTACAACCCATGCCCCAGTCCAATCACAAACCCTACCCATTTTTTGATGTCATTACGTCAAAGTATAAGCTTTTTGCCCTTTAGGAATTCCACTCTAGACGTTACTATTGTTACTCAAGTATATTAATTACTTACATTATACTACTAATTTAATTTATTCATTCTACAATAAATGAATTGTTTTAAGTTTTAACTAACATGCATATATATGTTGCAAATGAACAAGGAGTATTACATGGCGGCATCACTATATTTCATATTTAATTTTGTATGTGATTTACTATATTAATTAGGTACTTATGTTATATATATATATATATATATATATATATATATATATATATATATATATATATATATATATATAACATAAAAAATTCTTATGATTTTATCATAGGTAAAATCTTACGATTTTACGATACAATTTTACACCCCCTCTATGATTTTACTTAAAATCTAGACTTTGACAACCTTGCCTGCAGGCCTATAAAAAAAATCATCAGATACAAAGGTGTGGGCCCAGGTTCATACGGAGAATATTAATATGAAGAAGGTCCATATTAAAGAATATCCCCAATAATACCATATAATTACAACACCTCAAACTCAATCAACGTAAAATTCAAAATTAACTTCAATAAAAAAATAAAATTCAAAATTAAATGATATGTTCCTTCTTTCTTGCATCAGTTTTTGTTGTTCGATTGGTAAAGGGAGCTACCGCCTACCGTGCTAGTGCTGAGTAGTTTCTCACTTTCTCTTGACTCTCTTCCCCTCTACCCAAAAAAAAATCAAAATTAAATGATCAAAACCAAACAACTTAACTTCAATAAATATAAAGTACAATTCTTCAAATTTATAAGTGAGCATGGGTTACTCATTTTGTTTATTTGGTTAATTTGTAGATATGTCTTTGGTGATAATTAGTAAATTCTTCCTCTTCATAAAATAATAATCTTTTTTTGTAAAAAATAAAACCAACTTACAAGTCATATATATATATATATATATGAATTGACTCGTATTAATTAACCACTTGGGCCTTTTGGCTAAGATTCAATTTTTTTTAAAACAAAAATGGTAGTAAGGGAAGGCACTCCTAAGTACTACCGGGCAGGGCGTCAGTGGCATGTTGGGGAGACCAACAGAGGCTCAACCCAAAGGATTACTGCACATGCCTAAACCACAAGCAGTTTTACCCAGTCGCAGCTACTCAACTAGTCCTTGGGTGCCAGGGGATCTCCCTGAGGAGGAATGCCCACCAAAGCAGGATTTTGGATGAATTCAGGGGGATTCGAACCCTCGCCCATGAATGAGGTGGGAACTTTCCTCCAGATCCTTGACCATTTGTGCCAACCCACTTTCACAGATCCAATTCATTTTAAGAGGCACATATGAACTACATATATACTTCCACTCACTTATTTCTAACAATAACATCAATATTATTGATAATTAAGAGACCCACTCAAGGGTCAGAAAAAATATTTAGTATTACAATAATATTAAATTTTAATATATTTTTTTAATAATTTAGTTACTAGCTATTCGAGATGGATCTATCGAAGGTGGAATTAGTTTTGAAAGTTGTGTGTATATATATATATACAAGTAAACACACATTAATTGTTTAAGACTTTAAAAATGAAATAGTCAACCCTTGAGTTTATTTTTTAATTGGGTTTTGGAATTTTGTGGAATCTGATTCAGTGCAGTCCACGTTTATTATGAAAATTCCTGTGTTCAACAAGTAAGGTTATAACATTAACATGCCACGTTTCATTGGAAGCCATAGATTTGGGTTTGGGTTTCCGACATAGTCTTTACTAAGTTTTTGATTCGGTGCTAATTAATTGAATTAGAAGACACAAAGCATAGTTTGTGGCGGAATAAATGCTGTATCATTAGATTTCACTGAAACAATAATATAATTCACAAATTATTAATTAGTTGAGTGCGTTGGTAGTAAACTAGTAATTTTATTTTTTCTAAAAAGAGGATCTTAGAAATTGAATTTGTTTCAAAAAATTTCTTATTTTAACATATATCTTCTTAATTATTAGAAATAATTTTATTCAAAACAGCCTAACAGTATTAAAAGTGAATTAATTCACTATATTGTGAGAGACTATAGTGAATTAGTTTAAATTTGAGTATATATAAAAAAGAGTGTGAAAGTAATAAAAGCGTGATGATTGTTGGTGGAGATTCGAGGAACATGCACTTGTGTGGTCCCTAGCAACACATGGCTGAAGTTGAGATCACTTCCATAAGAGAAGAAGCAAATTATTTTGGAATTTTTTCCAATGATTTCTTTTTGCAGAGAGTATGAGTAGAAGCAACATCTTTACATAAATGCTACCATATTATCAACTTAAGAGGCAATGAAGTATAAGTATTGGTCCCATTTACATATGAATATCATATCATTATATTATTATGCCAACCATTTGCAGTTTTTCACTCTGCAACTGCAGTATGGGCAACCATCTATATACATATGCAACCTGCCCTCCAAGTTTTTTTTAAAAAAATTATATATATGTAATTCTTAATCAAAGTATCTAAGGCCTGATAACTTATCGCTCGAATATTGTATGGACCATTACTAATGGTTTAATTTGTTAAGTTTATGTCTTATGGTGAGTCTATGATGCAATTTGTTTCATTATGCAATACAAATTTAGCCAATAAGATTGTGACACTTGTTTTGTTGTATGTGATACAATTGGATCACATCGATGGTTACAATCAATGTTTTTAAAACCGGACCGGTCATTGAACCGGTCGAGGCACTGGTTCACGGTTCAATGGTCGAACCGTGGTTGAACCGTGGTCGAACCGGTGGCATTTAAAATATATATTTTTAATTAAATATACTAAAATATATCATAAAAAAATTATATATTTCATAATTATATGTTTCCATCTCGATCTAAACATGATAAGAAATAGAACAAGTTGCAAATTACCACAATATCATATTAAACTCTTCAAATAAGTTCAAGGATCAACATATTTAAGTCTCAAATCTTATCATAAACCCAACAATAAATACTGAAATAGAACAATCCTTACAACTACAAGTCACAACAAATTTTCAATAAATATTAAATCATAAACAACACAATTTTTTTAAAAAAAACTGAACAACCGGTCGAACCGTCTAAACCACCGGTTCTGACCGGTTTTGACCGGTTCTGACCGATTTTGACCGGTTTTATATCTGACCGGTTCATTGGTTATTCCGGACCGGACTGGCTGGCGGTTCACCGGTTTTCCGGTCCGACCGGCCGGTCCGGTCCGATTTTCAAAACCATGGTTACAATTGTACCACATAACTCATTGCATAATACAAGTTGTATCATAGAGTCACTCTATGTTTTATGAGGTAAGGAATGGGTCTAATAAGAATTTTCCCATGTTTGGTAGCCACTTTTAACATCCCCGAGAGAGAAGTAAGCTTTTATTTGAAGGGTTGAATTGAATAAAACCTTTAAAGATGGAGGGAATGTAAAAACTTTTTTTGGGTTTTGACCATTTCGTCCTCCCATCATCACCACCAAAATTTAATTACAAGAATAAATTGGTCATTATATTCCTTTTATATTATTATTTTCAACCACATTTTCGCTTTTTCTTTGTTATATAAAATATGGTCTTAAACATTTTCACCCTTATTCTTATCTCAAAATCAAAAATTTCCAACCAAACAGGCCATAAGGACAGTCCTCCCATGAATTATGCTAGACGATGATAAGGAACACATACCTTTAACCATTCGTGTAATAATTTTAAATATTAGCTAGATATGAACAATGGTCTTATCTTAATTAAATTACAAATGTTTTCAATGCAACTTTTGGGTGAGTTACAGTAATAATTAACTCTTTCACACTATAAACTCTTCAAAGAGAGTGGGATTTTAGTACTGTCATGATTTTTTTTATGTACAATACATATATAGTTAGAGATCGAATCCCTGACTAAATACTTAAAAAATCAGTTAAGTGAAGTAAATTTGATTCGTCACATATTGTAATTTATATATTTGATTGAGCAAAAAAAGTAATTAAAGTTATGCACAAAGTAATACAAACACTAGAAAGGAAGATATGAATTGTAATGTCTTAAATATGATAACAAACAAATCGGTGCTTATTTATCATACCAAATAATTGGATGAACGTGGCTCTCTAATATTAGATTTGATTGATCTGCTTCAATTATAATCTTTGAAAGGATTCGTTACCATCCTAATTCTGATCTCCCTCTTGAATCGAGGACTTTGGAAATTAAGTAGTAGTTGGTAGTTGTCATTTATTATAAATAATGTCTCAACATATGAATCAAACAAAGGTGGAATTTCAGACAGAAACTTTTTAGTGGTTCAAGAGAGAGTTGCGTTTTTCAGATAATTGAATTATGAACATTAAATGCATTTTGTCTACAATAAAATTTTAATAAAAGGCAGGACTATAATTTGCAAAAAGAAAAAAAATATCACAAGTTGACGAATATATGCGCCCATGCATCAACATACATATATATATATATATATTTTGGCCAATATGCATCAACGTATATTGACTGCCTTGTGACTAGAGCTGTCAAAACGGGTCCAATCCGGTGAGTTGATCCGTTTAACTCACCAATTTTGGTGGGTTGGGTTTCAAAATTCCAACTCGTTTATTAAACGAGTTGGAGGAACCTGTAGGTTGGCTTGCGGGTTAGGTGGGTTGGCCCGTAACCCACCTAACTTAAAAAAAATTAAAAAAAAACATAATTCCTAATCATGTTTCTTTCTTTTTGTGATATTTTCATTTTTTCACCATATTTGTAGGAGCCAGGAGGAAAAGAAATGAGTAATGTTGTGATATTTTGACTATGTTTCATACTTTCATTGTTTTATTTTTAACTATTTGTGAGTGACATGATGAATGATAAATCTTTTCTTTTATTTTATCATATTAAATTTCTTAGTTCATAAAAAAAATGTAAAAAAAAGTATAGATTTCTTTTTTTTAAAAAAATTAGAATTAAAAATTTTTTAAAAAAATAGGTGGGTTGGCCCGACTCGGTGGTGGGGTTGAGATTCTCAACCCGTTTAACGGGGCCAACCCGTCACGGGTTCAACCCGTGTGGGCCGGATTGGCCCACTTTAACACCTCTACTTGTGACATTTGAAAGGAGTATAATCAAAGAGTAGTATAATTGGGGTAAATTATTGTTTTAGTTTTTTTAAAAAATTTATTTATTTTTAATTATAAAATATTAAATTTAGTTTTGAAAAATTTTTATTTATATTAATTTATTTTATAAATTATCAAGATATCAAATTTAGTCCCTTAAATATATTTTATACCTGCAGTTTCGTTCATGGATTTTATATTTTTGCTTTTTCTAGTATAGATGAATTATATTTGTGACACAAAATATATTGTAGAAAAAGGTTCGGATCCACATGACCCGACCCGACCCAGGAACCTAAAAGAAAAATCGAAAATAAATCTAGGCAAAAAAAAAAATATATTGTGGAAGCTAGGCTGACCTCCAAAAAGGGCCGCACCAAACGGAGGACTCTACCTACGAGAGGTTCGTAGAACCACATGTCCACGACTATGCACGGAAGAGGACTCAAGAGAAAGATAGAAATATTATACTGAGTGGGGTTTCCCAAACGGGATTCCCTTTCCAACACATGGAATAAGCAACTAGAAAGGTGTGGAGTCACTCCTATTTATAGTAGGATGAGAGAGCTCCCATCATTGACGCAAGCAATGTGGGACTTGGAATATGAACAAAATATCATGCTTCCATCATGATCACCTAGCCCACTTTGGGCCACGAGTGCAGACTCGTGCGACTTCCGATGAGTGTCATCTTGGTGTCGTTTTGTTCGTCTCTCAGCGAGCTTTCTAACGGATCCTCACTCGACCCGATCATACTCCCACATGAGTGGATATTTAGTCCCGAAGACCCCAATATATCCAACATATATTTTAGGAACTAAATTTTATATACATTTTATGATTTATAGATCAAATTGAGGTAAATAAATTTTTTAAAAGACTAAATTTAATATTTTCAAAATTTAAGTATTAAATTGAGACGAGTAAAATTTTTTAATAACTAACACAATAATTTAATTATGAAATAATTAACATAGACAATTTGTGAACGGGAGATAGATTGAATGATTCTTAAATTTAGGAGTTTTGAAATTTTTTTTCTATTTGTTCTACTTTGAATTACAAAAAATAAATAAAATCACTTAAACGAGATGAAAAAGATAATATAAGTTATTTTCTAGTAATTATGTTTCGAAGTTTCCATAAAGACAAAGCAATTTTTAGTTGGGATTGTGATTAATTAGAAATGATTCATTTATAAATGTTAAAATTTAATTAGATTATTGATTTTAAATATGAAAGAATTTTAAATTTCCCAATCAACCGTCTCACTTTCTCACTTTTTAACAGCAAATATTAGTCACTATGTTTAAGATTTACCTAGATATTTACATATCATTTATTAATAAAGTTTTCGTATTAGTCATAAAATTCGAAACTTTATCCTTATAAAATAGCGGATAAAAGTTTAATATTACTGTACTATTGAAATTCAGTATATCTTTTCAATCATATAGAGTCATTTATTAATATTAATATAAATTTACAGGATCCACCTTGAATGATTTAAGGACTAACTAATTATAAAAATGTAATAAAGTTCAGTACTATCATACTACTGAACAATGATCTTCAACTCTAAAATTTGTATTCAAACTTTAACCAAGGGTATTACTTTTTTTTATGAAAAATGAAAAGAATTTGTGGTTTTGGAGTATTGTGGAAAATTTGTTGTAGCTGGGTTTTGGTGTATATTGGGAAAGAGTATGAGAGTGTGAGCGTCGGTGGTGCCATGCGTCAACACTCAACACCTACTTCCCTTCTCTTCTATCCCATTCCCCGCCTTCTTCTCCCTTTTCGGTCCCACACTTCTTTTTAGATTTTTTTAATAAAAATATTAAGGCTATCTTTGCTAACTATTCTAATCAACGGAACAAAAGGAAAGCAAAATTGAAAATTCTAATGTAAAATTCTACATTATAATAAATGTTTTATATATTAAACATATTTTTATTATTTTTTATTATTTTTAACACACTTTTTTATAGTATTTTTTTGGTTAAAGTGGTCCTCAATGTTTACATGAAGTTTAATGTTGGTCCTCAATGTTTCAAAAGTTTAATGTTAGTTCTCAAAGTTTTTATTTTTGGTCCTCGAGCGTAACACCGTTAACTTTTTGCCGTTCAATGATGACTTAGCACGCTTATATGGCACACCTTCTCTCTTACATGTCATATTTTAATGATGTGAAATAACACATCATTGCCACATCACCCTAGATGATGATGATAATGATGCTCATGAAGGAGAGATGATGATGATGTGGCAATCTAGAATGACATGGCAGTGATGTGACATGCCACATCATTAAAATATGACATGTAGGAGAGAAGGTG
Organism: Senna tora; assembly: GCA_014851425.1. NCBI lineage: Eukaryota > Viridiplantae > Streptophyta > Magnoliopsida > Fabales > Fabaceae > Senna > Senna tora. Next base: position 29,577,037 of record CM026263.1, on the reverse strand, counting down.
TGCCATATAAACATGTCACGTCATCATTTAACGGCAAAAAGTTAACGGTGTTATGCTCGAGGACCAAAATCGACCAAAAACAAAAACTTTGAGGACCAACATTAAACTTTTGAAACATTGAGGACCAACATTAAACTTCATGCAAACATTGAGGACCAAAATAAACCTTTAGCCATATTTTTTTTATTCTATAGTACCTCACATCTCTTTCCTTCTCATCCGTGTATTTCTATCAAACATAATCTAACATAATTAAAAATTATTAAAGAAATAGACAAAAATCTAACAAAAAAAAAATTAAATCCTCGATTGATTAAATTCTTCATATCAAACATAGTTTATTTCTTGCAATCTTATAAAATTATGTTTTTGTTCTTATTTTTTTATACACTCTTATTTTTATTTTATTCATATCACATTCTCATTAACATTTTTCATACGAAACGCTTAAATGTTTAAAATTAAAGAAAAAAAAAGAAAAGAAAATTAAGTGTAACATTTTACAACTCAAAATTATGATTTGCCCTAAGCCTAAATCTCAAAAGTTTCTTATATATTTTAGCCTTATTTTTTTTATTACTTTCTTTAAGTCTCACACCAAAGTATTTACCATGGGAATTTGATAACTAATTCAATGAATAGTATACAATTTATTATTGAAGATGACCCTATTAAATAACGTCACATTAGCCTTTTTTTTTTTTCTTCTTGTAACTTCAATAAAACACAATCGTCTTTCTTTCTTTTTGTGTGGTTTTTTTCACAATTTTTATTAAAAATAATTTTAGTCCAAGTATTAAACATTTCTTGTAACAAAAATATAATCCTTGATTTGTCACGTTATAAATATCTAATCTTTTTTATTATTTTCTTATGACTGTTGATGCTGTTCTATTTTATAAATTTGCATTGCTCATAAATTTGGTTACATACAACTTACAAGATCCGCATAGGACAAGTTTGGTAAGAAAATGGAGAATGGAACGAGTACTTGGCTCTTTTATGCATTAGTATGTTAGGTTAACTTTTTTTATAGTTTTTTTTTTTCATTTTTTGTATTTGAATTTGAAAAATTGTAAAATTTTTCTAAAGAATATCTAAAGTATGAAAGATATAAATATAAAAAAAAATTAAAAACTCAACATAAATTGAGATTTACTATGAATGGATTAGAGACTAACTTTTTAGTCCCTAATAAAGGTGGTCCCTAAATCATTCATGGTAGGTCCTTTATTTGTGTGAAATTTTTTTTATTTTTTTTATGTCTCTATAACTCTTATTCTTTAGAAAAAGTTTACAACTTTTTAAATTTAAATAAAAAAATAAGAAAACTATAAAAAAAAGTCGGCCTAACATACTAATACATAGAAGAGCCAAGCACTTGATCCATTCTCAAGAAAATGGGAGAGAATGAAAATTGAGATTTGAAAAGTCAATTTTGTCATTTCTTTTAAATATTAATAATTTTTAAATAAAAGATAAAATTATTTAAAAAAAATTAACTTTTTAATTTTATTTAATCCTAATTTTTATTTTATTCCCATTCCCTTATTTAAATTCCACCAACCAAACTGTACATAAAGTTTCACTTTATCACAAACCAAAACTTTTTGAAGTGTTCAAAATTCAAATACTACTCGCGTAGAATAACATGGGAAGCCTAGCCTCATGTTTTTTTTTTTAATTATTTAAATGCGTGCTATGTCCTTTCTTGTTAATTAATTGACACTCTTAAGTCTTAACTAGTATTATTTGATGTTTTAGTTTATTCAATATACACGAAACATTAAATATAGATGGAATAGTAAGTACATGATATAATAAAATGGCAGAATTAGATGATTTTAGAAATTTGTGATAATATATCTTTTTTCAACTAAGCAAAAAACAAATCAATATTCTACAGTTTTTAAAATTAATTACAGTTTTTTTGTTAACAATTGAGTCCTATTTGAGACGGAGTGAAGACTAATGAACTAAGTATAAATATAATAGTCTAAAATAGAGTTACATATTATAATGATCATATGGTATATTTCTAATTATACTAAACCACTAAATATATATACCTGATAGCATGAAGGCATGTATTGATTTTAATAATGACATAAAAAATACAAAAGAGTAGGTGAGCTTCGAATCTTAATTAAAAAAAAAATTGCACGAAAAGTTGTTAGCAATTTCATTAAGGGGGTGCTTTAAGTCAAACCATTCTTTACTCAATATAATTCTATGGATGAATGCTTTCAATATATATATAAAATTCTATTAATATATTGCAAATTTCCCTTTAAAACCACGGTTAGTTTATAATTAAAAAAAAAAAAAAAGGAAGGAAAATAGAAACTCCAGCTCAATCCATAAGAAGACGAAAAAAGGCTGATTGGAATGAAGGGAAATGGGGGCAAATTCGTCATTTGAACTTGTGAAAAGCAAGAAGCGCGTTGACATGTAAAGCGAAGGGTAGTTACGTAATTACAGAAGGTGAGGTAGTGCCGCCTGCCGGCGACGGCAGTGGCAAATATGTTAATAAGGAGAGGAAGCGGGGGTTTTCTTCTGAATTAGGAAATCGATTTTATTTTATTTTTGGTTCAAAATCACTGCAATTTATTCATGTATGTAGATTAATAAAGTAATATAAATAATTCTTTTATAGAAAATTATATATAATTACCATACATTTCGGGGGACAGAAATATAATATTTTAATGTTAAAAGTGTAATTATTATAAATTTAGAATCAAATTGCAAAATTTTCATACATTCAAAAAATACAAATTGTAAAAAACTTAAGGGGAGATAAGTGTAAATGAGAGAAACTAATTACGCGGGAGGTATGTCTCACATGAGAATGGATTCTATGCTGCCCAGCATAAAAAAGTAAGGAGAGAGAGTGACATATAAATGTGTCTCACATGTAGATCCTACTATGTGTGAGATCCACTAATGAGTCACTCTCTCTCCTTGCTTTTCTATGCTGGACAACATAAGATCCAATCTCGTCTCACATATGTGTAAATGAAATGTAGGTATAGATTTATAAACCCTTTGGCTCTCAATCATCAGGTAAAATTCACCCCCAAAAGCTAGTTTATGAGGGAAGGGAGCCTAAGGTTTTATAAATTACACTGCACTTGATTTAACAAATACGAGACATATCAATATGTCCAACATCCTTAACCATCACCGTCCACAATAACTCACCCTTAAAAGTTAGTTCAAAAAGGGAAGGAGTCCAATGATTTATAAATTTACACCACCTGCACTTAATTTAACAAATGTTAAAAAAAGTGGCACATGACAATTTCTAGTCCACATATTGTGGAAGGCATGATATGTCCTCCAAATCTTGATTGTGTTGTTAAAAATCTCTTTTTATATATAAAAAATTCAAACTCAAAACATTAAAAAAAATTAAAAAAATCTATTACTGCTATGGAGAATGGAGATGTTAAAAAAAGGGAATTAATTTTGAAAGCGTAAATTGTCGTGATAGGGAGAGGAGGGTAGAGAAAAGGAAGAGGTAGTTAGTTAGTGGTAAACACTAAAGAGTGAAAGTGAAAGAGTATTTTAGAGTCAAGAATTCAATATGCTTTCAAGTGCCATGTTGTATGGCTTTTCTCTTTTTCATTCCCCTTGCACCATGATTTCCGCCCATTTATTCATCACTTATTTTATTCTTTATTTCCTTATTTTAAGTTTATTTTTAAATTCCTGTTCTATTATTTAGGGCAAAATATTCATTATTAAAACAAAAACAAAAAGACAATATATACAGACATACAGTGTACTACATATAATGATCTAATTCACTTATAATGATCTAATTGTATAATGATTTACTTTTTAAAGATAGGGTCTGAATTTCTTTCAAAAATTGTATGAGGAGAATATTTATTTCCAAAACATAGCACAATAAATTTATATGCAAAATACTATTTATTTTTTGAATTGTTGATTAAAATATTATTTAGTCTTTGAATTTGGCAAAAATACTATTTAATTTCCGAATTTGCAATCCTCTCAACTATTTAGTCCCCTAACCATTACCCGTTAGATAACTAGCTGATGTGACCGTTAAATGTTAATGTGGCACCGTTAAGTATCTGAACACATGCTACCTCGCATGTCACGTCAACTTTAACATTTAATTTATTTATTTTGTGCATGTATTATGGCCAATATAAATTGGTACAAGTGGGTCAATGAGTTAAAAAAAAAAAAAAAAAAACTCATGCTTTACTCATGAGTAAGATTTGAATCCTTCTTATATGATCGGGTTTAGACTTATGTAATAATATTGGTTTTAGTTTCTCTTAATTTTTGTAACATAATAGTAAAGAAATGATTGATTTATATATAATTTCTAAATTTGAGTCCATAAAACCAATACATCTTAAAAAAGATGGACAATATAATAAAATGTCTTTTTTTTTACATGTATTTTTTTATTTACAGCAATCATGTTCGAGTTAGTGAGGTTCTATAATGAGGATAGAGTTCTCGAAGTTTATTCATACCCAAATTTTGAATCCAAAATTTTACTTAAGAGAATAGAGTACCTATCACTCTAAAATAACTAATTGTTGGTTCAAAAGGATATATACAGATGATAAAGAAAAATCAGTAAAATGGGTTGTGTTTTGAATAACAATCAAATAACTTTCGCCTTTGTCTCACAAAAGTTAGACATTTTTTTTTTCGTAATATACAAATTAACTATGGCATTGCTTAAATTCATGAGAAATATATTGCTTCTTGAAAAACACATTATTACAGATATATTACTGCATGTTTGGCCAAACTTATTTTAGTCGTAGTAGCGTTACTTTCTTTTAAAGTGTTTATGTTTTTTAAATGAATGTTTGACAAATTATTCAGGAGTGCTCATGAGTTATAGCAGAAGCAATTTTTTAACTTTAAACAAACACTACAAATTGAAGCTTTTGTTACTAACCAAAAGTATAAGCTAAAATTTAATTATTTTAAGACGAAAATACCCTTATTAAAATTTTAGAATTTCCATTTTACCCATTCTTAAAACCTAATCCGTGCCTTCCTTCATGTCTCCCTACATTGCTCCTTCCTTCAATCATTCCTTCAAAAATAATAATATACATAATTAATTTTTATTTGAATAAAATTAATAGATATTTAATAAAAATAATAATCATGAATAAAAAATTATATCAACTAAAATTAATAAATTTTTCATTAATAATTTATTAAATTAGTAAACTAATTATCATTTTATATTTATTTGAGTAATAAAATTTAATAATAATAAATATTTATATCATTTATTTATTTAATAATATTAATAACACATCTACATATATCCTTTTTGATAATTTTACAGTCAAAAGTACTTTTTAATATAAATTGTTTTTGAAAAATACTTTTTAATTCAGTTTGTCAAATATAAATGGCTTCTCTCTCACAACACTTTTTTTTTAAACCCTATTTTAAAAAAATTATTTAAAAATAAACAATTTTCATAAATTTAGTCAAACAGAGACCTGCATCAAAGTTTTGATCTTGCAATGTACCAAAAAACGTTTTGATCTTGCAAAATTAAATGTAATTCGTCAAGCGTTAGGTATGAGATGCTTAAAATAATCTTAAGAACCTCACCATAAACATTATGGCTTATATATAATACTTTCAATTTCTTTCTTCATTGAAAATTTCCTTTGACTTGATTCTTTATTTTTTATTGATATTTAAACCTTAAGATTATTTTCTTTTTATAAACATAAATAATGCCAATTTTGGCAAAAAATTTTCAGAAATATTTAGAGGGATTTGACTTAATAAAAGAGATTTAGTTTTTCACGCTTTAAATTTTCGCTTATAATTAGGATCTAATAATACCTTGTAAAATATCGAAAACTAAAAACAAGGGCTATTTTGTTAGTTGGTGTGCAAATAAAATAAATATAAATTTATGATTATTTTGTTTATTATAAAAACATGTTATTCTTAAAGTCGTATTTACGTTTTAGACTAAAATACTCTAATAGAGTTAAACGTTTTACACGACTATCTTACCGATGTAATATATTTTGATTAATTTTTTTGTTTGAAATCATCTATTTTGATTATTTGTACCTCAAATAACTTAATTATACTAAAATATCCTACAAAATTGGGAATAGAAAGTTAGAATATTAATAATGTACCACTATGTAGTGACATTAACTAACTATATATGATATTTAATCTATTTATGAATTACTTTTTTTAACAATTAACCGATGTGAAGATCGAAAAGTTAAAATATATATACTAAACTCATTTTAAAAATTTCATTCTGAATATTAGGAAAGAGTTTATGAGTCATATTTATACATTAATTGGGCATCAAATCATATTGACTATATTGCTTAATATATGCCAATTTTTCAGTTACCTAATATTCTTTTTTCGAGTTTGACTTCCGGCCGCCTTGGCCCTTGTGATTAATAAATTATAGAAATATAAAAAATAATCAAGAGATTTTTTTTAAAAAATATCTTATTAAGATTTATATTTTTCTCTACATTTTACAATAGTGTCTTAAAATATTATTATTGAGCTATAAAAATTTAAGAAATATAATATAATATTACATTTAAAATTGTTGAATTCAGTTACAAAAACTATCAGCTGAAACAAAAATACTAAATTTATTCGTTAAAAAGAAAACACTAAATTTATATGTTAAACTTTTGTTATTATTACTCTAACAAAAAAAAAGGTGATTTTTAAAAAAAAAATGAAAAATATATAAAAATTGTACTTTTTTAGTTAGGAATTACAATATTACACGGTCACATAAAACTAATGAACAGAAAGAGTAATTTTACTTAATTATAGTTATTCAACTAATTTTTAAGTATTAAAAAATTGTTTTAGAGAAAAATACTCACTAAATGAGATTTAAATAACTAAAAAAATTCAAATTGTCAAAAAAAATTTTCTATGAATTTGTAACCATTTGTGTTTATCCAAATTAACCATAGTTTGATTTGACCCTGACATAATTATCATGTGAGATGAAAAAAGATGTAAATGGGTTCCGTTTTTGTTTGAGTACATAGCAACGAAAATGTGGAATGAGCAGAAATTGGTTTATATTAATTGATAGTTACCAATGTTGGAAAACATGATGGTCCATACGTTACGAACAAAAACCCTTTTGACAATTAGAATTCATTTATTGCAGTAAAAATCAATCACCAAACAACTTTCTATTCTTGAACCCAAAGAAAATCACCACTCACCGCCTAATCCGGTCACCCGGTAAACCCCTCGAAGCTTTCACATTCCACCGCCGTACATATAATAGACTCTTACAATGAGGTCGCATACACCAAAACCATACTCACTCCTCACTCTCTCTTCTTCCTTCCTCATTTCCCTCTCTCGGAATCCGTGCTCGATTCTGTCACAGTGTGAACAATGGTGGAAGAAGCCTAATGACTTTTTGAATTTCCCCAATTTCCGAACGCTAAACGACGAATTGGAACGCGTTTTGTAGGGAATATATATAGAAATGGTACCGTCGTCTTTGTCTTCTTCTTCTTCCCCCTATTGGTACCTGGTCTGACATAATGATGAGGAAACTCCTCCCTTCTTCTTCTTCTTCTTCTTGTGGCTCTCCTCTGTTCTTATTCTTCTGCAGCTTATGGATCTGATATATTCTCTGCGCAAACCAAAGCTTCGTATCACCTGTAAGTGCCTAATCCAAGAACAGTGAAGGAAAACTTAATCGCGATGATTAAGCTATTTCTATTGTACACTACATACACTATTTTGTATGGACTTCCTGTAGTTTTATGTTTTTACCCGAATATCAACAAGTGTTTCTTGTGTGTATCCGAGAAGATTTTCTAATTAAGAAACTTGCTACGAACAATACTAGTTTATTGCTTAGTGCTTACTCCGCTTCTGTAATTGCAGAGTTTCTATTCAGTTCCGCGCTGGATAATTGAATAACAACCAGAAAATTTTCCTTCTAAATTGATTATCGGCTGATTGAAGCTCGCGAAAATTTCTTGATAATACTTTCTGAGGAAAAATCTGATGGGAAAATCAACGAGTAGAGACTGGACGCAGATCTACGCGATCTACGGTATGGATCAGTGGCAGACCCTAATCTTCCTCTTATGTCAAGCCATTCTCTTCTCCATCTTGTCCGTACTCTACCTTCTCTACTTCAACCCTATCTGCTCCTTTTTCGAGAGGTTACTCTCAATCGCCGCCGTGCCCAGCGGCTCCGCTCGGTTCGCCGCCGGCTTCACCGGCTCTGTTACCGCGCTCTCCGCTCTCTGCCTCTTCTTCGCCGCCGCCAACTTCTTCTACTCCTCCGTCCCACTCCACTACGACATGGCCCAGCGGATCGTCTCCGCCGTGAGCGACTGGTCGTCGGTGAAGGTCGCCCTGGACCTCGGCTGCTGCGGACGCGGCATCCTCCTCAACGCCGTCGCGACGCAGCTGAAGAAGGAGGGGAGTTCGGGTCGGGTGGTCGGGTTGGACCGGTCGAAGCGGACCACGCTGTCGACGCTGCGGAGCGCGAAGATGGAGGGAGTGGGAGAGTACGTGACGTGCAGAGAAGGGGACGCGAGGAGGCTGCCCTTTGCTGACGACTATTTCGACGTGGTGGTGTCGGGAGTGTTCGTGCACACGGTGGGGAAGGAGTACGGTCACCGGACGGCGGAGGCGTCGGCGGAGAGGATGAGGGCGGTGGGGGAGGTGGTGAGGGTGATGAAGCCGGGAGGGGTGGGTGTGGTGTGGGACCTATTGCACGTGCCGGAGTACGTGCGGAGGCTGCAGGAGCTGAAGATGGAGGACATTAGAGTATCGGAGCGCGTGACGGCGTTCATGGTCAGCAGCCACATCGTGTCCTTCAGGAAGCCACGTCAGCACGTGGGTGGGCCCCCGGAGGTCCGACTGGACTGGAGACTATGATGACGTGGCGGGTCCTATACACAAAAAAGAAAGAAAAAGAAGAGTATGATAAATCATAATACCTTTTTTTTTGGTTAGAGTGGCTGGTGAGGCGAAGTCGAACCAGGATAATGGGTATAAAGGAATTATTTATATTATATATAGTCATTTTGGAGAGAAATATATATATAAAGGATTAGAGCAAAAACAAAAGTAGTTATAATTAAGGATTATGTTCATCCACCTTTTAATTGCACTACTTACTGATGCCTGATTTTTGTATAGGACTAGAAGCAAGAAGCCAAGAACATTAACCATATATATATATATATACAAAACTTGTTTGGTGTTTTCTACAATTTTCGTTTCCCATAGTTTATACTCTATATTATGCCATTAATATTTGGATGTCTCTTATAAGAACATTTTATGTATATACAATTGTATTTTTTTTTTGCGCATGAAAATTGAGTTTCGCATTAAAGAAAAATGCATTTATGCCGATGAGTTTTACCTATGGGTTTAGTTAGTACTTCGAATAAGATTTAGAGAATACGTGAGAAATAAAATAAAACATTTTTATTATAATTGTTGAGCAATTAATCTTATGCCCATTAGTTTTTAACTTTGCTGATGCTCAGTGAAAATATAATGGACATAGTTCCAGTTTACCACTTTTGTGGGAAATAGAATAGGAGGGCAAAAGGGGTTTGAAAAGAATGAAATGAAGTAAGATAGATAAGATGTCACTGTCTAATAAATCTTTGGTCTTTGAAGTTTCTTCCCCTGCATGTGAGGTTGGACTCCATTTTAAAGTTGAAACCTAATTAATAAATAGTGATGCAAAATAAAGAAAATTGCGAAAAGTGGGCGATATTTTTTTCAGTACAATAGAACTTTGTGGAGGATGTGAGTTGATGAGAAAGCTTAGAAGTGTGACCTGTTGAGGAGTCACTATCTTAGATTTTTGAGAGTGAAACTTCAACTGTGTTTTTTAGTGTTGAATTTGGGAGGTGCTAGAACAATGCTATTATGGTAGGTGTTGTTTGTGGTACAGAAATTTTGTTTTTGGTTTGTGTATTTGAAGATTAAAGTCAGTAGAATAGTTAAGGATTGGGTAAAATAACACTAATTTTGTGTAGATTCGAGCTCATCAATTTGGTTTTGTTCTACCTTATTTGGTTTCATCCACGTCTACGGATGATAGTAGTGGGTGTCTATCCAATTATAGTTAGTTAATTGAGCAATTATTTCATTTTTGTTACACTGTTTTAGGAGTGAAGTCAATAAATGTGGCCAAATTGGATATTCACAAACCATTAGCTTCTGCCTCAATCAGCTATTCAAACTTAAAACTTTAGGTTTATACTTGTGTTAGCCGATGAAAAGTTGGTACTATGAGAATACTTAATTTTTATTATATATATTTTTATTTAATATCATTTATGAATATTTATAAGATCATCACTAGAAATTTATTTTGAATGAATTAAAAATTAAAATTTTATTAATATTGATAAATAACGAATAATATGAGTACCTAATTTTTAATACTTACATAATACCAACATCTATAGTAGCCAAACCTAATAACCATGCCAAGAGGTACATGTGGATTTTTTCCCCAAAGGGTATTTAAATTTCTTTTGAAAAAGATCAAATATATCGAAAAGGGTATTTAAATTGTGAACTATAAGAGTTATATATATATATATATATATATATGTATATATATACTATACCAAAGTCTTGTGGCGTAGTATCTAAGGTTTAAAAGCGACATGTGGAGTGAGATTGTGCGAAAGATAATACTAAAAATATTGTGACCATGTGGCACTCAGTTTAGAGATTTGATTTTTTGTCTAAGACGAAGTTAATAAGAAACTAAAAATAAGATTTTTCAATAAAAAAATTATTAAGGATGGGGAACCAAGTAATAAGTAAAGAATGAAACTAAGTATAACTGTAAAATGGAATAAAAATTCTCTACAACTCTGAGGAAAAATTTTTGATTCTTGAACTTTCATCACTTTTAGAATGGGAACCAAGCAATAAGTAAATTAATGGGGGAAAAAATTATTTACAACTAAATTAGACTACTGAATACAACATTGCATTTCATCCTATCATCACTTTTGGTTGTCTTTCTCTTCTGCAAAACAAGAAATGTACAAGGAATCTAAAAATAAAACTCACCACTTCAACAATGGGAATTTTAAGAATACTTTCCTCCTTCTGATCAGAAGAAAATAGGTATCTAAATGGGTAAGGAAATTGTAGGATTTTCTCTAAGATCATGTTATATTTTTTTTCGTATTTGGAAGCTTAGGTGAAGGCCCAAAAACAGAACAGCACTTGGACACCATTTTAGACACAAAACAAAGAGCCACTATGTGAGTTATTTAATCGTATTTTCCTTAGCCTTCTTTCTATGTATATGGCGAACTAAGACTTCACATACTGGAAAAAAAGTATAGTAAAAATATAAAGAATGGTGAAAGCTCCATTAATGCCTCTGGGTTGAACATGATAAAATTTGCCAAAATTTTTCATTTACAGAATTTGGTGTATATCATTCATTGCACTATCCTCTTCTGAAACAGTGAAATAGTCCTAATCAGTTACTTCAACATCTTAAACATTGAAAAACAGAAAAGTAAAAAGCAAAGAAATCATTATCAATCTATAACAATGGTGTTTGTTTCAGGATCATAGTTGGACACCTTTGGGATTTCACCAAGAACTAGATCAACAGTAAGCCGACGCTGATACAAATCCAAAAGCTCTTTACAAGGACTTTCCGTGGGTTCCTCGCTATTTACAAGAGAAAGAATCCTCTGAACTCTGTCAAACAGCCATGGCTTCAAAACAAAAATTGACAGAAGCAAAGTGTTATATATGATTCCAATTAGCACAATGATCATTCCATGTATGAAAAAGGCACTTACATGTCTATTAGCTATACTACTTAGAGATGTCACAGCTAATCGGCGTGCTTGTTCCATTCGTCTACAACTCACTAGTTCTATCACATGTTGAAATCCAAGGTAGAAGAGCATTTTGGGTGTTTGAGCTGCATCACGAATCAGCTGCATGTTCAAGAAATTAATCTTTTAGTCCATTGAATATTGGTATTGTTATACAAGATAAATTGTATTCTAGGATTCTAATTCACAGTAAATAGGATACTATTACTACGTTTTGGTGACAAGAGGGACAGTGCATACTTTGTTTTCACTGGTATTGCACATCTATGATTGAAAGAAAGAAAACAATGATGATCACTGGGTAATGCAATAGATTTCATACCTCGTAAAAATGCCTATTGATAAGTGCTGTGGCCAGTGAAATATCACCACTTAGCATTGAGCTTCTGATTCTCTCAATTACTTGTTTTTCTGAAACAATTTTTGTCAAATTTGAGCTCTCAAATTGCAATGCGAAATGACATATACAATCACATCCAGGCCAATGACTATATCTATATCTATATCTATATATATATGATTATCTTTCTATTGGTTCAATAATCTTAAGTTGTGAGGCTAGATTATACATATACATATATAATGCTTGTAACCTGGTTTGTCATCAAAGGCTATGGTTGTAATTTGGTTGAGAACTATAGCAGCTGTTTGGTGACGGTGAGACAAGTCAAGAAGATGTTTGTAAGGACTTTGCCAAGGGTCCTCATATTCCAGTAAAGAAGAAAGCCTCCAAACTTCTTCTCGAAACCGCGGCTTCACAATCACAACCAAGAAATTGACACAATCCATTATAAACAAAACAGCAATACACATTTCATTATTATTATTATTATCATTACAAATATTGCAAGAGAAGTACTTACTTCATCAAAAGGAAACATTACTTCAAGTTTTTCAACATAAAACCGAGGGTTTTCCACTTGTCCGTGACGCACTTGTTCTATCGTACGTTGATATCGAAGGGCGTATGACGCAAATGGCACTGGCTTTACGTCTTCATTCAACTGTAAGTAAAGCCACGATTGAGAAGTACATCTATATGCATACGCAGAAATGAAGCAATAGAAGGCGTACCTTGGGATAATGCTCTTCGAGAAGTTTTAAAGCAGGGTCGATGTTACCATCTAGAATTGAGCTTCTAATTTCGTCGATTACTCTTATTTCTGATTCTGAAATGTAATTTTCAGAATCAAGACAAGCTTTCAAAATGCGATGGAATTAATCACAAATTCTAGGGTTGAAGCATATAAATGTATATACCGGAAGAATCAGGCGGAACAGAGATCTCTCCAGAGGGTGAAATCAGCATCTGTATAATCGCATCTTCAGTAATTTGGGGTACACTCATGAGCAGTAAGATACGTTCTCCATCTTCTTTATCACATTCTTGAATTGTTTCTTTTTCAGTCTCTGATGCCTCATCACTCACCTACGTTCATCAATCCAAATACACATAAATAAGGCATTAGCGAAACGTAGAAATTGGTGAAGGATGAATTCTGTTCTTGATTAAAGCAGAGAAAAATCTTTTTAAGAGAAAAGAACCAATTTGTGAAGAAATGTTGAATCGAATTAGAAATGCAATATGGAATCAGTTCAGAGAAAAGTAGTCTTGCCGATTGCATGGATTGGTTTGGTGATGGTGACAATGGAAATGGATCCATGGCTAGATAGATTCTCACATAATTTGTGTTTAGGGGTATCACATTTTATATTTCTCTACTAAGTTCTTTGAAAATTTTGGATAATAAAGAAACACATTAGATGCAATTTTTATGATTTTGTTATCAATTTTTTTAGTAAAAAAGTAGACATAGAATAGGTTAGAACTTGTACAATCATTTCTCATTATTGGCTTTTCTTAAAATTTTTGTACGTACACATATTTATAAAGAAATACATGTATATATTTCCAATCCAAATAAAGTGGAAGAGAGCAACAAATCCACCACTTTCTTTAAAATCTGCGAGAAAAAATAAGAAGAAAAATAAATTTGGATTGTAATTTTCTTTTTCTATTTCCTATCACTTCTTTTTTATTTGAGGCAAAATACTATTTGGTTTACGAATTATTGGATAAATTATTATTTAGTCTCTAATTTTGTAACTCTATTAATTATTTAGTCCCATGACCGTTACCCGTTAGATAACTGACTGATGTAGCCGTTAATGCTAACTTATATTTACTTTTAATAAGAAAAAAAAGTTGATGCAAAAATTTGTCCAATTAGTATCCATGCATATAGAAGAATGATATTGGATGATCCTCTGACTCATTTAGGTGACAAGGATTCTATTAATGTGTGCATCCATAAATTATAATTTGTAAGTTCACTATATATAACTCCACTGTCTTAATTTAATCTGATTGGCTAGGGCACTCACCAATTGATGTTATAGCGCGGGAGTTTAAGCGCAAAAATTTAGGATAAATCTGTTAATACTAATAAGTATTATTAAATAAATGGAGAGATTGTTGACAATAGAGGTGTCAATGCAAGTTAGAATTTTAGTTAGTTGGCCCCTCTAATCCCTTTTTTTTTATAGATTTTTTAATTTTAAATTGTAGTCTTTTTATTCTAATAATTAATATTCACACATAACATATTATATTATTTCCTAAAAAATATATATTATATTATTGATACATTAATAATACATTAACAAACAAAACAAAATAGTAATAACACATGTTCCAAATTAAATAAAATAAAAAATAGAATTGTATTTCTTAATTTTTGTTGGTTCAAATCCAACCAACTTTCTTTCATTAAGAAAGAGAAAGGGAGGCAAATTGTCCTACAATATTGGAAGCAATGCAAGGCACAATGTTAAACAAAAGACATCAAAACAGGCCTACACTTCCAAAAGATATAAAGCATACTAAGTTAATACTATCTTGATTAAGAGGTAACACACCCTTAATCATTGTTGAATAATATTACAAAGATCAACAATAAATTTAACAGAACTACAACAAAATAGAAAATAAAGTATGAAAAAAGTTTCATGACTTTGAAAGGCAACACACCTCCAAATCCTCTCTAAGGATTTATCTTTTGTAGCTTCCTTGTCTTTGATATTTTTGGAAATATTCATATTTAAAACTATATTTGAAAAAAAATGCTAAGATTTTTTAAAATAATTAATTAATTTTTAAAAAATAAAAATTAAACGGGCTAACCTACCTGATTCGCAGTGCATCAGATTACTTTTATTCAATTTAAAAATGAGATCTAATTCTCTTTAATTTAATCCACTTAATAGATTGGTTAAACAAGTTAATCCCAATCCTTTAGTGGACATGATTTGGAAAGATATAGTATATTACTTACAACATGGTGGTCCCATGGTCTAGTGGTCAGGACATTGGACTCTGAATCCAGTAACCCGAGTTCAAATCTCGGTGGGACCTTTAAGTCTTTTTTTGAGTTTTGACATTATATATTGAAAAATGCACAAATACAATTGGTCTTAGTTTCGTTTAACCATTTTTATTAAACTTAAATTCTAAAAATTATAAATAAGCGTTACTATAACCCAAAAAAAAAAGTCTTTCAGAAAAATAATATTAGTTATTATATGAAATAATACAAAGACTTTTATATTATAATAACAAAATTAGAAAATCTAGAACAACATTTTAAAAAACATTTGATGCATTTTTTATATCCTTATTTCCTGACTATTTAATTGCAAAATGACAAATATCTATATTATATAACTCAACAATATAATAGAATCTTAGTAAAACTTCACATGTATATAATAATTTTGTAAGGAACTCCGATATATTTTCAATATGTTATGAAATAAATGTTATTGTAAACACACCAAAATTATTTTTAA
This sequence comes from Senna tora, assembly GCA_014851425.1. Classification (NCBI taxonomy): domain Eukaryota; kingdom Viridiplantae; phylum Streptophyta; class Magnoliopsida; order Fabales; family Fabaceae; genus Senna; species Senna tora. Next base: position 29,561,270 of record CM026263.1, on the reverse strand, counting down.
AAAGCAAAAAGGAATATGAAGTGTCATTTGATATATATAAAATCTTCTATAATATAATAAGAAAATACTGAAATCTACAAATATAAATGTACGCCTTTCATAATTCCTATTAATATAAAGAACTCAATCATCCATCTATAGTAGAAGCAAGTATAAAATTTAATACTTGAGAATAAGTAAAAGCAACATATAAAGATATTTTCAGAAAAACAAATTTTGGAGTAAATGTTTAGTGGTACGGTAGTACTGAACTTCAGTACATTCCTCCAATCAATTAGTTCATAAACTATTTAAGGTGGGTTCTTATTAATATGAATTTATATTAATATTAATAAATAGCTCTATATAATTGGGAGGATGTACTAAACTTCAATAATACGATACAACTAAACTTTTATCCCAAATTTTGGGGTTAGTGAGTGGGGTTTAATGATAAGAGAGTTTGTTTGTGTAGCAAAGCCCCGAATTCGGCTCCCAACACCTCCACTTTTAATTTTCGTTTTCATTGCTCCATTATTAAAGAAGAGGAAAGTCTAGAAATAAAATTGCTTTAAATTTTCATTTTTATTGCTCAATTAATAAAGAAGAGAAAAGTTAAGAAATAAAATTAAAATAATTATTGCCCCCTTCTTATACAATTATAATTTATAATAAGAATAATTATTATTCCACTTTTAATTTTCGTTTTCATTGCTCCATTATTAAAGAAGAGAAAAGTTTAGAAATAAAATTGCTTTAAATTTTCATTTTTATTGCTCAATTAATAAAGAAGAGAAAAGTTAAGAAATAAAATCAAAATAATTATTGCCCCCTTCTTATACAATTAAAATCTATAATAAGAATAATTATTATTCCCTTCGTATTTATTGATCCTTTATTAAGTTTATTTTCTAAAATATTATATTTATTTTATTTAATCCTTAAAATATTAAATTTAGTCTCTAAAAAAGGTTTACTGTATCACTTTTAATTTTCATTTTCATTGCTCCATTATTATTTTTTGGCCTGATCATTGCTCCATTATTAGAGAAGAGAAAAGTTTAGAAAAAAAATTGCTTTAAATTTTCATTTTTATTGCTCAATTAATAAAGAAGAGGAAAGTTAAGAAATAAAATCAAAATAATTATTGCTCCCTTCTTATACAATTATAATAAGAATAATTATTATTCCCTTCGTATTTATTGATCCTTTATTAAATTTATTTTCTGAAATATTTTATTTATTTTATTTAGTCCCTAAATTATTAAAATATTAAATTTAGTCTCTAAAAATATATATTGTGTCACTTTTAATTTTCGTTTTCATTGCTCCATTATTAAAGAAGAGAAAAGTTTAGAAATAAAATTGGTTTAAATTTTTATTTTTATTGCTTAATTAATAAAGAAGAGAAAAGTTAAGAAATAAAATCAAAATAATTATTGCTCCCTTCTTATACAATTATAATAAGAATAATTATGATTCCCTTAGTATTTATTGATCCTGTATTAAATTTATTATCTAAAATATTTTATTTATTCTCTAAATCATTAAATATTAAATTTAGCTTCTAAAAAAATATACTTTGTCACAAATTTGTCCATACATTTCATAATTTTGTATTCTCTAGTAAGGATAAAATTCTAATACATTATATCTTTTAGAAACTAAATTTAGTATTTTCATGATTTATGGACTAAATTTAAACAACTGAAATCTTTTAAAAACTAGCTTTGATATTTTCATAATTTGATGATTAAATTAAGATAAATGTAAGGAACTCCAATAGATTTTCAATATGTTATGAAATAAATGTTATTGTAACACCAAAATTAATTTTAGAAAGCAAAAAGGAATATGAAGTGTCATTTGATATATATATATATATATATATATAAACTTCTATAATATAATAAGAAAATGCTGAAATCTACATATATAAATGTGTGTCTTTCATAATTCCTAATAATAAAAAGAACTCAATCATCCATCAATTTTCTATATATGTTCTATACTATATGATTTAGGGTCTTTAATCTCTTTGGTCTCCGAAGTTCAAACCATATAATACATAATAAATGAATATTTAAAAGATTGGAGAGAAAAATCACAGAAAAGTGAGATGGTAGAGTGTAATGAAGTTTGGCTTAATTCAAATTCAAACAAATTGCTTAATCTTCCAATTAATACTATTGAGAAGTTAGTTATTGCAGAGAAGGATTATAATCCACGAATTAGAGTTTATCTGATGAAAGCTCTACATTCAAATTTTCTTAAAAGGAGGCAAAGACAAGTAAACAGAAAAAGCAGCCTGCAAATAAAACGGAGTTTAATTTGACTAGAAGTTGAGCCACATGCTAGAGGATCAACGTTCCTGTTCCACACAAAAATTGTAATTCTTTTTCCAATATTGATGATTACTACAACCATTTTACACAAGATAAAAGAATGCAACTATGGGAGTATCTATGGTACAAGAGCACTAATTCCACTGTACATGAACCATGGTTGACACTTGACACTGAACCTAAAAGCCCTAAACAAACCAAATCCAACTATGGAGGCTTTTTCACTTACTGAATTTAAAAGGGTATAAAGTAAATACTTTCTACTTGGTCCAAATTGGAAGTATAATAAGTTCTCGATGTTTTAACTCAACACAAAAAACTCAACCTTGAGACTACAAAACTATTTGCTAGACTGAGGAGGCTCATGAACTAACTGGAATGCAGAAGGATGAGCTGAGAGCGGGAGGCAACACACAGACCAGATGTGGCCCAGCTGGTTTGCAGCTTATATTTGTTTCGTCGATATCTGGCAGTCCAAGTTGAGGAGGACGAACGTAGCCAGCTACCAGTGGCATGCATAATATTGAGATAACTATCCTTGAACCTATAATTATAAGATAATCAAATATTAATAAGGTATGGCACAGTGCATGTCAGTCTGGGAGACTATCACCAGCTGCAAAATAAATGTTCATTGATCCTATTACCTTGTTTTGTTGAGAGAGAGACATGCCCTCTTTTCCTCCCAGCTATCATCCAACTCTCAGAATTTGCATTTACCTCGTACATCACCTCATCCTGTTCCAAATAAATAGACAAAATTATTGTGTCAGAAGAAAACAGAAAAAGAATGGCTGAGAAGCACAAATTACTCAGGCAGTAACCCAGAGTAAAACAATACTCCAGAACCAGATATTTAAACAATTTCCCACTAAGGTTGGACGGCTGAAAAATCATGAGGGAGGAATAAGTGAAGGTGAAGGACAGTATCAGAATCTGATTAGAGAATGAACTGATTAGTATCTGCCTGTCCTGTCAGGACAGTGATTCAACTGTGATATCACCAATTAAACAGGTTGAACCAATCAGTTTACAACAACAAACAAAATGAGAAATGAATTTTTCAACTGCCTCCCTCTCACCCCTTTTTCTTTGCTCCTGTAATATTCCTCTAAATTTTGCTCTTAAAGTTCTTCCTATCCTTATTTTGTTCCCAAAGAATGCCTTAAAAATAAGGCTAAAATGCACATAACCTCCCTAAACTATAGGGGGTGTGCACATAACTACCTTAAACTTCAAAATGTGACCTAAAACTCCCTTAAACTTTTTAATATATGCACATAAAGGTAACCGTTAACTTTTCCATCCATTTTAACAGATCTGTGACATTTCATATTATTTATCTCCAACTAAAAATTTTTTTAGTCCAACTCATGATGCTGACATAGTTAGGGATAAAAATGTAATTTCAAAATTAACTTCAACCCTAGCCATCATCCTCATTCAAACAGTTCTCCTTTCTCTCTTGTCTCCACATCTTCCTCAAATGTCTCCTCCACCGAATCCTCCAACATCTCAAAGAATTTGGCACAGTTCTTGTACATCTCTGTCACCATCCTCACCTGTCCGGGAATTCACCGCCGTCAACAACGCCCCTGGCATCACCGACCACGACGACTGGGATTATGAACACAGATCCAACTGCCGCAATACTTTGTCTCTCTTTGGTTATGGTAACAACTACACGTTCATGGCTTCACATTGATATGCATGTGTTTCCTGTGTCAATGCTTCGAATGGGTTCGCCAAAATGAAAGGCTTTGAAGTTTCGACAGTGGCGAGAACGAAGACTTTGAAGCATCGACGGTGGGTGTGTCTTCTCGAATGGCCGTCAAAGAGATGCAATTTTTGGGAGAGCCATGGCTTCAATGCGTGCTTGACAAACGAACAGGTGAGAAGACCTTCTTCATCAGATGGTGGCTAAGGCACTCTCAATGAGATGTGAAGTTGCAAATTGACCCAGATGTGAGGTTACGTTTTTGCCCAACTGATGTGGAATTAAAAGTGTGAGGTGGAGCCTTCAAAGGTGATGTGTTAATTGTTTAAAATTTGGATGGTAAAGTTAACGGAAACCTTTATGTGCAAAAATAAAAAAAGTTTAGGGAGGTCCTATGCAAACACCCTATAGTTCAGGGAGGTCTTGTGCATTTTAGCCTACAAATTTAAAAAAAGCAGTACCCAAGCTTCGTTGAGGAGCATTTAATCTAAACTGTAACTGGTGAAATAGAAAGAAAAAGAAAAGGAGTAAAATATGCACATCAATAAGCTAACATTTCAAGTTAAAAAGCCACAAAAACAAATTAATCTGCAGTTCTCAGAGATCTTTATTGGGACTTACATTGTGCTTGGAAACTTCTATTTCATCCAAATCCTTTAACCTTTCAACCCTCCATTTCATTGTAATGAGCTGTCCAACTCTTAGGCCATTTGAAGGGAGAGGAAGAAAACCAACAGCTAAGCATGGATCAAGCACAGGCCTCTGCAAAGTAATTGCACTCCTGAAGATCAAATCCTGACTGGCACTGTGAGCTCCGATTGATTGATTCAAGGCAGGTTGGTGGGCTCCAATGGTTCTATCACCAGAAATCCCATATTTAATGTTTAAGATGCTTTCTGGTAACCCCCTATTTGCTTCTGCAACTAGAGATTTTGTTGTATTTGAATAAGCAAATTATCTAACGAATTGCAGTAAATTAGGCTTATAACTCAGGCAGGTAATTACTTCAAGCAGAATGTAACATGTGTTATGTGTATATATGCAAGTCAACATCACTGTTCAATTGTGCCAGCGCAAATCATTGAAACTGAAAATCACACACGCTACTATAACAGTTTTAAACATAAGAAACTTTCTAGCATATTCAGATAGATAAGGAATAAGTAACTTCAAGATCATACAAATAAATCAATCAATCAGTACATAAAAGCTAATTATAATATGTAAACAAAGTGCAGTTGTCAGTCCAATTCAATGATGCAGCTAAAATATATTCAAAAGTAACACAAACATTATTTTACTGGCAAGACACGATTACCTTCCACATTTGCCTTGTCTAGGCATATACTAAATAAAATTCCTGCTTTGGAAGAAGGAGATATAACTAGTGGAAAGAAGCTTGAAGTTGGAATACCACCATCAGTATGAACAAATCCATCTTGAAGATCAAGCCAAGCATCATATATGGTCAAAGTAGCCTTTACTTCAGAGTGTAGTGTAACCTGGAAGGCATGCCAAACAATGAAAACTTTATCAACAAATCAACACAAGGTAAATTCATGGTAACTATAGTAGTTAACTTCATTCAGTAGATTATATATAGTTTTCTAAAATGTCAATACTGAAATGATTACATTTTGCAAAGCAAATCCTTAAATGTTTCCAACTGTACTTACTACTTAGCCCCTTTAAAACACTGAACTTCCAGTATTAAAACAGTAACTTCGAAACACAGTCCAATCCCCCCCCCCCCTTTTTTTCTCTTTTAGATGCTTATGTGTCCCAAGTTCCATCTCAAAAATTCCATCCAACATCATATGAAAAAAGCCAATGCGTGTATATTCTCAAGTTTTACAATCTTGAAACACACATAAAGCATAGGATGTGATAGTGTTGTAACTTAACGATTATTAACTCCTACTTCATTTAATCCATAACCATCACCATGTAACTGATTGATCGTATTTATGAAAAGAAGGATCCAAACCTGTAGAAGGAGGGTGCCATCATGACATTTATCTGTAACGCGTGTCATCACATAGAAAGGATCTGTAAAATGCACTGCCAAAGTCCTGGATATTAAGTCAATAAATTATTTAGTAAGTACAGGCAGAGAAAGAAATGGAATGAAACAGCCAGATACATGGTTTGTGCAATATGATAGAAAAATGATCTTTTGTGTGGAATAAAACATAAAACGAGGGGGTCAGAAAACCTCTCAAATATCTGATTGTGGGATACTCCAAACTCAAGTTTCAGTGCTACTGTTCTCATTCCATCCACAATGCTCTGTCTCCTAGTTGCGGCTGCCATAAGATTATTATCATATCAATGAATGCAGTTGCAAACTTCATAAGCATTAATATAAAACATACAACAAATACAGAACCATCAAAAGTTGTCATCATCTTAACCTGAAGATGAACTTCTGCTGATCTCATCGCCAATAGCACGAATTGGAACCCAAAGAATAGAAGGAATATCACTTGCCCAATCTGGAAACTCTATTTTCCTATCTTTTAGACTCAAACACTCAAATTTTTTCTCAGAATTTAATGATCCTTTCTTAGCACCATCAGCCTGAGCCTGGTCATCTTCATTCTGAGCATAACTTTCCATCTCAATCACATGTGAATCCTCAATCTCCAAGCCTGGACCAGTATCAATATGCAAGATAGCAGCTTTGAGGGAGTAGTTTATTGGTCGTACTAATATTCCAAGCCATTGATGTTCATTAATCAACAAAGCAGAAGAAAAGGCCGCATCAAGATCAACGAGGGCCCTTGGTTTGAAAATCTACAAATAGGTACAGGGAATTATTATTAGATAAGCACCATAGTATATATATATATGTATGTATGCCAAAATGTATATATAAAAAATAAGTTTAAATTCAGAAAAATGTTAACACTTAATCAAGACATCATCTTAGAAAGTATGTGGCGGGAGATGGATCATTATCAATGTATCCAGATTAAGTGCAACAAGGAGGCAGCCATTCTTGAGAGATTTGTTGAAAAGGAAGAATTTATGATTTCCTTTGCTGATTGAGCAGAGTTTGATGCTGTAAGAGTACAAATACTTGGAGAATATGAATTTTTACATCTTTGAATGAAGCATTAGTGAGGCGGATCACTCTATTCTATTTGCATTGGTCTTCTAACCATGCATTTATCTAATCATTTATGTAGACGATGTTGTCATCACTAGTAATGATCAAGATAGAATTTCTCAGTTTAAACAACACTTGCTTAACCATTTTCAAACCAAGGATTCAGGGTGAAATCAGGGAATCTTACCACTAGTTATGTCAATTCTAATGAAGAGATCACTTAGCTAACAATTTTACTAAGTAGAGTTAAATAGGATTTAACGCTGTGTCTTCTACCTTTGTACTAAAAATACAATGCTCATGTAGGTCAAATCTCACTGACTATATTTTCCACAAAGGGGTTTTCTTCATCTCTCTTCCCTCTCTGTTTACATAAGGAATTTATTGTTCTAATTTTCCTTCTTTGGTAATTAGCTTTTATATTCCCTGATTTTCAGGGATTAATTCATCCCTAACTTAGTGATTGATTTAATCCCTAACTTTTAAGGATTGGTTCTGAATTCTTTTAAGTTATGTAGTTTCCAAGTATAGCCATTCTTAGCTGTATAAATTCCAATGTAATTCATCTCTTCATTGACGCAATACAATTGATTTTTTGTCAGACATTGTAAAAGGAAAAAACAGGAAGAGATTAAGTATTGTAGGTAAAGGCAGGTAAAAGCATCAATAGAAGAAAGGCTACCTTCAAAATGGGTTTAGCAGGCTTTTCATAACTCATAAAATCATCACTGTCTGCAGGACCAACTTTGGAAAAACTATGAGATCTGAACCTTAACTGTCCAATCTGCCCAGTAAGAACTCCCAGGACATATGATCCTGGCTTTTGGGGTGGTAGATCCAAGGTAATAGTATTCCGACCAGGGTGTAGAACAATAGCTGAAGAACTCTTTAATGCCTAAAACAATTTAGATAACTTGGTCATTCAGGAATCAACACTATGAAAATCAATAAACTTCCTAGACTTCAGTTGATGTATACAAAAATGGTGTATAACAAAGTACCTTTATGCCTTCATCAGCATTATACGTTGCCATTAATGTGAGACTGATTGAATCAAGAGTTATATCATCTGGAAAACCACTCCATATAGTTACACAAAGGGTACCAGGATCGCCATCACATAACTCCAATGGAGGCCCAGGGTTTCCAGAAAATGTAATTAATGAAGACACGTCAAGGGGTACAGGGTCTTTCATTTCACTATGAGCAAGGCGAACAACTTCTGACTGAAAAGCTTCACGCTCCTTGGTTGAAAATAATCTTCCATCAAGAGAAAGTAATCTCACACAAGATAACAAGTAACCAGCTTGATCATTAAGGATCTTCTGACACTCAGCTAAATTGGGAAGGACCTCAGCCAACAAGTCCTGCCATCCTTCAGCAGCATATAAAGCACACACCTTTTCATATGACTTTGCAGCTTGATCAAAATGTGCATGCTTAAAGGAGACAGCTGCTATCTCTCCGTCAAGGACAACTCCATGTCTTTTCCACCAGGAGCGATGATAATTGTCAGCAGCACCTTTAGTTAGCTCCAAATATTTTTGCTGCCAACATGACAAAGACTATAATGAAGATACAAACAACTACAAGAAACTAAAAGGACTATCAGAAATATTCACCACTACTTAAACTATATTACAAAGAAAGAAAACATCAGACAATCTCACAATGGGTATATGTCATGAAAACTCTCAACACAAGACCCTTAAAAATGTTCTCAATGAGATTAATACTATCTTTGCAGCCCATGGTGATACCTCGAACTCCTCCAGAGAAGATAGTGATTTCAATAGTTCCGTGTTAGAAATAGTTTGCTTCAAAGCGTGCTCAGAAGCTATATAAATCTCAGCAAGTCTCATAGGTCGGTCAACTGAGCTATCAAAGTTTCCTGGTGAAGAATTAGTACGTGACATGGAACTTGCCCGTACTTTTTGTGATGGTGACATCCTTGGGGATGCATCCAAACCTGATCTGTCAGTATATAAATCAGATTGATAAAAACCCATATTGTAACAGCAAAAGTTCTCTATACAATGCTTCAAAATAAATGCATCAGGAACAACATACAGAATTTCATTACCCATCAATTGTACCAGGGCGACCATCCAACATTTCAAACATATTTCCAGCTGAAAGAGAAGCCCTACGCCTGTTAGCCTCTCGCAGAAGCACAGTAGGTTCAAGAGGCAAGGGTTTCCTCTGGATACCAAAGTGCTTGGCTCTAGGAGTTGTTTGAAGAATCAACTGCAGAGAATTAGTCACATTGTTCAAACCAAATGTACAATAGATAATTCTCTTGCAAAAAAATTCATAATATTAATTTCACAATAGATAATACTCTTGCAAAACATTTCACACATTTGAGCAATTGCTTTTTTCTCTTCATAATGGAATAATGGTAGCATAAGCTTTCCCTCACTCAAGGGCGCGCAATTTGAGTCTGCTTTCTATCCCTTTGTTCCCCTTCCCTGTTAAAAGCAGCAATGCTGTTTTCTGGTTGTGTTGATTTTTTTTTTTGGGCTTTCTTTGGAGTTTTTCAGAGAAGACAAAGTTTACTCAGTTCCTACTAGTTCTCTAAGTTTACTCAGTTCCTACTAGTTCTCTCTCTCTCTCTTGGTCTATAATTCTTGCAAGATTCCGGAGTTTCTTGTTTTGTAGCTCAAAAATCAAGAGGAGACTCTCCAGTTGGAGGTTCTTCAATTTGTTTTGGCTTCAGCCTTTGCCTGTGAAGAACATTGGGTATAGGGGCTATGAGGAAAGTCGGTGTTTATTTTGGTTACCCTTCCATAGACACAAATGTTGTGTTTGATAAAATCGTCAGAAGTATTTATTTCTTTGTAAACAAGAAAATATTAAAGTTTTGCAATGTCCTCATTGAGTATAGGAGAAATCATAATTAACTGGACAGCCAAAATGCCGAAGAGAATGCAATATGAAGCTTAATAATGTTAATCAAATACAGTGCATACTTCATAATATTTTTTTTGATAGAAATTCCTACTTCATAATATTTTTTTTTGATAGAAAAAGAAGTATTATTAAGAGAGAAAGAAAGTACAAATGAAGAGTACAAATTCCTACTTCATAATATGAAACTATGCAATTATTAATCAACCATTTCATGATGCCTTAAATTGCCACAAGTAATTATATGGTTTACTGATCGATTTACTAATGCTAGTGAAATTGTATGAGTTTGCTTGTCAAGTTTACAAGGCCACAACAAGTTGGTGTAATCCCATGAGTTTCACAACCTTAGTGATATCATACAAGTAAATTAATAAATCACATGACATGAGATGATGAGAATGTCCATTCCATTACGTAAATGTCATCTTTAAGGTTACAAATTACCTTTTCTTTCTCAATCACCTCAGATGATGCATCAGCAGGAAGCACAGGCCAAACTGCTGGCTTAGGCCAAGGTAGCAAGCTGAGGGAAGCACTGCTCAAAAAAAAAAAAAAAGGAACTAATATTATTGGATACAACAACAACAATCAAAGCCTCTTCCCACTAGGTGGGATCGGCTATATAGATCAAATGACGCCAACATGTCCTGTCTTTGGCTTTGATTGTTGGATAACTAACATTAAAATAATTTATCCTCAGAAAAGCAAAAAAAAGCTAAACAAAGAGAACAAAACCAATGTGATGTAACTAGACTTGATGAAAAAAGGTAAGCTACTGGGTTAAGTACAAAAATATACCTGTTGACAGGACTTCTTTCTATGTCACTTCCATACCCAACTAAATAGGCAAGCCTCATGAACTGCCAACATGTACAATTCAGAAAGTAACCTTAATTAAGGATATAATTCAGTCTATCAAATAAGACTTGGGGGGAGGGGTGGGGGGGAAGAGGTTCCTGATTTACTTCAATTTCAGCTAACTTTTCTGCTGAGTGAAGTTGTAGCCTCATTTTACAGTGCATCCAACCAAATAAGACATCAAGTCTCTATCATTTTGATGAGACAAAAGTATTCTACCTTAACTCTGGCTAGTGAATAGAGATCACCTAGAAGGCGATAGAACTCCTTTTCAATTTCAGGTGCCGCAAGTCCTTCATTATAATGAGATGTGGTTGCATCAATTAAAGCCAAGCAAGCGGTTATCACCCAAACTTCACGCGTGCAGAATGGCAGAATACTCTGAGACAAAACATTATACAGAAGCCAAAAAATGTAGATATGAGATAAATCGAGGAAAGACAACAGAATTTATATAGCTCAAACTGCACAAATTTATAATAGAAAAAAACACTTGGGAAGGAAACATATAAACAACTGAAAATCAAATACCTCATGCAATGCCAAGGATTTTGAGAAGCTTATTATGAATAAATACCCACGTGATGCAACCTCAACAGGGCGATTTAGCTTAAATAAGAGCTGCAAATAAAAAGAAAACACAATATTGAACATTGTAATTCCTCTAATATATACCTCTGAAATCGCTAGACATGAACACACATAAAAAAGAAATACTCAGGTACAGCCAGAAAAAGAAAAAGAAAAACTTTAATCATCTCATCAAAATGAAGTTTCTAGTCTCCCATTCTCCTTTCCTTTTTCTTGTCTACCAGCTATGTTTGGTGCATGACTGTGTCAGAGTAAAAAACATTTTATTGACACATTGGGCCATCGGCACGCATGTTGGTAGTTTGTTATGGTGGTGTTGGTGTCCAGCAAACTTGAAAATTGTTGTGTCCACACTTTATACCAATTGAAACAGCAATCTGATTCTGCTTTACAATTAAGCTGATTATATTCTACTTCTACATGTGCAGAATAATATGGGTGATTCTCAGCTAGGACAAACCTTTGATTGACAGGCAAACAGATATTGTCTAAATTCAAATTCCCTAAATGAATCATCTTGAACAATCTGTGTCAATGCTTTGTTTCCTGGATTAACCAATGCTGCCTGATCATCACCTTGGTCTACTCCTCCAAAGTCCCTTTGCTTCCCAGTCATGTTTACTGCAATAATAATTCCAAATAAACTTTTATCCATTTTTTTGTTCATAAGGAGATCTTCTCTCAGTTTAGCACAATAGCTATAACAGAGACTTAGAAATCATGGAGGAAGAAACTAGGAATTAGGAACCTGTCTCAAGATAGCAGAGTTCTAGCTCATCATATTCCCGTAAGGCATCTTCATGAAGGTTAGCCATTTCAAACATAAAAGCTAAGCTCTCCTGAGTACACAAAGTACATGTTAACAGAAGCCAGAAACTCCTAGAATAATCAGAAAGAACAATTTAGTTATGAACAAGGAAAACAGGGCGTCTAGGACCTAAGTATTTCTGATATGCCTCTTGACATCTTAACATAGTAGAATTTTAAGGCTTCTTTCATGTGCTCTTAGAACAAAAAAAACATCTAAAAGTAATTCGCAGATGACAGTTTGTACAGTCAGATCATGCTTAATTGAAGACAGAAAATTTATTACACTCTTCAGTCCAACTTCATAAGAAAAGGATCAACCTTCAAAATGAAAAAATTACAGAAGTTCCACACTGGCATGAGGCGTTGTTCACTGAGCTTCCGTATCTCATCCTCATAGAACTGTACACGCCTATCCAGCGTATTTCGGACGCATTCTGTTATCTTTGATTCCAGATCTTCCCAAAAATTTGGTTCAGGACAAAGCATATCAAATTTGCAGCACCTGAATAAAGATAAATGCATGAGGTGTAAAAAGCATAAAATGGGAGGAAATGGGGTCTTATCTTTAGCATTACTAAATTACTGAACTCTTTCAGCTGTGCCTTCAAAGCAAATCAGGAGAAATGCACATTTGACTCTTTCCAACAGCAATGAATCATTTGTATAAGAATGTATTTATCAAATATCTACTCCAGATTTTTTAATTTATCTTTCTGCTAAAAAAGAAGACACAAGGAAGGTACAAAGATGCTACAACTGAAAGCAACCAAAACTAATCTTCCACTCCCAGTTTTTGCTTTTATACTGCTACATCACACAGACAAGAGATGGCAGTATAGAGTCAAATAGTTGTTAAATTCCTATATGTTACCCTAATGCAGCTGACTCAAAACTTAAGTTGGTAAAGTAGAAGAAGGTGAAAAAAAATCAGCAATCAATTGTGGAGAAATTAGTTGGTGCAAATCCAATTTGGCCAGCTTACCTTTCCCTCTTTTTGGAGCTAAAGTCAACTTCAAGTTTAGCATATACTTTCTTTGCCATTTTGCTTGCTTGATCATTATTTGGATGAGCTTTAGACACAAATACAATAAACCATTCCCTATCATCATTTTGAACAATCAATTTCAGGCGTGGTTTTAGGATGGTTTTGAACTCGTCAAGGTCCTGAAGAGAGAAAATTAGAGTAAACTAAAACAGATACAGAGTACAAGCCTCAACCAAATTAAAAAGTGAAAGGACTACACACACACAAAAAAAAAATCATAAATTAACAACTAAAGCTAGGAAATATTTTTATATTATTTCTTTTTCTATATAAAAAAATTATATTTAATAATACTAATACATTATTTTCGCATGCTCTAAAGCTCAGCATAGTATGATAGCCAATTTGTTATAACATGGCTCTTTATTTCAGTCTTTGGATTTCTGATTATGTGATATTGGCATCATATTAACAATGGAATCAGTGATGCTATTAGGAAGTTTTAAGATGCTGCATCAATTTCATAAAATAAAATGACAAGAAAACCATTTAAAACAAAATGTATTGTCCAACAATGATTACTAATGGAGAGCGAGAAGTACCAGTGAAGCCGTAAACAAGACAAGTCCAACGAACTAAAAAGCTATAATGATAATGACTCTCAAGTCTCATGGCCGTGAAATTTCAAAACTTTGAAGTTAAGACAAGATTGGCATTCAAGAAAACATTAATCCTAAAAGGTTAAAATGAAAATTGAGTTATCCCTATAACACCACTCATGTTAAAACCCTTCAAGCATGGGAACAATATGGGACCAAAATTACCTTGTAGTACTGAGGCAGCAAGAATCAAATTAAGTATTAACATCCACGTGGTCAATGTGCTATGGTACCATGTCAAAAAAAAAATCATATTGAAAACTGAGACAGCTTGGTGCAGACCTAAGTATGTGATTTATCCTAACAAGGGTTTAGCAACACTTTTTTTTCATAAGGAAAGGAATCAAATATTACATTTTTTGTTTCTATCAAAAAAGAAAAAAGGAAAAAATTCGTATAAATGTTGCTACTTTATTTACAATTCAGTCTTGTTAGACATTTCATGTAAACCAAGAATCCAATCAATCTCTTTATCTCTCATTGGCTTAAAAGTATAATCCATGTATTTCATACGTTATTTATTTATGTTTTGGTTCTTTCATATAGCCAGCAGAAACCATTAGATATAGAGCAGTATCACTTAGTTACGTAAAAATGAGTCATTACAAAGTCATTGAAGCACATTATAAGAGAAAGTTCAAAAGTGGGATAAAGGTCGTATTATATGTGGCTATCCTATATAACATGAGATGTCAGCAAAGCATTACAAGTTAATTATAGAGTTTATAAACATAGCCAAAGGAATTCAATTCCTAGTTACCTCACAGGTTACAAGCACAATAGTTGCATAGGGCTCTCGAAACCAAAATAATAATTGCTCCTGAGGGAACCGGCTACGAAGTCTTGAGTCTGTTGTTAAAATGAACTCAGCTGGCAAAGTCTCAACAAAGACAGGATTCCGCGTCTTGTTATTTAAACAAGCTCTTTTGAATGGCAATCGTTCCTCAAATGCAGTCTTGATAGTGGGCCACAAGTCACTCACATCTTCCACTGAAAACCATTTTAATAAAGTATTATCAGACGGATGGATACATCTACATCAACGACAGATACCACTTTGGCCGAATATATTTGTTGCAGAGATTGCAATTCATAACAACAGTGATTACTCTACCATAAACATAACAAGGATTGTAATTCCTAAAGGATCTTTCTTATTATCCCTCAGCTTCCCCCATTCCATGCTCATTTTATTATTAATTACTACATATAAAAAGCTACTATCATTGAATTTTTTGAGTCTTTGCCAACCAAATGCAATTAAACCTCGTGCAGAAATTTAGATTTCAGAATAATTAAATGAGCTTCACGCTAATTCCATTTACACACGACAGATCACAAATACACACCAATAAATGTTTATTAGAGTATTCTACCAGGATCTATCAATCTACCTGAGCGGAACAGGCTTCATTGCTTTATAACATACTTCCAGAGACTAGTATACTAAAACGGTGGCTAGGTCAGCCGATTGGTTCAAAATGCTTCACGTCAACAACTTTCTTATTAACTACACAACGATCCTTTCAAAAACTGAGCATTTGAATCTAAGTATGCTCTTAGAAATGAATGTGACGCAACAAGATCAGATCTTTAATTGTGCATCAATTATCAACAAATGAACCCCATTTTTTCAAAGAAGTGAAAGATAATCAAATTGGATTTGTACCCGCGATTACGAGGCGATCGGAGGTATTCTTAATTGTCTGGAACTGAGCTAGGAAGTTCGCCATGGCCGATCCAGAGCAAGTGCGAGCGAATCAAATAGCCATATAAATGGAAATGCGTCCCGAGACAGAGAAGCAGTTCAGTGAGTGTAATGACTGTGCTTTGCTTTTGCTCAGGGAATCGAAGATCGAGTATGGAGTTCGGAGGTTGGGGATCTCACGACCCGCGGATCTAGTGCTTCACGGTGTACGGTGTACCCCGATGAGGCATCTCATCATACCGTTCTTAAGCCATCTCTTCTTAAAAGAGAAGTTGCGTCTTGCGTGTATTTTTAATATTTCCTTCTTCTTCTTTTTTTCATTTTATCCATTGTTTTTATCAACCAAATTTTTTTTCTCACTCAAATAAAATTAATCGAAATTTCCAAAATAAGCAAAATGCTAACTCAACAACTTACTTAGCAAATGAATACTTCAATTGATGAGAAAATTAACTATGATAAGGTAAATTTATAAGCAAGTTTATATGTGATAATAACTTTATTATTAGGTTCTTCAATTAAAATAAAATATGTATATTTTTTAAGAAAAATAACTCATTATAAAATAGATTAATTGTAATATTGTATACATTTTATGGCAAAGATAATAATTAGAGGTAAATTTAAGGGTAAATTATACTTTAGTGGCCTGTGGTTTGGTCCAATTTCAATTAGGTGTCCTGTGGTATTATTTTTGTCAATCAAGTGTCCTGAGATTTGCATCGTTAGCAACTCAATACCTTGTGGTTTAATCTATTAACATTCTAACAAAAATGCCCCATGTGTATAGCACATGACCCTTAAAAACACTCATATCCTTTTCTTTCTTTCATTTTTTGGATCTAATCTCACTATTTTAAATTTATCTTTTAAAACCTAAAATAATCTGAACCAATCTTTAATTTGTTTTTTCTTCCGCCTTGATAATGAACTTCCTGTAGTCGGACATTATTTAGTATAATTTCATCGTCTTCAGCTATGGTGGGCAGGGCTACAAGTTTGAATGCTCCAACTAAAAACTGGGGAAACATTTTGAATTCCTAATATCGACATTATTCTTACAAAGTTGTTCCCTGCTTGTAAGAGCATCAATGCCCTTGAGATGATGCAGAATACCAATGGTTTACACAATTGGATAAAACAGAAGAATCTAAATATATATATCTTCAGAATGCCAAAAATATAAAAAGAAATAAAAAAGAAAAGAAACCATAGAATATTATACGTGAGCAATATATGGATAGGCCTCATCAACAATTGCAAAATCGGAATTTTAAGGATGTGAAATTATGTCACTGTAAGCTTGTTCGACTCGATTTTTGTGTAAGTGGCAGCTAAAATTGAAATGATCTTGTTCGGCCGAACAAAAATAAGGAAATAAAGGTGCATTCATATATTAGGTTAGATTTTGATAAATAAATTTAAAATAGTGAGATAAATGAAAGAAAGAGAAGGATATGAGAGTTTTTAAGGGTCATGTGTTATGCACATGAGGCATTTTTGTTAGAATATTAATAGACTAAACCACAAGGTACTAAGTTGCTAACAATACAAACCTCATGGCACTTGATTGACAAAAATAATACCACAAGATACTTAATTGAAATTGGGCCAAACCACAGACCACTAAAGTGTAATTTACCTTAAATTTAATGATGGTAGAATATAGGTAGAGTGAATAACTATATCTTCAAATTCATATTTAAAGACAAATATTCAATCTTCAACAAAAATCATTTCTTTTTATTAAGATATTATATTCTTCTTCTTCTACTACTGCCCCAATACCAATTAAGGACATAGTTTGTGGTTAAGTTTTAAATTTTTTTAAAATAAAAGGTAGGGCATGAATATAAATTATACACACAACACAATTTAGGATTATATGACTTTCTTTTTTTTAAAAAAAAAACTATTTAACATATTGTTATTATGTTTTATTAAAAACATATTAACATGTTTTTAAATCAGATTGTTAAATTATTATTATTTTTTTAAATAAATGTAAATTATTTATAAGTAATATTCCAAAATCATATTTCCCCATTTGCCCAAAGTCGCGAGCTTTTCCACTCCATCTATGGCCTTCTAAAATGGGGTATCATTGTCATTACATATCCCACTTACAAACTACAACTATTCGGAATATGTGCTTTCCAGAATCCAGATAGGCCTCACTGGATGAGGCGCGCCAAAAGCCATCTACAACTACCAAGTCCCTATAATGGCGTTTCCTTTATGCTCTTCCATTATCTCCCACAAGCTCTTCATCAACGTCTCCACTACTCCCTCTGCTCCACATCGTACTTTCTATCCCACCCATTTCATATCTTGCTTCAATTCCGTGAAATGCCAAGACCCACCAAGATCAGGTCGCTCCAGAATCATTTGCTTGTCAAAGAAAGATCTTACAAAGGTTAGCATATCTATTCAACTTAAATGCACTTTCTGGGAATCAAGCTCCATGGCTTTGGTTCTGTAGGTGCAAAATATTTGGTTTCTTTTGCTTTTGTACCGGTTTCTGGTTGGATATGACAGTCTTTATAAAATTTGAATGAACTTTGGTGAGACAATGTGGGCATGGTGTTAGTGTTAGAGATACTAGTGAAGGCAGAAGGGTAGTACAAATTAGAGTAAATTATCATTTTAGTTTTAGCAATCCGTCTCATTTTAGTCATTTGTCTCAATTTAATCCTCCATTAACAAAATTGACGAAAAAATTTTCAATGACTAAATTGAGACAAATTACATCTTTCAAGGATTAAATTATCATTTCTAGGAAAAATGCATCTTTGTTTTATAAGTTAAATTTGACATTTTCATCTTTTATGGACTAAATTGAGTCCGTATCTCCTTTGGGGGGACCAAAAATGATAATTTACTCTAAAAGTTATGGACATGAAATTATTGACGACACTCTCCATAACCTATTAAATTATGGGGTAATGGTAGGTAACAGCAGCAGTTTAGTACTGTGTTTATCATTGAATGTCCACGATGCTTTTTAGTTGAAAATATATTTTTTTGACATCATTATATTTAATTATTACTGGGAGATCTACTAATAGCAAATGCTGCAATAGTAGTAATGAAAAAAAAATAATTGCAGCTTTGGCATTTAATCTTCCATGTGCTATCATGAGGGTCTCATTCCAGTTTCCCTACTTTAAGTTATGAACTCAAGAACAGCCCATTCTATATGATTTGTTGTGGGTTTTGCTACATTCTGAAGTAGATTTATGCAGGAACTTGTAGACCAGCATGGCTTTCCATCCCTCTTGGACATGTCAAGTATTAGTCAGAGAATCAGCCACCTCAAGAGTCTCATTGCTATCGTAGTTCTCTCTGTTCAAATTACATTTTCACTTCCTTTGTTTGGCTCAGATTCTTGGTTTATATCTCCTGCAAGAGCAATTCTGTATTCACCGGACACAAAGATCCCCAGAACAGGAGAACTTGCTCTGAGGAAGGCTATTCCTGCAAACACAAACATGAAGGCTATCCAGGTTTCTGTCAATGATTAAATGTATATTTGGGTGCTCTTAACTTTTTAGTGATCAGCGTGCAGACTGTCTTGCCTCTTCCTTTTAGGATTCTCTTGAAGATATATCATACCTGTTAAGGATTCCACAGAGAAAACCTTATGGAACAATGGAGGGGAATGTGAAGAAAGCCTTGAAGGTATTTATTGTTTTCCTTTTGTGTGCCTCTTCTTTGATGCATTTCTGTAAGAGTGAGAAAGCAAAAGGACTGATAGTTAAGCCACTAGGCACTAGGTGTGGTCTAGTATGAGGGGTTTGGGTTATTTGTAGGGAAGTCTTCTCACATCTTTCTCATGTTATATATCTCTGATGTGACATTAATTTTAGTAATTTGATGAGGACATTTAATTTTGATAGTCTTCTTCCTTACTTCAGATAGCAGTAGATGAAAAGGACTCTATATTGGCAAGTCTACCAGCTGAGCTGAGGGAAAGGGGTTCTTTGGTATATGCCTCACTAATAGATGGAAAGGTACTAAACAAAGTGACGCCTGCTTTACTTTATTGTCGCTTCTGTATGTTGATAAACTTGTATATATATTAAATACCATAATTCATGAGCTAACCAAAGAAAAATAAGTATTTTCCTGCAAGTTCCAAATAGAACTTCACTAATTTCTATTGTTTCTTTTTTTGGTTACTCAAAAAAGCAGTATTGAGATACCGTTCTACGCATTCTCATTTCATTGTCTCCCCTTTCTAATAGAAGTCTTCTATGATGTTATACGAATAACATCATGTAAAAATTGGTTAACATGGTTCACTATTGAATATATAAGCAACCAGAAAGATTCCAAAATTTGTTCTGTTGTGCAGGGTGGGTTGCAAGGTCTCCTTCAATCTATAAAGGATCAGGATGCAGATAAAGTATCTGTAGGCCTTGCATCCACACTGGATACTGTAGCAGAGCTAGAATTATTACAGGTAACTGCAAGCCATAGTTAATATGACATTCTTCTGAAATAAATAATAGCTGTCCCTGTCCTATCCTCATTTTTTAAGTTATATATATTATGAAGTTGTCATTGACTTAAGAAGAACATTATTATCATTTGCGAACTTACAACAGGCTCCTGGATTATCTTTTCTTTTGCCTGAGCAATACCTGCAATATCCACGGTAAGTGACTCAATCAGTATCTTGATATAGTTAGATTCAGGAATGGACACTTGTGCCATTTTAAAATTTTTTAATGATCACTGTGGCATTTTTAATTGAAACTACGAAAGGTATAAGATTGTAGAAAAGCTATAATTGTAACGTTTTGGAAGTAATGCATTTATATTTTATAGTTTTAGTGTTTGGGTTTGACCTTTGGGATAAAAAAGACCAAGAAAAGTACTCAAAAAAATTTCAATATCTTCACAATCTTTTGTAGGCTTACAGGGAGAGGAACTGTCGAGTTTACAATTGAGAAAGGAGACGATTCCTCTTTTTCTGCAGTTGGGGGTGAACCAAGAAAAACTGCTACCATCCAGGTATATTTCATTTTGTACATTTTTGCCTTTGCAAGCAGCCTTGGGTTGTTGACTTGATAAGCTTCAGGCCTCTAAAAGGATGCATTAAGCAATAACTATTTAAATAAATGGGGCATACTGGATGGTGAATTTGTGCTTAAAGTATACATATATTGTTAGATGGTAGTTAATTATCAACTGATATCTAATCTGTGTGTTCAGATTGTTATAGATGGATATTCAGCACCATTGACTGCAGGGAATTTCGCAAAACTGGTAAGGTAGTTGAAAATTATTTCATCCTTATGAAATGTAGCATGATTTTTATGCATGGCTATTGTTAAAAGAATGATGGAGATAGATGACTTTGAAGGATTTAAAAGAAAGCCAAAGCCACTATAAGGGAAGTTAAAAGCAAGAAT
Source organism: Senna tora (assembly GCA_014851425.1). NCBI lineage: Eukaryota > Viridiplantae > Streptophyta > Magnoliopsida > Fabales > Fabaceae > Senna > Senna tora. Next base: position 29,540,173 of record CM026263.1, on the reverse strand, counting down.
ATTGGGGGACTTCAGAAGTGAAACAATGAGAAACCTAACAACCTTAAATTTACAAGAGAATATTTCTGAACAAATATTATTCATTAGAATATTTCTAAACTCTAATCTTTTTCCATAGAATTGTGTAATTTTACTTATTCTTTATAAAGTTACATCATTCCTCCTACCCCTTCAGTTTATGTATGTTGTTCTAAATACATGGAGTATACTCAAAAGTTATATTATTCATCAGGTGATGGATGGAGCATATAATGGTGCGAAGCTCGGCTGTTCCAACCAAGCTGTTCTCTCAGATAAAGGACTTGATAAGAACAGTGGTTATAGTGTTCCCTTAGAAATAATGCCTGCTGGACAATTTGAACCTCTCTACAGAACAACACTAAGTGTGCAAGTAAGTTTTTGTCTTCTTTCGTCATAAAACTTGTGACCAACTTGACTGGCAAACCATCCATTGTTCTCATCTGTTTCTTACATATGTCTGTCATGGAAGGACGGAGAACTACCAGTTCTGCCTCTATCTGTCTACGGGGCAGTTGCTATGGCACATAGTGAAGTCTCCGACGAGTATTCATCGCCGTATCAATTTTTCTTTTATCTCTATGATAAACGAAGTGTAAGTGCAATCCACCCATCCCTCTTCCACTTTCCCCTAAAACTGATACATATTTAGTATTTGGACTTTAATATTTCAACTCAGTAGCTCATTATTGACTATTCCAAAAGAGCTTTTCCACTTGTCACTACTCATAATTTTAATTGAAGACAATATGCTTCTAAATGGAGTCGGCTATATGGATCAAGTGATGCCAACACGTTCTGTTTGCTAACTTAAGAATAAAATGAAATGGAATAACTAATTATGCTTTTGTATAGGCCGGCTTGGGAGGCATATCATTTGATGAAGGGCAATTTTCAGTTTTTGGGTATGGCTTTCTAGTTATAACCTTCATATCCTGCTGCAAGTTTGTGCTTCAGATACAGTGAATAAGTTCAACTTCTCTTTCATCATTTTTCTTGTTTAGATACACAACTATTGGGAGAGACATTCTTCCCCAGATAAAAACTGGTGACATCATTCGCTCTGCGAAGCTCATCGAAGGCCAAGACCGCCTTGTGTTGCCTAAAGAAGGTTGAGTGTTAGCTCTCTACAAGCTTGCCCTAGCATGATAATCTTTCATTCTTTGTAATAGGTGCTGTGTGGACAGCACCAGCCTGATTTTCTTCGTGCTGTAAATTACTAAATTATAAATGACTAAACTTTTGTTGAAATTGAGTTCTGTTTGTACAATATTCAAATAGAATAACAGGGGATCCCCAGAAAGAGAAATCTTTCAGTTATTGAACTATTTGTGTACAATTCATCATTGTCCTGTAGGAAGTGTATATTTTATTCAAAAGATATTTTCATAGGGTGCACCTATCAAAAGACGCACTTAGATTGATTAAAACTGATCTTTCAAGGACTAAATTAAAAGGATACGAGTCTTTCAAAGATAAAATTATTAATTTACTCTTTAAAACATAAGTCAACCAATGAAGCATTGACATTATCACTCAATATACTAACATATAATCATCAGATAAAAACTTAACAAATACTTTAAATAAACCCTATTTTATTTTATTGGAAAGATCACCAATCTTTTATTTTATTTTTATGAGTGTGATTGATCAGTACTCCTTAAGAATGCATCACTTTGAACAACCTTGTTAATTAACTATGGTAAAAAAGTCTTTCAACGAGGATAACTACATTCACAAGGTCTCGCATCCAAAATCTTTTTTGAACGATACCAAATCGCTTACCATTTGAGCCAACCCTCATTAGTATCTTTCATCCTTGTTTAATTACTATTCTTTAACAAAAGACGCATTGATTTTATATGAAAGGTAAAACTTGGAAATCATTTCATCTTAAATTGTAAGGCAATAATAAGAGTGACCAAGCATAAATTCCCTAAAAATATATTATTATTATTTGAAAGTGAAGTGAAAAAACAAAAAAGGGCCGCCAGCATATCAAAAGAAATGAAAAAGCCAAGTACCAAGTAGTGCAAGTAATAATTTTTTGGGATATTGACTTTTTGGGATCTTGGTTTATATATATATGTGACACATATATGAAGCTTCTCATTGAACTAGAATTCAAGAGATAGATATTGAGAAGCATTTCATAGCAAAAACATGGCCACTTCCTTTAAAAAATTCCCCACCTTCGCTGCCTTCCTCTGCCTTGCTCTTCTCCTTTTCTCATCCACAGGTTAGTCTCTTATTAATGATTAATGTTGTTGTGGTTTAATTAATTATAATAATTTTTCATATAAAAAAAATTAATTATAATAATTTTGGAGGGGAGGTACAGAGGTGGAAGCATTATGCGCGAAGCCTAGCGAAACACTGAAAGGGGCTTGCTTGAGCAATACCAAGTGCAATCATCAATGCAGGTCGCTAGAGAATGCTGTTCGGGGAACTTGCTACATTTTCGCTTGCTTTTGTCAGTTTCATCACTGTAATCGCTGATTAATTACTCAATAATCTACATGCATTAATTATATTTGGATCCTTTATAATAAAAACACACACATATATATAGCAAAAATAAAATGGCTCTTGGATTTCCTATTATCGTGAGTCTCTTTTTTTCTTCTTTTTATTTATCTCTTACTGTAGAGAGCTACGTACTGCAGGGAGAATAAATGCCAAGGATCCAAAATTGTAATATCGATATGTTGTGTGAGAGAATCTTATGTTGGAATTTTATAAGTTTGTAATATGAATGTATAATATATATTATAGTGTGAATAAAACATATGGAGATCGATAATGAATAAGGTTTTATTTGCTAAACAGGGTTAGAAAATAATTCCAACTCGTTCTCTCTCTCTATAGTAAATAGATAATGGAAAAATAAGGCATTCCTCAATCAGAGTTATAATTTAAAAGCACAACACAAGACTCTGATCTATTTGTTGGAAAGGCATTAATCAGAAGAAATTTGAACATCATTATCATAGATAATCTTCAATTAATTGCAGGTTTTGTCTTTCCTTAATTCCTTAATGCTAGCTAATTGTTGATATGTGAATGGGATTCCTATGTTAATGATCCGCGCTGTAAAAGAATTTAGATTTGTCAGTTTAATTTGATACATTTTTATTTGAAAGTAGGATAAAAGTTTAATATTATCAGAGTATTAATAGGAATATATATATTCAATGTCATTTGTTAATATAATAGGAACTCATTTTAAATGAATTAAGTATAAATTTTTTTAATATTAACAATCTGATAAAAGTTGATTTAATTAATTCAGTTTTGAGGTAAAATAGATTATTAGATGGTTTTAATCAGTCAATTAAATTAGTTCTATCAGACAAAGTAATCAAATCAAATGGATCCGGATGATTGTTCATAACTAATGTTGAAATCTTTTTTATGTGTTGAGTGAGGGGATGTTTGGTACTATTAAATTTGAACTTTATTATATCTCTTCAATTTGTTGATTCTTAATCTATTTAAGGTAAATTTTTATTAAGGTGGTTTCTATTAATATTAAATAATTGGAATGATGTACTAACTTTTATATGAGGGGATAAAAGTTCAGTATTACAATACTTCGAGACATTCTTTCAATTATTCAGTATCATTTATTAATATTAATAGAAACTCACATTAATAAGGACACACCTTAAATGAATTAAAGATTATTTAATTGAAAGGATGTATTAAAATTTAATACTAACGCACTACTTAACATACTCTCATGTTGAGGAAGATGGAAAGATGAGTAAAAATTTTAAGAAAAAATTAGATAAAGTTTCTTTAAATCTCACCTACTTCACTATATCCTCTAATTTTTTAATCTCCAATCTTACTAGATAGTAAGGATAAAAAATTTTAACTAAACTTTTTTTCTAATATTTTTACTCATCTTTCCTAAGTTTAGTCCGAATGATTATTAATACGGAGGTACACTATTCAAGTAGTTTAATGTAACTGAAGTTTCCAACTCTTGACATTTGGGAGCTTATTATAATTTGGACTAATAAATTGAAGATCCTATATATATATATATATCAAGAAAGTCATTACAATATTAAAATGGGGGATAAATTAAGGATAAGAGTGAGTAAGTTCAAATTTTCTAAAATTATATTATTATTAGAAAGTAAAATGAATACTAATAGATAGTTGGTTAAAGTGATAGATACTCTATTTTTCTTAAGTAAAGTTCTGAATTCAAAACTTGCATATAAAAAAATCTCTATTAAAAAAGTTCTATTTTTATTATGAGACTTTCACTAGTTCAAATATAATTGTTTTAAAAAAAAATTTACACGTGAGAAATAAAAAAAATAATGAATAAAGAAAATTCAAGTGTGTGCAGGCGGTCAGCATAAAAAGAACCAAAAAGGCAAAATCAGAACATAAATGAGAAGCCAAGACCGGCCGTTCATGAGATTTTGAGATATTCCATCGTTCTTGACTTATTCCGGATCTTCTCTTATTTGTTTATTTTTATGTACATCTCTCTCTCACACACACACACACACATATATATATATATATATATATATGGAGCTTCTGCTTCTCATTGAACTCCAATTCAAGAGATTGATAAGGCTATAATATAAAGAATGGCTACTTATTTCTTTAAATTGTCCACCTTCATGGCTGCCTTCTTCTGCCTTGCCCTTCTCCTTTTCCCTTACACAGGTTCATTCCTCTCTCTTCTTTCTCACTCACTCACAATCAAATTTCTTACAATTATTATTTGTGTATACATATTATTTAATGATTTTTGCATATAGAAATAGAAATGGTAGTTATAATTGGTTTGGTTTATATGTTATGTAGAGGCTGAAGCATTGTGCGGGAAACCAAGTGGAACATTCAGAGGGCCTTGCTTTAGCAGTAGCGGCTGCAGTGAACAGTGCAGGTCGCAAGAGAATGCAATTGGAGGAGCTTGTTACGTTTTGGCTTGCTATTGTCATTATCCCTGTCACTAACCTTTTTTTAATTAACTAAATCTCTCATTTCTAAGTTGCTTTGTATTATTAATTCATATATTTCTTCTTTCCATTATTGTCAATCACTCAATGTCATGTGATAACTATATGTCTATCGTGGTGCATGAAAATTTGTATGTTTGTGATATACATGTAATAGTTTTCGTTATGTTGTGATTCATGATATATATCACTTGTAATTTATTTATTTTGGTAAAGTACTTCTAATACTTAATGGTTGGGGCTCTTGTGGGCTGACAACTTTTTTAGTTATTGAACAAGTGTCAATTTACTAACTTTCATAATAAAATAATGGCAAAAATGACTCTAAGAGATGAAGAATTAGTCGCATTGTTTTTTTTCCGCTCTGAAACTTGGCGAATTGACGTATCTTCATTAATGGAAGAAATTTTATTAATACATTTAATTAATTTTTTTTGTTTCCCGCACGTATTCTTCTATTGGAAGCAATCCTATTCGAGTTAGCTGAGATCCTATAATGGGGGTAGAGCTCTCCCAACAGAGGTTTTTCTATACACAAGGCTCGAACTCGAGACATTACTTTAAAGGAATGGAGTACCTACAACTCCAACCAATCACATGTTGATTTTTAATTAGTATTTGTTAATGATATTATTAATCACAAGAGGGTATGGTTGGGAGGATAGTTTGAGAGTGGTGTGGGGTGGTGCGAACTGCGGAGTGATTTGGGTTTATAAACCCTTGGTTGATAGTTTAAGTGAGTAATGGAGTAGAATGGTTTAGGATGATTTGAAAACCTTCCCAAATCATCAAACACCTCAATTTTCAAACCCCTCCAAATTGGGTTTACGATGGTTTGTGTTGTTTATAAAATTTAATTCCATTATTAACACTCTTTTATTCTACTTTTGTTCATTCAGATAATATTGTCAACCACATACTTTATTTTTTTAAAACTCCTAATCAATAGAATGATTTGTTTGAACCATTCTACTCCACCTCACTCCGCACCATTCCATTGCTAACCACCCACCCCACTCTCTTCAAAACTCCCAAAGTCCTAAAATATTTTATCTTTTAAAAATTAAATTAAAAGAACATATATCTTAAACTAAATCCTCCATAGAATAAATCCTTGGAAGTTAGGCTAACAGCTAGAAAAATAAAAAGAGAAAAAAAAGACTAAATTATTATTTTAATTTTTGATAATGTTAAATTTAATTTTTAAAATATGTAATTTATTTGTTAAATGTAATTTTTAAAAAATTATAATTTTTCTCAATTTAAATTTTCAAATAATTTATTATTTTTTTATAAGAAAAAATTTATTATTATAATTGACAATTTTTTAATTTAATTTGATATTTTATTTTTATAAAATTAAATTTAAAAATTAAAACAAATAATATTTTTAAATAACTAAAGTAATAATTTAGTTAAAGAAACAATGGTCAAAACCCCAAATTGATCTTTTACGATGGTGATGATGATGATGATGAAGAAGATGGAGATGGAGAAGCTCAAGGGAAGAAGAAGAGAAAGGAGGATGAGATATGCTGATGTGGCAGGGAGAGAGAGTGAGAGAGTGACATGGCAAGTGATGTGGAGTGCCACGCCACCTTTTTTACATGTAGGATTCAACTCAGCAGGCCACGTCATCACTTAACGGAAAAAGTTAACTAAGTTGGACGAAAGGACTAATTTGAAACTTCTTGCAAATACAAAAGACCAATTTAAATTTTTTGAAACATAAAGTACCAATATAAAACTTGGTGCAAACATAAAGGATCGATTTGAAAATTTCACCGAGAGACAATAGTAGCAAAAAAGGGCAGCCATACTTTTGCACTCCCAAAAAAAAAAAGGAGAAGATACATGAAAACGCAGTCACCTCCATCTTCTTTCACTTTCAGTCCTGGCCTCTGCTCCCATATTCCTTTTAATCAAATCCCTCACAGAGGAAAAATACCGTACGACGAACTCGACTGGAGAGGGAGAAGAGGAAATCGACGCCCAATTTATCGCTGGGTTTGGTGAGCTCCTATTTCTCTTTCCTATTTTGTTATGATTGTAAACATTCTTCAGAACTCTTCTGTGCTGTGCAGCGTGGGGCTATTAACATTTTCACCCATTATTTTACTGTCCTGCCATGGGTTACCTTGCTGTGCTATTGGTCCGTGTGTTATTGTTTGGAATGAGGCATTTGCTAGAATTTCTCTTATTTTTTTTGTTGAAATTGGTGCTCATTTGATGGATTCCGATTTCGATCTCTGTTTTGATTTCCTCTGTAAAAGGGTGCTTCGGAATTTTATTCTATGATTCTCTTTTGCTATTAATAAATTGGACTGCGTTTGGTATCAAATTTCTATGGCTGTAACTTGAGCCAATGATATGTTTTCTTTATTGAGGGATAATCTATGCTTAAAAATACCCATTGAAATTCCAAATTCCTTTGTTTATTGTGGTAACCTTTTATCCATCAGGATGTTTTGGATGTTTATATTTGTTACTTGCATGTAATCTTAATGATTAATCTGCAATCTTGGGTTTAGCTTTAGGACTTGAAGATGAAAATGTGAAATTTGCTTCTCAAGATGTTTGAGCTTGTGTATAGATCAAGTTTCATCTTATTGAAATTTATCTTGATTGTTGTTTAGCTTATTGGCAAAAGCATGCTTTTCCTTGGCTGTGTACCGTGTCTCGTCTAAATGACACCAGTTTGCTTCCTTTTGAACAAACCACAGAACTTTTCAGAGAATATTGTCAACAGATAACTTCCCTCCAATGCCAATGTAGGATGTAGCAGACATACTTCTACTTCTAACCTGCACACATGAAACTGATGCTTATACTGTGTTTCAGCAAACTCAGATGTTTACATGTGAGCCAATTCCCACACTCAGGCTCTTTTGTTTCTAATTTACATACTCAATATTTGCCTTCCTATACAAAAACCATCAATTGGAACACAACCCACAGCTTCGTTCGAACAAACCCGCTCCTTTCTCTCTTGGAAAGATGCAAATCTCTTATCCAGTTAAAGCAAATCCAAGCACAAATGATCCTAACAGGATTAATATATGATAGCTTTGCAGCAAGTCGCCTTATTGCCTTCTGTGCGCTCTCAGAATCAAGAACTCTTGATTATTGCACAAAAATTCTGTATAATACACAACACCCAAATGTCTTTTCTTGGAATGTAACGATTAGGGGATACTTAGAGAGTGGGAATGTTGAAGGAACTCTTCTGTTGTACAAGAGAATGTTACAATATGGTATGTTATTGCCGGATAATCATACTTACCCTTTATTGCTTAAAGCTTGTTCTTATTCATCTCTAAATTTTGTGGGTCTTTCCATTCTTGGACATGTACTGAAGTTTGGTTTTGAGTTTGATATATTTGTGCACAATGCATTGATCACAATGCTATTGTCATATGGAGAGTTTGAGACAGCATATGATGTGTTTAATAAAAGTTGTGTGAGAGACCTGGTAACCTGGAATTCCATCATTAGTGGGTGTGTTAAAAGAGGGCTAGCAAATGAGGCATTAGATCTCTATTGGGAAATGGAGGCTGAGAAAGTGAAGCCAAATGAGATTACGATGATCGGGATGGTTTCTTCTTGTTCCCAATTGCAGGATTTAAATCTTGGCAGAAAATTTCATCAGTACATCGAAGAACATAGGCTTGATTTGACAATACCACTTGCTAATGCGCTAATGGATATGTATGTAAAGTGTGGAGACCTTATGGCAGCAAGAGTTTTATTTGATAACATGGCACAAAAGACTCTTGTTTCATGGACAACAATGGTTTTGGGATATGCCAGGTTTGGATTTCTGGATGTTGCTCGGGAACTTTTATATGAAATTCCAGAGAAGAATGTTGTGCCATGGAATGCGTTCATTAGTGGTTGTGTTGAAGCCAAGCGAAGTAAAGAGGCATTGACTCTATTCCATGAAATGCAAGTTAGTAATGTAAAACCTGATGAAATAACCATGGTTAACTGCTTATCAGCATGCTCACAACTAGGAGCACTTGATGTTGGAATATGGCTTCATCATTATATTAGAAAGCACAATTTTTCTTTGGATGTTGCCCTCGGAACTGCACTAGTTGACATGTATGCCAAGTGTGGAAATATTTCAAGAGCTCTTCAAGTTTTCCAACAGATGCCGCAAAGAAATCGTTTGACTTGGACAGCAATCATTTGTGGTTTAGCACTTCATGGGAATGCCCATGATGCTATATTCTATTTCTTAGAAATGATTCGTACTGGGTTGATGCCTGATGAGATCACCTTTCTTGGCATCTTATCAGCTTGTTGTCACGGTGGTTTAGTTGAACAAGGCCGCCAATATTTTAACCAAATGAGTTCCAAATTCAACATTTCCCCGAAACTTAAACATTATTCATGCATGGTGGATCTTCTAGGAAGGGCTGGTCATTTGGAGGAAGCAGAAGAGCTTATTCAAAATATGCCCATAGCAGCAGATGCTGCTGTGTGGGGTGCTTTATTCTTTGCTTGTCGTGTTCATGGCAATGTTCTAATTGGAGAGAGGGTAGCTTTGAAGCTCCTTGAGTTGGAGCCTGAGGATAGTGGAACCTATGTTCTGCTTGCCAACATGTATGGTGAAGCAAAAATGTGGAGGGAGGCAAGGCATGCAAGGAAGTTAATGAAAAAGAGAGGAGTAGAGAAGACTCCTGGATGTAGCTCAATTGAGGTCAATGGCATTGTACACGAGTTTGTAGTGAGAGATACATCACATCCACTGTCTGGACAGATTTGTGATTACTTGATTTCATTAACAAGACAAATTGAGCTTCTTGGTTTGACCCCTGATATTTCTGCCTTTGGAGATAATACTTTTCCTTAAACTTTCCAGTTGGTTTGCTCTATTTCTCATCATTTATCTACCTACTTTTGGTTTGAGAACCTGAACCTGTCTTCAATTCAATCTATCTGGGCTTTTCAATGCTAAGATAGGCATATGTATAATATGAAGCCCCATCCCTCCAATCCTGTGTCCGTTCAATCAATATTTTTCGGATGAAGAGCTGCATTCTTTTTCCCCTGACTGCAGCATTATCTCAAAGTCATGTGCCACTATGCTACATTGTGTAAAATTTGTTATACATAGCAAGGATGAGATCCGTAGGACTAATATGTTATAAATGCATCAGGTTCACTCTCTTAGCACGATTAGATATTGATTTGTAGATTAAATGTGCTGTTTTTATTTAACTTGCTTTTGCAATTAACTTTTCTTCTGTCTCCTCATTTTATGAAGTCAAGTTTCCTACTTTATGGCTTGGATGAGGTCTCCAAACATGTTTTGATTGGTTACCATTACAAAAGGTTTAACATGGTCAACAATGTCGCATGTCTTAAGACCAATGGCGATTAACAAAATGTTTTGTGCTTCTACAGTTTCATAAACAGTTCTTGTCATAGAGTTTTGTTACCCTTAACAATGTTTACACCAGCAATAATCAGAATTGAAAGTCTGCCTGTATTGTGATAAAGAAGTAAGACTTGTCTTATATATGTTAGCTCTGTTCCAGAAAGGGGAACAAATATGATAATCATGAGCCCAAAGACAAATTGCATAAATAGTACAGGAAACTTTAAGGGTTGTCACACTCACATGTGATTAGGAGAATATTTGTATAGGTTAGATTCCAATGCCACAATTTATGGCTTGGTTCCATAGCCTAGAAGAAGAGGTCAAGTTAAAAATAAAAATTTAGTACTTGTTTGATGTTTAATTTCTTTACTGTTATATTGCATTTGAAAGCAGTTAATTGTCTTAGCAATACTGCTTCAACAAGGCTTAGAGATTGCTTGTTTTAGAGGTTTCTAGTATATGATGCTAAGACTTTAATTATTCTTCTATCCTGGGCTCAGAGTAAGGAATTTGGAGAAATCAGACAGTGAATTTTGCTTCTCAACGTGGACCAGAGCAATCCTGAACTGGAGTCAATAAGTTCTCTACAGATAACTACCAAAGTGAACAACAATAAAATGGTAAGACAACTAAAATCTTCTTTGTTGCCGCTCTCCCTCCTTTTACCAGATTTGTGACTTTGAACCATTGAGATTTACTGAAAGCTATTTTGTAATTCAAGGCTTCAAAAAAAATACGAACTGCTCAAATTCGTCTTATGAGTTCACATCAGGAGGTTTATGAACCGTGTGATGATTCTTTTGCACTGGTTGATGCTCTTCTAGCTGACTGCTCTAACCTGTTGAAGCACTGTCCTGCATTGTGTATGGAGATAGGTTGTGGTAGTGGCTATGTTATTACTTCCCTAGCTCTTATGCTTGGACAGGAAGGTCTTGGTGTCAACTATATTGCAACTGACATCAACCCACATGCTGTAAGCGTGACCCGTGAGACACTGAATGCACATGGGGTCGATGCTGAATTGATAATCACAGATATTGCGTCAGGGCTAGAGAAGCGTCTAGCTGGATTGGTTGATGTTATTGTTGTGAACCCTCCATATGTTCCTACCCCTGAAGATGAAGTGGGTGCTGATGGTATTACTGCCTCTTGGGCTGGTGGGGAGAATGGCCGGTGTGTTATTGATAGGATTTTGCCTGTTGCAGACCATCTTTTGTCAGAAAAAGGATGGCTGTACATGGTGACACTGACAGCAAACAATCCCTCTGAGATATGCCTTCAAATGAGGGAGAAGGGATATGCATCTAGGATTGTCATTCAAAGATCAACAGAGGAAGAAAGTCTTCATATCATCAAATTCTGGCGGGATTCTGATATTGAAGTATTTAAGAATGAAAAGGTGATGACTGAAAAATCTGTTCCTGCTAGGCTCATGGATTATGTGCTAACTCAATTTCCTCTGTTTTCATTCTGGAGAAGCAGCGATAGTGACAATAAGTGATGAGTCAGAAGGTAAGAGATTATTAATAGACTAAAATCTCATATTGGTCCCTCAAAAATGGGATATTTCTCAATTTGGTCCTTCATAAATATATATTTTCAATTTGATTCCTCCAATGAAATTTTTATCAATAAAGACTAGTCATCCAACAACTTAATAGGATGAGTGATGTGGCTAGTTGAATGCTCCATGAGCCATATTTTTTTGACATGGCAAATGCTGGGATAACCAATAATAGAAATATATATATTTGAATACTATTACACCAAACTAATTCCTTCTTTCTCCTCTGGTCTGCATTACTGAACTGCCATGCACGACCAACACTGCAGCATTATTGCATTCCACCTCGCCAATGATGTCTGAATTAACCAACAAGCCAATAAAGGGACTTTAATGATAATGATTTCATTTGTGAGGGATCAAATTCAGAAATACCCCTTCTCTTAAGGGAAATGGGGTTTTAGTCATTATTAATGTCTGGATTAGCTTGTATACTATTCATTCCTCCATTGCTTGGTGACTGGTGTCTCTTTGAAGTCTTCCATGGATAGCTCTTGTTGCACTTCAATTTGTTACTAGTTTATAGAGTAATCAAAATTCAGAGTAATTTAATTTTTTTCTATGATATATTAAGAGATTTTTGCTCTAGCTATCACTGCCAAAATTTCTTGTCAAATATAAACTAATGCTAAATCTAATAGTGTGATTTGCTATCTTCATGTCTTGATCAGCTTGATTGGATTGCTTTACCCTGGATTTGAGAATGCTGTAAATTTTGTGATTATTTGGGATATTTGTGGCATTTGCTAGCTGCTACTGCTTCATTGAATCATTCTTTATGACCAGAAGGACCGAGGTCTTAGTTTTGGGTTACTTAGTTACAATTTTGCAGTGGTTCTTGATTCTTTGAGCATATTGCAGGCTAGTTTATCTCAAGAAATGATCTGAAGAACTTCTGGGCTCTAATGTCGAAGAATGTCATGAGTTAAGATTGACTGTTTGAATCCATTTTGGACCACATTATCAGATTGATTCAGAGAAATCCTGTACACACAGACCTGGATGCCAAGGACTTGCTCAGGATTCAATTCCATCCTGTTAGCCATAGCTTGCAATCTGTTCGGTATGAAAACTTTGATCTTTGGGGTACTCTGGGAATAATGTCCTTTTGTTACAAATGCTCCTGAAGTTCTACATGTGATATCCACTTTTGTTCCAAAACTTAAAATTTTTTATTTATCTAATTGAGTAGAAATATCTTACCTGATTTTTCTCATTGAAGTAAATCCGAATTAATCCATCCGGATCTTCTCTGATTCCTCTCCTTTTCCACTTGAAAAGGACATATACAAATGAAATTATTACAAGAATACTACTTTTTTTTTTATTTTGGGTTAAAAAAAACTAAAATATTTGGAGAAAGTCTTTTCATCTGGTTTAGAGATGGATTTTATGCTGTTGAAATTTATTATGATTTAAAAGAAATGAAAGCACTATTATGACATGAAATAATCTTTTGCTGCTATAACTTTTGTTCAAACTTCAACTTTAAATATTGTTTCTATCAAATCAAGTTAAAAATTTTATATTTTGTATTTTGTCAAAATTTTTAAGTTATTTACTTTTATAAGATTTTTAAATTAAAAAATAAATATCAAAGTTTTTAAAGATTATTATATGTTATTTAAAAATATTAAATTAGGTTTAAAAATCTAATAGTTTGAAGCTGTTTTTTTTAATATTTGTAATTATAAATTTTGTTTGGATCATTAATCTTAGGATTCTAAATTAATTCTACTTCATTTGATAAACCAAAATTTAAATAATGTAATTTTTAAACTTTATTTTTTTAATAGGTTGTTTAAACGAATATTATAGAAGCAAGAATCTTTGATGCTGAAAACTTGCAATGCACTGTAGCATCGCATATAACCGCCGCTATAAAGTTTTTTTGCAAACTAAATAGAAAGTCCTTCACCTTCTCATATTACTTAACTATACCTTCGAAGGCCATTGCAAAGTCTAATGAAATCACTATATGTTAAAAGAATTAAGATATTGGCTATTTCATACAAATAATTATTTTATAAATTATATTTAGGTAAAAAAGTGGCTAATAAAAGTTAACAATGGTGGTTAAATTCTTTATTTTTTAGTTGACTTGTAAGCATTTATTTACAAATTTTAAAAATTATAGAGATCCAAGAAAAAATAGAACAAAATCATAAGAATGAATCACAATAATAATTTAACTTAGAGTTAGGCTCCCCTTTCATTTATTTATTTATTGTCTGTTCAGTCTCTGACTTTATTTATTTTAAAAATATTCTTTTTTTTTAAATGAAAAAGTTTACAATTTCTCTATTTTTTACTAAAATAACTTTAATGTCATTATTAATTTTTAAAAATAATTATAATTTGTATATATATATTAAGATTATTATTTTACTACTATTTTATCACTTACAAGAGTTGTGCACACAAAAAAAGGCTTTTTATTTAACTGATGTATTTCCAAGTTTCAACCCAAAGCACAGACATTTTGCTTGGAAAATTATTTTTCCATTTTATAATTTTTTTCCTACATGAAAAGCAGGATCTTCCAATTTCTATATATTCTTGAGGATTCTACTTCAAATACACTCTTCGCCCATATTTATTCTATTTATCCTGGGTTTTATGGAACAAATCACAGTTATAATAGATTTGTCATTCAAATTCTGAACCGTCCATAAATTAGGGAACCAGGTTGCTTATGAGGAGCCGAAGAGAGTCCAATGAAGTGCAAAATGTAAAAAGTGTATGAAGTGCATCATCCAGGTCGTTAAATAAAAATTGATATTCGTATTCATACTGTAAAAATTTTATCTAACGATTCATATTGTGCATTTTATGCACTTTACGGGACGTGAGGAGCATAGCAGGCAGATTACTCTGATGAAGTAAAACAGTCATTCAAATATGAACCATCCATTACTGGCTTGTGCTTATTGCTGAACCTATAAAACTCAAAAATCATAAACAGTGTTTTGTTAAATTACAACCTCAAGTGTATCACAGTCTTCACAGGAAATGTATAATGCTGTTAAATTAAATCTTGTCTCCATACAAAACTTGGGCTTCGATCTGCAACCTCTATCAAAATGCTCCGTATGAGCTTCAGCTAGTCGTTCTCGCAAGAAGTCCAAAGTAAGCTGAACCATGAGAAGATTACAAGTTTTTTTTGTTCATTTATAAAGGGAGATGTATTTGTTAGAGAGGATGGAAAATTACAATGGGAGGATAATTTATACTCCAATAAAAGATTATGAACAGATATTATTAAAAAAACAGGCTAGCATAAAAATGGCAGTTTTTTAATTAAAAAAAATTGGTGGTGAAATAAATATACACGAGAGAAGTTTAAAGATGGAACTTCGTTAGGAACCCACATGGTAGGTCTCTGGTTATAACATTTGAATAGAAGTAATTGAAAGATAGGAATGCCAATTTATCTCCTAAAACTAAAAGCATGATACTACGATCCTTGCGAATAAGAAAATAGTAGACATCCAAGAATAAACAACAACCAACCGCCATTACCTAATTTTATTTTACTTTTCTATTAAAGACCTATTTGGCCTGGTGGTGTACTGTTTCTCATCAAATAGTGAGAGGCCACAGCTGAATCCCCTCTTACCTAAAGCAGAAAACAAAACTCCAGAAACTTCAACAAACCAAGATACCCCCATTGGATTGCCACTGCTGTTGATAAGAAGACAGGTTCTTTTAGTTCGGAAACTAAGGCTTATTTAACACTTATTTTGAATAACTCCACCGTATATTTGTTGTGTGTGTGTGTGTGTGTGTGTGTTTTTTTTTTTTTTTTTGCTTATATAGCAATGGAAACATGACAAATTAATCTCACGACAATCCATGACAATGTTTAATAAAGTGAATTGCTGACAAGGGCATTGATTGAATTCTTCTAAAACCTCAGTCTCCCTAAACAAGTTCAAAAATAAATTATAAAGGACTAAATTACTTTATCAGCCTTTGGAAGATGTTGTTTCCATCAAATTTATTGCATCAATTAAGTCTTAATGTTTTAAATAGTATATATCAGTCGGTCCTGACCGCATCTTACGACTAAATGAAGGCAATAAAATTTCAGGAACTAAAATGAAGACAAAAAGCTTCAGAGTAAAAAATAAATGGCACTGAAATCTTTCAAAAGCCAATATGGTAGATAACTTCAGATTTTAAAGTTGTATAAAGTATAAACGTTTTAAAGAAAGAACATAAACATTCTTGACAAAGGGAGGAAAAGTAAGCACCTCATCGACTTTGCTTAATCGAAGTTCACAATGAATGCAGTATATAAGACAGCGACTCTCTTTAAGCTCTCCTTTTTTACAAATAGGGCACCAAATTTCTTCACGGGCCTATTGTCATTTTCAATCATCAAATCAGAGGTTATCTTCAAATTAAATGGAGGAAAAAGTTTATCTTTCAATGAAATCAGAATATGAAAATGCTACAAATAAAAGCAATTTTGCAACATACAATGAAAAGAACATATAGGATCCTGGCTGACATCATGCTAGAAAACTGGGCAGATTAGGAGTCTAAAGGCAAAATCAAGGTGCCAAGTCAGTTGTAGTTCACCAGTGCATATACTAGATACTAAATAAAAGAATGCATACAGCTCTGTAAAGAATGAAAAGAAGAGATTACAGGGAGCCATGTTATAATAAAATAAAATTTAAACGCTGATATCATACTTGTAAATGAACACTAAACCGAAAGAAAATTCCCGGATACAGAGTGCACCACATCAGTTGCACTAGATATATGTAAACTGGCAGGTGTATCCGTGTATGGTCACAACCAAGTACCAACATGGACACCCACTGCAAACAAGAATCTTCCTAAACAGATTATTAAACATTTCGCTGTAGCATAAAAGCTTCAAGATGGAAAACAAACTCAGCAAAAAAAACCTATACAGTACACAATCTAATGAATATCACCATAACCAATTAGATTTATACATTTGAAGCAATAGCTTGTGTATGTAAGCATTAATTTTCAATTTTAATAAAAACTTCTATTAGATTAGATCAAAATGAGTAAAGGTATAGCTAGTTGAAAGAATATGGTAATCCTCCATAATAAATTGAAAAAAAAAAACAGAAAAGAAAAAAGCCAATGGTGCTTAAGCAAGAAATAGAGCTGACCAGTTTCTTTGCACAATGATTCCCTCAACACTACTGTCCACAAGTAATGTAAGGGCGAGTAGTACACTTGAAGATACAAAGCATTCCTCCATAACCCAATATATCAAATGATAACATGAACTTGCTACTTGCAGAATGCACATAATGGAATACTTAGATACCAATTGATAGGGAGCTCTCACAGAATGAAACACAAAAGCTAGCTCATAAGAAAAGAGAAATCAAAGTCCATATAAACCCCGCATCAGAATACCATACTTTCCAACATGGGACCCAAGTCCCATTCCTTCCAACAGGGTCCTAACTCCTAACAATTAGCATAGGCATTGTAGAGCCCAAAAAGTTAATTACTTAATTATTTTAGATATATATATATGGAATTGAATATATATGTATATCAACACATATCATTCATGCTCACACTGTACATTTATGCGGTACTTGTGAAATCCATACCTGATCTGCATTCAGTTGCATATGCTCATAAACTGCACGAGCCAAGTACTCATCTTCATCTTCCCATGTTTCACTTATGCAATCAATACCTGCAAGAAGACAAGTAAGATCTTCAAGTAAATAGTAAATGATAAGAATAAAATAATAACATGCCCAAGCAAAGTGAGTGAATCCATACAAGCACACACAATCAACTTGGATAATAAAAGTGTTGGACATATTGGTAAAAGAAAGTTAAATTTCAAAGGGAAAACAGAGTACTGATTACAAGATAATCATATCAGAGCATAATTCCAATGCTATTGACATGCAATATATTCTTACTTGGAATTCATTTCTGAGAGATCTCAGGAAAGTTTGAAAAGAGTAACATTAATTTACCTTCTATTGTTGGTTCGACTTTGAGATCTTCATAAAATATCCTTTGCATTTCTAACAGTATCTCTTCACATTCCCCTTCATATGTATTATGAACACCATTGTACTCCCACAGTAAGTCATCAAACTCAGAATCTGAAGTTGGAACCTTAATCATGTTATGTAATGATGAGTCCTTCATTTTCCTAAGTTCATCAGATACAATATCCTGGAATGCAGATTTGACCATATCCTGCCACCAGGAAAAGATTCAACAGTTGCTTATCATCTTGT
Source organism: Senna tora (assembly GCA_014851425.1). Classification (NCBI taxonomy): domain Eukaryota; kingdom Viridiplantae; phylum Streptophyta; class Magnoliopsida; order Fabales; family Fabaceae; genus Senna; species Senna tora. Next base: position 29,521,942 of record CM026263.1, on the reverse strand, counting down.
AAATAGGAAGAATATGTACACTACACACAAGAAAGTTATTAATATCTAAAATAATGAGAAGATTAATTATAGGACAACGTCCAGGGCAGTGAATCAGTTAATCAGCTACAACAGCTGCTTCAAAATCAAGATATTAAAAAAAAAAAAAAAACTTACAAAAAGGAAAAGTATAACAGGAAAAATGGCAAAAGACTGAAAGTAAGCAGTTCATTACCAAAAGTGAGTGTCATAACCACAAGAAAAACCCACAAGAGCACAACCGTCCAATTCAGAATGGAATCGAATTGGCATAATGGTAATGGGTAAAGCGCAAACGAGAATTATGTATGCTTTAATATCCATATAAGATAATGGATAACACTTTTACGAGGCTAAGAAAGAAATAAGACATCGTTAAGTGGCAAAAAGAAACCTCTTGAGTCTTCTTGCAAGACTGAGAATCGGGCAACCTCATTTTCCAGAGTAAGCGAGTTCTGTCCTCTCGCACCCTTTTATAGCAATTTTCCCTCAACTATCAATTGCAAAAAAAAAAAATCATCAATATATGTGCTACCGGGATACATGTTATAGAAAAAATATATATATTCGCACATAACTTGTCCTGCAAAAAACACAGGCAAACATGACCGAAGCAAGTTACGGAACGAGAATTAAGCATAAACTAAACATTGTACCAATTGAATAACGAAGACAATATATTGAAGTGATACAAGTAAACGAATAATGTCATTGGAAGAGAGGAGATGTAGCAGAAACAACCTTGTGTTTCCAGATGTGATATTTGTTGAATTGAGAATCGGATTTCAGAGATGGGCGCGTTGAAGCTGAGGGAATTGTAGTCTGCCGATCCTCCATTACTCTCTCGCACGAAGGAGAATCAAAATGAGACTCAGACTAGGCCAGGAGGTGCTCTTGAAATTTTACCTCTTTGGCGCTAGGTCGCGCTTAGCGTGTGCCGCAGTGCGTAAATGGAGTTCTTATCGTTTCCCTCTAAAATTATACAAGTATAATATTTTTTTTTTTTAATTTTATATTGGAATTAAAAAGAAAATTTTATATGCAAAAAGATCCTTAAACTTTGAGTTGATTACAAATAAGCTCTTTAATTTTCAAATTTTACAATCAACTACATTAAATTTTTATATTTAAACAAATAAGTATTTTCCTTAAATCCTCCTCATTCCCAAATCCCACCCCATTTTGGCCACTTCCCATTGTCACTACTCACTACTAATTTTACTTCATAAAATAAAACAAATATGGAATTCTTGTGGGTCCTTGCACTCTTGAAATTGTGAAATTTGTCCTGTATCATGTGGGAAATCAGATTTTGGAGCCTAATTTTGATTTATTTTGTAAATACAATTTTTATCTATCAAAATAACACCAGTATTTAAAAAAAAGTTTTTAAATATTAGAGAAATGTACATAATGAAAATACATCACCTGTTAATTTCTTACTAGACTTGGTTTATTGGGAAGAATCTTTTTCTATCAAATTATATGAATATATATGTTTTAGTTCTAATTAAACTCCTAAATTTGAGAAGCAGATAGAGTGAGAGGGTTTTACATCACATCCAATATCCATTGGTGCTTGCATAAAATTTACGTATGGGTATGACAATGGCTAATGGATTCAACTAAAACAAATGTAAAATAAAAGAATCTTCATTTGACATTTGTAATTCAATAAGCTTTTCCCATTCTCATTACTCTACATTTCCCGATTACATAACCCATCGGTTTCTAAATTCCTGCTGTAACTTTTTTTTCTTTTGTTTTTTTTTTTTTTGTTAACTTTTTTTTTTCTTTTTTTTTCCTGCTATCGGAATGGCAACCTATCTTCCTCATCCGATAGGCACAACAAGTAAGGAAATGGAACCCCTCTACTATTACAAATCTCACCCAATATCTCTCTGTACAAATCTTCACCAACTAATGGAGAAAGTGAAATCTACCACCTTCTGGATGAAAATAATCAACTCATTCACCCAAAACACTGTCTAACCAGCCCCCTCTTTTATATCCGAAGTGGCAATCCAAAATTCTGGAAAGTTCTAATTTCCCCTCGAAGGCCAGCAGTTACAATCACCATACCCCAGGCTGACATGTTTTGACTTACCCCATTGGAGAGATCCACACTCACACGAGGAGTTCGGTTCCTCGCAGCTACAACAAGTTTCTCCTCCGGCCAAGACGCAGAAATTCTATCGAAAAAGTAATTGTTGGTTGCACTAGCGATTGTTCCGTGAAGAGGACTGTTGTTGCACCCTGATGCCGGTTGTGAACCATCAGTGCCGAAGTTTTCTTCAACCGGGGTAGGAGGATGATTCGCAGACAAGACCTCATCCAAGTTGTTATCATCACCAGTTTGTTCTCCAGAGAAAGTATCGGGCATTTCCCACGCATCACCCATACCGGGCCAAGGAATGGCCACTGAAACATCTTTACAATGGAAATGTTCATAGGACTGTGTTACAGTGACACCTTTGCTTCGGTTAGGCCTGCAATCAGCTTCATTTTTCCATATATATACATGGGAATCCTCACTTGCTGAGACTATATATTTACCATTTGCTGTGAGGGTGGCTGAAATCTGGCTATTCGGGTTGCGAAATCCTGCACAACACTGACTTCAGTTTACTCCCAAACTGGGACCAGAATGAAAAATACACCCAGAAAAGCAGGGAATGATTAGCCAAATCAAGAAATTCTCGCTCTGAAAAGGAATTTCAGACAAAATCTACTCCTAAACTATATAGGATTTAAAATATTGCGTCACCTGACCAAAGTGATAATTAAAAAGAAAAACTAGGTTGTTACAAGGACTACTTCATAGTTGATCGAGTATTTTAGTTTATGGGTTAGAATCAATTTGAGGGAAAAAATTAGTATAACATACAAGTACAAAAGAGGTTGTTAGGAATAAACCCCTTCCCTCCCAATTAAGAACCAGAAAATATTTCACTTTTGGTTTGATTACCGTTGTATTAACCACAGAAATTAGTAAAGATAGAACTCGTTGGCATCCTTTAATCCATATAGCTGACCCTACCTAGTGAGAAAAGGCTTTGTTTGTTGTTGTATCATTGTATTAACCACAACAGCTTTCATTCAGGTAAAAGCCGTTTATAAAATAACCAATTCAAGTGTTATATTATTTTTATTAATATAATAAATTATTAATCTTACCTTTAAACTTATGAACCAGATCAATGCCATCAACAACCCGAATTCGTGAATCAGCAGACGTGATGAGTACTTCTGAAGAACTTCCTGGTGCAAACTGTTCACAAAAATAAGTTAGCAAGACAAACATAAGTGTTATTCCTTGTCTAAGCAAATATACTACGGTTATGCACTCTCCCCTTCTTGGGGATCAAGCTGTTAAGCCATTACATTACCTGGAAGCCAGTAATTTTCTTGTGATGTGTTTTCTTTTTCTTGTTCTGCAGATTGATCTGTTTTTTCTGTTGCAACTTATTATCTGAATGAAATACAAAAACAATATGACAATCAGTGGGCAATGTAATCATCAGAATGCAGCACAGATGGATATAAACTGGGTTAAGAGGGCTCTCTCTGAGGGTACCAGATATGTCATATAAATGGCAGCTACCCTTGTACGAACCAACTAGTGCACCCTGCAAAACCAGCAAATTTCCTTTGTTACTACTTACATGAATTTTAGAAGATCAAAATGATGAGTGTTAACCATGGACAACCTGCCCATCAGGTGTATAGCAAGCAGCAGTGACCATCTCATGCAGATCAGTCCAATCAACAACTTGACGATCAGGAATGCTCCATATGCGAACCTTAGAATCCAATGATCCGCTAATGAAGTATCTATCATCAACAGGATTAAACTGGATGCAGGTTACTGTGTCCAGGCAGAAAACAGATTGAAGCAAAAAGGTATAATTAGCAAGAAACAGAAAAAGGGGAAGAATAGAATTGCTTTCACTACTAAATTTAACCAACTTATTAGATGGTAAAGGAACTCTAGCAAATCATTACTATAATACAATATGACCAACTTTTGACAATGCACCAAATACAAATATTATCATCACTGTGATATAATGAAAAGTGACACACTCCTCACAACAAGGGAGTATACATGAGTATATGATATCTACTAAAGACAAAGAAGAAAGCATGTTAAGAAGTAATTACTGCAAGTACTCACCAAAGTCACTGTGTGAAAAAACTTTCAAACAAGACTGGCTATTCAAGTGCCACAGTCGCACTGTTTTGTCCATTGAAGATGAGAGCAAGTGCTGATTAAAAGGGAGAAAAAAAACGTATTACCAGAATTATCTAAATACACACTATTAAATTACATTTCTAAAAAGCAATGCAACTTAAAGAGACCAGGGATAATTTAACAGATACCACTCAAGAGTCAAGAAAATCTCTAAATAAATAAATAGATAAATAAATACCCTTCTAGCCTTGAAATGATGTCTTATAAAGTTGAAAATCATCTGTAATTAAGTTTATTTCTTCAACATCTAATAACTTGAAGTACACTCTTCTCAGTTCCAAAGTCCAGACCAGACAGTGTTACTGTGATTATAAGATATGCTATTGATAGGGATGTCAGCCTCCATTCCTATGACAACCAGAAAACTCAAATAGGGAATAATGACAAACTGATCCTAAAAATAAGCTTACAACAAATTTATCCCAACCATTTCTTCGACAACCAGAAAACTCTAAGTTGTTCATTTCTAGACATCAAATAACCAATAATCTAAATCAGCATCACTAAGATAAAAGGCATCTAAATGTTATCGCTGCCCTGAACACCTTCTTTTACTTTTTGCAGAACAGCACGGTTCAGTTCCCTTTTCCTTACAGCCACTACCATTTCTACAGTTCACTGTAGTAGTTGCTGACGAACTGGATATATCCAGACTCCAGAGTATTTCACATTATCACAAGCAGATATTATCATGGAATCTTAACAACGCCAATACTAACAACCATCCTGTTTAGTTAAATAAGCTAGCCCTCTAACTTGGTTGTCATAAGCTTTTCCGAGGAAGGCTGAGAATTACTATGTAGGGCTAACAGAGTACAAAGGAAACTAGAATTTGCTACAGAGAAGTGTTATATCTTCGTGTTCCTATTTTTCATTCTCTAATATTAGAATTCAAATAATAAACATAATCCCAAAAAAGCAGGGTTACTAATTATAAGCTTAGTTGCATTTATTTCAGCAGAAACATACAGGAATGCAAGTATGAAAATAAAAGTCGAAAAAACAAATCAGATAACCTGAACAGCACATACTATACTCTAATATGAAACTTAAAATACATATTGTCACTTGGAAGTTATTCATCCACTTGAGAACTGTCCTATTTCAGTTGTTCTGGAACTGTAGTATTGACTATATAGAAAAGTGGAAAAGTCACTCAGACTGCTTAATGTAAGGCTGAAACTGAAAGTGCAATGCTGAAAAGTTGGAAAAAGTATAATATAGAAAAACCAATAACCATTAGAATGCTTATAAGTATATTAAGCATCTCGTCAACTAAAGCCATAAAAGATAAATAACTACAATTAGACATTGAGAGCACTGCCATAAATACAGAATTACACCTATCAAAAAAAGGAGTAGCTAACCTGAGACTTGGACCAGGATAGATCAAGCACGTCATTAAGATGTCCTTGAAATGAGCAAATGGGTTTTTCTGTGAGTGCAAAAATAGTTTCTGGCACCATGATTTGGTCCAAGCTCAATGATTTTCTGCTTATGGATGACCTCCCCCTTCTCTTTTTGTCTGAACTGTCCATTGAAGGGGACAGCAGATTTGGCTCGGGTGACCCATTAACAACAAACAACATATTCATGTTCCCATCTTCTGGTTTCTCCATCAGCAACTCTCCCTTCCTCTCTGACTCCACAACTTGCCAAACATGGATTACACAATCCTCACCCGCACTAGCAAGATATTTCCCATCCAAACTGAACTTAATGCTCCATATAGATCCATTATGAGCCTGTATCTCCTGGCTCTTAAAAAGCGCTGTAAGCTCCTTGCAAGACTTCCCATACTGTCTAACCCTCACCCTCTCAGGCCCATGAAATGAACCATCCTGACTATCATCTGTGGCAGAGCTTGACCTGCGCCCACCCTTCTCGGATGAGGTATCTCTTTCATCACTACTCCGCCTCTCTTTATGGCCCGTCATGGTGCTTGCAACACTCCTTATACTCTTAAACCAACCCACTTTCTTCTTTGGCTTAGAACCTCCTCCACTACCACCACTTGCATTAGAATCTACATTATCCTTATTACCCTCTTCAACATTTTGTCTTCGCATTAACTCTTGAACAATTGGTGAGTGCCCAACAGTCATCTCAAATTCCTCCATAGTCAACTGCCTTCCAGTCCCCACTTCCTTGAGTTTGTTCCACATTCCATCTTCCCTAATCTCCTTCACGACAAACTCTTTCCCATTATCGAGATCTCTTATGGTGCACACTTGTTCATTGACCTTATCAACACCATTACAGTCCACAATCTCCTCCACCTCTCCGCCAGCATTTTCCGAAACAGGAACCATCGAACTATGATCGAAATCCACACTCAAGTTCGAGGATTCGTTATGAATTTCGTCCGCCCTTCTACAAATTTTCCCCGAAGGCGGCTTATTGGGGGATGCGGTACTAGCAACCGGTGATCCATTGTCATTACCACCCCTTGACTTAACGACGTGATTACGGATATTTACAAACGAACCGGTCTCTGGTGCGACCGAATGAATAGAAAGAATTGAAGAAGACGAACAAAAAGAAGAAGACTTATTACAACGATCATGAGACTGACCACACATAGACGAGTCACTGCGATCCGCCGCACCGTCGGATTTCGATCGGAATATTCCGGAGGTGCCACCAGAACTTTCACCCTGTTGTTGGCGGCTCAAGTGATCGGACGACGCCGATCGCCCAAACTCTCCATTGCCCACATCTCTAAGATCAGCGGCAGAAGCAGGCTTTCCCCGGGACAATAACGGGTCCCCACTGAGACCCATCTCGCGGAGGAGACGGGTCCGGCGTTCCAACACGGAGGACGGTTCGGAGATCCATATGTCGTACTTGGACATAGCGACTGGGAATTTGGGTACAGGAAAGGGTTGGAGCGAACCATAATTGGGAGAGTTGGAATTGGAATCGTTGTCGTCGTCGGAGTTGGAAGTGGAGCAAGAGCAAGATGACGAAACTAACCGGTCGTGGGACTCGTAGAAGCACTCGTCTTCCTCTTCTTCGTCCCCCGCTTTGCTCATCGTTTATTGGGCATTCCCATTTGAATGAAAATGCCCAGAAATCGATCAGATCAGAATGGGATTTCGTCTCAGCAATAGCTCTTGAGATAAAGACTATGGCGTTTGGGTTCGATCTGCAGCGCTTGTGGTGCGCTGTGTGGAGTCGTGAGTGTGTGTGTGAAATGAATACAAAGGGATCGGACAAGAAAGGGCATCAAACTATGCGGGGGTTTGGCGTAGAACTCAGATCCAATGAGAGGGCGTGAGATAGAGAAAGAGGGTCGGATTAGGAACGAAGCCCTATGCTATTGCTGGGTTGTGTGGGGCGTTGGGGTTTGGCAAGCAAGCAATGTTTTTTGTGGAGAGAGAGAAGGAAAGAGGTTTTCTTTCCAATAGAAAATGTCTCAGAAAGTGGAAACGAAATTTCTTTTGGATTTTAGGAAGGAGATGGAAAATAAAATAGTGAGGGAAAATTGCGACCTTTTGGCTTTTTTTTTTTTTTGTTCTTCTTCTTTCTTTTCTGAGGATGCTGAAGAGAGTATGGTGATTCTAGTGTTTGTAGTAACTTGCTTGTCCGCCGATTCACGCCCAAAAGATTCATTTGCAGCCCAGCAACTTCTGCAAAATGGTAAATTCTACTGTTTTTCTCTAAATAAACAAGATAATCTTCTATAATAACACCCATTATACAACTTTAATTATGTTCACTTAATCATCGTCTTTCAATTCTATTTCTGAATAAATAACAATGAAGCATCATCCTTTTCATCTGCGATAAACTCCACCGTCATAAAATTCGCTTTGGTGGACATTTGGCTAAGACAACAATACAAAACTAAAAAGTACCAATTAATTAATTATGTTCACTCATTCAATTAAGTAATTTTAATTACTTCAATTCAAAATATTAATAAAAAAAGAAATATCAAACTAAATCATTACCCCTTGACAAGTATTGAATCACTTTTGAAGAATTACTAGACTAACAAAAGTATAAAAATTGTCACTTGTGAATATTATTTATTGCTATGTATAGTTATTGTGAATGTAAAAACTCCAAATTAAATTGCACTTTTCAATGATAGCTTGTGTTAATTAGCAAAAATATATATATAATTATATATGATGTAATGAATTATGCAGATATATAAAGATGGGTTGCATGATTAAGATGAAAGTACTAGTGGTGGTGTGGATTCATGTCAACCAACAAAAGTTTTGATGTCCACAAGTTGTCTCTAGCTACTTGTGTTTCTCAAAGGGAGTGTTGTAATTTAGAGGGGCATTATAATTATGTCTTGGATTAGCACTCAACAACAGATTTTGTAATCTTTTTGAGAATTCAAAGTTACCATCACAACAAAGTCATTAAAAGATAAGGATTTTAAGGGACACTTAATTATGCTTGTTGGGGACAAAATTAAAGGTAAGGGGCATGTCATTATGCAACAAAACCCTGTTACTTTGAAAACAAGTGATTACTTTCATCTTTGCTACCTATAAAGTTATTCACCTGAATCATGCTTTTCTTAATTATATATATACTTTTTATCTCATACTTTAGGTGTGAAACCAAATTATTTTATTTTATTTTATTTTATTTTATTTTTTTGTTAAAATTGAGGAGATCTTTATTCTTCAAGTCACACTAGTCCTGTGATTAGTGATTTTCGGGTGAAAAACGTAAAAATAAAATCTTTTCAATAAGCATACTTATTATATTAGAGTTTGTATCGTCCTTCTTATAAGACAAAATTACTGCAAGTAACCAATAATTTGTGAATGTACATATTGCATAAAAAATTATTGGAATGTAATTTATCTTATTACAATTAGTATAATTTATAATTCTCAATTTCTCTCCAAGTTCCATTTTAGACTATTGATTAAGTGATAAGGACATACAATTCAAGTGAAATTTGATTAGACAATAGACATTAACACAACTTAATAATCAAGTGGGGTAACAAAAATATAAGCATCACTATCACACGTACTATTTATTGATTTAATACTCAAAATTAACTAATCCAAAATATATAACCCTCTTGTCAAAACTTCATTGATGACACGAATTTTACATAATTGCATAGAAAATTTCATACGGTGGGAGATTAATTATGAAGCATAATAATATAATGTTATAGTATGAAATATGAATATATATATATATATATATATATATATATATGTAATTTTCTGCAAAATCTGTTTAATTAACTAAATAATTAATTACTTTACAGATCATCATAACATGGAGACATATAATGAGCAATCAAGGCGTAACAAGTGCAAATACATCTACACATGGAAGCATATTCTTTCCACATTATATTGCTGACATTTATTCTCACTCTTCTCCCTCTCTCTCTTTTTTTTTTCTCTTTCTTTGATTCCTTATTAACTCATATTTATGCATTTTCTTTTCTAATTCTTGCGTCTATATTGTTAGTTTTCTATCAAGAAATTTCTTTTCTTGTTTTTCTTGGGCTAATATTTTTTATTGCTACTAATATATGTCATCTGGGTTTCCTAGAAGAATCTTCTTTCCTTGATGCCTTTTTTTGTTTATAAATGAATTAAATATTTAAACCAAGCCCATATAACTAGATTACCTTAAGATGTCCAATTGGAGTAACTCTTATTCGGCCAAATGTTTTTTGAAGTCCACAAAGATATTAAAATAACTTGGATCATCAATTCTTTGAGTACTTAAAAGTAATTAAGTTAACAAAATAGAATAGAATTTCGTTTTGATTAAGCAATAATTGTTAGGTGTAGCAATTAACCTCCCAAGTCCCAATCACATTGGCATAATAGTAAAACTAATGATCATCTGGTTGAAAATTTAATTTATAAAAAAATGAGAATGAAAATAAAAATATTTAAATTACGTTTGGTATGATATAAAAAGATAAAAATTAGGTTGAGAATAAATATATAAAAAGAGTCTAATGACTATTTTCTTTCTATAATTAAATTTTAATAGTGATGAGAGGAAAAAAAAACTCAAAAAGACTATAACAAAACCTCCATATCAAAAGAGTTGACTATAGCCCTCATTCACAACTATGTGTAAGTCAAGGTTAGCTAAAAACTTCAACCAAACATGATATTCCTTAATCCAAATCTATTCCCTGCCCATAGAACCATTAACCAAACATACCATTAGTCTCTTCTAAAAATTTTTTTAAAAAAAAAATAATATAGCTGAATACTCATTTTTTTTATGACCTATTAATATTCTGTTTTTATTTCTATTTAATCATTAACATTATGTCATTGTCAATAGTCTATATAAGATCTCACCGACTCGTTTTTTTTCTTTTTCAAATAAATGCTCTTAGAGAAGGGTATTTTGCCAATGGTAAAACCGTAAAAGGTTATAAAGGAAAAAAATTAAAATGTATATATATAATATATTATGAGTGTCGTATAGTGGCATCCCTTGCCGATGTCATGTAATGATTGACTTCATATTGCAGATTGTGGTCAAACTAAACCTTCCAGGGCTTACACGCTATCTATTATTTGTTTCGTTTTTTTTTCAAATAAAATGCACTTAGGTCTTGTTCTTTAACAAAAAAATTACCATGAAAATAAGTAAGGAATGAGTGGAGTTTCATCTATTTTTTATTTTTTCATTTCCATTAACTTTTTAAAGAAAATACAAAATGTCTATTATACCCTTTAATTTGACACAATTATAACTTTCTTTTCTTTTTATTATTTTAATATAAGGAGTAAAACGATAATTTTAATACATTTCCATTCCATTTTCATTCTCAAACTTTTACTAACAAACACAGTAAACGCATTCCGTTTCTATTTCTGTTTTCATTTCTATTTTTATTTCTACGTAAAGAACGTGCCCTTAATATTATTGAGTTATAAGCCACACACCATTTTTTTTTTAATTTTCAAACTTTGTAACTAACCCCATTAATCTTACATTTAACACCGTCTACTAGAAATTTTGTCTATTTTTTATCAAAGTTTCTTTTTTATTTGTCTACAATTTATTTAACTAATTAAAAGAGATTTTAGTTATTTTGATACTAATTAAATGACCTTGAGAGCGACTTTGATAGGCTTTTTTTTTGTGAAATAAAAAAAAATTCAATTAGTTAAAAAAATATTATATGATAAAATGTTGTTGTTGATGTGAAAGTGTCACATTAAAGCAAGGTTTAATGTAAAACTCACATATTCATTACATTTTAAACTTTTTTTTTATGAACTACATTAAAAGTTCATGAGATTGAGAGCAAGGTTTAAGAATTCAAAATAGTTTTGAGGTCATAATCTAAAACTCACATATTCATTACATTTTAGACTTTTTGTTTATGAACTACATTTTAGCCTTTTATTTAAGGGTTTTGCTCATAAATAATTTGGGAATATTCTTTAAGTTTTCTTCTCTACGACAAATTAGGACACTAATTATTATCAAAACCTTGTAGCATTCACCTCTCAAGATCTTTCCTCTTTCTATTTGGGGGAAAAAGGAAAAAAAAGAAAGAGAGAGCATCTTCTTTTGAGATTTAAATCAAGTATAGTATACCACTTTTTAACCCAAACATAATGCATATTTAGCAAGAAATAAGGCTTTAATTAAATTTATAGCCTCAATGCTCACTCACGGGTAGTAATCTTTTCCTTACCTATGACCTATCCTACATTCATGATAAAAGTAAGTTACTCTCTGCCTGAGAAGTATAGGTTATGTTATTATTGTAAAAATGATAATGGAAAGGGGGAGAGAGAAGCTTTCTCTCTCTTCTTTTGTTTCTAACAAACAAATTCCACTTTTTGTAATGTAATTAAATTATGTTGTTGTCCTTACTTTTTTATCTACTTTTATTCCATTCCTACTTTTAATGTAAAAACAAAATGATCATTTTACCAACTTTTATTCAATTCACATCATATTACATCACATTAATTGACATGACATTTCTATTCCCTCATCTTTTCCCATTACCATTCTCATTCCTCTTCCCTCATCTTTTCCCCATAAAAAACATACCCATAATTTTAGCATTGTTGGGGGAGAAAGTATACTTTACTCTTTAATAATTTATAATCGTGTTAATGGTTCATTTGTCATTTTCCTCAAATCAATGTGAAGGTAAAACTTTTAAGGAAATATATACTCTTTCTGCTAAATTGAAATGTAATTAAAAAATTATAATAAAATATCGCTTTAAAATTCTACCTCTAAAATAAAGAAAGTTAAATCTCAATAGTAATTAAAAAAATGAAGCACCCTTTCTCATCTCCATAAACTTACCCAAATTAAGCACCCTCTTAACATAGTTATTTTGCCAGCTATATTAAAAACAATGAAATATCAACCTATAAGTTTGATTGAGATTTAGCCCAAATTAAGCACCCTTAAATACACCATGTTGATATATTAGAAAATGTACCACTAATAAAATCATTTAAAATTGAGGTTTAGCCCAAATGAAGTACAAGAATACTCGAAGCATAAATTATTTAGATTTGACATGAATATACTTTTTAAAGAACAAAATAATATTGTTGGTTCCTTTCGCCATCATGGTTTAAAAAGGAGGTATCAGAAACAGTTGCAATTAGTGTGTGTAAGTGCTTCAAAACCTAACAAAACATAGTGCACTTTAAGCTGCTTTTTAATTGAATTACTTGTTCTTGTGTGAGGTTGAAATAATAGGATTGAAATGGGTAATAGAACAAGTGTTGTGGTTGGAGGGGACCAAAAAGAAACACAAAGCGAGCTAAGGTTGGTGCAAATATTCCCATTTCTCTTTCAACGTCAAATGGCAATATATAGTAGGGGTGCCTATACTCATCTATATATATATTTTCCAACTTAATTACCCACCAAACACCCCCTAAATCATATGTGAGGATATATATGACTATATGTTTGGTAAATTACAAGGCCTTCAAATTAGACTTGAATGATTTAAAATGTTAATTGGCTAAACTAAAGTTGATTTGTTAGAGGAAAAGTGAAGGTGAGGGGCGTTTCTTATTTTTGCAAGGAAAGAGAGAGAGAGACAGAGACAGAACAGTAAAGGGTAGTGTAAGTAGTTAATTGAATTTGAAGGTCACACCCTCCTAACCTTCTTTAAAATACTCCTTCCTTTTAGAACCTTATTTATGTCTTCCTTTTTTTTCTCTCCCTCTCATCATATATTAGTTTGTCACAGGAATTTTTTTTTTTTTTACTTGAAACAATCTTATATTATTTAAGGTGATGTTAAATATCAAATATGAATATATTTCAACAAAAAATCGATATTTCGTCAAGTGGTGAAAGGCTAGAACTAAACTCTCCCTTGGTTTAGTTATTAGAGTTTTATTAACTAAATCTTTAGGTCCTGTTTGGTTACGCGAATTTATAGGGTAATCTTGGTTATAATTCAACATTCTTCATATCAAATATATCTTACTTTCGCAATATGATGAAATTATGTTTTTTTTTCTTACTTTTTTACTCACTTTTATTCCATTCTTACTTTTAATATAAAAATAAAATTATCATTTTATCCACTTTTATTCCATTCACATCACATCATATTCCCATTCCGTCTAACATTCTCATTCTCAGTCTCTCCAATATTCTTCATACCAGACGAGACCTTAGGGTATTAGTCATCAAGCTAAAATATCTTGTAATAAGATTAGTTGCTTTTATAGAACATTTAATAATCTAAAATTTATATAAAGTCAATAAGTAAAATTAATAATTTTTAATGCAATAGTTAATTAGATGAAACCTTATAAACTTAAAATTTCACTCTAAGATAACTTATTCTGTCTAGTTTAATTTCCTTTTAACTTTGTTAATTCATTTTTTACATATATTAGATTTTTCACGTATTAAAGTGGGTATTTTTTAATTATATACTTTCTAATGGTGTATACGTAAGTGACACATTAATTATTAGTAAAATTAGATAAACAAATATATATTTGTTTTTAGTGTAAAAAACAGTTATTATTTAAATAAAATTTTCAAATAATATTAAAAAAATAATGATATACTAAAAGAGAGTACGTATGTGTTGGTGGGTTAGTGGTCCAACTCCCAACAAAAGCATAAATGGCCAAAATATATACTCTTCATGGACACTGACTTCTTATATGAATTGGAATCCTAAATCTATAGCTATGCTATATATGATATATTCATTCAATAATCCTGAAGATAAAATTAATAACATCGCAACCATGAATTTTTTAAAATAAATAAATAAATCAATAGTAATAAAAAGAGCTACATATAAAAAGGAAGAAGGAAGAGAAAAAGAGTGAAAGCAATATTGTGGAAATAACATCACATCATACCAACTAAAGAGGGGGCAAATATGAACAAATGCTTAAGTGAAACTTGTGACTTATATATACACTAAGTGGTAAAGCTCCTTTTGAGAGGTAGGGACTCCAAAAATAGGAAATTAAAATTTTAAAAATTATTTTAAAAAAAATGAAAGTGAAAAGTCTAGGGAGTCCAAACCTAAATGTGTGTAGGCTGTAGACTAAATTTGTCAACTTGCATTTAAAGGGAAGAAAGTCAAAGAGAGAGAGAGCTTCCATTTTTAATTAAGTGATATATATATATATATATATATATATATACTTGTTCTTCTTCTTCTTCGATCACCATTCACTAAGCATTATCTTCAATCACGTGTTGCATGGCAGTGCTATACCAAGTAGGTTTTTGCTTCCACAAAATTCAATCATAAATACTTTTTGGTATTTATTGTCAAATTTGTAATTAAAAATAGATTGATTTGCCCGAGTCCTCGTGAAGAAATAAGTAGGAGTCCTAGTCCTATTAGCTATGTTATATTTTTTTTTTTAAAAAAAAATGAAGATATAGTTTTGTGTATCTATCCAAACCTCTCTTTTCAGTGTTTTATGGGGAGACTATTATATATATGTTGGCATTGGTAGAATTTCTGATCCTTCTGATCCAAGTTAACTGATGTGTATCTGCTTTCTTTTTTGGAGAACCTTAGTGTCCAAGACTATAACTTCCTATTTATAAAAAAACCTCTATAATTTATAAGTCATAGAAATTGCATAGCATCTTTTATATTTGAGGAAAATTTCAAACTCAACCTTATTATAGTTGTCGAACACACCTATAACCCTACAAGAAAAATAAATAGTTTTAACAATTTATATTTTGACGGGACTTAATTGTTGAAAAATATACTTCTTTTAATAATTAAATTGTGACCATAAAAATATATTTTTTTCCTTAATTACATTTTAACGGCCAAAAAAAATTACTATTGAATAAAATATTTGTAAAAACAAAAACTTATTTGACATTCAAAATTTAATTGTTGAAAAAAATAAAAATTTTCAATCATTATTATTTCCCGTCAAAATAGAAAATACTTTTTTTTAGTGAAATTATATGTGAATCTATGCAAACATAATCTATATATTAGGGATTTGATTTCAATAGTCTTGTTTTTAGCAAATCTAGACGATTTTTTAAAATAAATTATACATTAATTCAAGCCGATTCAATTTTTATAGAGATCAAGTGTGGCTTATATATATAAATATACATTGACGATTGTGCCCTAGCTATATCCATTTGTCCAAACTATAAACATGCCGCTTAAGGTTATTTAAATGTTTAATTGCTTATCCTTAATTATGATATCTAGCTCATGTCAAAATTAAATTTTAAAAAGTGTGAAAGCATGCATTCAGTTAAATCAATATTAAAATAGATCTAAGCATTACATATAATCACATATATAGTAGTGTAGACTAATTACAATATATATAAATTACAACTCATCCTTACCATAGAAAGTGTTGTGAAACTCGTGCAACGTAACACTAATTATTGTTTTCAATTTAATTCTTTTGTCTTTATATATGAGAAGAGGAAGAAGAAGGAAGGAATTAAAATTTAGAAGGGGGATGGTGATGCCGGTGAGGGTATATAATTAATTAATAAGGACAAAATTGTCTGTGGAATGTCCCAAATTAATTTAAAGTGACTTATAATATCGATTATATATATGGCTGCTTATAAGAGTTAGGAAAAATTATAGTTAAAGTGAATTTCAAATTTTAAATACAAATTTTTATTTGTTAAAATATAAATCAGAATAATAGCAATTAGCATATTATATATATATATGATACGTAGGAGAGATGATGTGTCACATAAGCCTTCCACGTCAGCATTTAATGGCAAAATCAGACGGATGTTACACTAGAGGACCAATTTTGATTAAAAAAAACGTTGAGGACCTAAACCAACTTTTTGAAACGTTAAGGACCAATATTAAACTTCGTACAAATGTTGAGGGCCAAAAAAATAATTTAGCTATTTTTTAAAATTGTAAAACACCATGATTTTATTTTATTGTGAGAAATCTTAATTTCCAAGGGATCGGATTCCTCGTTACAAAAGGTGACATATAGCTAGATTGTATTTTGTAAGATGGGCAATACTGATGAGACCAAGTCAACGTGGTCATAATAGTTGGACCCATATTAATTTGTATATATATTGGCTAAATTATATATATATATTGAGCTAGAGGTACAAAATTATATCGCCGCCCTTTATATAAAAAACATAATGTGTTACAATGAAAAATAATTTAATATAGTGAAAATTGCTTATATTTATGTATATTAATATAAACTATGGTCTATGGTATTAATAATAATAATAATAATAATAATAATAATAATAATAATAATAATAATAATAATCAAACAATCATTTCTATAAGCCCCAAAGAGAAGTGGTCCTATTGGCAGAGAGACATATGGACAAATGTTAGTTTAAGTTATGAAATATATATATTATCTATATACATATTTTTTTTAGTTTATCTAATAATTGTCATAAGACATTTTTAATTGTTTTTTCTGATTGGTTGATCTGAAAAAATTTATTGTCTTGAATTTGATGAAAAATGAAGTAGAATAATTTCATATATAAACTCTCTCATTAGTTCCGTTAAAATGAATATTTAATTAACTAGTATCTTAAGAGTACTAATTACCAAAAAAGAGTGGATCCTCTCAGATAATTTTTTATATTTTTTTGTGAAATTATGAGAGAGATAGAGAGAAGAAAAATTGGGAGAGAAAAAAATCAAGAAAAAAAATATTTTTTTTATCTCTGTTTCTCTCATAACTCTACTAAAAAATATAAAGAATTATTTTAGATGATCATACCTCTTAGCAAAACTCTATCTTTTTCTCTCACCAATTATAGTATCCACAGAGTGGATTTGTTGACTAGCTAATACCTCGAACACTCTGCGGCGCTAATTGCCAATATATAATGGTGACTCTCTTATCATATAATGTATTGTTAGCTAATTTTCAGTGAGAATTCATGTTTTTTTGGTGAACTCAAAATATATATGCACAGCTGACAACAGTGATTAAACTTCTCGAAAACAAACAAATTTTAGTATTGATGAACATAAAATTCCCTTTATACATACCGTCAAACATACATGAATTGCCCATCATCTACTTACTTTCTTCAGTTACAAGTGATTGAGATTTGAAGTTCCTAATAATTCGCTGAACAGTTCAAAAAAATTTAAGTTAAAACAAATTATTTTGGCATGCAAACCAAAATATTTTATATAGTTCCTAATAATTCGCTGAATAGTTCAAAGTGCAAAATGAAGGAAAGGAAAGTGAAATTTATATTCTAGCTAACTAATATTTTCTTTGATTTAGATTGAAATTAACAATTTTTATATTTGGCCAAAACAAAAAGTCAAGATATTTTAAAATTAAACATTATGAAATAATTTTTGAAAGATTAATTAGTGGTGTTGTTATTTAGGGGAGGAATGGAGGAAGTGATATGGAAGGCCAGAAACATCCTTTTCAAAGCATTTGGACAAAGAGAGAGAACATCAAAACTAGCATGCAAATCCATCTATGCCCCGCCACCCAATCAACCATACTATTTTTCTCCAATGCCTACATTTTTATTAATTCAAGTAAAATTTTATTTTGTTCCCTCACACATATATTTTAATTAGACCTCTCTCACAAAATAAATTGTTATCAATTTAGTGTTTTGGGGTGATGATTATATGTGCTCGGCTTCATATGTATTCTTACATGAACCCGCCACATGTCATTTTTTAATAGATATTTTAAAAAATTCACTATTATATCTAGATAATTAAAACCCTATAATAATGATCTAAAGAGCAGAGTATTTACGATACATCACCATAAAAAATTAAATAAATTGTACTTTTTATTTAAAATACATAAATATATTCTTAAAAGTTATAAAATTCTAGAATTACCCAATTTTAAAATAGAGTTTTAATCTTTTAATTTCGTTCGTGAGATTCAAAGGGTTTAGGTGAGGACATATATATAAATAATTGATTTTTTTTAGAACATAAATAATTGAATTAAATGCATGGATCTTGCATAAGCTTTGCTAAAACTAATTTCGTTGGTCATCTTTGAAATTCAAACCACCATTTGCTATATATGTATTTTTAATATATATATATATATATATATATATATATATATATATATATATATACATATATTCAGAATATAATAAAGTATATCTTTTAAAGTTTTAAATACAATGAAAATAAAAGTATATTTTTTATGGTTAGTTTGCTATCATTTTTCACACTTAATTAATATTATTTGTCAATAACTAACGTTAATAATTAATATATAATATTAATGTCATGTGTATAATAATATCATTTGTTAATAAAATTATTTATTAATTTGATTATTATAATTAATGTTGTCAATAATGTTAGTTGTATAACAATAACAACACCAATTGGCCAAACCCTTTAGTTGTTTAGTATGTAATATCATCGTAACTAATTCTAGAAAGTAGACACTTTCTCTCTAATAGGTTGTAAAACTGATATAATTATCCTTTTAGCATCATTCATTACAATTAGAAGATATTTAGTTACAATTGGTTGGTGTGGTAGGTATTTTATTTATTTTTAAGTAATGTCTCAAATTCAAGACTTATGCACGAAAAAATTTCTGTTGGGAGAGTTCTACTATCGTTATTGGACCTCAGCTAACTCGAACATGATTGCCTCTAATAGGAGGATACCTGTGGGTCATGTTTTAAAAATCAGACCGGACGGTCCAATCAGTTGAACCAGGACCCATTCACTAGTTCGATCCAGTTAGACAAAAAAACTCGAATGAGGGGTTGACTCGATGTTTAATTGGGAATCGGACCGATTTTTTGGAGTTGACCCGATCAAAAAGTTTTTTTTTTTTTTTTAACTTTTCTAATGATTTAGCTCAACATTTTGACTTATATTTGAGTATATGCATTATGTATTTTATAATATCAAATCTCTTGTGATTATGGAGCAACTAACATAATGCATAAAAATATATAAATGCTTTAATTATATATTATTATTTGAGCTTACTTTTTTCATATGTATAGTTCAATCATATAAATTACTCATTATATTTAAAAGTTATGAATAAAAAACATAATTTTCATAATATAAAATGTATTATTCATATTAATATTAGTATATTATTATTATTTTTATATTTATAATATCATCTAGTTCAATCAACGATTCAACTAGTTGAACCGATTAACCCTTGACCCGAAATACTTTTCAATTCAATGTTCGGTCCAATTTTTAAAATATTAGCTATGAAAAAAAAAGAAGATATTTGGTTAATGCTAACTTTTTTTATAGTGTATATATAATAAAAGTAATCTGAAAAGAAAATGTCTTATGTTATGTCAAATTAAAAATCAAAATCTTACCAAAAAAATTTAAAATCAAAATGCATCACCATCAATTTATCAAATTCATTCTAAAAAAAATCAAATTCTATTCAAGTTACTGTCAAAAAAAGAAAATCCTATTCAAGTTATCATCTCTATATATATATATATGTAGACAAAGTATTGTATAAGATATATATGCCTCATTAATTAATTTATTAAACATATATATATATAATATATATATATATATATATATATAATATTTTATAATTAATTTTTAATATATATATTTGAAATGGACGTTCTTATATTACACTACCAGAAAAATAAGTATTTTCGACAACTTATGTTTCAACGGCCACTATTAT
This sequence comes from Senna tora, assembly GCA_014851425.1. Taxonomy (NCBI): domain Eukaryota; kingdom Viridiplantae; phylum Streptophyta; class Magnoliopsida; order Fabales; family Fabaceae; genus Senna; species Senna tora. The sequence goes on along the minus strand of CM026263.1, from coordinate 29,501,506 downwards.
TTTTTTAACAATTAATTTTTGGCCGTTGAAATAGATATATATTTTTTCAACAATTAAATTTTAGCCGTCGAAAATAAGTTGTTGAAAAAAGTCATTGATAGTATTTTTGATTATGAACAATTATTGATATATATCAATAATATTATTTTCGACAATATATTTGTTGATGACGGCCGTCAAGAAAAATATCGTTGAGAAAAGTGCTGTTAAGAAAAGTATTATCGACAATTGTTGACCATTGAACATATTATTATTGACTTTTTTCAACAACTTATTTCAACGACTAAATTTTGATTAAATGACTATCAAAATATAAATTATTAAAAATATTAATCGTTCTTGTAGTGTTAATATGACATCATGGTGTATTGTGGAGGACAATAAAGAATACTTTACTCCCTATATATTATACCTAAATATAACATCTTACATGCTTAAACTTCCATTTGTAACAAATTATACCTTAATAAAATATTAAAAATTATCCTTAACATTAATTAGTTATAACTAAAGCTAAATGAATTAGCGTTACTACTTTAAAAATCGTGTTGAAAGCATTTTAATATCAAATTACATTGTAAATGCCGATGTGGATTGATGAATGTTGACTAGGGTACTTATTCACTAGCTGGTGCATACTAATTTATAAGGGGAAATGCTATAGAATTATCAATAATTTAAATTTATCATGTGTCAGTGGTTGGACCTATTTGGAAATTAGTGTTAAAATAGTTTTTCTTTTTAAAATATAAGATGACACAGATCTAAGATAGATCCAACGTAACAACTTGCAACTAGTGAGCTTAAACTATTGATAGCTCCAAATATTTACCCATTTATAATTCCTTCTATATCACTACTACACCATTATCATGTGGCAGCCGCATCATAGTCATATTACCAACCATCATATAAGTGCCTATGAAAAAAATTAGTACATGTCAAAGTGTTGAAGAGATGCTTAGTTGACATTAGCATTTAAGTACACAACATATAGGGTACGTTTGGTTTATTATTTTCTCTCCAGTAGACGTAATTTCTTTATATTCTTTCAACTAAACACACTCTATTTTTGTAATGTGATGAAATTATTTTTTGTCCTTACTTTTTTATTCACTTTATTCCATTCTCACTCCCACTTTTATTCCGTTCACACCATATCACATCACTTTCATATTACTTTTTTCATTCCTTTATACAATTCCATTACATCCTCCATTCTCATCACATCCTCTACCCCACTAACCAAACATAATGTATTAATTAATGGCTTATGACCTATATAATTCTATAGTATCTCAAGAGTAAAAAATATGTTACAATTTTTCCTTCATTAAATCATATATAAAAATATTTTTTAAGTACTATAAAGTAGGTTATCTCTCTTAAACTTATTTTGGGGCCTTTTATGTTGTTTTTGATGAAGCCCATAACAAAAGTTCTCTCCATAAAAAAGTTGCAAAAACAATAGCTACCAATATATATATTGTCCAAACTTTAAATAAGTTAAAAAATATATAAAATTCAAATTACCAGCTAATTCCTAATAAATATTGCATGAAACTATATGTATGAAATTTATGCCTTTGGTAAATTTATATATATATATATATATTGGCCAAAAAATAAAATATATATTTTTTATTATAACATTCACAGCTGATGACCTCACGGCTCACACTAAACCTGAGGAAAATAAAATAAATAAATAAATAAATATATATATATATATATATATACCTCTTATTTTAATATTTAACTCAAATCAATTAATGAGGCCAAAACATAATAAGATGACGTAATGTTTTAATCAATACAGTGAAGTGAACTAGACATGTTTACTTGTTTAGTTCTCAACCAGCTAAAATGATTAACTAAACCATCTAAAACAGTAGGCACAGCCAATAAACTGCTGCCACGTAGTTGTCTATGCAAAACATGAACCTTCCAGGAAGCAACCCATAATGAGAATATTGAATTAATATATATATATATGGAACACATGGAAGGATTAAAGTACCAAAAAATAATTAACTTGCAAATTGCACAATTAAATAATTAGTTTAATCAATAGCATGTTACATCACTATTACTACTTCAAATTTCTCCACTTCTGCTTCTTCCTTTTCATGTTTTTGTGTTTTTTGATATTTTTTTTTTCAGTTTAATTCAAATTCCTTTTCCATAATCAAACAGGCTGGTGGGAATCAAGGCATGTGGTGTGTCTGTATTTTCTTGGTTAGATCTGAAATTTTCCTTCTGATCATTTTTAGTGTTGTTTGTTAATTAATTAATATATAAAAATCAATAAAGCAAAGCAAAAGAAAAGAAAAGAAAAAAAAAAGGCATTGCAGGATCATGAGCAGAGATTAGATGTTAATGTGTTATTAGTGCCTGTCAATCAGAAATGTAAACTGACATGTTTTTTTAAGTAAGTTACATATATAATTATTCCTGAAATTTGATGGAATTAGACTTATTAATTATTCATTTAGATTTCAAAATAATTTATATCATAAAACAATAAATTAAAATGCTTAACTATCTTTGTTGTTATATATATATATATATATATATATTCTAATGAAAAATTTTAATGTAAATCTAACTATATTTATTGTTACATTTATACAAAAATATAGTCTTATTATTATGCATAAATTTTTGTATATATATATAACATAAATAAACAGATCACCAAAAATATATATATAAATATATTTTTTAAAAAATAGAAGAATAATAAGTATACTTTTCAAAAAACTTTTAAAAATTTGTGTATTCTTTGTTTATTTATTTTTGAAAGGACAATAATCAAAGTAATATATGAATAGGTATAGCTTTATTGACTTTGTGTATCATTTTATTTAGGACCAATTTGATGTTTGATTATTAAAGGGTAGTTGTGGGTAAGGTGACAGAAAATAATAAATTGATTGACTTAAAATTGTGAAGTTGTTTTCCACCAACACCAGAAAACTGTATATTGCAATGATTGATCAGAGTTTTCCATTATATATATAAAATCCCTTATAAGCAGTAAGCACGAGAAGCCAATGATATAAATACAAATTTCTTCAAAAAGAAATAATTAATTTGCAGATTCAGTATCAGATGCAGAAACTAAAAGAAAAGAAGAAGAATTAGATCACTGAAGTTGCAGTAAACGGTAAGGAATCTAAGAAAAGAACCACTAACTCCTCTCTTTCACAAAAATAAATTCCATAACTTCTCTTTTCCCCAATATTTTGGGTTTCTTACGTGAATATACCAAAAAACAAATTTATTCTCGAATTCAGCCAACTTTAAAAATTATTTACAGATATATATTATTTTCACGGTAATTCACCAAAAACACCTTTAGCAATGGCACTTTTTGAAAATTTTATTAACAAAAATGCCTTCACTGATGACAATTATAAGATCAAGTAGTCAACCTTGTAATCATTCTTAATTATAAAGTCAAGCAGTTAATTTTATAATCGCCCTTAACAAGGACATTTATTTTAATAAAACTTTTAAAAACGTCATCGCTAATGGTATTTTTTGTGAGTTACAGTAAAAATAATATATATCTTTTTATATAAATATATATATATATATATATATATATATATATATATATATATATATATATATATATATATATATATATATATATATATATATATACACGTTTGGAACAACGCCAATATTTTGTTTTTGTTTTTTTTAAAATTTTCTAGCCTCTAGTCTATTTAATCATCATGGACCAAGTTATATTATTTTGAAAAATACACTACACCCTTAAACTATACATAAATAACATATTATTTACTTAAACTTTCATCTATAACTAATTACGTACTTCCTAGCTAGAGGACAAAAAAATTAAAGAATTGTTAAGTTTTGATTAATTTTAACATATCTCAATACTCAAATGTTAGTCATCATATGAGAATCATTAGCTTCCCTTACTATAATCTCACATGAAACAATGAGTATTGAAGTTTATTAAAATTAATCATAACTTAACAATTTTATTTTAACTGATACTAAAGTTTTATATGCTCAACTACTGTTATTTATGCTACTTTGGCACATATATATAGTTTCACGAAGACATGCAAACTCATCACTCTATCATATATATTATAAGCACATGCACACCTACTAATGCACCAATAGATCATATGCCTCTTTCAAAGCACTATATATATATATATATATATATATATATATATATATATATGTATGATTTTCAACTTTCAAGCTATGCAGATCTTGAAGCACCCAAATTTGGCTAAGTTCTCTGCATAATATAATTAAATAAATTTAATTAAGTTGAAGAATTCGTGTGGTTACATGATAAGGAGAGGATAAAATCTCTTCCATTCTTTTAATAGATATTGTGCAAAATAATAATCATCTAAGTATCTAACTGTACCATCAACTTAACATTTCGTGATGTTCATAATAATATATATGTATAATATCGAAAATCAAAGGACTTGGATTTGAGACTTAAGCTAAGCTGAAAATTTCGATCAAATTTTAAACAAATTTAAATTTCAAAATTCAAAAGATGTAATTATTGTTGGTTCAGATAGAATAAAAAACTTTTCTTTTATTAGGACAGGAAGTCATTATTTTAGAAGATAGAGAGTTCAAAAAGGTTTTGTGGTATCTGAAATTTTTTTGTTGTTGAACGTTTCTGTAATACAAGAATAATCTACTTAAAAACAATATATTATTACTTCCTAACACCAACTTATGATAGTTAAAATAAAAAGGGTATTTTTTTTAAACATTTAAATTAAATTACTACCCATCTTCCAATTCTTAGAATACGGACCTAGAAACAAAGGGGTATGTACGTATATAAATATATAGATTGATGATTATTACCCATTAATTTTTCTTTACATTGATATGGCAACATTGAATTGTTCATGACAAAGCGAAGCACAGCTATAATGTATATATATATATTCCAAAGAAATTAATGAAGTAAACTAATAATTAAATCCCAACTAGAAAGATAGATAGTTGCAATAAAGGAAGGTGTCATTATACTGTGGAAAGCTGAGGGCATGTGGCAGCTATTATCAAGCTATATGTATATAAATGGACATTGCAATAATCCTTTTTTATTTATTATATTTATTTTCTTTTGTAGCTAAGTTAAAGCATGCATGTGCACTGTACTATTTCTCTCATTAAAAATTAAAAGATCAAAGAGAAGAAACAGCAGGACAGAAAAAATAAATGCAAGGAGTTGGCCTCTTCACTATGTTGAACAATCACCTATACATACAACACCAAACTCAAATTTTAGTTTTTAATTTCTTGCTGAATAAATTATCAATTATTCTCATATATATATATGGGCAAGACGTTCAAGTAATAAATTATTACATGATGCAGGATGTGGGAATTTAACGGGCAGGATCCACATATGAATTCTCTCTCTAGCTTAGATATTTAGGCAAGGTTAATTATATATATATAAAACATTTTTTGCATAAATATATATATTGATTTTCATTAGAAATATAACTTATTAGCTAGAAGAGATATTGTTAAACTTTCTGTTTCAATATTATTTATTGTGATTTAAAAATAAAAAAATTTTAATATTAATTTTAAAAAAGTACTGTTTTGTATTATTGTGCAGAACTGCAGATACATACATATCTAAAGTAATTATTCCCTATTGATAAATTTTTATTTGAGGAAAGCTATTTTTGGTTAACATGCTTTTAATCTTTAAATAATGGAAAAGATCCTTAAATTTTTGTTTTTGTCAACTATTTAGTTCATGTGAAACTAACCATTATCTAATTAAATGACATGATCGTTAAATAATGCTGACATGTCATCGTTAACTTGCCTAACTATATATATTGTCATATTACATTACCACATTATCTTGAGGAGAAAATTTAAAAAATAAATTGGACAGAAACATATTTTTCAAATTGGGGTTAATTAAATACATTTCGTCCAATTTATTTTGTTGTGGTGTATTGAGTCCTGAGGTGGATGGTTAATTAATTAATTTGAAGTTTGAAGGATAGTAAAGAATTGTGGTGCAGCATGTATATGAGCATGCAAGTTGTTAAAACTTGAAAGTTGAACGTCAAAACTGAAAATGAAGATAGGAAGTACAGAATACGAACGATATGAATGCTGATCACAGTGCCAAATAAAGCACACATTTCTTTCTCAACTTATGTAATGTAATGTGTTGAGAGACAGAGGAAAGGAAGCAGTTTGATATATATATATATATATATATATATATATATATATATATATACACACACACACATACACAATAATAAGATTATCATAAAAGTGTCATCTTTGTGACGTGATAAGATACGAAAGCTAGTAGGATCTTCTGTCACTCTACTCTGAAATCTTCATGCAGCTTTTTCGGATATCCTTATGCAAATACTTCAAAATTTTCACCATAAAAAAAAAAAACATGAGACGATTTTTTTTTTTTAAACAAATGATAATGAGGAAAGACACTCCAAGTATTATTGATATTGATTCTCGGTTAAGTAACCACTTATTCAACTTTTTTTCATATAAGTAGAATTGACTAAATAGAAGACAACTTAATAACTAGAAGTGAAGAAAGACTAATAATAAAAAAAACTATTAAGATAAATTTGATTAATAATAACCTATAAAAATAAATAAAAATATTGACATCGCTTTATCTATATATATCACGCCCACGCATGTAATGAAAAATTGTTTTGATTATTACTCTTGTATAAGTTTTGAATTAATTAATAAGAAAATATTTAATGATTAAAATTGGTGAAAAATTAATTATAAAAAAATTAAATATTTTCTTAATTAATAAAAAAAACTCATAACAAGTACTTTAAAAATATATCCGTTAACAAAATCCTTGAATTATTTCACAAACTAACTAATTAAACACATCCACAATTCCACCCTTCTGGCTAGCTACTACAACTACAATCATAATATCATCCTAAAATATTAAATAAATAATATTCAAAATTCAAGCATATATATCACATAAAAACAAAAAGGTGACATTATGTGGACAAACCGTTAAACATGGGATTGGGATGTGCTGTGTGTGTTTGTTATGAATGAGGCAAGTGTGATTAAATAAAGTATGATATATGATATATATTGGGCATTGAAAAAGGAGAGAAGCTAATTAATATAAATTAAATGGCGAATTAAGGAAGGGAAGTACAAGAGGTACTGCTATTGCATGCTTTGATTTGGTAGCTAAAGCTAAGGTTTCTATCTTACATGACTCATATCTTAGTATATATGTATATGATTATGAACTATCAAGTCTTATTTTGGGGTTTGTGCTCATTTGTAAGTATTCCATTATATTCCTTCTCTTCATAATCATAATGGTAATTAAGTCACTATTCATTTTAATATATATTGGTAATTAAGTCACTATTCATTTTAATATCATATCTTGTAAAATAGTTCATAAACCTCAAATTAAAATCTCATTACATTTTGATAGTTATGATCAAAAAGCTAATGTGGTGTTTTGAATAACTCAGCGTTCACTTTGTTTTTTTTCCCATTCGAGTTGGGTTTCATTTTATCTTTTGAAAAAGATAAACTTTGTTTTTTTTTTTGGCCAAAGATAAACTTTGGTTTGAATACACAATTATAATTCAATTCTTGTTTAATGTTTTAATTTTAATAAAACTCCTCGTATGTTTCACTCCTTTCTCCAATGAAATGACATTCTATGGTAACAACAATCCAATCTAATTGGGCATCATCTTAGACTGGGCCGTATAAGGCCCATATGTGATAGACTGGGTTTGGGCTAATCTTTTCGTTATCAAAGATGGCAGACAAAAGAAAAAGAAGGAGGCCCATAGATTGAGATTTTGACCATAGTGTGAAATGATAATTCTGGACGTATGGATTTGAGATTCTTTTTGTTGATTTCAAAAATTTAATTAGGATTTTACATTTTCATTTTAGCTCAATATTGAGAAGAGTTTTATAAATTTTTAAAGTTTATTTATTAAATTTATAATGAAGTCTTCAAAAGAATAAAATATAATTTCATTATTTTCTTCCAAACATATGGGTCACACGCATGCTGTCTCCATTCTCTAATTGTCAGGGTAAGTAAGAAAATGACTGATTTTTTTTTTTTTTGGGATAGTTAATGGTATAGATGAAAATTAATCTTGTTCGAGTTGGACAATACTATAAGGGCGGCAAAACTCTTCTAACTAATAATAAGAGTTGGCATTTTAAGGCTTGAACCTAAGACCCTTGATTATAACTGAAACAATTTGTCGGTTGATCCATTGTTTTAGTTGACCCACAAGCTTGATGGTAAGTCGACCGAGTTTTTTTAGAAGCAGACTTCGAGAGATACAGAGGAGTATAAAAAATGCCCAAGAACAAGAAGCATGAAGGTAATACAAGAATCATATAATTTTTTTCTTATTGGTATGTATATGAAAAGGGAGGAAAAAATTTGAAGCAAATGCACAAGATCTCCCCCCACAGAAAAAAAGAAGAAGTTAAATTCAAACAAACAAAAGAATCATGGAATAGAAGGTGTAGGTTCTATTATACAGCTAAAACTGAAACCTTAGTCAACACATGTGACTGACAATACAAGAAATGAAACAAAACCACAATCTTATGCATATGCCTATGCTTTAACTAAGAAGGAGAAGGTGATGATCACTTGAAGGTTCCCAAACCCACAGAACCAGTTGGCTGGGCACCATAAGGCTGGAAGCTATCTCTGGCCTTTGAGTAGTTAATGTAGAAGAATTCAGAGACAATGGCAGTGAAGAAGACGAAAGAAGCACCTGCAGCAAACACTCCCTTCCTCACTGTCTGGCATGAAGGTGGATTCTCACCGAAGATGGTTCTGTACTTTGTGTGGTATGCGTTTCTCACTGACCCCGCCAACAAGCATACTTCTGCTATGAAGAAAAACACCCTGACACATGGTTGCACAACAACAACAATCAGTGATTCAGTGCATTATTGATTTATTGTAGAAACTAGGGAAAACCCATCTTCTTTACATCCTTTTCCATGCCAATATGAAGTCTCTAATCTCTATTGGTTTAAAAGTAAAAATAAGTGGGAACAAAGATGATTAAGGGATCTCAGTTAGTTCGAGCCACATTAGTCAGTGCCCAATGGATTACTTTAGAATACTAACTAAGAGGAAAACAAATTCCCCAATTCTAAATCCCAAAATTCCCAAATGCTAAAACAAATACAATCACTTCAGAATAAGGTAATTCTAAAGAAATTCTTCAATAACTTTCATTACTTGAAATACTCAATTAGGTGAGTCTTCATTAGCTACCTAAGATTTGTTTTCTTATGGAAAACTCTGTTTTTGAAGAGGTTGAACTCTGTGACCACTGCTGAATCTACTTTAGATTCGAAGTTTAACTTTTTGAGAGGAAGAGCTCTTTATATAATTACCCAGATATACAAAATTTTATAGATTTTCTTGAATTAACTGAGAGTGGAGAATGTTATATACCAGCAGATTATGAAGAGAACAACTGCCAAAGCCCTTGAACCCCCAGGGCTTAGAGGCTTCCCACAGCAGAAGCATCGGCTTGCGACCATTATGAGGGCTTGACTAACCATGAGGAACAGAAATGCACCAACACCATATCCAGTTGATATATCTGAGTCATACACACAGTAGTTATAGTTCTTTTCTGCGTCCTGAGTAATTTGAGCCTACCAATAGAGACAATGATCATTTTTGTGTTAAGCAGAAGCTAAGAAACTCGCAATAAATTACATCCTAAACATTAAAAACCAACTTTAAGAAACTAATGACATTTTTCTGGGATCATTTTAGATTTAAAAATCTGGACTCAGGCCAAGACCAGATCCATAAAATTATATAGGCTCAACTTTGGGCTTAACCCCAACAGATTGGGCCAAGTATTCCATGGGCCAACTTTGAAGCAAAGATCTTGACGATGCTGAATCAAATTTGTTGGTTAAATTCTGAATCAAATTGGCATACACCAACACCAACGTGGTAAACGAGTATCCTAATTTCACCATTCATATATAAATTAAACATTTATATATTTATTACGTCTTATGAATACATTTCATATAAGCCAAACTCTACCTAAATTTCAGGTTTCTTTATTTATACAAATGAATCTGATTCTCACAGAGATTACTGAATAAAGAGAGAGATCTGATGTTTAGAAGCACAAGAGCATGTTTTGTTATAAGGAGCAAGCAAGAGAACTACAAAGCATGAACAGATCCAGGTGTGTATAGGCAAGGTTAGACAAAGAAACCACTACTCCAATGTAAATCCAAAGTGAGACAATGCATAAGTATTGAAGATAGTTTAATTTTGTAAAGTTGAGTCATAAAAAGATGAAGTAAATAAAACATTCTGCATAAAACTAACGTTCAGCAAAGAAACAGAGAGAAGATACTATTTGGGGCTTTTATTCAAACACCTAAGCAACAGGCAACGTTAGAATTCCACATTTTTTTTTTCTTTCCCTTCACAAGAAATTCAAGATACAGATACATACTAGACAAACCCAGATTAATTCTTCATTCCCAACAAGATTTTCTCAGCAATCAAGGAAAAGGAAACAAGATTCTGATTTGGAAGGAAAATAGGCAGCAAGATAATTAAGAAAGAGAGGAGCGTGAATACTTACTGTGCTTCTTCTCTGTTCAGCAGCGACAGCCAAGGCAAAAGCGATTAAGTCAAGAACGAAGACAGAAATGAGCAAGAGCTTAGAAGCCATGGAAGATGATGAAAGAGAGAGAGAGAGAGATATGAGTTTGGCCTGAAGACTGAATGAATGGTTTGGGATTATAAGAAGCAGGTGAATTGCTGAGGATGCAAGCTAAGCAGAAAAGTACATAAAACCTTTAAAATTATTATCAAAATACAAAAGAAAGAGACATCGTAACTCCTGAAAATGCGCCTTTTACCTGCTAATTCAATTGTATTGTAACATACGCCAAAACAGGGTATTTCATATTTGTATTTGCTCCTCTCTTAAAACTACATGTTTTTTAAGAGTCATGTTCTTATATAATCAGAGTTCCTACAAATTATACATAACCTCCTCATATCTAAAAATTTAGTAAAACAGAAAAATGTAAGTGCAATAATTCGTTACAAAAAACATAAATTACAGTATTTTTAATTTTAATTTTTTAACTATTCACAGAATCATACAAAATTAGATCATAGATTCGAATTAATAAAAATATTTTTCATATTTTAATAGATGAATGAGGATAGAAAGTTAAAAAATGATGAAAAATTATATTAAAATTCACGTATATAAAAAAAAATAAGAAAACTATTTTATAAATGGTTACATAAATGCGCTGTAATTTTTAGTAGCGGTTAGGTGTTGTCCGTTGTGAAGAGATGCAGGGGTATTTTAGGAATTTGAGAATAGGAAGAGAGAGTGAATGAGTCGGTGCTAATGCTATGAAACCAGAAGGTAGTTGAAGATTTGGAAGAAGGGTGTTTTGGTCATTTGCAAATCAGTCGGTGTCAAATGAAGGGAAACCATATGAAATATGAAATGTCATCAATGCTTTTATTTAAAGTTTATCTATCAACTTTCATTCTTTTTCTTTATTTTTAGAAAAATAAATAAATTTTAATTCTTTAGAATAAAGGAAACTAAATCAACAACTCATATGCCTTGTGGGATACACTAAGCAACCTTTTGTTTTAGAATCAAATTGATTTTTGACAACTTAGATTTAACGAAAATAATTACTTCTTCATAATATGGCACGTGCAGACTCCAATGAAGGATGGTCCCACATCTCGTGCCTCATAAACGGAGGAATGTCATTACCACTTAGGATTATTTTAATCACTTTAGCCAATCAAACAAATTACTATTAAATTTATCATTTTAATAAATTATTGGAAACAATAAAACATCCCTCATACTAACACCTCATATATATATATATATATATATTTAAAATCCTACTTAAATAAAATGAAATTTTGGTTTTTTTAGAAATGAGGAATTATATATTAATCAAACAGTCCCTCACAGAGGAATTAGGGTTTAATACTTACTTATTTATAATTGAGAAGGTAATTGTAATGTTAAAATGGGACCTATAAATTTAATATTGTGCAATTTTTAATAAAATTAATTAAATTTTGTATTAAAAATAATAATAAATTTAATATTGGATAGTGTACTTGTAGAAATTTTAAAAAATGAAGTCCTAGATCAGAAGTGACAACAAAGGTGTGCTTTGTATGTATTTGTGGGTACATGTGATGATGATGTGTGTAATTGTAAAGAGAGTGACAAAAACTCATCCAAGGCACAACTAAGCAAAGCAAGAGCTTCTATTGCTTTCGGTCTCTATTTCTTCCTATATGAATAAACTTATTTATTTTGTTGTAAACGTATTATTTAGTCTTGAATAATAAAAATAAATTATTTAATTTTTATATTTATTAATTATTTAATCTTTGAATTTTTTTTGTCAACTCATTTATTCTTGAGATATTAGCCATCATTTAATTGAGTAACGTGATTATTAAACATTGATGTGTCACTGTTAACTTGGCACATATACTGTCATGTCATATTACCACATTATTTTGAAAAAAAATTGTATTTAATTTCAATTTAAAAATAGCACTTTTGTCCAATTTGTATTTCATTTTACTTCATTTCTTTAAATTTTTCTCATCAAAATGATATAACAATATGACATGAAAACACACGTGATAAGTTAATAGTAACACATTAATATTTAACGCCTACATCACTTTATTAGATAAACAGGTAACGTCTACAAACTAAATATTTGATAAAGACAAAAATTCAAAAACCAAATAATTTATTTCTATTACTGAGAAAAAAATAGTAAATTGATAAACTCAGGATTGCAGTAAATTTCCTCTATTTGTACTGTATTCATGATTCAATATTCATTGGAATTGGAATTAGAATTGGTAAGATGGAATTTGAATTGGAATTGGAATTAGCATTGGAATTAGAATTAGAATTGGTAAGATGGAATTGAAATTGGAATTAGCATTGGAATTGGAATTAGAATTGGTAAGATGGAATTGGAATTGAATTATTTGAATTGAAAAATGTGTTTGGTATGAAAAGATGGAATTGAAAATTTGTAAAAGAATGTGAGGTAAAAAGACTAATTTACCCTTTAATAAATATTAAATAATTATTTTTTTGATAATAATAGTAAATAATTATTTTTCTTTTAATTTTATTTTTTGATACATAATTCATTTCTTATATTCATTAAATAATTAAAAAAACATTAATTATTTAAGATTGATTAAATAAGACGTGGGATTGATTCAAAAAATTTGGGTATATGGGATGCCCTTACATTGTCAAAATTTTCAACTAAGGATCAATTTGTGCAGCAACAGAGGCGAGAGAGAGACAGAGGTGCAGGAGGGTAAAAGTGTCATTTCCTTTCAATTCTACAAAAATGGCCCAATTCTACCTAAAAAATGAAGAATTGGATTCCAAATATGATACAAAGAAACATGGAATTGATCTAATTCCACATAATTCAATTCCATGTTACAATATTCTAACCAAACTAAAGAATTCATGGAAAAATGTATAATTCCATGTCCAATTCCAATTCTTCATTGAACCAAAAATAGCCTTTATCTTTTTCCTTTGTGCTTCGGCTTCTCACTCACAAGTCACATAGGGGTGTACATGTGAAGGTAAAGGTGGTGTGCAATTTATATTCATCTTGCAGTTGCCGGACAAATGTTTAACATTAGCTGAATTATCTCCTTTTTCTTTTTTCATGATGTGCAATTTTATTTGTATATTTGTTGTCAAATTCTCTAATATAAACATCACATAATTGCCTCTTAAAAAAAAATTCACATTTGTTTTTATTTTATTAGAGAACTTGTATGCCTATTCCATGATCAAAACATAAATTCTTAGTGAAGCTTAAAATTTCCCTGAATTCCGACATCAAAACTCTTCCTATTGTGGAAGAAAACCATTATGAAAATATGAATACACAACAAAACGTTACAACTTAGAGTATTCACAACAACAATAAAAGCAAACTGGGCTTTGCATCAAAAGAAATAAAACAAAAATCAGACACAAAGTACTAAGATGAATAAAACGCTCACCTGTGTGACGCTTTTCTTCATACATGTATATATTAACTTACATTACAAACCCCTCGTATGACACCAACTCCAATGGCCTTATTATTATTTGTGGCAAGCAGGAAAATACCTACAATCTTCAATATCATAGCCATATCACATGAAGAAACCTTGTATTCACACTCGTTGAATAATAATCCAAAACACATAACGACCACTTCTAAGTCCGTCTGAAACTATGCAGGAGCTTGTCCATGATTAACTGATTATGAACCAGTCTTCACAGGATCAATTTACAAACATGTCTAACTTCTTCTTCCAAAGAAAAGAAGCTTACGAAAACCTTTTGCCGCTTTAGAAGAGTCCTCTTCACTGTTCCATTTCTTCCTGGAATGGACTGGTTCTGGCATCACTCTGTCACTAGGTGGGGGTGTGGAAATTTCTATCCCAGATTTTTTAGGTGAGACAGGATAACTTTCATGATTAGCCTTGGAATTCACAGCAGATACAGTTAGATTTTGGTTCGGTGATGCTGCTGTAGGATTTATAATCACTTCAGTAACATGTACAGGTTTTTCTTCACTAGGAACTGAAGATACCTTGTCCAATACTTCATCTTTTGCCAGATTCCCCCCAAATGTACGATTTTGATTGGGCACAGTTGAGTCAACATCAAGTTGGACAACTTTTTCAAGCATGGATTTTCTTTCTGAAATCATATGTCCAGCATTGTTTTTGGCTGAAGATATTCTGGGTAGCTCCGTAATGTCTTTCAATTCAACAATGGAATCATTTGGTTCAACGGGTTGTGCAGCAGAATGTTTCATTGGCAACACTACTGCAGCTTCCATGTCATGTTGAATCTGAGCATTAGTATCAAAACTATGTTCCTCATTTGTGTTCTTTTTGTCATTCTTTTTATTCGAAGATTTGACTTCTTTGGGTCCCAGTTTCTTCTTTTCTGCACCAGCATTCTTTTGTGAAGGTACACCATTTGCCTTCATGGTCGGTTTCTTGGTTGGACCTGATTTTATTGGAATTGGAGAAACCTTCTGACTAACTCGTGCCGTGGCAAGTCGCTCAATAGTGGAATTTCTAAGAACTGGTTTCTGCAATTTCTTAGTGTCCTCAGTAGATGGATGAATCTTAGACTTATCATTCTTCGCTGAAGTTTTGGAAGTCTTATTTCCTGTTCCAGTCTTCTTAGTGGAACTTCTTTCTGCAATTCTTCTCTGGCGTTGAATCATCTGCTCCTCCGTTCTCTTTCTATTTTCTTCTTCCTATGAATGAAAGAGGGCATAGAAGTGAACAAATTCAGAAAAACAACAGGTTACTCTAATATAAATAATCAAATAGAATCTATAAGCTTTACAACATTTCAGGAATAGTAATAAATATGTATTTGGTGTCAACTAAAGGTGTTTTACACTTTATGGCAGAGCAATATAGACAAAGAAGCCACTTCCTGAACACATAAAGATTTGAAAAGAAAAAAAAATTGTTTTTCAATGAAATTACAAGCAGCATTTTAATGCAATGAAAAAAGTATGCCCTGCTATAAAAAGGTGATCCAAATCCCAGGTAATCTAGACCAAACACTAACAATCATTCCTTAACCCCAACTCTTAAAATCCGATCGCGTGGTAGAGATCATATAAGTGACCTAGTCCATCCGAACTTATCACTTTTAAGTTGTGTATCGGGATAAACAACTTCAAACACAAATAAAATGAAAATTTCAATTTGGATCTGTACGCTTAGTACAGGGTAGGAAATGTTAGGCTACTTGGTAAACCATTTGGGTCAAGCAAGAATTTTGCCACCTCTTTACCAAACTTGAAAATATTTTGGTTTGTACAGGATCTAACAACAGCATAAAACATCCTTAGTGATGGAAAGCACATGTCTAAAGTATGCCTCATTCATTTAATCTTTCAGGCAAATTAGTAGGGGCAAGACACTAGTTACCTTCTCACTCTTGCTCTTCACTACTGTTGTTCTGCTTCCTGGGGATGCTTTGCTT
The DNA here is from genome assembly GCA_014851425.1 of Senna tora. Lineage (NCBI taxonomy): Eukaryota > Viridiplantae > Streptophyta > Magnoliopsida > Fabales > Fabaceae > Senna > Senna tora. The sequence continues at coordinate 29,485,307 of CM026263.1, read as the reverse complement.
CTTGAAATGACATCAGATTTGGTCTTCCGAAGAGATCCATTTTGAGCTTTAGACTTAGCCTCTTTACTTGAAACTTTCCCTGTCTGGACTCCAGAAGTTTTAGTACCAGTTCCCCCACAATTAGACTGCTGCTTTTCATCTGTTTCGACATTCAAAAGCTTGCTATTTACTTCATTTGATGACACATTATTTTCATAATCCATTTCCATAGTCCAAGGTGCCACACTCTGCTCTACAGCTGATTCACGTTCAAGCACCATGAAGAGATCATCTGGTTCATGGGCATTCAACGTTTCAGTCATATTCTGCAAACTTGCTTGCCCACTGTTTGCAAGCTCAGTAGAACCAATAATATCTGAATCCAAGCTTATGTGAGCCACTGATTGAGAACTGAATTGGTTTTCTGATGATCGAGATTGAATTATGAAAGAGTCATCAGCCAACATATCTTTCTTGTTTTTTCCAGCATGAAAGCAGCTAGTAGCTGATGATGAAACAGAAACACCATTGAACATACTGAAATCTTTGTTGCCATTCTCATTTGCTGGTTTATCTGACTGGCTGACAGTGAACCAATCCTCGTCTTTATGGCGTTTAGTGATAGAAGATCCTGTTCCACAGCCAGACAGAACATCAGAAGAATAGTTCCCTGATTCTTCATTTCTCTGTGAAAACAAAAACTCTTCATCAGTGCTATTTATTTTCTTCACATATGGAGATGCAACCTTGCCTTCCTTATAGTATCCAATGCAAGTTTGATCCTCACTGTCCAATTTTCTATCTGTCACAATAAAGGAATCATTTGAAACTACTTTAGTTTTGTGCAGTTTGAGGTTGGCTGCAGATGATCTTTCATGCTCAAAATTTGTAGTCCCCGAATATTCCTCCTCAATCTGTGAGGGCAGTTTTTCTGCACCAGAAGTAGACTCCTCCTCTCTTAAAAGAAGATTCTGGAAAGCATCCCAGTTGTTATTGCCTTTAATACCATTGGATTTTTTTGCAGTTACAGTTTTAGTTTCCTGATCAGCAGCATCACCGTTTAGCATGCCGGGGAGCTTTGTCTTATCTCGTTTCTTATGTTGACGGGAGGTTGACTTATGTCTCCTCTCCAATGACACCACAGCTTCCTCCACCTGTTGCTTCAGGGAGTCCCCATTGACATACTCTTCATCATTTGACAAACTCCCCTCGGAGAAACTACCCTTTTCACCATCCCCATTAGAGGTTATATAATTAATATTGCGGATAACAACCTTCCTTGAGGACTTCCTTCCATGTTTCTTTTTTCCATACTTTGAACGATCATCTGAATCACTCTCATTACTAGAGTTGCTGGATGCAGTTGATGCATCTTCTTCAGAATTCTCCAATGCTTGGGAACTTTTCTTCTTCTTTTTAAGAGAATCTTTACGATTCCAACGATCGTCCAATTCTCCAACACGAGAATCTTCCACACTTGGAGGCCACTGCATATTCCCTGGAAAATATGGAGAGGGAATCTGCATGCCAGGATAGAGGTAGCCTTGATAAGGAGGCATTTGTTGAAATACAGGACCCTGAAAATTGTGGTACTGAGGAGGATGGTTTGGCCATGGCATTGGCATTTGAGCCCTTCCATCTGTTGTAGGGGTCTGAGCTGATGTTGGAAAGCTATTATCTGCAGATTTTCAAAGCCAAAATTAAAGATCAATATGCTCTTGCAGTATCAGCACAAGATTTAAGTTGTTTAATGTCTTTATAGAATTGGTAACAAATTCATTTAACTGAAACTCCAAGTAATGATTCTATAGGTCTAATCAAGGGTTAGGCGTGCATAATAACATGACTAATAGGAAATGTATATATAATTTCTCAGCATTTTCAAAATATAAAAACTCTCTTGTTTATGAATGAAGAAAAGAGACTACGTGAGATTACCCTAGGATAAAATACTTTTAAGAACACAGATATTAGTACAGAAAGATACCTTGGTTAATGTCGAAACTTGCATGACTTGGAGTTGACTCGGAGACTGATGCATCAACTAGGCTATTTTGTCTCCCAGCCGGATCATTATCTTCACCAGCAAGTATAATTCCTGATGTTCTCAAGTATGGCAGTTCTGGCTGAGAGCATGCCTGCATTGCTGCTATCTCATCCATCCAAAGCCTGTCTTCATTCTTTTGCTTGCACAATTCTAAGAAATTAATGCATGCTTCCCTACATGAGACAAATTTATATTACATAGAAAAACATGGAAAGCTTTCTGCTGCTAAAATTGAAGGAGAGGTTTGGAACATGCCAGGGAAAGTGGTATGAGTCATTCAGACTTAATCTTTCAGTCCATGACCCTGTTCCCAGGAATTTTATGTATATATTATATTTAATGAAGTATATTCAGAGAATAATTCAATTTACCTAATAGAAAAAAATGATAAAATAAAACAAACCTAGAGTACACAGTTGTGTTGTGTGAATTTAAAGCAAATTCAAAGACGGAGTTAATATTGGATATTATGCTGAAAGTGCATTCTATTCTTTAAGTAGCCAATATTGAGGACTTCTAAAAAGTATATAAAACCTCACAACACTCCTTTTGTATTTATTAAAATTCCAGTTCTGCTAATACATTTTACAGATGTTTATTGCAATCTTTGGTTTAAATAACACAATAAAAGATAAGCAAGGTTTGGTTGCATTATATTAAAAAATTTATTCTTTAAGGAATTGAAAAATCCAGACTTTTCATCCAAATGGGAAGGTATGATTTGACATGTCAGACCTCAAAATAACAAAAATTCCAATTAAAGCAACAGTTATGGAACAAAAGTAAGCAACTAGACACAAAAGTACGGATTTAAATGTAATAAGTTTAAGTGAATTAACACAAAAGTAATGTTCAAAATTCATTTCTTTTTTGTGGATTTGAAATTAACCATATGTTATATAGCTCCAGCTCCAAGTGAACAGTTTCAATTGATCAAAGTTATTCACTAGATAGCAGACCTTAAACGAGATGCTCCAAAAGCATCAGCGAAAGATATAAGATCATCTACAGAGTCCAGGTCAAATCCTGCAACTAAAGCACGAGCATAAGCCATTGCTTGCTCTTTGCGAAGCACTGCTTTACGATTATCAAGAACACGTTGAAGGCGAACCCTGTTCATTAGCCACAGACAGAAATTATTGCATGAGAATTTAGATGTACTTTGATAAACAAAAAATATCGTACAAGAAATATAACCTGCAAAAACTACCTGGAATTTTCTTCACATCCAGTATGATTGGTTCCATTAAGTTCATCTTTTAGCTAAAATGCACAAGGTGTTGTAGGGTCAATATTTGGCCAAATTTACCAAGGTAACATCAGCAAGACTCAAATTTGCATACCTTGGATAAAGTACTTGACCTTCTGGAATTCCAATCTACACATGAAAAATTTCCTGTTAATTCCACCTCAGAAAATGGATTTCCTAAATACATATCATAAAAGATCAAACAGAACAGAGTTTGAACTTTGCGTTCCCTGTCAATTATTTGATTTACTCGCATTTATACAATGTTAATGTTTTTATGAGAAAAGTTCACCGAAACAACAATTTTTTTCTTCCTTTCCCTAATCCTATTTTGTGGTGGGGTTGAAAGATAAGCTAACAAAAAGTAGTGACAAAATTTCAGTATTTTTTCTAGAGAAATTTATGATCTGCGTAAATAGTGTTTGAGGGTGTTATCTTCAATTTGTTTTCAAGCCTATACACGTGAGAATGACAAACATCTGTAGCTTGAAGTGAAAAGAAACATCCCCACTATGCCTCTCTGAATGAATAGTTCAATTGACGTAGCAGATTAAAAGGAAAGAGTCCAAATAAGGTAGGAATCCAACCAACAAATAGTTTAAACAAGTAACAGGTATCCAAAATTATCAATATTTCCCATCCATACCTTCTGCCTCAGCTACCACACTGCCGTTCTCACTTGATTGAATAGAACTTTCAATCTGCACAATCTCTTTCTCTATTGTCACAACCCTTTCCAAGACTTCTGGCGTGGTAACGAATCTCACAAACCTGTCGAAATTGAAAAGAAACAGATAAATAAGCTGGTGCCTGCCTCTAATCTTGCACTCCAATGTAGCATCAAATTCAAGCAGAAATTTGAAGGATAGAGAATTTTACCTTTGGAGAGTGGCTTTGGTGAACCAAGGAGCATGGAGAGCCGCAGGACGAAGAACGATAGAATACCCACCTTTCGAAATCTGATCTTTAGCGCTCTTTAGGTGCGCAAGAAAGGGTTCTAGAAGCCCTGAAGCAAGGCTCTCGCTCTCAGCTCCGGAAACAATAACCAGGTCACATCTTGAACATGGAAAAACGATAACGATTGAGAGGTGAAAGCAAAATGAGAAAGTAATCAATGGTGAAATTAGAAGTTGGAGAAGCGAACCTGGTGCGAGTAGGGGTGAGCTGAAAAAGGGCATGATCGAGACGAGTGCGGAAGTCCATATGTGAGGGAGAGGGAGGTGGAGTTCAAAGTGGGAGTTGATTCACATGGAAATGGAGGTGGAGGTGGAGATGGAGAGGGGGATTTTGAGGAGTTTTGAATGTGGGGCCCAACATTCATTTGTGGGAGGAGAATGAAGAATAGAGTAGAGATGATTGAAGAAGGTGAGGGGAAGGAAAGGAGAGAGTGAGTGGTTGAGAGGTCCATTTTCATTTCTGTGTTGGCTTGTCGTCCAAGACAGCAGAGAGAGATTTGTGTTGCTTTTTTAGTTTGTCGGTGTCAATTTGGAACCATGAATTGAATTCAAGACGCAAGTGAGTGAGCCAGATAGCGGCAAGGAATAATAACACTCGTTCATATTAGAAAGTAAATTAGCTATGCACACACAGTATAATCTTTACTATTCATTATGTATATTTTAAATTTAATAGTTTAGATATTTTGTGATTGTTTACAGCATTTATATTTTTATTAAATAAATTATGGATATTATATTGTAACCACACTGCAACTATAATGAGTTTAGATCCTTTATCATGGTGCATTTATGCCGTTCGATTAGTTTTAAAACCGTGACTAAAACATTTTAACGAATTCAATTATTTTATATTATCAATTATCCTGCCAATGACACTCCAATAGGGGGAAAAAGGACTTTTTCTCTCACCCGAACATGTATTTCATTATATGTAATTGAATGAACCCAATGGTGTGGTTGAGTGGAAGGGACTCATCCATCTTTAACCAAGTGTCAGGGGTTCGATCCCTGCCTTGGGTATGGAACAGCTTTAAATCCTTGGGCCAGCTGTCCCACCCTTTGAGGTGCCTACAATTCAGCGAGGGGATTAGTCACTGTGCTCGACGGTGGATATCCTGTCTAAACAAAAAAAATTATATGTAATTGAACAGTAAAGAATTGAGATATTTACAGAATGGAAATGTTAATTAGGAAAGTGGATGAAGATAAAGGTTACTATTTGGAATGAAATGGGGCTTATATATAGAATGCGTTTATACATCAAACAAACATTGCCTCTAAAGTATATATATATATAGATAGAAAGAGAATTAGAAATGGAGGGACAAATCACAAATTGGGATGACTATAATCATCTCCAATTATTAAGATGAAATAAAGTTTATGGGAAACCATGTTGGGTTCTTTCCACTTTTATATTTTAGGGAATTTTTGTCTACTATTATTATTATTATATATTGACCCTTTTGCGTTTTTCCCCTTCCTTGAGGTATAGCTAGAATGCTAGATATAGATTAAAAGTTTAAAGAATAAAATATATCAACTCTTGATGAGGACGATCGAGAACAGTAATTTTAGATAAAATTTATCCTTTTATTTGTTTTGAAGAAACAAGTTTAATTTCTTTGTAGTATCGTATTATTCATGTTTAATTGCCAATTTAATACTTCAATAATCCACATTTTTTTCAGTTAAGGATAAGGAGGTTTAATTTGCACTCGTGCGGCTATGAAATGTTAGTTGGATCATTGACATAAAAATAATTTAATTAATAAATTAAGAGAATTGCAATCATAATAGCCCTTCACTAATAATCCATCACTTTTGAGCTTAATTTTAATGTTTTTGTCGTTCATACGCTGCTTTCTCACATGCCAATCGGATTGCTCAGTAATTAAGTTGCCTCTAATTATTGCTCTTTGACATTATACTCTTTTTATTCTTTTGTTTTTGGATTTTTTTCCATGTTCTAATTAATATTGCTTAATTATAATTTGTTTCAGCTCTAGCTATCATCTTTTTAATTAACTAAGAAATTCAAATATAAATAATATGTAAATTAAATTGTTTTATTTTTTAAAGAGTGATATTTAATTTTATATACTAACAAAAAAATTATCAAATAAAAAATATCACAGTCAGATCTTATATATATACCAAATAATTAATTATGTTCTCCAACAATTTCACAAGTGGATTTTACATCCAACTTAGTTTTCAAAGTAGTATTAATTAATAAATAAAATTAATCCAATCAAACAACCACCCATTATTTCTATGAATATTGATTAGTGTAGTGGAATCATTACTTAATAGTTGTTTTTGCTTTTTAGATGCAGTATCAACGTCTCAAATAAATAATTAATGAAAAGTTCCATCATAATCGCAACAAGGTTGAACAATTTTATTGTATATTATTGATTATACCTATAAAATCCATATAAATATATAATCTTGTTATAACTTAATAATTAATATCATCAATCAAACATCTTTTAATTTCTTAGATAGACCAAGACCGTTTTGTCTTAATTATATTTTTCTTATTATTTTTAAAATACCAAGGGATACAAATTTATTATTAGAACGGGAGTATTGAAATTTAATTCATCACTAAGGATCAACATTAAATGAATTAGAAATCAAATAATGTATATAAAAACATTACTATTGAGAAAATTTTATTTTCATTATCGTATCTTAAGTGATTTAAGCCAGATTAATCAAAGCCTTAATTAAACTTTTAAATACTGATTATTAATTTTGACAAAAAAAATAAAAGAGCATAATCATAAATTGTTGTTCTCCAAATATTTTAAAAGTAATAAGAATATTCAAAGTCAAGTAAAAATTAAAGGGAAACTGAAGATGAAGTAAAATATATGATTATATATATATATATATGTGTGTGTGTGTGTTACTTGGTGATGTGAGAAAGGTGTACCAGAAAAGAAGCATCTACCATATGATCTTAGCTGGAAAAAAATTATGAGACATCTTGTCAATGATGAAGATGGTGGAACACACAAGTGTGAGAGTGAGTGATGAGAATATGCATTTTGCTGGGTCCAATAGAAATAAATTAAAACTCTATTTATATATTTTATTTATTTGTTTGTTGTAATTAAGCATTGACATGAAGTTTTAACAAACACTAAAACACAAGCAAACCCCTCCATTCCATTTCCAATCCTACCTGCCACACAATTATAATCACTTTTACTATATATATTTCACTAACTATATACTCTTGAATATTGAAGGCCAAATATATATATTATCCATATAAATATATATGATCATCATGGGGTAGATGACTAGATGATGTCACTTCACTAGTAAGATATATATACCTCAACAACTGTATATAAATTAAATGCATGGAGCAAAACTCATGAATGATGGATGGATATATATGTAAATATATAATTAATTAAATAGCTTGGGAATTTGGTTGAAACTTGTAACGGAAAAAAGGTGAAATCTTACATTATTCAATACATCTCTATAAAGATATATAACTTTAACAAACTGAACTTTATAGTTGTGACAAATCAGATAATATAAATTGTGGTTATTAATATTTAATAATAAGTCAACATTATTATATATATAATTATCTTCTTATGAGATTAATTTGGTTAAATTACACTTGTCTCTCCTCTAATTTGTTTTATTTTAGTGAAAATAATTTTTTGTGCAGAATATATATAAGAATGTGATCTTATTTTTAATGTAACAGTAAATGCAGTAAAATTTAAACTAAGCCTTAACATAAAAAACCAAAACTATAGTATTATTATTATATATATGAAAATCTGGAAAGCTAGACATCACTTATAAGTCATTGGACTTGTGACTTAAGCCTAGTGGGAAAAAGAAACTGAGAAGGCCATATCTTATATCCCTTCCCTATCTAATTAATAGAAGCACAGTCTCACCATTAATGCAATCACACTAAGTCCAAGGTGTCCCCCCCATCACTAAGTTTGGTACTATTGGAGTAATTTAGTGAAAAGTAAAAGTATTGGTGGAAATAGAAATAAGTGATAAAAAATTTGTTTGTTAAGATGTAATAATAATTTGTTTGGTATGGTGGGAAGAAGACAGCAAAATAAAACATAAAAATATAAAATGTTTGAATCACTATCTATCAAACAAGCTCCAAAAGTGCCTAATAGAATTGATTTTCTCTATAAATGAAAAAGAGAGAGAGAGAGAGGGGAAAAAAGGTTTATGAGTATTTTTTTTTTAAGTCGGGCATTTCTTCTGTATATATATATATATGAAATTGGATCTTATGCTATGCTGAACATTATAGTATCTAATCACTTCATAAACGTAGTAAAATCTGTTGCATGGTATGAGAAGGGGATTAATTGAGTGCAAAAAAATAGAGATGGATCCTTGTGAGTTGCTTCATTCAAATTCACCGATTTTCATGCGACCTTAATTTTTGCCTCTGCTATACCATATATAGCTTGTGATACACTTGAATACACATGCATGCATTATTCCTTTTTTGGTACATGTATATAAATATTGTTTTTCACTTTAAGCTTTCACATGTGTTTTAATTAATTTCCAGATCAATACCAATATGAGGCTGATCTCTCTCTGTAATTGTGTTGATCTTGTGCTTATTATTTCAAGTGCCATATTTGTTACGAAAATAGATTCGCCAAATTAAATCAGTGTATATATATATGCAGCTAGCGCATGTCTCTTTATAGTAATGCAATTGTTAGCTAGCTTTTAATTAGTTGATTATTTAATTAGACGCATTAATTTTTTTTACTAGTTTATTAAATTAGAATGATGATGAGTTTGTCTTTAATTTGTTTTAAGTGTATGTGTTGCTGGAAGTTGGGAAGAAAAGAGGATAACATAATTGTAAATGAATGGACGTTAAATTAATTATGATCATTTCTCATTTCTTTAATTGATTTTCCATCGGAAAGAACTTGTACGTATAAATTAAGGAGGGGGGATATGGAAAAATTAAATAGAAAATATCATTCATTATTCTTTTTTTTTTTTACCAACGTCATTCATTATTATTGCATCCTAATAATTTTCAACAAAATAATTTTATTGCCATAAGCCAAATTCCTCATTAAGATTAATGAATTGGCATGGAAATACTTATAACTAATGCGTGCAATCAGAATATTGATATATGTGTTGGCACAAATGGTCAAGGATACGAAAAAAATTTTTTGCCTCACACATGGGCAAGGGTTCGAATCCCCCTGAAGCCATCCAAAATCCTGCTTTGGTGGGCATCCCTCCTCAGGGAGATCCCCTGGCACCCAAGGGCTAATTGAGTAACTGCAACATCCCTTACTACAGTTTGCCCCCTTATAGTTTGGCCTAAATAACTACCATGTAGTTTGGTTTAAAATTAATGTGCCCTCCTGTGATTTAGAGTGTGACACTTGACCCCCCTTGTGGTTTGTTATGTTATCACTTAACTATCCTATAATATTTTTTTCCTCAAAATTTAATATTTAATATAACTTATAAAAGAAATTACCTAAAAATAATTGAATTAATTAATTATTTTGTCAAATATTTATTTTATCTCTAAAATAATAATAAACTTTAATCTTTAACTTTCAACCTCTTTTTAGCGTTTCCTTCAAACTCTTTCTTTCCTCTAATCTCTCCACTATATCCAAGAGTATTGTTATGCTCCTAGTCTAATGATACTTTTCTAAGAAAATTATTGTTTAATGTTAGAGTTCCTAAGCTCAATAATGTTAACATTATTCAATCCAGGTATGTTTATTATGAACTTGAACAATAAAAAAAACTTAAATTTAGTTATATATTTCTATTATATTATTCTTTTACAATTTTATTTTGATTTTGATTTAAAATTCTAAGACATTAAAGATAAAAAATAACAACAAAATGAATAAATAACTAAATATAAATAATCAATTGAGTAAACACTAAATATTAAATTTTGATTTTTTAAAATTATAATTTTTTTGAGTCATTTTATAATTCTAGAGTGTTGAATGACAAATTTTAAACATTAGAAGTATTAAATGATGATTAAATTAACTAAAATTTGGATAGAAGATAGGTGAAGGTAGTTAAGTGATAACATAACAAACCACTGGGGGATCAAGTGTCACACTCTAAATCACAGGGGGCACATTAATTTTAAGCCAAACCACTGGTAGTTAAGTGTCGCATTTTAAATCACAGGGAGACAAACTGGATTTAGGCCAAACCACAGGGAGCAAACTGTAGTTTACAAAAAAAAAAATTATATATGTTGGTTGCGCACACTAACACTGAAGTATGCATGTAGGATATATATGGACCAAATCTATGTTTGAAGTTTGAACTAAATTTCTACACATATATATATGATGGATATTGATCCAAATGCCAATTTCAATTTGATAAATTTAAATACCTTTCATAAATATTTATTTTATTTATTTCCTTAAAATAGAAGTACTTTGTTAAACAGAGCCTAAATGAATTTTCCACGTAGATAGTTATTAGGGTGTGTTTGGTTGGTAGGATGGAGGATGTAATGGGAATAGAAATGTTGGAGGGAATGGAAATGTCATGTAAATATGATGTAATGTGATGAAAATAGAATAAAAGTGGATAATATAGGGATAAAATGACCATTTTACCCTTACATTAAAAGTGGGAATGGAATAAAAATGGGTAAAAAAGTAAGGACAAAAACATATTTCATCATATTGCAAAAAATAAGGTTTATTTAGTAGGAAGAATGTTTAATGTAATGTTGGATCCAACTTTACATCCTCAAAACCACCAACCAAACACACCCTTAATTCCTTTTATATATCTTCCCCGCCTCTAATATGTTTTATATCTTATCCACAAAAATAAATCCAGCCTTACATGCTAAAATGAAACAAATTAAATTTAATGAATTAGGCTTTAGAATTCTACAAAAGGCCGGAATACGTAGGAATATGAATAATTTTTTATCCAGACGATTTATATACACTACCCCCCAAAAAAAAAGTTATTTAGCGTCAAATTAATAGTGACATTTTATGAAGCCGACGCTAAAGCCCATAAAAACCGTCACGAAAACAAATATTTTTTTGTAGTGATATGCTAATGACCAACTTATTTGTCAGAATGGAATTGTACCTTGGGATCTTATATTATTCAATAGACAAGCCCAAGGTGTAGCATATATATATATATAATAAGTCATCCACCTCTACAAACAAACTACAAAGTCAGAAGATTAATTAATATTATGAAATGGAAATGTAAATAATCCGTAAAATCTTCTACTGTAAATTGTAAAATATATAGGGGTACTTACTAGTTACTTGCATTTACAATTCTTCTATATATATGTGTGTGTGTGACACGTTGGAGTTAGATCAGATCGAGTTAAGAAATCAACTATTTTATTTGCACTTTTAAATATTTTATTTGTTATTTTTAATTAGGGCATGACCGTATGACCTAAGAAATAAAGAAATCAACTAATTTCCAGATTATGAAGACTTAAATATATATTTAGGGTTCCACTTAGGAGTTCTACAAAGTTAAGACTTTTTACTCATATATATATATATATATATATATATATATATATATATATATATGAATCTCGGATTTCACTTAGGAATGTGCTTTTAATTAAATTAATGGGGAATTGATATATTAGGCAGCAACTCTGCCTAATTAATTACCGTACACAGTCCAAAAAGTTTAACAAAGTACTTTTATTTTAAGGAAATAAATGAAAGTAATAAATTAATTTTAATATAATAATAAATATTTAAATACAGTTAAATTGATATTAGGTTTAAATGTCTACTACTAATTCATATTCTTAAAGATTATATTGATTAAACTTAAACTAAAAAGACAAGTTAAAATTCATATTTTAGTCTCCTCCATATATATATATATAAATTTCTTATAAGTAATTTCATTATTTTGATATTGTATATCATCTTTCTCATGATTAATTATTATTTTTTAAACTTTTTCTCCCAAATGCTTTATTTTTATCGAAGAATTTAATATAAAAAATTTCATATCAATTCTTTTGAATTAGATATTGGACTATAGAATTGAATATTTGAAGAAAGAAATTAATAAAGTAATTTTTTTTTGGGTTACCTTGCAACACAATAAAAAAGAAAAAGAAAAATAGATAGGCAGAGAATATATGGTTGACTTGACCAATGTGAAAGCCAACTGGCGAAGTAGTATATATAAGTGTTTTATGTATTTGTTTAGTGCAGAAATTATATATATTAAAGGACAAAATGTTCAAACCAAAAGGCCAAACAAAAAGACAATATGAAATTTCTTTGAAGGACAGTACGTGGGAGATGCCTAATGTTGCCATTTTCCTCCGAACCAAAATAAGTATAATGAAATTATATATTTTTATTATCTTTCAGAAAATGTAGATTTTTTTAAATGGTGGGTAATGATAACATAATTTAGGGTTTAATTACATTAAGCAATTCACATGATATATAAAATAAATAACTAATCAATTAGAATTTTCCCCCAAACTCTTTGATTAATTAGTCTTCTTTTGTAGTCTTTAGTTTTAAAGTGGGAAAATTCGAAAAAGTGCTTCTCTTGTTCAAAGCAACTCCGTGCCTCCAACGAGAAAGAGACTCAGGGAGACAACGTATTTAATATTTAATTATCATATATATATATATATAATACACATAATAAATATAACTTTTGTTATGATCTCTATAATTTTACTCATTTTTAATTAGATTTTTTTTAAAAACATTGCTTGCAAATGTATAAAGATGCAAAACTAAATTTAACCGTCTCTCATTTAACTTATTTAATTAAATTTAACTAATGAGAGATAAATGTACTGGAATGAACTAATCTTTTAGAAGTCACAATGTAGTGAACTAGATTCAAATTCCGTTATAAAGAGATGCCTGCATCTAATAACCTTTGTGAGGCTAAGTGATATATTTTTGCCAACTCATAAAGGTTTTTCTTTTGTGTTTTTTTTTTCTCGTCGATATGTACCCAAAAGAAAACTGTAAATTGACTCCTAAACCAAATATTTGGAATAGTTATTAATGGAGATAAATATTAATTAAATCTCATATTTGATAGGATAAGATACTTAATTAAGTATTTAAAAAAACTTATTCCTCCTTACGAATTATTTTTTAAGGTGGGTTCCCCAAGTTATGGTAAATTTCAACAGTTACAAAAAAAGTTAATGATCAACTAATTAATAGTATATCATATATATGATATATATATATATATAGGTCATCTTTGTACGATTTGGTTGACATATTTAATACTTAATTAAGAGTACTAATATATAGGACCCAAAAAAAAAAAGAGAGAGACCATGTTGACAGGTTTGAAACTTAAATAATCAATTTAAACTTTAAATAAAACCTTAAGTTTACAAACTAATTTAACAAGAAAAAAAAAGATAAAAAGTATTTTTAAATTTGTCTTTTAATTTCATCAACTATATATATATATACTTTTAGAAAATTGAAAAAAAAATCAAATTTAATTATGAATATATGTAATTACATATATATTATAATACATGTAATATTGTTTATATATAAATATTGTATCTTAATAATGTAAGTCTAAAATTTTCATATTTAATTGAAATATGTATTATTCCCTAATATACAGAGGGTATAATACTCACCAGTATGAATTAGCTGTCAAATTATCTAGATTTGATTATAAAATATATATGTTGAGTTTGAATCCCTCTTTTCCATGAGCATTCATGAGTTTCAAGAATCCACACATTCCTTCCCCTCCAAGTAGAACTTGAACTTCCATTGAAACAACCAAAAAAATAAAATAAAAAATACCAAAATTAAAGATCACCTGACCTCTATATAAGGAACTTAATTATACAAACCCACATTACAGCTCAGAGAATTCAAAAAAGAAGCAAAAAATTAGAAAATCAAGCAATATGCAATATCGATCCATGGCCATGAACTTGCAAGGCAGAATGTTAAGGCCTCATAATCAAATTCAGAGGCCAAGCTTAGGAAAAGGGCCACCATCATCATCATGTGATGTGTTCATAAACCACAGAAGCACAGACACAAAAAGAACAGTGGCCACTTTGCTTTATGACAACCTTCGGATTCTAGGGTTTTGTCCTTTCTTGGACAACAAGACCATGAAGCCAGGTGACAAATTGTTCCACAAAATCAATGATGCTATTTTGGAGTGTAAGGTTGGTGTTGCTGTCTTCTCTCCTCGCTATTGTGACTCCTACTTCTGTCTCCATGAATTGGCCCTCCTTCTGGACTCCAACAAGAAGCTCATCCCTATTTTTTGTGACGTCAAGCCCTCTCATCTCCGTGTCGTCAACAACGGCAGGTGGCGGCCGCCGTGGGACCCGGAGGATGTCCGGCGCTTCGAAGCCGCACTTGAAGAGGCCAAATACACCGTGGGCATCACCTTCAATTCCTCTAACGGGTATGCTTCTGTTGTGTGTATATGAATATCGGCTAAAGTACTATTTTGATCCTCAATGCTTGTATGAAATTTAATGTTGGTCTTCAAAATTTTTTTTTGTCGATTTTGGTCATCGAGCGTAACACCGTTAAATGTCGCCGTTAAATGATGACGTGGCACATGCTTATGTGACACACCCTCTCGATCTCCTACGTGTCATATTTTAATGACGTGACATGACACATCACTGCCACGTCATTAAAATATGACACATCACTTATGCATGCATATAGTTTTTAGTTTATGTAATATTAACAAAAATTAATTTATGTTTGTATATATAGATATATAATTCATAGTTTCATACGTTTGAGAGGAATTTATTATATGTAATATAAATTTTAAAAATCAGTTATCAATTATTTTTCTAATGGAAATGCAGGAATTTCTCCGATGTTGTGAATAGTGCTTCTGATATCATCATCAACACCCTTATAGAGCTGGAGGATGAAGAAGAGCATAACTTGCCAATTGCTGTTTAATTAATTACTTTATAATGACGAAAAAGAAGAAAACCTAATTAAATATCATATATTATAAGGTCAACGTACAATATATATTTTGATAATTTCCATCCTGTTTATTTAATTTGTTAATAGGTTGATAAAATGCTATCTCGCTTTTCACACACATGTATTATTATACAAGCATTTCATATTGTATATAAAGATCCATGTGTTGCTTATATGTACATAAATTGTAGAAATTTAAATTACACCATGTTGTATTGCATGTGTTCATGTATATAAAAATGAAGTAATTTTGTTCCACTTTTTTCTTCTGAAGTTTAGGGAGATTTCATTATCTCGCCGTTAATTAAATGCATTACAAAATTTTTTATTGTTTTTTGTTAATTAATGAAATGATCAACACACACATATATATATATAGACCAACAAAGGTTTTGGGTTCGAGACTTTGTAAATACAATTATTCCTGTTAGAAGACTCTCTCATCAATCATTATAACCAAGTATACTACACGGATCGAGTCCGAATTTACCAAGGCAGTGTCTCGGAGTGAGCAACCTATTGAATAAGTTTAATTCTTTTCTTCTGTGTACTACCTCTATGAGGATCTTCTATTAATATAATCCTACTTCAACGAAAAAGAAAAGCTCCATTAAATTATGTATACCCTTTTATTTGAGAAGTAATTTCGTTGAACTTAGTTTGAGCTGGCTAAAATGTTATTATTACTAAATTATTAGAATTATATTATAAATTTGGCTTGTTTAATTAGTTTAAGCAGTTTCATGAATAATACGATAAATAGAATATGGATAGATTAATTAATATTGTATGGAGCCGGCTTGATAGGTTGAAGAGATCATCCAAGTCAAATTCAACATACGCGTTCATGCCAATAGCCAGGTGTACTCGTTAATTTATTTAAAAAGAATTATCAATTTAATCTAAAAGATAAGGATTGTTTTAGTTTAATTTTTAAAATATGAAAATATTTAATTTAATTTTTAGAAGATTTTTTATTTTTAAAATTTGATCCTTTTAGTCCCTCAAAAAATGCACACATACACTGACATAAGAAATTAAAATGACATAATTGAAAAAAAAAAGTATCTTTTAAGAATTAAATTAGACATTTTCATCTTTTAAGGACTAAATTAAAATAATTTATATCTTTTAGAGACTAAATTGATAATTTTCTCGTTTATTTATTAGAGTGAAAATAATATTAAGGTTTGAAATAAAAATATTAAGTAAAAGCAATTTTTTTTAGTTCATAAATTATAGGATTTTTATTAAATTTGTTCTTAAACTTTATTTACTGTCATCATTAATTTTGTCCGTAAATTTTTAATTTGAAAAAAATATTGGCCTTCACCCTAAATTTGTTTAAATAATTAATAAAATATGCAAATGTGGCTATTCTAATTGTAATTTCTAATGCTGACTCTAATAACAAGCTAAGTCATACAAAAATAAAAAGTGTTAATGTGATTAAATTAATAAAACATTATAGTATAAGGTGGCGTTTGGTAGGAGGTAAATAATTTGGTGAGAAGTGAAAGTGGAAATGGAAGTAAGTAATAAAAGGTGTGTTTGGTATGCAGCGAAATGGAAGTGGAATGTAAAAGTAATGTTGTTTGGTATAATGAGAAGAAGATATAAAAATAGAAGATAAAAATATGAAATACCTTTTTTACCCTTGCTTTAATTATTTATCACACATTTATAAAGATAAAATAGTCATTTTACATGCACTTTCCTTTTTCTCTATCAGCTTCCCTCTCCAACAAGGAACAAAGGTTCCTTGCCTACATGAAACAAAAGTCTATTCTTAAATTCATACCAAACATAATCAATCACACTTCCCTTTCTCTATGAATTTTACTTTCCAAACATGATCTAAGACTTGACAATAATTGATATTTCACTCAATATGAAAGGTTATATGGACAATCATATTTAAATTTGTCATTAATTATTTAAAAAATAGATTAATTAAACTAAAATTATTTGAAAATTAAAAATTTAAAAACATATAAAATTACAATAAACAAAATTAGAGGACTAAATTCACAGACCAAAAAGATACTTTTTGTTAATGGAAAATGTTAGTTTAGACATTATACTTTCAAAAATAAATTTAATAACAAACCAAACAAAGAATCACAAAAAATAAATTTGGTTAGTTTAGGGAATTTGCTTTCAGTCGTGATCGTCCATTTTAACAACTTGATACATTTCGAGAGGGCCCGGGGAATGTAATTTTGATAATCATATTTTGTATGTATGGCATTCAATTAATCACATACATGAGACTGTTATATATGTTATTGTTATTTTTTTTAAGTGCCTTAAATTCTGTTGTATCTTATTAGAATAGAAAATTCAAATTCAGGAAAAGATTTGTTATTTTTTATGTGTCTTGAATTAATTAAATTATTTATTATTATAAGGGTTATGTATTCTAGTAGAATTAGGAATTGAATAATTAAGCCCTTTTTATTTATTGGGTTTAATTTAAGAATCCCTATAGAACTAGAGCTTTAAGATACATATAAATACAATAATAGATGGTGAATGAAAAATAGTCTAGTGAAATCTATCAAGTGGATAATCTCAAATAGATAATTTCAGGAGAAGTCTATCGTGGAATTCGGGTTGTAACATATTTTCAATATAGTTAAATTTTCTGTTCTTGAGATGGACGTAGACTAATTAACTGAACTACGTTAAATTATTTGTGTTCATCTTTTCTTCACTATTTTGCGTATTCTTATTCTTTGTGTGATGTATAAGTTTTGTTGGGATACACTATCAATCTCAACAGTTATAACTGAATCTGTTTGGATTATATTCAAAAACTTGTGCGTCAATTCCTCCCACTTTTCTTTTCTCTTCTGCAATTTCACATTCACACTTACCAACGGGTAATTTCTGCTTCGTCTTTGATTAATTCTCATTGCTATTTCCATATCTCTGTCATTCAGTTCTTCTTCTTCACCATTGATTTCTGTTTATTATTTTTCATGAATATTCTCTTTACTGTCTTTTAATTCATCTTTTTCTTCTTCACTCCTTCTTCTTCTTGTTTCTGTTTCAACTTTCAACAAGAAAATGATTATATATATGTCACAGGGTTTTAAATTGCGGTCCGTAATGCATATTGCAGCCGCAATATTGTTCTTGTGGCACTTGCCACAATTGCAGTGTGATGCGGTTTTACATAGAAACACTATTAATTGTATGAGTTTCTGACGTGAATATAGGATGAATGTATGTTCATGGAAGAAAAAAAAATATTAATAAAAAATTATATATATTTGATGTATTTAATGTTATAATATATAAAAATTCTTTTAAATAATTTACAGCCACAAACAGCACAATACGCACATCCACAATAATTACAACGCAACCACAATTTAAAACCTTGATATATAATTAATAGCTACTCTGTATATGAATTCTTGACAATGCTTTGCTTTTAGACTTTTATTCTTAATTATGTTGAATTACTCCTTCATTGAGTTTTTCTTTCTCTCATCTATTTTTTTCTTTTACTTTTTCTGTTTGATTCTTTTTTAAAAGAAAATTATGTCTAACTCTTTTGTTTTTTTATTTGGACTTAAACTGATGAGTCCGAATAAATTTTTATTCAAAAATAAAGTCTGATGAGATATTCATTAGAATTAATTTTGAGAATTGGAAGATAAATTTTGTTAGGTAAGTAACAAACTTTATTTTGAGAGGTGAAAGAGATTTTTTTTGGGATTGAATCTGAATATTGCAGGCCCAAGCTAATATTGGGCTAATATTATAAAAAGAGTTTAGTTTGTCTGAAAATTGGGCTAATAAAGGCCCAATATTAAGTTTGGACTAATTGTAGGCCCAAGCTATTCAAATTTCACTTTTAACAGTATAACTAAATTTTAGATATTAATTATTTCATAAAACTATATTATTTTTAATTGGCAACATTATTTCCTCTAATTAAATCAGAGACTGAATTGCTTACTTTTTTTTTTTTGCAATGTGAATTGCTTACTTAGATCAACTAAGAATTAAAGTTTTCCATTAACAAACCCTATTAATTAAACTTCGTAAAATTGTACAATTTAAACACCTAGCTACTAATTTTTCTGCTATCACACACACACACGCTATATTTATCTGGGAAACAGCTTCAATATAGAGTGTAAATATTGAAGACACAATTCAAAAGCAGATAAAGGAGAAAGAAAACTTGAGAATATATATATAGTGGGATACAATGTTTCTAAAAATGAAAGTGATAGTAATATATGGATTTGGTTTTAATTTCAATACTACACTCATACATGCATATTCATTAATATTGCTTGCTCCAATTCACTTACGTTTTTATGTTGTTTCTGAATCAGCTTCTCATATTATTAATTAATGTTTACACTTTTTGGGTATGTGGGGTTTATCACTTTATCTATTAACATTTTGATTTCTTAGGCACAGTATCTATCAAAACAAATAAAGCAAGATCATTCATCTAATTAAGCATTCATGCGTGTTAGCTAACTGAACAAAAACGTATGAAAGCACTGATAGGCAAATTAACTGGTGGAAGTATTTAATTAATTAACCGAATTTGAAGCCAAACGTAACCATTTGTTAAAACTTGAAATAAAATTGCATATATCATTTTATATATATATAGTTATACTGTGAGACAAATTTTGATATACTGAAGCTGAATATAGCTAGCTTGATAAGAATTGTGTTTGCAGAGAGGATCGGAGATGGGTGATATTGAGTCTCAAACAATTAGCAATAATAAAGCAGCTCCTCGCATCTTCCAAAGCAACAATCGTCCTGTTACTCTCAAGGTATAGTATTAATTGCTTCTTAAACACAAGGTTTCTCCCATGTATAATTTTATTTTATATGTATATTTATATATGTATGGGTGTTTTATTAATTTCCAAATGTTAGTTAAATATATTATGATGATTAATTCTATTTACAGTTTGAGAATGTTGTTTACAAAATCAAGCCCAAGGAGCAACAAGGATTTATGTCAAAGAGAAGAAAGCAAACAGAAGAGAAAGTGATCCTCAAGGGAGTATCCGGCATGGTTGAACCAGGCGAAATTCTAGCCATGCTCGGTCCCTCCGGAAGTGGCAAGACCACACTTCTAACCGCCTTGGGCGGTCGGCTCGGGCACGAAGGCTCCATAACCTACAACGGCTTGCCATTCTCCAATGCAATGAAGCGAAACACGGGCTTTGTCACCCAAGATGATATTCTCTACCCACACTTAACCGTCTCGGAAACCCTAATTTTCACGGCGCTTCTTAGACTTCCTAATAGTTTGACCAAAAATGAGAAAATTTTGCAAGCAGAAAATGTGATAAGACAACTAGGGTTATCCAGGTGTAAAGACAACATCATAGGAGGGTATTTGGTGAGAGGGATTTCTGGGGGAGAGAGGAAGAGGGTTAGTATTGGACAAGAAATGCTTGTAAACCCTAGCTTGCTTCTTTTGGACGAGCCCACGTCCGGGCTGGACTCGACCACGGCTCAGAGGATCATGTCGTGCTTGTGGGAGGTGGCCAAGGGAGGGAGGACGGTGGTGATGACTATACACCAACCCTCAAGTAGGTTGTATTATATGTTTCATAAGGTCTTGTTGCTATGTGAAGGAAATTGTTTGTACTTTGGAAAGGGAAGTGATGCCATCAATTACTTTTCTAGTATTGGATTTTGCCCTAAAGTTGCCATGAACCCTTCAGATTTTCTTTTGGATCTTGCAAACGGTATATATACATATATATATGTTTAATTAATTTCTTATTCTATATATCAATGTTAATTTAATTTGAATAAATATTGATTTAATATAATTTTGCAGGCGTGTACTCTAATGAATCGGAAGAAGATCATGGGTCAGTTAAGCAGAAATTGATTGGTGAGTATAAGAAGAGAATTGATCCCCAATTGAAAGCTATGCTTCACGATGAAGTAGTGGAAGATTGTGATCATGGAAGTGATGAGGTTGATAGAAATAAAGAGATAAGAGAATATGGAAGATGGCCTACATCATGGAGGCAGCAATTCTGTGTGTTGCTTAGAAGAGGAGTGAAAGAGAGAAGACATGAATCATTCTCAGGCCTCAGGATTGCTCAAGTGATCGTGGTCGCCGTCTTCGCCGGACTTCTTTGGTTTAAGTCCGATACTTCGCACTTGCAAGATCAGGTAAATAATTAAGACTCATCTTTCACTTCAATCCCTCCAATCGGAGAGATGTTTACATTTAATGTCTGGCCGTACTTTGAACATGCAGATTGGGCTTCTATTCTTCATAGTGGGCTTTTGGGGGTTCTTCCCTCTATTCCAAGCCATCTTCACATTCCCTCAAGAGCGCATGATGCTTGTAAAAGAAAGATCTTCAGGAACATACAGACTGTCCTCCTACTTCATCTCAAGAATGGTGTCTGATCTTCCAATGGAGCTAGTGCTTCCCACACTCTTCCTTCTCATCACCTATTGGATGGCGGGCCTCAGGCCCAACTTCATCAACTTCTTGTGCACACTCTTCACCCTCTTGTACAGTGTCCTTGTCTCACAGGGCCTGGGCCTGGCCCTAGGTGCCTTGGTCATGGACCAGAAAGCGGCCACCACACTTGCTTCTGTCATCATGCTCTCCTTCAATCTAGCTGGAGGATTCTACGTCCAAAATGTCCCAAACTTTATTGCTTGGATCAAGTATGTGTCCATTAGTTATTATACCTACAAATTGTTTGTGGGGTCCCAATATGGTGTTAGGGACACGTACCCTTGTTCTGAAGGGCAGGGGCAAGGGCAGTGTTTGGTTGCGGAGTTTCCTAGTATCAAGCAAATTGGGATTGGCTTGAAGGGGCAAGTTGTGGCGGCTGTGGCTCTAGGGATAATGCTTGTAGCTTATAGACTTGTGGCTTATTTTGCTCTTATGAGGATTGGGGTCACAAAGAAATTGGCTTAGTTTCCTTTTACACTTTTCTATATGTCTCATCTCATAATTCGATCCTCAATAATATAGTTTTATGAGTACAAGTAAAATTGTATATGAATTTTTTGGTTTCATGGAGATATATATTTTCTTAGGGTAAATTGTGCTGATTGATTATATATGATTTTGTGTCTCTTGTTGTAATTTTAACCATATATCCAATTAAATACCAGATGACTAATTAAATTGATTGTCATCAATGTATTCGACTAAATTTATAATTTTTACTTTTTTGAAGACAGATAACAAATATCTTTGACTAAATCATTAATTGATTTTCTCAATAATTTTCCTGACTTTTTTTTTTGGTCAAGTAATTTTCCATACTCGAACTGAAACTTTTGTGTCGCTTACTTGCAAGCTAATTCCGTAATTATGAAGTTTGCTCTTTCATGGGCTTATCCTATTCAGAGCCTAATGCAACAAGGCCCATGGAAATGGGCCCCGATAAAAAAACAAAAGGTATTTGTAATGATGTACTAACTGTCCAAAAAAAATATGTAATGATGTAGTATGGTGAATTAATCAATTTTCTGGTTGGGGTCTTGTAAAATTTGACAAAATTCAAGTCTTTTACCTTGCGCCTACTTGGGTAATATTATCAATAAAAAAATATTTGTTTTGAAATGAATCGTACATGGAAAAAACTTAGGTTCATTTTCTTATGTCAATTTCATCCAGTTCCCCAATATAAATATGACATGTGGCAAAAAGTGTTTAAATGACCAATCACAGTAGAGAGAGAATATAGAAGACCACCTTTTATATGACCAATCATAGAAGAAAGAGAGTGTAAATACAATATATGATTGGTGGAATTAGATGAAATGGACATAAAGAAATGGACCTAAGTTTTTTCCATTGTACATTCAAAAATAGTTTTTCAATATTTTCACACTTCAAAACTTGTTTCGCAATTATTACATATAGGGTTTTGCTAACCAGTGCCCTTAGGGCACTGGTTAAAAATGCATTTAATGAGGTGAGATAGTGAAAATAATGCATAGAAATCACAACTTGTAATAAATGCGTTTTTCATTTCTTTTAAAGACATAAATGCCTTTCACCTATTTTTTTTATCTCTCTCTTTTTAATTTATTACAGTAATTTATTTTATTTTGTATTCATATTTATTATTTTAATTATTCTCTATTTACATTTTTTATTTTCAATTTATCATTATTGCAATTATCCTCAATTTTTTTTACTAACCTAATGGTATTATTAATGTGATTTCAAAATTTGGCTTAAATACAGAAAAAAAAAAAGTGAAACGCTATACATAAATAAAGAATAAACTAGTCTAATAAATATGAATAAAAAATTAAAAAAATAATCACTAAAATAAATTAAAAGAGAGATTCTAAAAATAATTAAAAAGAGAGAGATAGAGATATAATTATAAATATAGAGATTCTCAAAAATATTTATTAGATAATAGGTGAAGGGCATTTATGTCTTTAAAAGAAATGAAAAATGCATTTATTACAAGTTGTGATTTCTATGCATTATTTTCACTATCTCACCTTATTAAATGGAAGGGCACTGGTTAACAAAATCATTATATATATATATATATATATAATTGACTTGCATATGTTTGGAGTAGGTATGGGTTGGTTCGTTAATAAAATAAAAGACATGTGCAGATAACATTTCAAGTTTCAAAATCCAAGTCAAAGATACGTCACAAATACATTGGACGCTCAAGTGGGGTTTATAGATCATAATGAGGGAGCTTTATGTAATTTAAATACTCTACTATCAAAGCTTCCTTTTACTAGTATAAATACTTTAACTGTTATTGTTAATTATCTTAAAATTTCAACACCAACTTATTAAGTCAAAACCAAAGTATTATACACGTAAATTACATTTCACTCTTTCTTGAAGCCACGTTATATTCTATATGGGTAAAATTTGTCATTGTGTCCTTACACTCCAAATATCTAACAATTTAATTAAGACCATTCATTATCGTATCAACCTCTTCTCTATACATTATACCTTTTTATGAAGTATTACCATTTAAAATTTTTTAAATAAATTTTTTTTTTCAAGTTTGTGTGTATCGGCATATATTTAAAATTATGATTTAATATTTTTTTCAGAACAATTATGATCTAATATTTAAAAATGGGCATGTATAATTGTATATGTGCATTATATTAAATTAAATAATGAATTGTTCCTAAAAAAATTAAATAATGAAGTATCAAATATCTAATATATGTATATATGCAAAAGTTGATCTTAAGTAACTCATATTAATTATGTATTTCAATTAAATTAATAATTAATATTATCTTCAATATTAAAATAATCCAAATATATATGTTTGTGTGTGTATATTTAATATATCCAAAATGTAAATATCTTATATATCTTTCAGGAAGAAAAAAAATTGAAAAAAGCTCAATTTTCCTTTTTCTTCTTAATTAACATATAGCTAATTAAGGTAAGTAAAATATTCATCACATGAAAGTAATCTAAAAAAAGAAAAACGGAAGTTAATTATATTGCACACCGTACGTGTTAATTAAGTAAGAATCTGAAACATCAGAATATGAGAAAGCCAAGTCTAAGTGATGGTAACTGAATCCAATCGTAACAATGATTAGTTTGAAATGACCAAAATATTTTTAGATAATGTTTTGGTTGATATATAACAATTATATAAACGTAATATTTGTACTCACTTTTTTTTTTTGCCTATTTAATTAATGTACTCCTCAAATTTAATAGCCTAATTTAACATGTGATCAGTCTCTAGTCTTTTGGCGGCGAACTTTAATATCAATCATGTGAAGGCAAGCAAGCAAATCAAACTTCGATTTTGGCACACTGAAGTGAAAATTCAATCTGTCCGTGATTCAAGTCAAAGGTACTAAAGAAATTTTAGTATAAATGAAAATGAAAAAAAAAAAAAGGATTTTGCTAGTATATAGTTGAAGTAATTTTATATATTTGTTTACATATGGTTGATAAAGTTTTTAGACATTAATTATTTTGTGAACTTTTAAAAAAAATTTAATTAACTATTTTATTAATCAATAAAAAAACATTATTATATTCATAGAAATACTAATTAAAAAAAATGAACATTAAAGGGTGAAGGCAACCATGACGAGATCCAAACGTTAACACTGGGTGATAAGTGATAACTCAAGAGAGTTTACTATAGCAACCATAAAAACAGCAAAACGTACGTCAACTAATGTCTTGGGTCATATCCATCTATTTTTCTAAATTCTAAATGTTTTTTGAGTGATTATGTCTCCTTTTCAATATCTTAACTATCTTCTCACTCTTTCGCTAATAAACTAGTTAATTAACTCACTCCAAATCCACCCCACGTGGCGCAAACCTATTTCCTCAACTACCTTCAAATAATGCCAATATAATATTATACTCTTCCTTACAAAGTATTCACAGTTTAATGGGATATAATAATATAGATATATAATCAATGATATATCATCCTACATCATATACTTGTATGTGTGTGTATAGAATCTTCAAGAAATAAAGAACGTCACTTGGCTTTGTTATCAACTAAATTAAATATAGAGAAACAATGCCAATTTGGGTAATCTCAAATCCCTCCACGTCCCAGTTTTCTAGTTTCTTTATCTTCTGCTTTCCTTCTTTAACTTTAGAATGTGGATTTTGACCCAATACATTCATATTTAATACAAAAACGACATTAAAGCACGCCCATATATATATCGATCTTTTTTTTCTATCCAAAAAGATGCTAAAATTCTCCACGTTCACAAAACTCTAAAACGTCACCAATCAAAGTAGAACAATCCAGTGCACTACACCACTCCAAAATTATTGACCTTCACAAAAACCACGTCACCCAGCTATCTTTCCTCTGAAAACTACCCTCAACCCCTTTCTGTGTAGAGGTTGATGAGTAAAAGAAACACCAAATAAAAAAGCCCCCCAAAAAAAAAGTGCACTTTAGATGCTAGGTGTCACCCCACCAAGCCTCCACCACATTCGTTTTACAGTTCACACTCCTTCCATACCTCCAAAGCCAAAATTCCAACCTAACTCACACTCACTCGTGGACACGTGCCGGCACGTGTCCACCTCCGCGTGCCGACGTGGTTTAAGCCCATGCGTGAAAAACGAATTTGGAAAAGAAAACGGGGTCGTACCCGATAGTTTCTAGAAGGCCCTTTAGGAACCGACACGTGTCATGGTTATCCCTCTGTAAAAAGTTTATTTCTTTTTGGTTTTGCTTTTTTTGGTATTTCGTCGCTGTAATGTAAATGTAGGCTGTGTGCATTGCACCACGCCGTAACGCGAATAAAGATAAGGTCGGTTCGTACTTTTGGGATAGGGGTACGTGGCGAAATATTACAAGCTGTTAACTCTAGTGGGACCCTATCTTCTACAACGAGACCAAGATACCGTACTTATCTTAGTTTTACTGCCTGTGTCCCCGTCCCTATATATAACCGCCATATCCACCCATTTTATTTGATTAAAAAAAAGGAACAAAAATCGAAAACATTAGAATTTAGAAATCTCGAGCTGCTTCTTCTTCATCCTCATCCTTATCCAGATTGTGTGTATGCGAAAAAATGGGAGTTCCTGAGATAGACCCGCTTTCGCAACTCAGTTTACCACCGGGTTTTCGGTTTTACCCGACGGACGAGGAGCTTCTGGTTCAGTATCTTTGCCGGAAAGTCGCCGGTCATCATTTCTCTCTGCAAATCATCGCTGAAATCGACTTGTACAAGTTCGACCCATGGGTCTTACCAAGTAATTACCCGTTTTCTCTATCCAATTCCGAACAGAGATTGATTAAGCTGAATGTGTATGTATGTATGTATGTGGTGGTATTAGTATTAATTATTAAATTAATTAAATATATGCATATGTTGCAGGTAAAGCCATTTTCGGTGAGAAAGAATGGTACTTTTTCAGCCCAAGGGACCGGAAGTACCCGAATGGATCTCGACCCAACAGAGTAGCTGGGTCGGGTTACTGGAAAGCCACCGGAACCGACAAAATCATCACCACGGAAGGGAGAAAAGTTGGCATAAAGAAAGCTCTGGTTTTCTATGTAGGAAAAGCGCCTAAAGGCACCAAAACCAATTGGATCATGCATGAGTATCGCCTTCTCGATAATTCCAGAAAGAACGGTAGCTCCAAGGTACAATCTTTACATGCTCTGTTTTCTCTTCCACATAATTCTCTGTTTTTTTGACTAAAACCTTTCTGGTATTATTGTCTTGTGTGATGTACCAGCTCGATGATTGGGTTTTGTGTCGGATTTACAAGAAGCATTCGAGCTCGCAGAAGAGTGGTATTGTACCCAGTGTTTCGAGCAGAGAATACAGCTACAGCAACGGGTCTTCCTCTTCGTCCTCGTCGCAACTCGACGACGTGCTCGAATCGTTGCCGGAGATCGGCGACCGACGATTCGCTCTCCCTCGGGTCAACTCGCTCAAGACGCTACAAAATCATCATCATCAACAACAACCGCAGCAGCAGCCACAAGAAGAAGACGATAAGTTCAATTTCCAGAATTTTGCGGATTGGGCTAACCCGACGGGTATTAACTCCGTACCCGACTTCGTCTCCGGGAATCAGACTCAGGGGATGGCGAATTACAATCCGGGAAATGACCTTTATGTCCCTTCCATGTCGACACTCTGCCACGTGGACTCTACAATGGCGGTGCCGCCGGTGGCGGAGAAGCTCGGGAATGCAATGGAGGAGGAGGTTCAGAGTGGAGTGAGAGGGCAGCAACGGGTGGATAATTCGGGCGGGTTATTCCAACAGAATTCAAATGTGTTTGGGCTTGACCCGTATGGGTTCAGATACCCGAGTCAGCTGGTCGGGTTCGGGCTCCAGCAATGAGAAGGAATATATATATATATATTTATTTATATTTGATTAAGCAGTTGAAAAATGAAAAAGAAAAGACTGTAGTATGAAAATTAAAAGGGAAGGGCATTTGTGTAAATAGTTGGGATTCTTTGGGCTAACAGTGGGATTCAGATTCCAAAAGTGAAAATTTTGGAGAAGCAGGGGAAGGCATAGAATCATAGAATGATGTAGTTGAACAACCATTATTCCATCTGAAAAATGAATTGGTTTAATTAGGTAGGTTGTAATTTCAGCCTCATCAATCATATATGTTGCACTTAAGTTATTGTTTTCCAATTAATATAATTGTTAGTTAATCTTAATTTCTCACATTAATTTTGACTACCATAAAACCAACTAATTAATATTTGTCATTGATTAGTCTAAATTGGTGATTTGGTATGTACAAGTTTATTAATAATATGGAATGTTTATGTTTGTAGATCATGAATTTATCAACCAAATTGTTTGGTATATATATTTAAAATTTCAACGGGAGATTGAATAAAATAAATAAATGAAGGGTTGGTGGAGGAAAATTAGTGGTACTGAAGTATTAAGAAATAGATTTCTAACCAATTGGATCAGTTTATGGAATATTAAGTTGACACTCTAAGAACACTAAAAGTTGACTGCCAAAATTGGTTGAACATGAGAACATGACTTGCAATGATATTAATGAGCCAAATACCTAACTAAGATTTTTTTTTTCCTTAGTGAATTATTGTTTTGATTTCTAAAACATATACTTTGTTTTAATTCATTTTCTGAAATATATTAAAACACTCTTATCATTAAAATAATATTGTTTTAGTGGGATCGCTATAGATATTTAGATGCTCTGTTTTTTTTAAACCACTTAATCATTATATTTTAGATAGAGGTAGTTTTAATTAATGAAAAAACCACATTGAAAATAATAA
Organism: Senna tora; assembly: GCA_014851425.1. Classification (NCBI taxonomy): domain Eukaryota; kingdom Viridiplantae; phylum Streptophyta; class Magnoliopsida; order Fabales; family Fabaceae; genus Senna; species Senna tora. The sequence goes on along the minus strand of CM026263.1, from coordinate 29,456,234 downwards.
TAAACGTCTAGTTAATTTGAAGGATGTTAGAAATTTTAGAATACTTAACTAACTTATTTCGCCCCACTTCATATTGTAGCCTGTAATTTCCAATTCCCAATCTCCAATCTCAATCAAGCACTAAATGATAAGGCACACTATCTTTGTCTTTCAAGAGTAAAGTTACAACAGAATCTTATTTATTTGTTCGGTAGACATCTATTAATTGTACTGCTTCATTTCACTTCTTTTTTTTCCCCAGAATGCTTCACTTCATGGTTGTCAAAACAATTTATTTAATTCTTCACCATAATATAGTTTTGCATAATAAACTCTCTCTCTCTCACACACACACACATATATATTAAAGTGGGCCAACCTCATCCACATAAATTGTTCCGGTTGGTTTACCCCTGGTTAGAATGTTAAACGAGTTAAAAATTGTCAACCCAGCTCATTTAGGTGGTAGATTGAATTGGTTCACCTAACTCACTTATTTTATTTTTCAAAATTTTTAAAGTCCTACATTTTTTAAAATTTTGTTTATACATTCAATTAAGAAAATGAATCGTTGAGACTGAGAGAATTTCCATCCAAATTTGAGTTATTCTGACAATCCTTGATTCTGCATTTTTTTTTGTTTTAAGGAAAAATGCTACCTAAAGAAGTTTATTATGTCATGAGTAATTAGTATCCATTTGAACTTTATAAATTCATTAATTAGGAAAATTTTTGTTTTATAAGGGAGGGACTATATATATATTATAATTAGGAATAATAATTAAGTATTTGGGAAAGTTAATTAATTAAATTGACGAGAAGTTTATCTTCAAAGAATTAAATTGAGATAGAGGTAATATATATTTTAGTGGAGATTCGATCCAATACAATTCGCTCCCGTGCAATTCCGATGCAATTCCTTCGAAATGTATAATTTTACTTCATTTTGAAGCACTAATATGGACTTACTCTAACAATAACCCACTATGAATGGATTAGAGACGAAATTATTATTAATTTTGACAAATATCATCACTAGATAGTCTCGTGAGACTATTTTTTAATGTCAATAACAATTTGGTTCCTAATCCATTTAAGGTGATGATATTTGTCAAGATTGATAATAATTTGGTCTTTCATCTATTCAGGGTGGATTATTATTAATGTGAGTCCATAATAGTACTTCAAAAATGAAATAAAAATGTGTATTTTAAAGGAATTGCACCAGAATTGTACGGGAGTGAATTACAATGGATCCAATTTCATTTTGGTGATGAAATCATTAATCTATTTAGTACTCTCTTAAAGAAAAATCATTATATTAGTTTTTTTTATTAAAATTACGGTAACTACGGTTGAGTATGACTAATATTAATACTCAAGCAGATATGCACCCTTACTAGTTTTAAAATTTATGTGATTGTAATTTGTAATTAAATTTGATCTTATCTTAATTTGATAAGGAGAGGATAATATATATCTTAATGCCAAGTGTGAAGGAGAATAAGTGAAGGAGATATGGCCAACAAACAAAGTGTAACACAAAACAAAACCACAAAGATAACGAGCAAGATAAGCATGAAGCTTAGCTTGCATGACCCAATTCTGAGAGAGTGTGTGTGTAGTACTAGGTTTCTTTTTTTCTTTTTCTTTTAGCAGTAAACGCATGCGTTTTGAATTTCAAACTTATCAACTTCATCGTATAATTCGATCGCATATATATATATATATATATATATATATATATGTTGGGATCATTCTTTGATGCTAATGCTATACATCTCTCTCTCACGCCAACTGTCCTTTCTTTAATTTTTTGAGTGAGTCTATGATGCAACTTATTGCATGTATGTAATGTTATTTTGGTCGATAAGATTGTGACATATGGGTAGGATGACTTGAGATGCAATGCAATTTTTCACGTGTCACAATCCTATCGACCAAAATTACATTGCATGCATACAACAAATTACATCATAAACCAACCCTTCTTTCTTATATATTCTTCACTCTTCCTTCATTACTCTCTCAATGTTCGTTTCTTGCACGTGTTTTCAACGTGACTTCTTTTCCAATTTGTCTTCTTTTTTGTTTTTCATCTTCATATTTATCATTACTACTATATTCCCTTTGACCAATCAAATCATTTCTTAAACCCCCTTTTTGTTTTCTGCCTTTATTTTCTTAATAATTTTATTTTTTCTATTTCCACTTACTTCTCTCTACTCTATTTGAGGCTGCTTTTCACTTCCTTTACTTTCCCAATAAGTTTGAAACGTGCAAGTTAGTTATTTGCTTTGCATTCATTCATTTATTCATGAATTTTGGAATCCCTTCAAATTAAACATTCTCATCAAAATATCTAAATTCTTACCATATATATTCTATTAATATTCGTGAAGAGAATATATATTAAATTAATTTCAACATAAATAAATATATATATATAATTAATAATTTTTTAATTAGTGGAATTTATATATTGATATTTATATATACCTATAGTTGATTTTATCTATATATGTTTATGCACTAAAAGCTTTTTTTTTTTTAATGTGACACTTCATTAGGTTCGTATTTAATTTGGACAAAAATATAGATGGCCGGAAGGGGTTCTTTGCCACAAGTTATAGGTTTAGGGGTCTTGGGGTCAAATTTGTAAGTACAGCAAGGTTATATGTAAATACCATCAAATTCAAGGGGAGCGAGTTTAATTGTGTATTTAATTTTAACTTTTTTTTCTTTCTATTTTACTAAATATAGAATGAAACACAACATGTGGACTTATAAGGCTACTTGCTTGATCATTTTCTTGCTCAATTTAATTGCAAGAGCTCTCTTGTCATTTACTCATTGTCTTTTCTGAAATATTGTTCACCTTTTTTTTTTCTTAATTTTCTAGCCATGAGTTTTAAGTTGAAGTCAATTCTATATATATAGTATATATGTTCCTTTACAAACACATACATATCATTGATCACAGCTCACAGGGAGGTTTCTTTTTCTTTATTTTTTTATGGAATAAGAAATAGAATTTTTAAACAGCAACATATGAATGGACACTCTTTTATTGTTATCAAAATTGTAAGAATAATAAACGAAATTCGTAATAAAGACATTATTTCACTATACTTAATTCTCAAAATATCTAAGTTTATATTATAATTAATGGCTTTGAATTCTGACCATAGTCTTCAAAACTATATATATTAATTATACATATAAAATAAAATATGAATTTTAAAAAATACATCTGAGAAGAGTAAGGAGATAAAATATATTAAGAGAGTAGAAATTAAATTAAGCAAATTCATTCCAAAACACTAAAATATATAACTTTGCTTCAAATCTTAATTTTTAATTTAATACACATGTTGTTTTCTTTATTGAAAGAAAAACAAATTAAAGGATGGACGAAGGAAAAAAAAAAAAAAAGGTTAGAAAAGTGATATCCAAAAGAACGGAATCGCCATAATGTTTTTTAGTTTGGTATTTGATTAGCATATGGATGGCGTATTTAGTCAAAGGATACATAATTCTTCTTTATCTTATTATTCTCGTCTCTTTTCGGCTGCTTTTTTTATTTTTCTCTTTTTAACATAAAAACCTCACAGAAAATGTGAAGTACTTCACTTCTCCACATGCTAATTTTTTCTAGTAATTTATTATTTAATTCTTTAAAAAATATATTTGATCTCAAATTTGTTCTTAAAAAAGTTAACGCTATTGTTTAACTTTTAAAGCTTTTGATTTTACTTTAACTTCTCAAGGTATTTATTTTATTTGTCTATTTTTTTCACATTAATATAATAATAATAAGGAAGAACCGGAATCATTTTTATATTTATATAAAGAAGTAGGCAATTCCAAATGGCATACAGCCCAGAGGATTTATATTATATAGTGGATGTTGATGGGGTGATGGGTGTAAAGATAATAGAATGTACTATGTGCTTTCATTATTAATATTTATTTATACGCTTCATATTTATTGTACCTCTAAGTCTAACCCATTTTATATATGTTTATGACATGACTAGTCATTTTCCTCAACTTGCATTTGATTTGATACCATTATTATTATTGTTTTAGATGTGACCATTACAACTTCATTTGTTTGAATTTAATCCTTTTTCTTTTACATAATTAAATCATGAGTTTGGGGAAATTCCCAATCAAACCTCCTCCATATATACATTACTCGGCATCTCTCAGTCTATTTCCTGATACGGATTTGGGCCTTATTCGGCCCAATACCTCACTACAAGTAATGGGAAGGATTGATGAAGCCTCTGTGTGTTGGGTTAAGTCCATTAAGGTAGCCCATGGTGCAAGCGTCCACTTCAATCTTCCACCACAAAAAAAAAACTGAAGAAGTATTAGCTCTCTGATCAATTTGAATTCAAATTTAAGATACGTGTATACAATTTATTTATTAATTTTTAAAAATTATAATAAAGATAAATATTTGATATTTTTTTACTTTAAAATGCAATATAAGATAATTATTATTATATTTTTAAAAATAAATTAAATAATGAAAAGTTATTTACTTCTTCATTTTTTTAGTAATCACCCATTATATATAATTATTTTTTCTCTCACCCATCATATCTATTTTCTTATATTTTATTTTAATTAAAAAAGCTATTTTAATGAATATAGATACACTGAGAGTAGTCTCCAATCCAAAGAGCCCATCTTTATTTTGAATTGCATTCCTTTTATTTTATTTCATCATTCATTTGTATTGTAAGCTAAGAATGAAAATTGAAAATATCTATACTTTCAGAAATTCATTGACTCACTTTTATATTAATATTTAATACTACAGACTCTCTTATCGATCGCAATGATATTTTCATATGCAAAATTTAAACTGAGTGAGATTTCGCTTAAGAAGATGAAGCACCTACTCTTTCAATCAATAGAATAATCATAATTTTGTTAACTAATTAACTCATCGATTGTATAATTTATTAACTCCTTCATTTAGTTGATAGTTTATTCACCGCCCACATCTGACACACTACAAAATTATATATAACCTTGACATTAGTACTTAAAAATAGTCTAGTCTTTAACATTCGTCACGAATATTATAATTAATATTATAAATTGCGTGGAAAGTATTTTAATGTCATATATAACAATTAAACTTTCAAATATTTTTATTAATAAAAAAACTAAATTTCTAAATATTTTTATTGATAAATGATGTCAATAATTAATTTGGATATAAATTTCCTAAAATGAACATACTTTGAAAAATAAATTAGATGAGATATTTATAAATTATGATGCTGAATATATGATATATGCATGCATGCATGCATGGTCATGATAGATACATGTTAATTAATTAGAATGAGTTGATTTTCGTGGGTGAGAGATAGTGGGATTAAGTTGTGGAGGAGGTTGGTGTTGTGGGCTATTAGTGAATTTGTCGTTTTCCAAGAAGAGGTAAGTGATTTGGAAATACAAATAATGTAAATTAAATTAAAAGAAATATGAGGTGAGTTTGTTTGAAATTAGGTACAAGTGAAAGCAACCCCTTAAGCCACAAAAAAAAAAAAATTTAAAATAGCCTCATATTCATTATTCTGTAAAGAGCTAAGCATAGTGATGCCACTCGCATAACCCTGATTGCCTTTCTTAAGCTCTCTACTTCATCACTCTTTCTTCCATTTTGTACATTTTGGATATGAAAATGATGCATATTTTACAAGTACATTGCATGGAATTTTGGCAGCATTTATTATATATTGCTTCTCATCTACAACACTTGCTATAATTCAATTCATCTCTCTTCTCTCACACAAACTATTTACTTCATTTCCAAATACGTAGTAATAATACTAATATATTGAATAAATTAATATTTTGGTTTGAGAGATGTAAATATTAATTTTAAATTTTGAAAGATGACAATGTTAAATTTAATCATTGAAAGATGCTATTTGTCTCAATTTATTAGTCGATGTGAATCTATATTTAGTTTTGACATAATTGAAAGAAAAATTTGCAATGACTAAATTGAGAGAAAAAAATTGTTTAATTAGGGTTTAAATTTGATCTTTTTATATTTAAGAATTAAATCTGGCATTTCTAATTTTTAAGGGGCTCAATTGAGACAAATTACATATTTTAAGGATCAAAATGTTAATTTATTGTAATATATTTTGTAAGATTCAGAATCCTATCAGAACAATGGCATATTATATAAAGTTGATAAATTTTAAGCCTGGTTTGATAATTGAAGGAGGTTTTATATATAAAGCTTAGAAGTGTACCAAAGTTTTTTTTTTTTGGTATTTTAGCCGTAAATTTATATCTTTGTCAATTTTATGTGTAGCTATTCAATCAAGGGTTTGGATTAAAAAAATTGAAAATAATAATTTTTGCAGGAAATAAAAAATTTTAAGGTTTTTTAAGTCGAATTTAATTAACAATTAAAAAAAATATCCAAACTTAAAGTATTCAAAATCATTTTCTTTATTTAGAAGAGTACTGGATGCTGCAAATTTATTGTCATCCAAATCGGATCTTGCTAAATTGAGTCAAAAGTGATTACTATTATGATGGTTAATTTTCTTTAATATTATCTGTTTGGTAATTGGTTAGGCCACGTGTGGCTTTTGCTTGGATGCTATTAAAGTTTAGTGGTATTGTATTACTGAAGTTCAGTACATCATTCTAATTATAGAGAGCTATTATTTATTATTATTAATATAAATTCACATTAATAATAACCCACCTTGAATGATCTATGGACCAATTGATTAGATAGATGTATTGAAGTTCAGTACTACCGTACCATTGAATATAAAAAAAGGACTTTTTTCTTTAATATGCAACGTAACCCAAAGGTTGTAGGTAGAATGAATGAAACTCCTAATATAGGCCTATGCCATTTGCATTTAGTGAGTTTTTCAAATAAAATTAAATATCCTTGACTGAGTTTGGATTTTATTTTCTAAAAATACGTATATTTTACAAATAATGATTATTTGTATTAATTCAAATTAATTGTACTTTAATTTTATGGGATCTTAGAAAAAAATAAAATATAATTTTTTATAAGCCAATTTTCTAGCTTACTTAGAAGAAATCCATATTTAATATGTGGGTAACTATAATTAATTAAAATTATATAGTTTATTTTATGCGTCGTGGTCTTCTACACAACTAAAAATATTGTGATTACCTAAGAAATAAAAGAAAATAGAATACACTCTCCTTAGCTTAAAATACAAATTAATTTTGTTTATATATATGTAACAGTTAATTTTTAATTGCACGCATTTTCTTGAACTTTTTATAGTTTTTACTAAACCCTTAACACCTGTCAAGCTTATTTGAAATATATTATTTATATGAACTTGATTCCCTAAAATCAGCACTCATTTTTAATTAGAATAGATTGAATGGATGTATAATTTTAATATTCTTAAGAGTAATTTAACCCGCAGAAAAAACTTTTAAGAAAAAAGTGAACATATTTTTCTTCTATCACTTCCAAACCAATCGAAATCAGAAAATGATTTCTGATCCAAAGTTGGCGCAGAAATATCGCAAATGAATGTCCAAATTATGTTATTTTGCGGTAGTCTGGCTAACTCTATCCATAATCTATGAAGTGACCCATAACAAATGCATCAGTTATTGAGAGAAGCAACAAAAAAAATTAGAAACAAGATCTTAAATTTTAGAAAGAAACAATATAATTATAAACGAGATGAGTTGTATAATATAATCAATATTGTTGGATATATTGGAGTCTTTGGGACTAAATATTCGTCTATGAAGGAGTCCAATCGGGTCGAGTGAAGATCCGTTGAAAAGCTCGCTGAGAAACAAACAAAACGACAACAAGATGATACTCATCGGAGGTCACACGAGCCCGCACTCGTGGCAAAGTGGGCTAGGTGATCATGATGGAAGCATGATATTTTGTTCATATTCCAAGTTCCACATTGCTTGCGTCAATGATGGGAGCTCTCTCATCCTCATATAAATAGGAGTGACTCCACATCGTTCTAGTTGCTCATTTCATGTGTTGGAAAGGGGGTTCCCGTTTGGAAAACCTCACTCAGTATAATTTTCTCTTTCTTCTTTCGCACATCAGTCATGCACATGCATGTGGCTCTACCTCTCGTAGGTAGAGTTCTCCGTTTGGTGCGACCCTTTTCGGAACTCATCGATTAGAGGTCAGCCTTGGTGGAGCAGAGGCACTAGCAAGATCCGAGATTTTAGCGATATGATGACGTTCAAGTTAGTAACTTTCGCATTGTTTTATATTTGCCTGGAGTCGGGTCGAATTATGGGATCCGAGCCTTCCCCTACAAATATACATGTCAATTTTTAATAGATGATCTTTATAGTAAATATATAAAAATTGCGCATAATTTTTATGTTACTCTAATTCAGTTTGGAAGCATATTTTAAGAAATATGACATGCTCTAACATTTCTTATTTTGATATCCCTTTTTGGCATCTCCTTATACGTGCAAGCATTGTTTTGCGGCTTTATATCTTAAATCCACGTGCCAAAAGAAAAAAACTCTACTACTTTAGAGTATGAATATTATATCTACCTTTTTAAATATATTTTCTCTTATATATCATATATTTTATTTTGTATTTTTTTAGTTATAAAATAACTAATTTAAAAGACTATTAATAAAAAAACTCAACATCCATATTGATATAGAATTACAAATTAGGAACCTGGAATTTTTGTTTTGACTGATAAACTTTAGAGTATAAATATATTTAGGGATTAATGTAAACAAAAAAAAAGGAAAGGGCCGAGGAAAGGAATAAAAATATTTAATTAAATTTATACAATTTTCTTAATTTAAATTAGTTTTGATTATTAGAAGTAATGAACGGAAAAGAGATCAGGGCAAAGAAGTTTTACGTTTAAATTTTTTATTGACACTTAAATAATATTGAGGAAAAGAATACGCCTGGATGAAAAGAAAAGAAAAAGTAATAAAATAAAAATTAAAAAAAATATTAACACACTAAAAGTTTTCTTCCATTCACTTTCTATTAATTAATTAATTTCTCTTTGTGGAAAACGTGGTTTAATAATTTTAATCTAGAGAGCTTAGAAAATAAGTTTGAGAGATGTGTATATTTGAGATTCCAAACTTATGGTGGTATGAGAAGAATGGATAATTCCGCAAGCCAAGGGTCTCAATCATGAAAATATTTGATTTTTTTTTTCATCTTCTTATTGTAAGCAAATTTTGAGAAAAATAATGTAAATTAAAATGTTAGTTTTAATTTTATTAAATATATAAATTCAATTACATTACTACAATTAATTAAACATAAAAGAGGGAATGCTTGATGCATGAATGAAGTCATGAATGACATGTGAAAGCATGGAAGAGGGTCATGCAAATGAGGCTTTTAATTTTTTTGGCCATAATGAGGCTTTTAATTTGATGAGATGTATGTATGAGTTGCATTATAAATATTTATTTATTTATTTATTTATTTATGAATTGAAGCAGAGAATTAGGCATCTTTTGGTGGCGTTCCTCTAAAGTTTGTTGCTATATCATAAACACACAACCTTTGGATAAAGGGGAAAAGGAAAAAGGTTTTGTGGGGAAAAGTTTGTTAACATATACTATTCAAAATATATAAAATTAAAGGGAATATAATGGTCTTAAGCACCTCATAAAGCCACTAAATAATAATAAAACTACTTTCTAAAGATTATTTTTTATTGCCAATATAGGTATATGGGGTGGAATTGAAAAGCTAGCATGATCAAAAAGTGGAGCAAATTCCCTTAAAAATCCAATTGGTATATTTATTTGGAACCTCGTTTCCTCCATACTTTTCCTTATTTTTTATTTTGGTTATAAATATTTACTATTAGATTGTATAATAATTAAATCTATGACGCCGTGTGAAAAAATTACTAGATATTAATTATTAAGTACATAAAAATTATTTGAACTTTACCTTAACGTTTTCGGTTGATCTGAGCAAAGTTAGTTTTAAGTATAATGTGACTTAAAAATCTCATGAATTTACTCTTCTTCATTGTTTTTTAAGGCAAAAACAATTCAATCCGGGGCTAATTAATTAAGATTTAGTAATTAATAGTTAGAAGTTTAAGATGCTATGCATATACTTGATGAGGCACCCTATATATGCATGGTTGAACTTTTATGAGAGGCATCTTAACTTGATTTAGCTTTTGTGGAGGTTTTGGCCATATATTATTAATATTGCAGCATTTATAAAGAAAGATGAGAATGGGTAGTACGTACATATATAATGACACAAATATACTATATATCCATATAATGTTCAATAAATTCTTAGAGCTTAGCTACATCTATATATATATCCTCCCAGTCCATGGCTATAACTATAAGCCAACAAAAAGAAAAAACATAGCAATATCAGGGAGGAAAAAAAAAGAAATTAATTAAAAGTAGGAAGGAAAATCAAAGTGAAAACGAAAAAATTTACAGTCTGACGTCTAGAGATATGATCATCACCTACACAATATTACTCTTTTCTTTGTTTTCTAATGTCAAAACATAAAAGGTCAAGTTAGGTTTTCTATAAGAGATATATGAGAACAGATTGATTCCATAATTTGGTATATATCTAACTTATCTATAAAATTCATCAGAATTTGATGTTTTTGGGTCCAGTTCCTATACCTAATAATTAATTATATTATCCCCTCCTTTAATTTTCAGCTTAATTAATTTTATTCAGATGTATGTGTATATACCTTCTCTAAAAGAAACGAACCGAAAAGAAAATACCTTAAGATATTTTCTTCTGTCATAATTTTTTTTTCTTCTGTCATAATTAAGATAAATAACCAATTTGAATTAGTATTATAATAGAATTAAATAACCAAAAAAGTACCAAATTGAATAGCTAAGCAATCACTGAAATAATGAGATATATATTTAATTTATATAGTTGGAATAGCGAATATGGATGATGTGTGTATATATATGTTTCGGGAACTGTTAAGGTTTCTTTATAATTGGCCTTACATTTTGGGATAACATGTACAGAAATGTGGTCCTACATATACAATACAAGTACTAAACCTTAAGGCTAGCTAAAGTCTAAATTAACCTCCTCCAAACACTAATTATAATAATGTTGCTACTATATCTTTCATTTGTTGTTTGGAATACACTATTATTTTTTACTATTTGAAATTTGGGTTTAATTAATTAATTAAGTCAAAGAAAAATATGACCATTGCTGGCCTCTGGATGACAGCTAATTAATATATCAGGAGAAAGATAACAATATTGGAATATATAATTAATTAGTTAGTTATAACTTATAAGCATCATCATAATCATCCTTTAATTTCTTTAATGAAAGCCCTCAATTTTTTCCAACCTTGACCTTCTGTTAGTCACCAAATTTGAATTAAAGAGCAAGTTGGTGAATGGTATTATATTGTCTGATACGAGCTAGGCCGGATATATATATATATAACTCATAATTTGGATGAATTTTTTATTGTAAAATACATATTTTGGGTGCAATGTAATATTTTCATATTGATCAATAGAGCTAGTATTATTCGGAACGGATAATTGGTACGTAAATCCTATTGTTTTGATAAAGAGGGCGGAAGAAGTGGTGGGTATATAGAGAAACCAAGAGACACATCAAATCTAACACATGTTGGAGACTTTTGGGGTTTAATTATCAGCTTTAATTTTTGTTGTGAAATCAATATATAAATGTTTGAATAATGTTTAAGAGATAGATATGGTCCGCTCTTCAATTAATAGATGTGTTTTAAGATTTGTACTATTTTTTTAAATAATTAAAAAATAATGAATCAAAACTAATTTTCGTGAATGAGATGAGAATAGGATGGTGAATATTTGATGATTAATAATATTTAAATAAATAAATATATAAAATGAAGTAATTTGGTTAGGGCGTTTGTGTGATGTGAAAGAATGGAGGGAGCAGAGAAAAGTAGTAATCTGGGGAGGGGACCCACCGGTCCATCACGAAACCAGCATGTGGACCCCACTCTTTGTGCGCCTTCCCTTCCCAATTCTCATTGGACCATTCTTAAATTACGATTTTCATTCATTCATTAAACTGTAATATAAGTCAAATATTTAAATATATATATATATGATTTTCTTTTACAATAAATTAATTTCGATACTTCTACACGACTCTAGTGCCGCGTTTGGTATATGGTTATGTGAGGAATTTCTTATTGTTTCAAGTTAAGGATGCATGTGTGTACTCTCCAACATGGTTATATGGTTACATTTCAGCTTTTATTTGATTCTCTACATTATGGGAGTGGTTAAACTCTCCAACATTACTTAATATAAAATGCCTAAATTATCCTTGTTTTTCTTATCAAACTACGTCAAAATTGTACCAAATATAAGACTATACCACGTCAACATTGTACCCTTCTTTTCTAAAAATGCAATTTTTTTAATTTTAATAATTATTTAATATAAAGCTGAATTATTGATCAATTTATATCACTTTTATTTTTTTACTAATAAAAAATATAATCTTAAATATTCTAATAAAGTAATAATTATTAATAAAATAACAATTATTTAGTAGCTGAGTATATAAAAAGTGGACCTTATTATTTAATGTGAAACATAGCAAGGAATCTTTAAATATAAAAGTCAATTGTCATGCCATAGTTAAGTGGAGTAGGACTACATATACAATGAAACCAATTTAAAATATATTACTTGAAGAAAATTAAATCAATACAATTTGTAATATTTGTAGTTTCTCTTCACATAATTTTCGGTATTTTTATTTTATCTTATATTTATTAATATATTATTTTAAAAACTAATATATATTATAATATATATGATCAGTATTTAAATTTGAAAATATATAATAGTTTTACTTCTTTAATTTCAACTATTAAAAAATGGAAAACAAATGGCTATACATGTTAATTATAACATTTTTTGGCCTGAATTTTTTTTATAACTTTAATACTTATTTTTTTTATAAAAAATAACTTTAAGACTAAAATGTACTGAGACCTTCTGAATTTTGAGCCATAAGTACATACACTCTTTGTGTTTTAAAATTTTATAGACAAATTCCTTGAACTTTCAATTTGGAGCACCTAGCACCTTCAGTCATACTTCTATCCACATTCAAGCATTATCTACCATGTAAGCACATTTTGTAAGGATATTTTAGCCGTTACATGCTATTTAAGCATATTTTATAAAGGTATTTTAATAATTATAATATTATTTTAGCTATTTTAGTCATTCAATTTTGAGCCGCTAAAAAATGAGATGATTAAATTATTCATACAAAATGTGTTTACATAGTAAATAACAGCTGAATGTGGACATAAGGGTGCTAAGTGCTCCAAATTCAAAATTCAAAAGATCTATATGCAAAATTTATAAACTCATAAAATGTATATACTTATGACACAAAACTTATAGGATCTTAAAAAAAAATACATTTTTTACAAAACTTATAAGTTTTAATTAAAATTGGAATCGAAATAGTCAATATCTGTGTAACATAACTTGACTTGTTAACCATTAACCCATTTATATTTTGTCAATATATAAACTTTTATCTTTATCTTAAACTTTGTCCATACTTCAATTTAGATAATAGGGATGTCCCAATTTACACAGTTTTTAAAAAGAAATTACCTCATAATAATGAGCCATATCATCAATTCATCACTAATTATTATTTATTATTATGAAATTATGATGTATTTTATCATTTTCATGGGTGGGAAGTGGGTCCCACATGGGTCCCACTCGTTTATCATGCTACTTGTTTTCTTGTTATTTGTCCCCACCCTACCGCCTCACACTTATCTGTCCGTCTACCTTTTTTTCTGGAACAAAACAAAATTAATTCAATTAACACAAAAATATAAAGGAAAAATTTAAAAATATTTTTTAACGGAAAAAGAAATACTTGTTTTATAGGTAAAAACAAAGGAATAGTTTTATTTAAAGGATGTATAATAATATATTTAAAACATTAAATTATTATAATACTTCAAATATAATTAATTCAACAAAATGATCTTACATGTTTATAATTATTATATTAAATTTTATTTGTATAAAAAAATATATTTTTAAATTGGCCAAAAAAATTTTATTGAAGAATATATTTAAATAAATAATCTGAAATTCTATTACTACATAGTTGACTATCATTACTAAAAAATAAGACTTATGTGCGTATTTCTGTTTCAACTTGTCATTTTCAGAATTAATTTTTTTTTTCTCTCATACTTTTTCTTTTTCTCTCCTTTCCATTCACTTTCACCGTCTCCCTCTATTTCTTCTTCTTATTTTTTTTTTTCTATTTCCTCCCTCTTCCACCATTCTATTTCCATCTCTCTTCACTCTTTCTCTCTCTTTCCTTCCCTAAAGCGTCTTCATCTCATGAAAACTCCAAAAATAAAAAGCTTTTTTCATGATTTCTCGGTCCAACCGATTCATCTCACCTGGTTTTCACATCGCTCAAAATATAAATATCTTTTTGTTAGCTTCTGTGGGCCCTGGGCCCCCACACACGCGTCACCGTCTCCTCCATCCAAATTACACGTGTCGGCCTCTCGACATCGCTAATCTCAGTTTGCGTCTTTGTCGTATACCCCACCTTCCTCCCTTGCACCCGCAGCCATTTACTCAGCCACCTCACGTTTATCGTCAACAACGTTTACAAACCAACCCCACAATGACCAAAACACCCTTCCCTTACGACACGTCATTCGGTGAGTGGACAGTTTAAAGACTTACAATGGACCCGATCGTAGGCGATCATCTTGTGGTTCTTGCACCCATATAAAGAGATTGGCCTTATAACTCTCTGCGTAATTATACATATTTTTCTTCTCACTCTCTCTAACATGGTCTTCTCCGATAGCCACAGCCACAAAAACCTCAAAGCTTGGAACTTTATTACTCAGTACTGAAAGTTTGTTTGTTTTTTTTCTTGTTTCCAATTGAACGATGGAAAGCACGGAATCGTCGACCGGTTCGCAACAGCCGAACCTGCCGCCGGGTTTCCGGTTCCACCCGACCGACGAGGAGCTCGTTGTTCACTACCTCAAGAAGAAGGCCTCGTCTTCTCCTCTTCCCGTCGCCATCATCGCCGAGGTCGATCTCTACAAGTTCGACCCTTGGGAACTCCCAGGTACGTACGACGTAAATTCACTCAAAGATTGAAACTTTATAGGCAGAATTAGAATATAATTGTAGAAACTGAGATGGGTTTGGGTTTGGGTTTGGGATTGTGCAGCTAAGGCAGCGTTTGGGGAGCAAGAGTGGTACTTCTTTAGCCCAAGGGATAGGAAGTACCCAAACGGAGCAAGGCCAAACAGGGCAGCGACATCTGGGTATTGGAAGGCAACGGGGACTGATAAGCCTGTGTTGACATGTGGTGGGACCCAGAAAGTTGGTGTGAAGAAAGCTTTGGTTTTCTATGGAGGAAAGCCACCCAGAGGAATCAAAACCAATTGGATCATGCATGAATATAGGCTCGCTGATAATAAGCCCAACAATAAACCTCCTGGCTGTGACTTGCCCAACAAGAAAAATTCCCTCCGCGTAAGTACACACACTCTGTTTCTATCAAATAATAAAACACGTATGATATGTTGGTTGGCGTCGCCTGATTCATATATATACATTTTTTTTTTAAATATGTATAGTTGGATGATTGGGTTTTGTGCCGAATCTACAAGAAGAATAACACACAGAGATCAGGGATGGATCACGAGGAGTCATCAATGGAAGATATGATGGGAGGAATTAGCGTTGCTCCATCGATCAACGTAGGGCAGATGAACGCAAGGTTTCATCTTTCTAAAATGTCCACCACTTATGGCGGCGGTTCCAGTTCGCTGTTGCTAGACAATAGCAACGACGTCGTGGTACACAACAACTTGTTGGAAGGTAGTATGAACAATAATAGCAACGGTATTGGGATGGGCGTTGCGTCAGTTTCGGAGCTTCCTTTTGTCACAACTATGTCTATGGGTGGAACCACAATTGCGAATTCTTCCCCGGCTCCGTCGAAACGGACGCTATCTTCGCTGTATTGGAACGTGGAGGATGATTTGGGTGGTGCTGGAACTTCATCCAACAATAAGAGACTCAGTTTGGAAAATAATAATAATAATAATAATGATGATGATGATAATAACTGTGGTGGCGGTGGTTCTACTGCTGCTACAACTACTTCTATTGCATCTCTGCTTAATCAGTTCCCTCAAACCCCTAATTCAATGGTAGGATCTTTGGGAGATGGGCTCTTTCGTGCACAGTATCAAATACCAGGAATGCCTTGGTATGCTTAGAGAAAAGCAAAGAAAGAAAGAGGTTGAAGCTGATGATATGATAATATTGATGGTATAACAATTTTATATATATATATATATGATCTCCAGCAAATTAATTAATTAATTAGATTGTAAAGATATTTGATGATGAATTAGGTAATTGATATTGGGGATACTGAGATTTTGGTTATTTAGGATGAATCTGGAAGGAATTTAGCTAGAGAGAGATCACTAATTATAATCAGTTGATGATCTGATGGGCATCTCGAAGATTGATTATTTTGATGATGATGATGATGATGATGATCTCTTCAACCATTGGAGGTGTAGCTGGAAGGAGTAATGCATTATATATATAAGGTGAGGTCATGGATATATAATATATTTGTAGCTAAACTTATATATAGCTTTATGCAAATTACATATACATATTTGGTTGTTTTGTTGATATATATGTAAAGAAAAATAGTTCATTAGAGAAAGCAGGTTTGATGGGAAAAAAATGAGTTGTTAAATATATATATTTGCTTTAGGTTATATTATATAGTTAAACTTGTATAGAGATATATATACTGTAGAATTTTATTGAAGCAAAAATCTTAATGAGCTAGAACTTGTAAACATTCATATATACATTCTCTCTCTCTCTCTCTCTCATATATATATATATATATAAACTATATATGCAGTATTTATTTGTTTGTTATGAAATACTTTTCTTCAGTACTTTCACACTTTTCCTTATAACATTTTCATGTTGTTTAATCTTGTATATATACCCTCGTCTTTCAAAATAAACATTTCTTTTTTCTCATATATAACTTGTATCAATTCTACATTTTTAAGTTGTAAAATTAATTTTGCTTTGTTTCTGATATTGCATCTGGATTAACAAAATGCAATATAATAAAATATTAATTAATTAACCATGCGAACTATATATATTTTCAATCATTATATCTTATGTAAATGTCTTACTATGCTTGAGCTAGTAATACAGATAAATTAAAGTTGTCATATATTTCCGAGTATAATCGTTAAAGATTTGAGGTTTGTCATGTCATGGTTTTGGTTCTAAAAATATTTTGACTCTTACTATATTATAGAATTCTCATTAATTAATTAATTACTATTCCAATACAGCCAACTATATATAAACTTAACAAAGATAGGTTAATTAGTAGCTTCATCTGGCGTTAGTGTGAGTGACACAGTACTTCACCGTATAACCTAATGAGAGTGACATGAAGCTAGCTAGCAATGTGTAGATCACTATTTTTTAAAGGGAGGCTTCAAAAAGTAGAAATATATGAAAATGAAGTTTTGTGATCTTCATTATTATCATTTTAAAAAGATTCTGATCGACAAGAGGAGAACAGCTCAAACAAAACAGGTTATTGTAGTTTTTTTTTGTTAAAAAAAAAAAATCAAAATATGCCATTCAATATTTAATATTTCATGGTAAGAAAGGAAAGCTCAAGTACGTTTTTTTATTAGTTCATATATATTTTCTTAAAAAAAAATCTTTATTTCATAGTTTCTAATTCTTGATTTTTTTTTTGGGATTGTATTAGTTATATATATACTTAATTAAGCCTCTTAAAATATTTAATTTGTTTTCAGGTCCTTCTGTTTAAGTGTATTAATGTGACCAAATTAATTAAAGCCTATATATTAAGGTCTTAGTAAGTGAAAGTTATCATTTTACAAACACTATAAAGAACTTATAATTCTTTTTCAGCCCATGTATAAAGAAATTAAAAATGTATAATTAATTAAATATAATTAAGGTGATAAATAATTATTGATTTAATTAGATTTTAATCTGAAAAGGTTATGAAGATATTTGAGGTATAGCAAGCATGGGTGTCACTTTCTATTGTGGGGTTGAAGATAAGACATGGTTAATAAGTATATTCCACAAGCTTAATTGAGAGGTTAAGCAAATAGACAACAGAGTCTACCTCATACACTAGCTAGCTATAGCTATCTTTTTTTCTTTCTAGTTGATTTTGAATTAGGGACCATTTAATTTTCTTGCTATCATCTTAAAGGAATCAATGCATCATTATCCTAAAACCACACAAATTAAATACCTCTTTAATTGCATTCCCTTATGAGGAAACAATACAAATCAACTTTATAAAATATAGCATCATTTTGTGTTTTATTTTGGAATAGATATCATAACGATGAAATGCACTATTATTGCTATTCATATCCTTTTTGTTGTGCTTGATGCTTTCGTATATATAGTATAAAACTCTATCAATTCTCATATATGAATTATTCAAATATATAAAAAGCAAAATGTTACACCCACATAACCTACCTCCTCTGTAATTTGTGCTTAATTAAAGTGGGTTACTGCTAGGCACATCATGATCATGATCATGAAATTTATATTCATGCACTCACATATAATACTTTTAGGGGAAAATTACAATTTAGGAGAATTTAATTGCAAATTAATCATTCCAATTTTGCCTATATATATATAAGTAATTCGATTTTCTGGTCTTTCGATTGCTTTAAATTATTTACTGTCCACATTAGAGATTAAATCTTACTTTGACTATTCAATGAATTATTACACCATTTTCTTAAAAGATAAGAAAACTTTATAATTTTTATTTAAGGGAAAGTACACTTTATCCTCCTTAATTATGCCTATATTATACATTATCCATCTAAATTTTTATTTATAACATATCACCCCCTTAAACTAATAGAAAAATTGAAACCGTCAACTATACATTTGAAATTAATAGAACTTGATTTTCTCTTGCCAAATTTTTCTTGAACATGGGAGATTAATCTCAATCTCTAAACACAACAATAAAGAACCCAATACATAAATGCACAGATGTAAAATACTGTAGAGTAAAGTAGTGTAGAATAAAAGAAAGTACTGTAGATAAAAGTGAGGAGAGAGAAAAAATATAATAAAAAGTGTGTTTGATATGTATAAAATATGATGTAAAGTTTTTTTTAGAATCGTGAAACACCACGATTTCACTGTTTGGATTTTACACCAAACATACCCTAAGAATTTGGTTAAGTTATGCTTTTTGTTGGATCTAGAAGAAAATAAATAAATTTTTGGCGAAAATCTACAAGAATTTAGTTACAACGTAACGTGAAGGGTGGTGAAAGAACCAGTATACATTCCTCTATACATTTTAGAATTCACAATAAAGAAACCCAAAAGTTTTCTTTCGAGTATCTCAACAACACCTTCTATAAATTAATTAACAGTTTCTGTATTGCAGTACTATATATTCACTCCTCTATAATCTATATATAATGTGATCATGGGAGGTGGGAAGTTGCATTGCTGTGCCGTCATTTTGGTTAATCTCCCTTGTTGAATCAAGAAAAGGAAAATTCACGCTCTATTAATTTTAATTGTATAGTTAATAGTTTCAATTTTTTTAATAGTTTAAAGGGATAATGTCTTACAAACCAAAGTTTAAGTGGGTGATGTGTAATATAGCCATAGGATAAAGTGTACTTTCTTCTTTTATTTATTTTGATTAAAATAATTTTATATTTTTATTGATATTAATTAAATACTATGTATTTGTTTAATTTAAAATAAAATAACTTAAATATTTTTAACTTGTCAAAATAAATAATAATAATAATAAATATATATTTTTAACATTTATAATTTTCTAAAAAAATTAATGATGCTATTAAGAATATTTCATTTAAAATATGTGGAATTATAAGTTTTTTAATCTTTTGAAAGAGGGGAGTATTATATATTTTCTCAAAAATAAAATGGAAGAAAGTATATATGAAGAGAAGGGAGTGCAATTAATTATTTACTCTTTGAAAATATCATTGGACAAAAACTTATGTACTGTTATTTATATGTTTTTGGTAAGGTTACCCAATTAAAAAGAGACATGTGTCAGTTTTGAGAAGAAAATTGACACATGTCACTTTTTAATTAAAGTAACCTTACCAAAATCATGTAAGCAACAGCATATAAGTTTTTTCCAATATCACTCCCATTGTTTCGTACCCCCATTTGGCCATTTTGCTCGTAAATATGTTCATCTTCTTTACCAAAATTTCTTTCGTCTCATCCAAAACAAAATTATATCCGTCCATTTTTGTACTATAATAAAGAATTAATTATTAAGGAGGGCGTTTGGTATGGTGTTATATTGAGAGTGTCATCTAAAATAACATGTTATATTGAATGTCAATATTAAATGACCCCGTTTGTTATCATGTGATAACACAGTATTCGTAATTATTATTAATTAAAACATTCAAAATATTTTTTTTGAGTATTCATAATTATTTAAAACTTTTGTTGGTTAGTTAAATAAATGTTATTTTTAGTTATATTAAACTTTTTTTATGGGGTTAAATTAAACTATTTTAATTATTTAAAATATTTTGTTGTTTATGTTGATTAGTCTTATTTTTAATTTAGCGTTACAATATGGAATTTTGACAATAATTATAGAATAAATATAATAGTTAATTTACTTAAATTTAGAAGATACAAAAATAAATAAGATGGTATATTAGATGGCACTATTTTATACCAAATGCTTGCATATTATATTATTATTATGTTAAACACTATACCGAATATGAGTGTCAAAGATAACATGATATCTGAGATGACACGCTTTTATACCATGATATTTAAAATACCATATTATATGAGATCACACAATACCAAACACCCCTAAGACTAATTGAATGTTAAATATGCCATTTGATCCCCTTGTGCTTAACTGTTAAATTATTATTTAATCATCATGTGCATAGATTTTTTTTTTGTTCAGAGTTTAACAAATCTAATGACATAAATATTGAAACAATATAAAAATAATTCTACATGGTTGAAATCTATTTCGATAATAACGTTTAAATTAAAGTTTCCGTTTTATATAATATAGCTTGTGGTTAATCATTTTATTTATCTCTATCATCTGACTGAAGCCTTCATCTTGAGGTCTGGACAAAAGCTGAATAAAATTTTTTAGAGAACGAGCGGTTTTGATGATGAGGATTAAATAGATCATGTGTAGATGTATTTCTTTTGTTGTATTTTATAAGTTGAATCTTCTTTTTCCTTGATCAATCTTCTAGAGTACATATATATGTTGTCTTGTGTGGAAAGGTAAAAATGGAGGAAAATTAAAGAAAGAGAATAAGACTAAAACGTGGTCGTTGTTTGTATACCTTGAAATAATTAAGGATATTAAGATTGACATCTTGTATATGATTGAAAGAGGTATAAAATAGATTGAATTGTAAGATGGGATCAAAGATTGTAAGATTTTATTATTTTTTAATATAAAATCTTTTTTAAAAGTATAAATTTATTCAAAGATAATCCTACTTTCATAAATTATGTTGAGATATATTGAGTAATTTACATTAAAACAACTTCTACAAAACAATTATTTTTTATTAATGTGAACTACTAATATAATATTTGAATATTTTCTTTAAAAATAGCAAATTTTTAATATAAGACCGGGATCAATTTCTATGAATAAAATTATAAAACTATAAGATCTTATTTGTTAAATCGAGATCCTAACTACTTGTTGAAATTAAAATCTCCAGGAACATTAAGAAATGGAAGGATTCTGTATTAACTTTTATTAATAATGTTTCTGTTCATTGATTTAATACTCTTTTAATTTAATAAAAACTTGTCATTTAATTTTGAGGCAAAATACTATTTAGTCTCTGAATTGTTGGTCAAACTACTGTTTAGTCCCCAAATTTATTAAAAATCCTATTTAATCTCCGAAATGTTTAACTATGTCAACTATTTAGCCCCTAAATTTGTAACTGTGTCAACTATTTAGTGTCCAAACTTGGCAAAAATACTATTTAATCACTGAATTTGCAACTCTGTCAACTATTTAATCTCGTGATTGTTATCCGTTATAGTTGACGGAGTTGCAAATTCAGTGATTAAAGAGTATTTTTGCCAAGTTTGGGCACTAAATAGTTGACACAGTTACAAATTCAGGGACTAAATAGTATTTTGTCAAATTTGAGGACTAAATAGTTGACATAATTAAACATTTTGGGGACTAAATAGTATTCTTAATAAATTCAGAGACTAAATAATAATTTGACAAACAATTCAGGGACTAAATAGTATTTTGTCCGTTTAATTTTTGTCCCTCCCTTGCCCCCTTTTAGTTCATTCATCTTTCTTAGTTTTGAAAGAGAGAAGCTACTATTTCACTCCCATTACATTAGTAAGTGATTAACGTCTTCAAATTCCATAACAGATCTGACTCTTGAAATTTGTATCTGAAGAAAAAGGAAAAGATATCCAAAATTTTAGCCAACAAGGAGAAACTAAAAGGGTAACAAAATACCCACTCGCTGTACATCCAACTTCTGTTGGGAGTACAACACAATTTACCTACAAATCAACGTAATTTCAGTCACCACAACACTTTGATTCACAATTCCTTCTTAATTAGTTAAGTTATTTTTACCAAATAACCAAGACATGTTGAATATGTGTATCTAGAAGCCTAAAATATATGTCCACTTAAGAAGGAGGGCCAGTCCAAGCAAAGAGCCCACAACCACAACTTGCGAAACGTAACTATGACTAATAAGGCTTCGCTGTAATCCATACTTATCTTGTATCATCCTCACAAGTAATAACTTAAAATTCGCGTGTCATTTACTTAACATTCCACGCTACCTCCCATTCCCAATCAATTCTGGTCAATTATCCGTGTTTCCTCACTCTTACAATTTGGTCAAAAAATCCCTTCCCTTTTTTCCTTCAACCCTTCTTCCTTCTTCCTTCTCCCTTCTCCCCCAACTCTCTCAATTCCTCTTCATATAACTTTCACCTTTTCTTATCCCAAACCAAAAACCACACCTTTTCACCAAATTCATTCCTTCTGCGCTTGTACAGTACAGAAATGTTGGCCACACTTGAGCCCCAAAACCCACACCTTTCTTCAACCTTTTCCTTCGCCGGATGCAAAATGGAAGACCTCAATCTTGGTCCCAAAACTCGTCACGTCTCGTATCGGTCTAGGATCAGGACCAGGACTCGCCAGCCCGCCTGCACGTGCGCCAACCGCCCCGGTTCGGCCCGCTGCGCCCGGCACGGCTACGTGGTGCCGGAGAAGAGGTTGAAGAGGCGGCCGGGGAGGCAGGAAATCTTGCAGAGGGCGTTAACGCCGCCGCCGCCGCCGCGGCCCTTGGCGCTCAGGTGGTTGAATTTCCGGCCAACTCCTAGCAGGCTCTCTGTTATGTCCATGGCTTAGTTCTTTTGATTAGAGATCTTGTTTGTACAACATAGTTTGCTTAAATTGAAATTAGATTTATATATATATTCTTTTTGTTCATCTCACTTGTTCAATAATAACATACAAGTTAGAATTTGTTATGCCTCTGAGCAACTCTTCTAGTTTTGATGCCTCTTTTGTTTACAAATTTATGATTCCTCCTCTTCCTATATTTATAGCTAAGATCTGCATTAATTTTAAGACGGGCATCATGATTTCTATTCCTCAAGTGGGATTCCTTAGAATCTCTTCTCCTACCATAAGAAAATGACATACTCACATCTTTTGGTCCTACACCATAGTATGAAATGCTTTCGTCTCTATAATCTTGTTCACTTGTAGTGTAAAACTTTCTCCTCCTTTTGATTAATCTTGTGAAACAATACTCCCATAGGTGGAACCAACATGAGAAGCATGTACATATGCCCAGTTTATATGACAGGTAAAAGAATAACACAACTGCAAAATGAGAGAAAAATAAATACTTAATGTTTTTTTTTTGCCACTTTTGAAATCATAGGACAGTTAGAAAAAAAAAAAGTACTCACCGATGTAAAGCAGAAGGAACACCAAGGTGAGCCTCAGCAAATTTGCAATGCAAAAATTTTCAACATAGCACATGAAATCCCATGTTGGTCCGCACAGTGAACTGAAAGATATCCCAATTTTCAACTTTTTTGTAGATTGAACTGAGATATAGACACAAAGTACAACATTGATAATTATGCTTGGCTTGTACGATGTGATAAAATGAATATTGGTGTTACCTGCAAGACTTGCCAGAAAGGAAATCAATTGGAGAGCTAAAAAGTTTGGCCACAACTTTTGCAAGAGCAGAAGCAAATGATTCCACGATGTTGGCCATCAAATTGAATAATAAGTTGAATAAAGTAGAGAAATTTGTATGATATATTCAGGAACAGATTTGGTTCGCCTTCCTATAACTTGGGTGAATGAAAAAGAGAAGGGGTTGGTATTGAATGCAAAGCCGAATTTCGAATGAAAAATAAAAAAGCTATCTACCCTAAAAACAAAGCGCTGAATAGAGAAATGAAGCCGAATGTGTGAGTTTACCTTGAAAGGAGAAATCTTGCCTTCCCTTCCCTGGACGTCACAGTGCAGGTTGTGTAACGACATCTTCATTCTGTCTCAACATGTGCGTTTTGCGTTGAACCTCCTGATTCCCTTTTCAGCATTCAAAACTCAAAACTCAAAACAGAATGTCGGTTGACCAAACCACGTCATGCCTCACGGAGGTTAACCGTTTTTCTTTCCCTCTCTTTTTTTTGTTTTTAATGGATTGAGGCCACAAGAGCCCATTGGGCTAATTGGGTTTATAACTAACAACAAGGCTCATGGGCCTTCATTGCAAATTCTTCCAACTTCCTCCAATCAAATACGCCTATTCCATTCCCATCTCATCCATAAAGCACTTGTCTCACTCTAGCCACTTTTCCTTTCCTTCTTCATTCATTAATCATTACACAACCCTTTCCTAATTTTAATATATTTTTTTAATCAATTTAATAAGTCAGGTTTTTAATGCTCGTGGTAGTTTTGTTTAGAGATATTTCTGATTTCAATATATTTTTTGTGAAAGATTTTGTCCTAATTATTAGATCTAAATTAATGGAGAAGTCTATGACATCTATATTTGTGAAGAATACAACTTTTTTGATACGCAAGAAATTAATGTATTGTAATGGTAAACATTTTGTTGGCAATATCAAGGTTGGTAAAGATTTCTATCTAAAGTTATCTTACATATAGGATCAGTTGTGTTTTCATTTCACTTTTTTAGCTCAACAATTTTTACAAATTATGGGTTGGAGTTATCTGAACAATTTAATTTAGCTTGATTTTAAAAAAAAAATAAAAGCTAAAGCTACCTAACTAAAGATTTGATATTTGTCTTTTTTTTTAAGGAAAAAAATAGTTCTTAAAAGATACAGTATGTTGTAATTTAGTCCTGAAAGATAAAAATATCAAATTTAATCACAAAAAAATATAATTTATCTCAATTTAATTTTTAAAATATGTACATCGAATACATTTGATATTTTTTTTAAGGATTAAATTGAAATATATTGAATATTTTAATGATTAAAATGCGTAAAAAAAAATTTATTTTCACCTTCCGGTATCGTCCAAAACGTCCCGTTGATTTCATTATGCTTTGGAGCCCATTACTATAGGAGTGGCACCTACTACCGGCAAAAAGGGCCAAAATTTGCTTCAGTTTCTTTTATGCCATAAGTCATAACGTGAACTCACAGAAATATCTTTGAAAAATCTAAAACTCAAAGCCTCATTGGTTGATTAGACGTGACTTGGCAGGTACACATGCTGCCTCACTATCTTATCCTCACAATATTGAAAGCTACGTTTCACTATATAAGTTGCATTTCTAAGCTCTCCCTTTTGCTCCATCCTTGTATCATTCATTAATAATAATGGCTCTTCAGGCTGCTTCTTTGCTTCCTCCTGCTTTCTCCTCTATTACTAAAGAGGTATGCTTTCATCTTCCCACAAAATAACTAAGTACAGCTTCTAGAATTGGAGTTTTAAGAAATGCCATTTTCATTTGCAGGGAAAATATAATGTATCAGTCAAGGACTCCACCTTATTCGGACTCTCATTTTCAGACCATCTTAAAGCTCACTTCACCACTTCTGCATTAACATGCAAGGTATATGAATATAACTTTGAAGAAGATGGGTTTTCTTTCATTATTTTCAGCTTTTTATAAAGTGACATATATTTTTGGTGTATCAGAGGGGATACTCAAAGGAAATGGGCCTCGTGAGGGCCCAGCAGACAATGGAAACTACAACTCCAGTAGTGATGAAGGGCACAAGAGAAGGCAAGAAGACCCTTAGGAAGGGCAGCGTGATAATCACAGGGGCCTCCTCTGGGTTAGGACTAGCCACAGCTAAGTCTCTAGCTGAGACAGGAAAATGGCACATCATTATGGCTTGTAGGGACTTCCTCAAAGCAGAAAGAGCTGCAAAATCTGCAGGCATTGCAAAGGAAAACTACACCATCATGCATTTAGACCTTGCTTCTCTTGAAAGTGTCCATCAATTTGTAGATAACTTCAGAAGATCAGGGAGGCCACTGGATGTACTAGTCTGCAACGCCGCCGTTTACCTCCCTACTGCTAACCAACCTACCTTCACAGCTGAAGGATTCGAACTCAGTGTTGGAACAAACCATTTAGGCCATTTTCTTCTCTCAAGGTTGCTCATTGAGGATCTCAAAAACTCTGATTACCCTTCAAAGAGATTGATCATTGTTGGTTCCATCACAGGGAATACTAACACATTGGCTGGGAATGTGCCTCCCAAGGCTAACCTTGGTGACCTGAGAGGGCTAGCTGGAGGGTTGAATGGGCTGAACAGTTCAGCCATGATTGATGGTGGAGAGTTTGATGGTGCAAAGGCATATAAGGATAGTAAAGTTTGTAATATGCTGATAATGCAAGAGTTTCATAGGAGGTATCATGAGGAAACTGGGATTACCTTTGCTTCGCTTTACCCTGGTTGTATTGCAACCACAGGCTTGTTCAGAGAGCACATTCCCTTGTTCAGACTTCTCTTCCCTCCTTTCCAAAGGTTCATCACCAAAGGCTATGTCTCTGAACATGAAGCAGGACACAGACTTGCCCAGGTAAATAATGAAATGAAACTTCTTCTCACAAATTCCTTATGTAAAATGTTGGCTTGTTTGACTTGTTTCTCACGGATCAAGTACTGTTTGGTTTTTTATTTAGGTTGTCAGTGAACCAAGCCTAACCAAATCTGGCGTTTACTGGAGCTGGAATAAGAACTCTTCTTCATTTGAGAACCGATTATCCCAAGAGGCTAGTGATGCAGACAAGGCTCGTAAGGTGTGGGAGATCAGTGAGAAACTGGTTGGTTTGGCCTAAGTTTGACTGAGCCTTCACCATTCAGATCAAGATGAAGACTCTGTCTTTTGAGTGCAGTAGGAACTGTTTTGGTAGCTAACAACTCAGTTTTGTCTATTGTATCTTATTTGTAATAAAACTTGCATATTTTGTTCTTTCATTTTTTATCTCATAATGAATAACTTTGACAGCAGAAACTCCATAGTTAAACCATTAATCTAATATTTTACATCTGGTTATTCAGAAGGATACATGAAAACACAAACAGAAAACAAGTGGGGAATTTTAAGGGAAAGGTGGTAACTAACTACAGCACAACACTAGTTCTTAGTTTACAATTGAAGTTTGAGTTTTCAGTTTTGATCCCAATCCATCCAATTAGCTGCACTTCCCACACGAGGAATGCTATTGACCCTTGTGTACTTATCAACCTTGAAGTTGGCCCCACACATGGCCCCTTCACTGTCTATTCTTGGCATTGCCTTCACCTTGTTCATCGGATGCTCAAAGCTCATCAAACCTCCTTCACTGTGAAACATGAATCCTGCATATATATACATATAAAGTTTTTAACTTTCACTCTTGTATCACAAAACTAAATAAGCTTACAGCAAGATTTCATCTTTAAATTTTACCTGTTGGAAAGGGAGCGAAAGATTTGGCACAACCTTCTTTGATTACTTCAAGATCATCAGAGATCACCACAGATCCATCAGCAGCAATACCCCAATACAACTTCACTCCACCATCAGAACCCTGCATAACCAAATTCAATCATTGACACATTTTGTCGAACATGTAAGCTTCATTACTCATGACCTGCTTGATCTATACTTACCAGTGCGGCGAATACACTGCCAATCTTGCTATCATACACAACGAAGGCAAAGCTACCTTCTAGATCCTTCACAACCTGATCTGCAGGGTAAGGACCACGATCACGAAGAGTCTTGTAAGCTTCAATCACAAACATGGCCTCGTTGGAACCCTTGGACAAACCATATTGCTTGTTCAGAGAACACAAATTGTTCAAGCTTCCCAAGAAGATGCAGTATATGTCATCAGCCCCACAAAACAACCTGCCAGTGCCACAAATCAAATGGGTTTTCTTTTCTTGACAGAAAATTAACAGAGAAGAGATAAAAATTGCATCTTGAATGAATATACCTCTGGTGAAGAGAGGATTGCACGTGAGGACGAACATAAGCAAGAACAGCAGCATCACCAAAGTTAACAGAACAAGTGTTGTCTGGATTATGAGAAAGAAAGTGAGAGATAGTTTCTTGAGGAAGCTTAGGTTTCTTAGAACCTTTGTAAGAAGCAGGACTGTTGAGTTCTTCTGGAGGGTGAGCACAAGCTTTGTGGAATATGGCCAACATTTTGATTCTTTTCTTTCAGTTTCACTCACAAATCACAATCTCTAGTAAAAATGACGAAGGTAAGAGATGATAAAATGGAAGAGAGGGGAGGGGTGTAAATGAAGGATTGGTGTGGTATTTAAATTGGAATTTTAGAATTAAAAAAATAAAATGGGTACAGAAAGAAGAAAAAATATTTGTTTAACCGGGTGAGTCTATGATGTAACTTGTTGTATCAATGTAATGTAATTTCAGTCAATATTATTGTGACATATGAGAAATTACATTGTATTTCAAGTCATATTACCCACATGTCACAATTCTATTGGCCAAAATTATATTGTATGGATGCAACAAATTGCATCATATCTAATTGTGGGCGTGGATCCAAGGGAGATAGATGGATAAGGTTGTCAAATTTCAAGGTATTCTGCTTTATCTTCTTCTCTCAACATGACATGATGTTGTTTGTTTGTTTATTAGTGGATCAGAAGTTTTGGGTCCACTTTGTCATTCTCAGTTTGATGCATCCTATTTGGTATTACCATGGGAGCAGCTTCCCTTGTTTGGAGACCAAACTCAATTAGAGTCATCTTCATGTATGTAAGCAATGACTAAGGATTAGGTTAGAGATTACATTTGATTTTATTCTTCTTTTTTTAGGTTAAGTTTTTTAAAATTATACTTTAACTCTCTCTTTTTAGCGAATTTAAAATTTAAAGTCTAGACTCTAGACTTAGACACATTACGTGATCTTTACGGGACACCTAAATCCAACACTTAAAAATCTATTAAGGGCTCCAAAGACTTTATATATATAGTGTGTGTGTGTGTGTTTAGATATATACTGTAGCCAAAGTTTTTGGACATGATGCATGACACTATTTTTTTGTGATATCTGATTAGAAAATTATGAGATGTATATATATCAGCATATAACTATTATCCTTGTTAAGTTTTATAGTAATTAAATATGGCATTTTTTAATATATGTTATAATTTATACAAGGAATTTATTAAAATATTTTATACGCATTCACGATTAGATGATCTCATTTTCCATTCTTTTCATGTTTCAATGAATTAACGCAATTAATTTGTTAATAAATTGTATGCTTCTTTTCCACTTTTTTTCTTTGAAAAGGAATGCAATTGCGTATGGTAATGGGCTCAATACATACATAGAGTCTTTCAAGTTTAGATGGACATGATTACATAGCTTTTTATTAACAATTAAATATTTAAATGTACGACATAATTAATAATATTCTTAAATTGTTAATAATATATGCTTAATATATACTGGTTATTAATATTTTAAAAGAAATTATTGATTATATACCAATTTAACTATTTTTAATGCATACGACTTTGTTTGGTGAGGGTTTTTATCCATTTTTTCAATCATAGACACACATCTGGTAATTGATTGTGACATTATGGTATTAAAATGATTATAGAATATAATTCAGTGTGTTGCGCTCATAGTGAATTAAAACAACTGGTCAAAAAGGTGGGAGAAATCATTTGGATTTGATTTAGGAAGCATTCTATGGATAACTTATGAATTGTATCATGTTATTTATATACAAATTACTAATATCTATTTAATTATTTACTATTTAAATTAAAATGTGTATATAATAAATAAAATAAAAATAAAATTATTAATCAATACATAAATGATATATTATATATACTTTACCCTTAAATAAATGACCAATTAAAAAAAAAACAGTCACTACTACCTACAATAAATACCATTTCTGCCAGTCTGCCACTTCTCTAACTGACAAAAAAGTCATACACCCACTGTTTTTTCAACTGAAACTGTGGGTGCGAATATATGATATTTTTTATTAAATTAAATTGAAATTCATCTATTTCTCTCAATTATTTTTTTTCGTAAACAGTGAACTTAGAATTAAATTAAAATAAGGGTCCAACAATTACAAACAATCTTAGGGTATGTTTGGTACAAACACCAAACAGTAAAATCCTGGTATTTCACGATTCCCAAAAAAAATTTTACATCATATTTTATACATACCAAACACACTTTTTATCATACTTTTTCTCTTTCCTAATTTTTCTCTCTATCTCTCTCCTCACTTTTCTCTACAGTACTTTCTTTTACTCTACAGTACTTTACTCTACAGTACTTTCTTTACAGTACTTTACATCTGTGCATCTATACCAAGCGTACCCTTAGCCTATGTTGGCTCTACGAGGGGTCTCTACCCCTAAACAATTTGTCAAAAGGAGAGGGTACAAAGCAGGGAGAACATGCTGAATAGAGATTAAGTTATATATAGTAGAAGTAGTTTTTATTGACAAAAAATCAGCACAATAGTTCTCTTCTCTATGCACATGTTGAAAAAGCATCTTGTCAAATCTACATAGGATAGACCTGCATTTGCGAATTAATGTAGAAAGATGGTGATTAGCATCATGATTTGAGGCTCAATTAAATTTATTTAAATATTATTTTTCACATAACATTTTTGGGCAGAAAACTCTGTAAAACTAATTGATGTCTAAAATGACATAAACTTAGTTAATAATTTGATTTTCAAATTAAAATGACTTAAGTTTAAGTAAATATTTGCTTTTTTGTCTTTTGCCAATAGTAAATATTTGCTTAAATGACACTAAAAAATTGTCATCAAAACAAATACCGATTATGAGGTATTGACCACACACCTAATGATTGCAGACTATATGGTTGATCATCAACTCAACTCATCCTTATCTTCACTCTCTACTTCATTGGCTTCATTTCCACATTAATAAAAAGCCTTTGCGCTTTACATAATGCTTCTATCATTCTATGTATTTACAGTATATTATACCTTTTTTTTTACTTTGGAAATCATTTAAATTATATATTATATATTTTTAATGAGAAAAACTTTATCTTGTTCTATTTTAATTTAATGAAATTATCTTCATACTTTATTTATATAATAAAATGTAATTAACTGATAAAAAATGTTTTTGTTTTTTTAAATGTTGTTTAAAATATCAAAACAAATGAATTTTATTATTTTATCTCAAAATAAATAATAATGAAACAATTTTTTTTAAAAATTACATTAAAGTATTTTGATCAAAATAAGTAAAATTATAAAACTAATCTTTCAAGAGAGAAAAATATAGATCAAAGAAATAAATGAGAGAAGAGTATAATTTTGACACCTCTAAAAAAAAAAGTATATCACATTGAATCTTGTCATTCAATCTTCTATAAATAGGTTATAGCACAATAAGGTAACTAACTATTCGTCATATTATTGATAAATAAATCGTGCATCGAGATATTTTTAAGAGAATTATTTGTGATGTGTATTTTGATCAAAATAAGGTTGTTTATTTATTGTTTAACATTAAGTTTTTTTTTTGGATAAATATTGTTTAACATTAAGTTAGAATCAAAGTCCAACTTCGATGCCAATTTAGTATAATTAATTAAAAGATTCTTTTTTTTTGTCATAATTAATTTTGTTTGGTCCTGTGCCATCATTATTTTTTTAAAAAAAAAAATACTTAGGTCAAATTACTTATATCTTTGCCACCAAGTTCTCCAATATAAATATGATACGTGACAAAAAATGTTTAAATGGCCAATCATAATAGAGAGAGAATGTAGAAGAGCACTTTTTATATGACCAATCATAAAAAAAAAGTGAGTATAAATACAACATATAATTAGTGAAACTTCTCTTAAATTTCTTTTTTCGGGGTCTTGGTGTCATCATTAATTGAAAGATTCCAAATAAAAAGAAAATCATTCATAACTGTCTCATCATGCATCTTAGGCCCAGGACCAGGCCCAAATAAAAGTCAATAAAGCCTTCACTCCACTCATGCTTATAAGTAAATTCTAAGGAAAAAAAATGGGATCTTGGTACTCGTTATAAAGTTAAAGAGTTGAAATGAGATTGGAAATAATGGATAGGATCATGTTTGGTATGACATAAAAAAATGAGAATGGAGTTAGAAATAAGAATGTAAAAATAATACAATGACCAATTTACTCTTGTAATTAAATTTTAATAGCGGTAATTGTGAGCAAAATGAGAAAAGGCCACAAGGGCTTTGACAGAACCTCCGAATGAGTGTTAGCCATTAAAATTGATTTTACACCATTTAATTCATGAGTGTTTGTAGCATTTGAAAATTTAGAACTTCTACTAACAAGTTTCATTTAATAAGTTTTAAATTTTGGATTTCAGAATAGCATTCTTTGTCAACCCAAGCAAGGCCCATAAAGTACCCATTTGAAAATTGAAATGGGCTTATGGTCCACTAATCTTCGGCCCTATAATAATGAAGAATGTTATGTGGAAGGAATTTTAGACTGTAAACAGGAAATGAAGGATTTCACTTTAAGGAATTTCACATAGTATAAAATCATTTTTGAATCAACTAAAAATTGAAGGATAGAAAATAATCAATTAACAAAGCGTGGTTTTTGAGAATTTGAACAAACCCTAGCTATGCACATCAACTCATCAAGGCCCAAAAAAAAAAACATCTTTATGCACATGATGCAACTCGATCAATTTTCAAAATTGTTTTCTAAATTATTTTAAAATATAAAATTTAAGTGATGATTATATTTGAAATTTGATTTTTTATTTTGTTATGTATTTTAAAAATGAGTTTTCCTTTTTGCCATTGGCGTAATATATAGGGATGCGTGAAACGCACAAGTGCGATGCAATCACCATATTTGTTCAGTACTAAAACGACGAATAGTAGAGTTATACCAATCAATTATAAAAATTGGTATATTCAAAATGAGCACAAACATGCATGCACAAGCATCAAGAAAGTTTGGTAAATCTAATTTGAAATTTTTTTAAAAAAAAAAATTAAATATATACCAATAATGAATATATAAATAAAAATAAAATGATACAATAATGATAATGTATAAAAGTATGAAGCTAAAAAGATATTGGAATCTTGTTTTATGTCACATGTAGCGTATATCTACTAGAATCAATTATAAATGGACATGAATTCGTAAGTGAAGAATCTCACGCCTTTCAAGACGTAAATAATCATTAAAAATTAAAATTGGGTAATTAAAGGATCACACAATGACAAGGCATGCATAGAGATATAGTAATTAGGAAGAAAAGAAATGGGAAGTGAAGAGAGAATATAAATATAAATATATGGAAATGTGTAAGAGATAAGAACATAAGATAAGGGACCTCTCCTTTCATTTGAGAAAGGAAGACATAAATATAAATATAATTGCATGAATGAATTAATTAAGATATTAAGAGTGGGTACGTACGGCGACGATGTCGTTTTCTAGATTGGTTGGCTGGCAATGGCATTTTGCATATTTGCATGTGCTGTGCTGTAGCTAGAGACGTGCTTGAATCCAACACAACATGCATGCAGTATCAACACAGCACCACATCTTTGACTTTTATTTAATCAAAATCAAAATCAAAATTAGTGTGTTGTGTATATGTAACTTATGACTACATATATACTTAGTAATAAGATAGTAGTACTAAATTTTTTTAATTATTTAATTTTCAATTTATTCAAAAGTAAATTTTTATTAATGAATGTATTATATAATTAAAAAGATATATTAAAATTGAATATTAATGTAATACCAAATTTTTTGAGTAGCCTACTATACTTACTCTGGAATCTGGATCTCTATCGGCATCTCTACTTATCTTATCTCTCACATTTGAGACGTACGGACGCAGAATATGAATATGACAGCTCACGCTCTGTAATTTCGGCTTTCTCCTCCGCCCCATCTGCACGCCTCTCCATAACCTTTCTTTCTTCTTTTATAATTCTTAAAATTTATATTAAAATAATTTTCTAAAACAAAATTAAAACTCAAAATAATAACTATAAACTGATGAAATAAAACTATTAACTATTTATAACTTTATAATATTTCTCGAAGTAAAGGAAACAAAAACTGTTAAATCTAATTCCAAAATCATAATCATTCTAATTAATGGTAAAAGTCAATTATACATTTTATGATGGATTTGAATATGTAATTATGTATACAGATTGATAGATAGCGCAAACAGGTAATATTTAGTTTAGAGTATGTTATTTTGGTGGAAAAGATGAGGGGATGAAAATAGAAAAGAAATTGAAAAAAAGAGAAGGTAATAAAAATATCATGTCAATGTAATATGAATGGAATAAAATGGATAAAATAACCATTTTGTCTTTACATTAAAAGTGAGAATGGAATAAAAATGGATAAAAAAGTAAGGACAAAAATATAATTTCATCACATTACAAAAAATAAAATTTGTCTGCTTCTCCCTTTCCATCAACAAATTTTGCTAAAGAAGATACCCTTAATTTTCCCACTTTTTATTTGTTTAAACTTTAAACTTTAAATGAGATGGGCGTTAGAAAAGGAGGACCAGCAGGCACGTACAGTACAGACAGATGTTTATTTATTATTTTAGTATGAGAAGTGAGAATATTCCCCAGAAAAATATTACCATTAACCTAAGTACGCTTGGTATAAATGCACGAATATAAAGTACTTTAAAAAAAATAATGTAGAGTAAAGTACTGTAGTATAAAAAAGTACTGTAGAGAAAAGTGAGGAGAGAGATAAAGAGAAAAATTATGAAAGAGAAAAAGTATGATAAAAAGTATGTTTGATATGTATAAAATATAATGTAAATTTTTAAAAAAAATCGTAAAACACCAAAATTTCACTGTTTGATTTCCTTACCAAACATACCCCTAGAATTATTAAGTACAAGTTTTAATTAATGAAAATATTCTCTTTTTTTTGGGTACATCAAAAAGAACAAAACCAAACCACCACAAGCTCCCACCAGGTCCCAGCCCATGGTGCTTAACCAGCTTCAAAGAGGGATGAGGAGGTTGAGGCAGAGAATGCCCATACTTTTAACTAGTTAGAACCTCATTACTTGCATGCATCATTTTCTCAGGTGCAAATATATTTTACAACACTTAAAATTTTTTATTATAACAAAAAATTATTAAAATATAATATTTTAAACTAATGACAGAGAATGATAGAAAAATAGTAATGACATAGAATTCACCCAAAATTCACGCTTGCATTTAGCCATAACAAACACTGAAATAATTGATGCTAAAAATATATATATTTTGGTATAATTTAAATATTCATATTGTAAGGTTAAAATTTTTAATAATTATTCTATGTAACTCACTCCTCCCACCGCTTTGAATTCGTAATATTAGCTATGCATCCTTGCTATTTTCAACATTAAATTATAATTAAAACACTTAACCAATAAAAAACTTATTTACACTGTATGACATCATTAGATATATGGGTATAGCATATTGTATTGAGCAAGATATATATTTTGCTCAAAAAGTGCAAGTGCCCACAAGTCAAGTTGAAAAACAGTAATATTTTATTTTAAATTATCTAAAGTGATAAAGTTTAATCTTTTATTTACTAAAGTACAAATCTCTCAGCATCAAATTATATATATATCCACTTTGCATAGGCAAGTTGCGAGAAAATGATGCTAGTTGCATTGGCAAGCAAATATTTAATTTCTGTTATTATATTACAATCAAATATTTCTATATATGTAACCACTTAAATAATTAGCATGGTAAACTTTCTTTATAAATTAGAGAAAAGTATTCTCCCTTTCTTAATTTGAGAGTAACTTAAATTATATAATCCTCTCTTATATTTTAATTTTTTAAAAATATACATATATTTCCTTTAATCTAAAAAATATTATCAAGAATTGACAGGGTTATGGCCAACCTTGAATGAAGAAGAACTTTTGAGGAAGCACGTATAGGACACCTTCTTAGACTAATTAAGCCAGACATTTTCCCCTAGGCTTTGAACTTCTTTGGCCAAAGTTCTATCTTCTAAGGAAGAAGGAAATTATGTTTTTTTTTGGAAAATAAAGTACTTAATTATATATGAAAATTATGTGCTTGACCAAAAATATGTAAGTGTTCTTCAGCTAGATATGATGCAGAAGTTTCAACTATTGTAACTTATGTTTCTTGGCACAATTAAGTAGAAGTTGTTATGAAAATTAAAAATGTTAACAGCAGAATTAAATACCCCCTACCTATCCAAAATCTCTTATTTAACCTAATACTTGAAAATTTGTATGCATTTATGTTTTATTAAAATGTTTTTGTGATTTGTTGATCTTTATATTTTAATAAAAATGAAGAATGAATAAATAATTATAAGGCTTTTAATAAAATGAATAAGAAAATAAATGACGGCAATTAGTGAATTAAGTGGATGATATATATATATTAGTTTGATGGGAATTGAGGAGTGGGGAGAAAGAACGGAAGATTTTTTTGATATAAGGATTTGGAAGTACAAAGGTACTCCAACACACAGAGGATGGCCAAATGAGAGTTGGACTCTTCACCCTCCACACGTGGTAGGCCCCCTACAACACAACAAACCTTCATTATCTATTCAACCTTAAATGTAAAATTCGATTTTTTTTAGTAAGAGAAGGTACTCTCAAATATTATCGGATAGGGCGTCAGTGGCATGTTGGAGAAACCAACAGAGACCCAACCCAAAGGATTACTACAAAGGCTTAAACCGCAAACAGTTTTACCCAGTCGCAGCTACTCAACTAACTCTTGGGTGCCAGAGGATCTCCCTGAGGAGGAATACCCATCAAAACAAGATTTTGGATGGCTTCAGGAAGATTCAAACACTCGCCCATGAATGAAGCGAGAACTTTTTTCCGGATCCTTGAATCTTTTTAATATGTTAAACTCTTATAAAAAAAAGTTTTATTTTTTCCGTGAAGAGTGTAAATTAATTGAAAATGTGTAGATTAAAACAATTTAACAATAAAAATGTAAAATATTTGGAAAAAAAAAAGTATAATTTTCCGTAACATCATCGTGGTAAGCGTTATGTGTGAATATATGTTGTTGGGAACAAAGACAGCGAAATTCACGGATGTGCCTCATCCATCACAATTACATTCATTTTAATCATTCATCATTTATTTTGTCCTTTCACATTTTATTCAAAACCCTTTTCATTTTGTCTTCTACTCCACAGTGGTATTTGGTAAACCCTGAACCCTAAACCCTAAAATTAAAATCGTGATGTTTTATGATTTTTTTAAAAAATTTATATTATATTTTATACATATTAAATATATTTTTTATCATATTTTTTTCTCTCTTAATTTTTCTCTCTATCTCTCTCCTCACTTTTCCCTACCACTTTTTTCTATAGTACTTTCTTTTATTTTACAATACTTTACTCTACAGTATTTTCTTTACAGTACTTTACATCCGTGCATTTATATAAAACGTATCCTTTAAAGTTATTTTATATAAATCTTTCAATTTGTATGATTGATTGATTGTAACTACATAATTTTATTTTAATTGATTAATAATTTAGATTAATTATATGAAATAACTTTATATAAAATTATTTTATTTGACCTGCTTCAATCATTGTCTCTTAGTTGTTAATGTTTTTTTGTTAAAAGTTCATTTTGGTCCTTTATGTTTCACTCAAGTTTTAAATTAGTCATTTATGTTTCAAAAAATTTAAATTAATCCTTTATGTTTTTCAGAAGTTCTAAATTGGTCATTCCGTCCAAATCTGTCAATTTCTTAAGCAACAGGTTAACAGCTGTCGTGGCGTACCAATAGGGGTGTTCGGCGGGCGGTTTGGGTAATTTTTTGTGAAAATTTACTGTACCTATCGATTTAAGTTAATAACGTCAAACCAAACCAAACCAAACCATAAACGAACGATTTATGACTTTTAATTTATATCATCAAACTTACATATTTAAATTTATTAATAAAGAATATAATTTTATCAAACATTAATTTTGACATTTCTAAACAGCTACTTCGTGGTAGCTTCTGAAGATCTACGTGCAATAACTCTAAATAAAGATTTTTAGTTAGGGTGCAATTAGTGAGGTGGAGGATGTAATGGTATTATAAAAGAAAATAAAAAAAAAAAGTAATATGATTGAGATGTGAATGAAACAAAAGTGAATAAAATGATTATTTTACCCTTATATTAAAAGTGAGAATGAAATAAAGTGGATAAAAATATAATTTTATAACATTACAAAAAATACAGTGTGTTTAATTATGAAAAAATGTAAAAGAATTACCTCTACGATTACTCAAAACCAAACGTGCCGTTAATTTCTTTTAAGACTAATCAGATAAGAGTTTTAGAGTGATGCATGTAGTGGTGCATAGTGTTGGGAATATATGAGCTTATATATGTTCAATTTTCAGCGTATTTGTTGTTATGTTTCATTTCTGTGTAGAAATGTTTATTCTAGTCTATTGGCACGTAATGTTAGTGCCTGTAACTTTATTTTTTTGATAAGGCCTGTAACATATATTTATATGTCGTTGTTTTAGTTAAAATTTTGAAAAAAAAAATAAAAAAATTTAATCCCCCCCTATTTGGACTACAAGTAAATTAACAAGGAAAATTCAAAAAAAAAAAAAGTTGAAACAAGACCCCATCCCAAGATCTTATGCGTATCAGTATGAAAATGATAGGGCATACGGGTATCTATCTTTTTTCCTGTAAAATAAATAGACAAGTAAAAAGTATTAGCATTTGAGTCGTGTGAGTTTTTATTAATGATTTAATGCAGTGTTGTGTGGATCGGCTCGGATTGGACGGTTTGATTGATCCAATCGTTAATTAGATATTAAAAACGAGTCTATTGAATTAAAAAAATTGTTCTTTTAATTGAACCGAATATTTAACCGACAGTCCAATTTGTCCAAATTTTTAATTACAAAAATAAAAAAAAATTGAAAAAAAATGACATCATAAAAGAAATTAGAAAAATCTTGAAAATTAAAATTTAAGAAATCATGGTTATCAATAATTTTATGTTTGGTTTGATCAATTTTTTCTGAGTTTGACAAGTCTTGAAAATTAAAATTAAAGAAGTCAGTAATTTAAAACTTCAAATTTATGTATGTAAACTTGAGTGGTGTCATTGTTTGTTAAGAATAATTAATATTTATTATTAGACATAATCCTAATTAAACTCAACCATGTTAATACTTTTACTTATCTATTTATTTATTTATTATTTATCTTGAACCGAACATTTGACCAAATTTTTATTTAATTCGATTTTTACAACATGGTATTAATATTCAAAAATGACATAAAATAAATGAAATGGTGTACTGAATTTTAATAGTCTTATGAAACGTTTGGTATGGTGTCATCTTAGATATATAATATGTTATTTTACATACAATAATATAAAAAGATTATCATATCAGATACTATATTATCTTAAGTACTCATGTTTAGTATGATTTTGACATCACAGTGATATAAGATGCAAGTATTTGAAATAAAATAATGTCATTTAAGAGACCATGTTATTTTTATATCTTCTAAATTTACTCTTATGCATTCAAGGAAATTAATTATTATATTTATTTTATAATTATTTTCAAATTTTCATAATGTAACTCTAAATTAAAAAGACTAATCAATATAAACAAAAAATATTTTAAATAATTAAATGTAACTAGAAATAACATTTATCTAAATTAAATAACCAACAAAATGTTTTTTTTATAACTCCGAATACTCAATAAAATATTTTAAATGTTCCATAAAAAATCAAATATTTTAAATGTCAAAAAGTAAAGAAAATTTGTAACGAAGAGGCGGACAAATTTTATGGTGTTGTTAATAATTCATATAAAAAAATAAAATATAATTAATATAGATAAGTTAAAAAATCACATTTAAGACTATCATCTTGGATGACATAATATTTTGAGTGTCATGAACTGACATTATAATAAATGGAATCATCCTAAATTGTCATATAAAATAATATATTATCTTAAATAATACTATCAAAATAACACTACAAAAAGCTCATTTTCAGTACTTTCCAAACACATAATAGGGGTATGTTTAGTATCCTTACCAAATAGTAAAATCATTGGTTTTTACGATTCTCAAAAAAATTTTACATCATATTTTATACATATCAAACACACTTTTTATCATAATCTTTTTCTCTATTTATTTCCTCATTTTTCTCTACGGTGCTTTCTTTTATTCTACATTACTTTAACTAGAAAACAAATGAATAAAGTTATTAAAACCATACTTAAGGGTATGTTTGGCAAGAAAATCAAACAGTAAAATCATGGTGTTTTACGATTCTCAAAAATAATTTTACATTATATTTTATATATACCAAACATACTTTTTATTATACTTTTCCTCTCTCCTAATTTTTCTCTCTATCTCTATTCTCACTTTTT
This sequence comes from Senna tora, assembly GCA_014851425.1. NCBI lineage: Eukaryota > Viridiplantae > Streptophyta > Magnoliopsida > Fabales > Fabaceae > Senna > Senna tora. Next base: position 29,414,968 of record CM026263.1, on the reverse strand, counting down.
TCTATAATATTTTTTTATTCTACAATACTTTGCGTACCCTTAGAATAATGAAATAAGACATGCTCGTTTCTTGCATAGCAAGAGGCAACATACTGGTTACACCTATCGTTCAATAATAGAGTTAAATTTGAGTGGCACACAAATTGATCAAATGCTTCATTAAATAGAAACCACTACTTAATTAATTAAATTAATTGCTTTTATTAATGGTATTAAAAAGTGAAATAGACAGATCAGGCTTACAGGTAAGATAGAAAATGAAAGTTTCGGATTTAAAAAAGGATAAAACTTATGTCCATTTCTTTATGTCTATTTCATCCAATTCCCCAATATAATTATGACACGTGGCAAAAAGTGTTTAAATGACCAATCACAGTAGAGAGAGAATATAGAAGACCACATTTTATATGACCAATCATAGAAAAAAGAGAGTGTAAATACAATATATGATTGGTGGAATTGGAGGAAATGGACATAAGAAAATGGATATAAATTTTTTCCTTTAAAAAATTTAAGTAAAAGTATTAACATGGTTGAGTTTAATTAGGATTATGTCTAATAGAAATTAATTAGTTTTATACAATATATTAAATACAATTTTTAACTATCGTTAAAAAAATATTTACATTAAGTATTTGATAATATTTTGAACAAAATTAATTTTAATAAAAAAATTATATCTATAACATCAGTATATATCTGCGTATTACCAAGTCTCTTATAACGTTGATGATGGCAATTTGACAATTAAATCAAGGTTTGAAAAAGTTTAATTAAGACTAATTGTTTTACACATTGATCAGTTATACGTCTCTTTTGATAGTTGACAAAAACATATATAAATACAAAAACAACTTGTGAGTTCTTTTTGTCTAGTAATGTTTTTTTACCATTAACATTGTTGGTGGAATATTATTTAAACATGATCTTAAAAATAATTATATTGATTTATCACATATCAAAATCACTTTATCATTAAAATATATTTAAGTAGATGTAGAAGTGGTGGAAAGTTGAGTTAGGTATTAAAATTGATTAGGACTACACAATAAACTACAGCTCACACACAAGAATAAGTTGATTTACTGTTGTCTTTACAGGTCAAAAAGTACATGTAGTTATGTTGTAATAATAGTTTTAAATCATATTAATTTAGTCTCTAATTAAATTGTAATTAAAATTTGCAATCGTTTGTTGACACTTGTATTGTATTAGATATGCATAATCTAGTTCTGGCCAAAAAAAAAAGATATGCATAATCTAGTAGCGGTCCTTCCTCTATTATAGTCTTTTGTTAACCAATAAATAAATAAACATGAAAAAGAAGAAAAAAGTAAATGGTTGATATAGTCCTAAAAAAATCTCTTAATTGTACTTTTAATGATAAAAATGTTCATTAAAGATAAATTTTATCTATGTTTATACTATGATCATCAATTTCTTGAGAAATTGATTAAATTACAATATTTATATATAAATTAATTTAAAATTTATATTGATTACATATTTTACGTTATAAAAAGTATGATGCGGTATTTGTTGTATTCTCAACATTTTAGGCAATTACTAATTATGTTTTTAATATTTTTTTACTGTTAATTATATCCTTAATAATGTTTTTATTTTTTTATTAATGTTGCTCTTTTTACTAAAATCGTTAAAATAATTTTTTAAATTTGCTTACGTGACATGTAACAAAAAAAGTTAACTAAGCTTAATTTATGCTAACCATGCTAATAACCTCAAATGTTGAGGGAACAAAAATTAAATAATCAAACAAAAATTATAATTTCGCATGTTATTTAGTTTAAACTAAAATATTTATCGTCGAATACACTTGAGTTATTTGGTCTAATAAATTTTTTTATTCACTTAATATTTCAAAAAATAAAATGACTTAAAATTTTAAAGTGATTCTTATACAAAGTGAAAAATCAAAATTATAACATTGTATTGAAGATAGAAGAATTACTATATTTAACCACATCCTCCTCTGTAAAAAAAAACAAAAAACCACATCCTCTAAGTTATTCCGTGAGAGTTGAGATAAGGTATTATGGCTAACGGAGTGGAGACACAGCTTTTTCAGACAAAAGACGGTGTCAGAACAGACATATCCATCGAAACTTGAAAGTGCTGAGTGCATGGATTCTATTGAATTATTTATAAATTCATTAATAATACATTAATATTTTTTTTAGAATAATAATATAAGTTTTTATTTTTTATATTTTGAAATTTTCATAATAAATAAATAAAAGTATTATTAAATAATATATAAATAAGATGGTACAGTACTTTCGAAAAAAATAAAAAATTAATACAGTACAATATACTTTTGAGATTTGTACATGAATATGCATCTTTAAAAATATATATAAATTTAATAATTTTTAAAAATTATTTGTAGAAATATAAAATTTTTATTGTTCACGATAAAAAAACTCTCAGTCTTACCAAAAATTCAAGAAAGCACTCTCAGTGAGGACTTTTTTGTCATGTACAATAAAAATTATATATTTTTATAAAGACGTGACTGAATTTTTATATATATTTTTTAAAAGTGTATATTCGCAAATCCAATATGGAAAGGCAAACTTATGTTATGCCATCCTTCAAACTTCAAAGTTCAAAGTATGTCTAGTTGTCTACTAATACTTTGACTTTCATAATAGAATCTCGGAATAGAAGAATCTCAAAATAGGGTATATATTATAAAAAAGATTTGTATGTAGTTTTTTAATTATGAAATAATATATATAGATGTTCTTTGCAATATTTTTATAATTGACTCTTAATTTTTTACAAACTCTTTTAACTTTTTTTTATTTGAGAATATAATAAGAGTACATTTATAAAAAAAATTGTACTTAAATTTCATCTATATATTACATGATGAGATTATTTAAAAAATTAATTTTTTATAATTAGATAATTTTAAAATTTATGTGCATATATAATATAATAGCAAATTTTATATAACTTTTAAAATTTTCTATTAAATGCCTATTCAACTTTTTTATATATATAAAAATACCAATATCCCTATCTAACTTTTAAAATAAAAATTTTGTATCCTTTGCAGTAATTTTTTTTTTTGTAGTAGCTCTGTGCAATAGAATTCAAAATATAGAAAGAAATAAAAAAAAAACTCACAACTATATAGGACTCACTTTAAAGTTTAAATAGATCGTGAACTAAATAATTTATTTATTTTTATCTTCTTCTTATCTATAATTTTAAAAATAAATCAATTTTTGAATCGATAGAGGTATTGATTTGTAGTTCATTGATCTAACAGTAGTCGAATCGATTATATATATATATATATATATATATATATATATATTAATTTTTTAATAAATAAAGAAATAATTACATATAAATTAATATATATATATATATATATATATAATATTTTAATTTTTTGTAATAAAGTAATATTTCACTTATACTTCCTTACAAAAATTAAAATATATAAAATATAACATTTATTATTCTTACTTACTCTTATCTCATTAAAATATATATATATATATATTATCTTCTTTCCAGTTATTATTTATTTATCTACTTTTTTATTTTTTTTATACCTACATTTATTTTTATATTTTTCATACCTATATTTATTTATTAACTTTTTTATTTTTTCATGTCTTTCTTCATTTATTTTTATTGATTCCATAGTTATCTTCCTCCCATCTTTTTTTTTTTTTTTTTTTCACTCACATTTCTTCATCTTCTTCTTGCCATAATTTTTTCTTGTAACATTATATATTTTTTTCTTTCTATTCCTCCTCCCTTTTATTTTCTTTTTTCCCTTTATTTTCATGTGAACCATTTTTTGGTTTTTTAATTGACCAATTTTGTGATTCGTTCGGACTAGACGACGAATGACAGTATCACTAATTTTTCAATTGAAGTCATGGATCCAATTCGATTTTGAAAACCATGCTCTTACCATACATAATTGTACCATTTTCTAACATCACATAAATAAATTGTGCTTTTTTACTTTTTAATTGTTTTACAGCATATATATATATATAATAAAAGTTTATTTATCATGTGTCTTACTTGACTGATGAATAAAATTTTTAAATATTAAAAATTATTTTAATTGAATTTTTACAAATGTTAAATTATCAAATATTTTATTGACTAATTAAAATAAAATTTAATGTAAATAAAAACAAAAATATTTAACAGGCAGTAAGTAGTTCATTAATGGACAAAACTTATGTACTGTTACTTACACATTTTTGGTAGGTTAACTAATTAAATAAAACATGTGTCAATTTAATCAATTAAAAAAAGACATGTGTCAACTTTTTTTTGAAATTGATACATATATTTTTTTAATTAGTTAACCTTACAAAAAACATATAAGTAACAACACATAAATTTTTTCCTCGTTAATTGATGTTCAAAGCACGTGATGTGAATGAAATTCAAGATCTTGCAGTTATTACTTATCAGTACAGCACAATGACGTGGGTAGTCATTGCATTTGGTGGAGACAAGCTTATCGGAAATTATTTATATGATCATATTTATTTATACATTTTCCATTGTTAAATTGTTTGATAAAAAAATAGTTATGAAGGGATATAAACTTTTAATTAAAAAACACGATGATAAAAATAAAAGAAATTTATAATTTTTTTTATTCATATTCCTTCTTTTGGCCAACTTCTTTATTAATATTCCTGAATCCTGAATATGGACTAATTTGGCGTATGGGTATGTATCAACAGATCAGATCCACTAAACTCCAAATTAATGCTCAAACATTTCATCAAATATGAGACTAACAATAATATCAATATCAATATCACATTTCTATTCTTTTTCCACTTGCTCTTTTTGCCCCTGTAACAAAACGTGTGCATACACTTGACCAACCTTAGATTTAATATCAAATAATAATTTTATTTATTTGATACTTAAAATAAATTACATTTTAAGAAATACTATCAAATTTATTTTCAAAATGTATAACTTATTAAATTTGAAATAATAAATATAATTTTATCATCTCTACCGACCCATCTCTAATTCTGTACGTCCTTTTTTTTTTTGGCCGGATTCTGTACGTCCTATTGAATACAACTAGTTTTTTTTTTTGGCCAATATTGAATACAACTAGTTAAGTAATAAAGAAAAGTTGCGAGAAAGTATTTTTTTTTTTAATTTTTTAGCAGCCAATGAATGAATATATAAAGAAATATCATAATTATAGTTTTAAGACAGCGGGCCCCACATCCTTTCTGGTACCTCTTATAGCTACTGTTTGTTCGTATAACGCGTTTCTTATAAATAGACCCTTCTCCTCTCCTCATAAACTCACATTCCTTCCTCCTCCTCCTTCTCCTCCACCGCAAGTATCGCCGGCGCCGCCGCATTTCACTCTTTCTCCTCGAAGCTTCAGTCTTGTATGGCAGTGAGCTTACTGGCACATGAGGTATCTGACCTCTGCCTCGGAAAGCCGGCGCTGAAGCCGCTCTCTGTATCAGCCACCGTCGCCGACGCCTTGGCCGCCCTGAAGAGCTCCGACGAAAACTTCATCAGCGTCTGGGACTGCGAAGATTACTCCTCCTCCTCCTCTGCCTCCGCCGTCGCCAGAATCGGCTTCGGCGAGGAAAACGACGGCCTAGGTTGCTGCCGATGTGTCGGGAAATTGTGCATGGTGGATGTTATTTGTTACCTGTGCAGAGAGGAGAATCTTTTGTCTCCTTCTTCTGCTCTCAAGACACCTGTCTCTGCTATTCTGCCCAAGATTCCAGGCCTCGTGATGCATGTTGATCCATCTTCTAGGTATTACTTGCTTACCATGTGTTCAATTTCAAATTGAAGTAAAAACAATCACTCTCTCTCTCTTCTTAATTCCTCTTATCAGATAGTTTCTTATTTTTGGGGGTTTCTTTTGTTTTTCAGTAACTAATCTATATGACTGTGGATGTTCTGTTGAAACTTAAAATGCACGTGTCTCTCTGATTGTTACGTCTCTCTAATTGGTATTTAGGTTAATGTCATCATTTATTGGCTTGATGAAGGAGAAAAGTCGAATTGGCACACTAGAGTTTTTCACTTTTTCTTGCGAACCTTTTTTTTTTTTTTTAATTTCTGTAATCTGTATCAATATGATGAGTAAATGGTGTCTGATGACACTCAATTTTGAGCGTGTAACTATACTATAACACTTGACTGTACATGTTCTGACAAGAAATTTTTGATGGGGTCATAATAAAATTGAAGAAATCTCACTTTTCAAGTCACTGAAAAGTAACAAATTGCTTGGAATTTTCTGTTTTAGAAGTATAGTTGAAAGTTAGGAGCAATATGTTGACAGGAAAGAGAGACCCTAATTTTCAATCAGTTTCTTTGGAAACTAGAAACTCTGTTTAATCAACTAATTCTTTTGATGTTTCAGCTTACTGGAAGCCATTGATCTCATACTCCACGGAGCTCAGAATCTTGTAGTGCCATTGCCAGCTAAAAGAAGCAGCATTTCAAGGAGGAAACAGCATCAGAAACCCTCAAGCTGCTCACCAACTAGCACAAGTCACAATGGTCGTGAATTCTGCTGGTTAACCCAAGAAGATGTGATCCGTTTCCTTCTGGGTTCCATAGGCCTCTTCTCACCGCTCCCTGCTCTCTCCATAGACACTCTTGGTATCATCTCTTCTGAGGTCTCAGCCATTGACTACTACTCCCCTGCTTCCTCTGCTTTAGAAGCCATCTCCCACTCACTCATCACACAAACTTCTGTGGCCATTGTTGACAGTGAAGGAGTTTTCATTGGCGAGATCTCTCCCTTCACACTTGCTTGCTGTGACGAGACTGTTTCTGCTGCAATTACAACCCTCTCTTCCGGGGATCTAATGGCCTACATTGACTGTGGTGGGCCCCCAGAAGATCTTGTGAGAGAGGTGAAAGCAAGGTTGAAGGAGAAGAACTTGGATAGAATGCTACAAGAGTTTACAATTTTGTGTTCTATGACCAACTCTGATTCTTCATCAGATGAAGAATCTGAATTGTCCCCAAGAAGGACATTGCCAAGGTCAGGAAGGTACAGCAGGTCCTTCAGCTACTCGGCTAGAATGGTGAGAAGAGCAGAGGCCATAGTGTGCCACCCCAAGAGCTCTCTAGTTGCTGTGATGATTCAGGCTATTGCTCACAGAGTGAACTATTTATGGGTTATTGAGGATGATTGTAGCCTAGTTGGAATTGTCACGTTTTCTAATATGCTGAAGGTGTTTAGAGAACACTTATAGCCATTTGCTTAGGTTTGATTAGGAGGAAAAATAGAAGCAAGAGGGCCAAAAAGAATGTATGTGAATAATGAACCTTCTCGATCTGTTGTAAAATGCTTCGATGGTGAGTGATGATGATAATGTTGAATTTTTGTTTATCTTGTATTTCTATCAATGTACTTTTAGTCTCCTCTCATGATTTCTCTTTATTTATTTGTCATCTCCATTATTTGTGATAATTCAAACGAGATTGATGCGTAATAGAAGGCAACCAGATCTGAGATTCTGAGCACAATTTTTCTGAATATTTAAAGTATAATGCTTGTTCATAATCATGTTAGGTTGATTTTTTCACTTTTGATAGATTGAGTTTATTTTAAAAACTCTAAAGTAAGTTATAAGACTCAAAGTGCAACTTGCAACTCGGAACACTCCAGTGTGAGTTTGTGCAAAAACCCTCTTAAGGTTTTCCCAACCTCAGCTAAGATTGTTAGCTTGATGGTTGAACCTTCAAATTTCGGAAAAGATAATAGAATAAGTTCAAATGCATCTAAAGAAACCTATGGAAGGAATAAAAGTTCAATGGTACCGTACCAATGAACTTCAGTGCATCCCTCCAATCATTTAGTGCCATTTGTTAATATTAATAAAAACTCACATTAATTAGGGCCCACTTTGAATGGTTTAGGGACCAATTGATTGGAGGGATGTACTGAAGTTCTGTACTACCGTACCACTGAACATCTACTCCTATGGAAGAAGCTTCGAGGAATAAAAGTATAATATTATTGGAGTATTTTCATTACTTGTCTATCAATATTTATAAAAACTTATTTTAAATGAATTAAGGACACATTTTTATTTAATAGTGATAAATGAATAGAGTCTTGACATAATACTAAACTTTTGCCCGTTAATAAAGTAGCAACTTTTGTAGTACCAACCAGCCAACCACCTAGGACCTAGCAACACTGTTATTGGACTATTTTGGTGCCTCAACAAACCAAACAGGTAGGAACTTTTTCTGCAGCAACCCCCTTCCTAATTTATTGTGAAGACATCATTAGGGCATCAGTACTTGTCTTCATTACTTTGCTTAGCCTAAACTAGATTAGTAAAGCCTGCAGGCAACATGCAAATGTCAAAATTGGAATTTAATGACGGTCAACACCGTTGCTAAGATTCTAATAATGATAATTAATTAGGGCAATTATCAGCAAAAACTCTGATGGAGTACCCTCTTAACCATGGTGTAACAGTAACTATCATTATGTTTGAATGAAATTAACAACAGTTTAATCTTTAAACCCGTCAACAAAAGAGTTATTTAATTCTTTAATTTTCTTTCATGATAGCCATTACTCATAAGTCATAACCGTTGCTATATTTAGCCTTGTGACGATAGTGACCGCCAGTATATTTGGTGATGGTCACAGCTATCATTATCCTTCTCCATTAAATGAGCAAAAGTAACCATAGTTGTTGCGACTATCATTAAAAAGGGAGAACAAGTTATTGAATTGTAATTGTAACAATAAATTAATAGTCATAAATAGTTTTGATCGTCATCAAGCACTTTGAAAAATATTTGTTTCTTCATGTGGATTTCGACCAAGATCAGAGCTGAGGCTAAGCTAACTGTCTAAATCATTTTTTTTGCCGGAACTGTCTAACTGTCTAAATCATTAACGAGAATGCATACATGATTATTTACATGATCTATAATGATGTTAAGTCATATGTTTAATTATAATATTTCATCAAGCCAACGTACTTGCCCAAGTAACTTGTGGAATACATTTGAACAAGTTTTTTTTGGTAATGATACATTTGAACAAGTTAACAATACACAAGTACCCATTGCAAGTTTAATGGTTTTTTTTTTTTGGAAGGCATCGGGGAACTGCTAATAGGAATTATAAAATTCGAAACTCTAGTTTTCAGATTCAATAATATAATCATAAAAGTTTAAGAAAAGAAGAGTCAAATTTACACTGATGTATGTATTGGTTGATGAATGATGTTTAGGCTAGTGTCATTATGTAGCTATGAAAAGTTCTCTATAGTCTATACATTCATGGCTACTGCTAGCCCTAGCTTCCTATGTTCATAATCAAGTCTAGAATTGTTCACTATAAGCACAGACAACTGCCAAATGCTGTGGGAACTACCCAAGTTAAATTCATTTGGGCTGTTCAGTTGTCACACCTTGTATTTCAGAATCAGGTGATATTCTAAACTTGAGAACCTTGTGAAGTTGGCACACAGGTTTAACTTGCTTCTTTGGAGGTTGACTTGAATCGATTATTTTCGTTCCAGAGAAAAGGTTCGCTTCAGATGGTCCTGCCTCTTCATGAACCACAGGAGAATCTGCAAAAAGTGGACAGCTTTATCATACAAGTTGCAATGTGCAGATCTTATACATGGGAAGCAAAAGGATATAAAACATAAAAGAGAGTCTGAAAGGAAGAGTTCTTCTACTACTATCATAGATTTATAGTATGGGTGTCAACTAAAATGGGACAAAAGGCATCAAGAAATTATAGCTTAGCAATTCTTTGGACAACAACGTAAATAGTCCTCCAAGTTAGATTAGTGAGTACTGAGTACTTGAGTAGTGACTACTAGCAAATGAAGATATGTTGCAGCAATCCTTACGGACTACAATTACATGACATGGAAATAATTACAGGTAAAATGAAGCATTCCTGAAGAGTCTAAATAGTACACAGAAGCCAGATGTAGCAACATCTGACAAGAGGCTAAAAGTAATAATAATAGTTATATGAATAATACTTGTAAAGTTATAGCCAAATATGCTGAAAGAGGGAGTAACTAAACTGCATCTTGAAATTAAGCAAATTCTTTACAAGGATCAACATGAACATTCTAGCAAAGAGTAATGGTTCATCACTCTTTTGCCATTTTTTGAGCCAGCCAGTAGATGACATGTTTTATACTTCACTTGGAGGACATGCAGAAAAAAAAGCAGTTCCCCAAACTCAATCATTTAAGAATGTTTAATCTCTAACAACCATGACTAGAAGTGCATGTACAACAAAGTATAGATTCTTTCTCTGGAAGTATTCAGCACAGATAATTGCAACTCACCTTCTTCTGTAAAGACAATACATGTGCCAATTGTCTCCCCATATTCCCCAACCTGAAATGGACAATGAAGAACCATATCAATCCTCAAGATGGCCATCATGCATTTAGAGGAGGGAAAGAAATGAACAAAGTGATTGAAGACTGAACATGTATTAAGTGCAACAGTGCAAGCGTGTCTTCATACATTGACATCTAACTGTAATACAAATGTTTGCAGCACAGGGTATTTTGGTTTTTGAGGCAGCTAACTTACCAGCTTCAATTTGTCATCGATGATCAACACTGGATTCAATGTATCAAGGCCCTACAAAATGTAAGGATAAACCATTACAAGAACAACGCAAGAAGCATAGAAAAGAAATGAGAACACCAGGCTTCAGTTCCTATAATTTTAAACAATGTTAACATGTCAGCAAGGCACATTCAGCCAGAAATTGAGAAAATTGTGCGACAGTATGCATAAAGTGTTTACTGTCAATCACTTACCACCAATTTTCTAAATGTTATATGGTGAGATTAAAAATTCACATGCTTATAAAGCAGATTGCCTAATAATGCAAACTGCAAAGTTTAACCACCGCAGGAGTCAAATACTTTTACAAATTTTTATTTAAAAAAAAGGTATGGGAAGGTTAACAATATTGATATGATACTTGAATCAAGCGCACTCTTTTCATAAAGAAAAGATTAATGCTCTAGACACTAAAATTTAAACATTCCGTGAACAATTATAAGAAAATATGCAAAGTCATTATTTGCATGTCAAACAACTTACAGTTAAAACATATTTCGCACTTGGTGGAATGTCAAGTTGCCCAGAAACACTATCCAGGTCAAGCAAAATATACTCTTCTTGATCCTTGTGATCATTAGGCATTACATTTGCCTCCATACTCCTAAGCAACGAAGATGATTAGATAACAAGCACATTAGCATAATGTGAGTTATATTTAATCCCTTAAAAATCTACAGCATAGGAAGATATGCTGATATGTTGAGTTCCATTGCACTGAACAAAAATGCTTGCACAACAAAACAAATGGTAATGGAAGAGGAATACCACCATTACACTAGCATCAGCATTTTGAACCCATAGCAAGCATATATCAAATTATAATAATCCACACCACCAAAAAATATACAGTCCTGAATAAAATCAAGTTATGCCCTAGGACCAAATAACCAATAGCCATTCCACTAATTGGGTATTACAAAATCATCAAGCTCAGAAATATCAAACCATTAAAAAAGACCCCAGAACTTGCTAATAAAAAATTCCAACTCATCCATTATATCTTTAGTTATATAATAATAAGGGAATCACTGAAACTAAATACTCAATCAAAGCGTTACTTACTTACCTAGTTGTGGCCGTGCGAGAGAAGAGAAGGAGTTTCCTTTTGTTCAGTGCGAAACCTAGCGATAAGAGACAGCCGCAGAAGAGTTTCGTTTATTCTGCTTCTGCCTTGCTCTGTTCAGACGAGAGAGTTGAGTGAGTGATTAGGGATTTAGCAGAAAATTTGGGAAATTTTCATCTGGGTTATAAGCTTATATAATTGGGTATCTTATAATTAGAAAACTACATATAATTTATAAATGCTTTTTCCATCACATATAACATTTTTTTTGGTGCTAAAAATGGGGCTATTTTATTTAAATATAACTTTTAAAAAAATAATTATTACATTACTATGCAAAGCTTTTGGTGAAAATTATTGGGCGTCATATTTTCTTCAAGCTTCAATTGGAATTCATCTCACTTACCAGTTCTTTTCTAGTTGCTAAGGTATGTTTGATGCTTAATTTTATAGAAATTTCAAAAATAATGATTTGGCCTTTTCCTAACAACTTATGAAGCAAAATAGTATTGACAATTTGACATGTTGTTAAAGGCTGTTTGAGCAAGCGCTGAAGATTTCAATATTAGCCACCACTGTTGTCTTTAAAAAAGTTTAACCAAATAGATGGAAGTTTAACTCTAGTGATTAAGTAAAAAAAAAAAAAGTTATGAAGGAGCTAATTGATGCTGCGGTCATCTTTCAAGGAACAAAATAGAGTTTTACTCTCGGGGGTTATTAAAAATATCTATGTTGATAGCATCATATTAACTTTCAGTTTATTTTGCACTAATGATCGAGGATTGACAAATAAAAAGGACGGTGAGTGCAGGAGGCTCCGACCAGGTGAAGTCTAAGGAGAGTCAAATGTACCCGGTCATACTCTTATAAACAGAGAGATTATTTTCAGGATTTGAATCTTGCAGTTGCTCCAATGCTCACCCGGATTAACAAATAACCAAAGATTTTTGTCCTTCATTTTCACCATTGTATGGTGTTGTTTTGGTAGTAATAAGAAGTGTGGTCAATTTCAATGACAGGGTTTATCTGTTACTGCATCTTCCTACATAAGGGAAGGCACATGCGATTTACTCAGGTATATAATAGCTGTTTTAATTGCAGAATAAAGAAAAGAGTGAAAATTGACATTACAAATACAATCTGAAAGAAATGCTCTCTCTGTGTCTATGCACTTTAGATCTTGAAGAAAACGTGAAAAAGTTTTTGATTGATCTACAACGGTAAAGTCTAGAGAACCAATTATTCTTGTGTTGGATTATGTCATTCAGCTGTTCCTAAATCTGGCTTGATTATTTGTCTTTTCCTTTAGATCTCAAAGATCATCTGTTCATGAGAAGGGTTTATTTATCTGATGTGTAACCTCTTATTACCATCTGTTGTGTTATTGAGATAGAGGTAACCATAAGGTCTTGTAATTTGCTTTGTCTTTTTTATGGTTACCTCTTGTTACTATCTCATGTGCTTTTCAAATTTCAAAAAAGCACTTGTTTGAAATATGTTATTTGAAAGGTTAGGTTTCTACTGTAGTTTTTACAAGAATTAAGTTATCACTATGAACCTGTGTTGAAAGATACTTAATTATAAAACTTTTTTAGGTTAATGATATTGAGAAGTATAAAGAATATTAGATTTCTCTTTAAATTTTTTATTTAAATGTCAAGATATGACTTTCATTCTCTTTCATCTAAATATTTTTTTAAAATTTTCCTCATGTTCATAGACAAGTCTTAGCCGACCCTACTTAGTGGGATAAGACTTTGATTGTTGTTGTTGTTGTTCTTGTTCATAGACAAGTCTGGAATATATATATAAAGAGGGGAAATGGATTGAATAGAACAGTGGCTTTGGACAAATTTGAAATTGTGGAATGATGTCTTTGTCCCAATGAATAGGTTGTCCCAGCATATTTAAAGCTGCTCCTCAAGCTCATTACATCCCATGTTCATCCAAACCAAAACCTGCTCTTTGGTAGATACAGTGTTAATAATTTGTGCATTCAGCATTCAATGAATTTGTAGAAAAAAGTTTTCAATAATGGACTACTAGCTAGTTCGTAATAAGAATGCTGAATATTAAATATTGACTTAAATGTAGGGAATGTCTTATGTTCAAAATATTTAGAATAATTTGATTTGATGTCTTCACATATTAATTTTGACTAAACTTACTATGATTTAACTATAAAAAATCATAATATATTTTTTGGCCTCTGAAAGATTATATCAATCAACTTGTTAGTTCTTGTGTCATTAGCTGTTATCGGCTCAAGTGATGAGGCTTGTTAAATGATAATATGACACCATTAAGGGCATGTTCGGATGGGATGAAATAAGGAGGGAGAAGAGGATGGAAAAAAAAAAACATGTGGGTCCCACATGTTACCTACTTTTTTATTTCTATCTTGAAAAATGTGTATAATTAAAAAAAGAAAAAAGAAAATACAAAATATCTATTATACCTTTTGATTTGACACAATTATAACTATCTTTTCTTTTTATTATTTTAATATAAGGGGTAAAATAGTCATTTTAATACATTCCTATTCCATTTTCATTCCAAATTTTTACTACCAAACACATCAAACCCATTCCCTTTCCCTTTCCCTCTCCCTTTCCCTTTCCCTTTCTAGCTACCAAACGTGCCCTAAGTGTTTGCTGGATCATAAACTTGCCTAAGTGAAAAAATGTCATTTAAGCACCTAATCATGTCTAATGAAAAAAGAAATTAGAAATAATAAAAACATGATTAGGCGTTGAAATGATATTTTTTTTCACTTAGAAAAACTTATTTGGCATATAACAAAACAATTAACAGTATTACATCATTATTTAACAAGTTATGTCACTCGCTAACATTCAAAAACCAATAAGCTAGTTGTTATGATCTTTCTGAGACCAACAAGTATATTGAGATGTTTGAGGAACTAAATTGTTATATTGTGAATTTTTTAAGGATAAAAAACAGGTTTACTCTTATAATATCTTATAATATCATATAACCCTTGAACATATTTTAACCAACTAATTTGAGATTTCACGTGTCTTCCTTTCCTTTACATTTTCAACAGAGTATTTAATGAATTTTTAAAGGATCAATTCAATTGGGTTTAGATTGAATTTGAAAGCTCCTAATCACAATAAACAAATAATATAAAATTAAATTAAATTAAAATGAAAAAAAATCTAGAGAGAGATGGAGCACTCAAACTCAAATAATCTTCTCCTCTAGTTTTTCAAGAAGAGTAAACACACACACACACACACATATATATATATATATAAACTCATTTTAAAACATGTAGAACAAAACAAACACAAATAAAATATATAGGATCAAATTAATTTTAAATGAAACACAAGACTCAAAGAAAACTTTTGTCTGTATTATATTCTGCAAATAATGTAGCAAGCATTGAAGGAGAGACAAAAGGACAGAGGAAAACAAGTAATGAATCACCTAAGATCCCCTGCTGGACACTGCACACCGTGGTCGGTCCGCTCTCTCATGAGTCTTGGGTTTTTTTCTTCATTTTTTTTTTAAAATTAAAGGGATCACATAATAAATATATGAATAATAATATTTCTTTTTGGCCAGAACGAATAATATAGTCTAACTAACTAATACTGTTTGGCCCCCCCCAAAAAAATCTAATACTATAATAATCCTATAAGTTATTGAAGAATACATAGAGTAGTGTATTGGAATGCAGCTGTAAACGACGCGTTTTGGCCCTTGCATGTGTGTGTATATAAATGTAGTTAGGTACTTAGGTGAACCATTCAATTCAATGTTTGCTTCTGTAATTTCATGCTCTGAAGCTCCTCATTCAGAAATCTTTAGCTTTGCCTGAGTCTCCTAAGTTTCTGACAGTGTTTGAGGTAGTGGGGTACCAGTACTACAATGTCTGATATGGGAAAAGCTGTGACCTTTTGTCGGATTTGAGAATGTCTGAAGAATCTGCTTTCTTTCCACTATTGAAGCAGAAGAAGATCGGAGTAGAAAAAAAACAAAAGCTCCTTTTCTTTTCTTCTCTTGGAAGAGCCTTCAATAACCTACTTGTCTGTTTCTCAGTGGTACTAATAAGTCATTGGAAAGTTGATCTTCAATGAGGCCCATATTTTGAGTCCATTGAAGTTGAAAATGGCAGAAAATGTAAAAGAAACAAGGTCATTGGCCTTGACTCCTACATGGTCTGTTGCCACTGTCTTGACAATCTTTGTTGCTGTTTCTTTGCTTGTGGAGCGCTTCATTCACCATTTAAGCAAAGTAAGTGGTTGCTTCAATGAATCCTTGTTATTCTTTTTTGGTGATGTTCAAGTCTTATGTTCTTCAAAGACAAAACACGTTCGTAGAAAAAGGTTTTGATTGTTGTTGTTGTTGATGTCTGGTGTGCTTGTGTTTCCTATGGTTGCAGTGGCTACACAAAACTAATAGAAAACCCTTACTTGCAGCTTTGGAGAAGATGAAAGAAGGTACTATGTAATCAATTCTAGGCAAAAGTATGTTTTTGGTCCCTAAATTATAGTTTATAGGGTCCCTGTCGCTTGACACATCACAATTAGCATTAGATGCCACATGGACAGTCACATTTGCATCTACAATTAGTTATTTAGACAGAGTTAGGGTGGAGGGCAAAATTGTTTGCAAATTGAAAGTATAGGAATAAACAAAGTTTAGGGACAAAATTGATAGAGACACTATAGTTTGGGGACCAAAAAGGCACTTTTGCCTAAATTCTACCAGCAATCTACACACTACACTATACAAAGTTTGTGTTATCTTAATTGATCAACTAACTCTTATTTTATGATTCCATCTTCAGAGTTGATGCTGCTAGGATTTATATCACTCCTATTAACAGCCACCTCAAGAATGATATCCAGTATTTGCATCCCATCAAAGTTCTACACTAGTACTTTTACTCCATGCACTAGTTCTGAGGTTGATGAAGAAATGAAAAAGAATGGACCCCACGAGCGTTTATTACTTAGAAGGATGTTGAATGTCTTGGAACAGAACTCCTGCAAAGAGGCATGTATACCTAAACTTTTAAGCTTGACCTATTGTTAGCTTTCACTGCTTTTGATTAATATAGGCCATTTTGGAACGTGTTGTGGTGCACAGGGTCATGAACCATTTGTTTCATATGAAGGTCTAGAGCAGTTGCATCGATTCATTTTCGTCATGGCAGTGACACATGTGTCTTACAGTTGCTTAACAATGTTATTGGCCATTGTCAAGGTGAGATATTGTTCTATACTAGGTAGTGTGGTAAAATCTCAACTGTTTATTTGGGTTTATGTTTGATATAGTGAGAGTGTAATTAAAAATGTTTAGCAGATTCACAGTTGGAGGATATGGGAGGATGAGGGTCACAAGGAGCAGCAAGAATCATTAGCTGGTTAGCTCAATATTGAGTATTATGCCTTAGTGGCTCAAAATGATTAATCTTTTATTGATTGTGTTGCAACAGAAATGACAAGAGAGTTGACAATGCGAAGGCAATCAACCTTTGTCAAATTTCACACATCAAATGTGTTGGTCAGAAACAGTTTTCTGGTTTGGGTGGTAATAACACAACTTTGTTATGTTTCTTATTACCTATAATACTGTCTTCTCCTCCTTGATTCTGTATATCTTCAACCAAATTACAGACATGTTTTTTCCGACAATTTGGACGTTCCGTGGTTCGTGCGGATTATCTGACACTCCGAAAAGGGTTCATCACGGTAAGCAATAGACTTGGCCTGAGGTGCAAAGGCTTTGAATCTTTTGGATCAAAAGCAAACATCCTTACTAGTTGATGAATGTGTACTCAATTTGTTTTTGTTTTCATGGCAGAATCACAACCTCACATTACAATATGATTTCCACAGTTACATGATTCGATCTATGGAAGAGGAATTCCAAAAGATAGTTGGCGTGAGGTTAGTAGTAATAATTGTAATTCGGTGATTGTTAATTTGTCATGATTGCAGCATAATGACAAGCACTTGTGCAACTAATTTCTGTTCATTCATCTAATGTAGTAAGAATTCTTGTGTAGGCTTAAATTCCCTTTTTGTCCCTCTAGTTTAAAATTGGATAATTTAAACCTCTATTACATTTTCATCTGAAAAATTTAATGTCAAATTTAACAACTAACTGAACTATATGCTAAATTTGAGTATTAGTACATTTTTATTAATAAATAACTGTTCATCAACAAATTATTAGATTTCGTACTAAATTTTGAATCAATATGATAAAAGGACAAAATTTTGTCATTTTAGAAAATAAGAGGACCAAATTTTCTATTTTTAAAATCAGGATCGATCATGGGTAGGATTTGGATAGAATATTATATTTTCTGTCCTTGGACTCGATTTGAGCGGGTATCAAAATCAATTCCCATCTCTAGATCCTACGAATAGTCGAATCCTCATATCCGGACCCAAATCCGTAAAAATATTGAAATAAATTATTATTTTATTAATATAAAACTTATTTTTGTCAATTTTTTTATTTATAAACACAAAAAAATAATTAAATCATAAATATAAATGTACTATTACTTTAATATGTATAAAATATTTAAGATTTTTCCTTACAATTATATATTTTTTCAACACAAAAAAGTTTAAAAATATTACTTTTTAATATATAAAAATAAATAATTACCATAATAGGGCATGAATAGGATACCTCCTTACCTGTCCCCGGACCCGTTGACTTTTTACCTGAACCCATACAGAGGCCCACATGATAAGATCTCAGGGTACCCATTGAGTATGGGTATTTTGATCATTCCTAAATTAGGGGACCAAATTGAAACTTTCATGAGATTAGGAGGACCAAGAGTGCATTTAAGCGTATTGTGTTTGATTTGTGATTGGCGTCTCTTATAAACTGATAAACAAGAATTGTCATTTCTGTTGCACATTGATGATATATATATATATATAACACTTTCTCTTGATTTAAGTCTCTCAGAGATAAGTATATATGTTCCTTTCCTTATTTTGTTGTTCCTTCTTTTTTTTTTCTTGAAACATAAATTCTGATGAACTAGTTGACTGCTAAAATATCTGTTTGCAAAATCACGTGCAGTGCTCCACTCTGGGGATTTGTTGTTGCTTTCATGCTTTTTGACGTTAAAGGTATGGCTTTTATTATGGGAAAGCAAGTTAAATTTCCCTTGAGTTTTATCAAAAGCAGAGACTAATAAGATCCTAAATCATTGTTGTTAAATTTTACTTCCTTTAGTGTACTCTCTAGTCTCTAAGCTTACAGTTCATATCTTTCCTGGTCTATCTCAGGATCTAATCTCTATTTCTGGATTGCTATCATTCCTATGTTTGTAAGTCACATTTATTATTGAAAGTCATGGATTTAAACTCAGAAGAAACAAATCATTAAATTCCATATATTACAAAACTATGTCATCTTGATTCTAGAATGTGTTCAATGTGCAGCTTGTTCTTCTGGTGGGAGCAAAGCTGCAGCATGTCATTGCAACCTTGGCATTAGAGAATGCAGGAATCACCAGCTTCTTCACCGAAGCAAAGTTGAAACCTCGCGATGAACTTTTCTGGTTTAATAAGCCTGAACTGTTGTTATCCTTAATCCATTTCATTCTCTTCCAGGTTAGAGATGAACTTTTCTTACTAATAGTTGTCATTCTCAAACCGGATTCTGATGGATGCTTATTGATTTTAATCTTTGCAGAATGCATTTGAATTGGCTTCATTCTTCTGGTTCTGGGTGGGTACTTCCTAACCCTTTGTCACAATTTTCATATGACCTTTCATTCTTCTGGTTCTGTGTTATTGAAATGTCTTTTCTTAATGCAGTGGCAATTTGGGTACCATTCCTGCTATATTAGGGATCATGGCCTTGTGTATTTAAGGCTCATCTTGGGGTATGTACAAATTTAGTCTCTCATATCAGTCTCAAGTCTTAACCATTTACCATGCTAAATTTATTATGCTTAATTCCTAGGTTTGCAGGACAGTTTCTCTGTAGCTACAGCACTTTGCCACTCTATGCACTTGTCACACAGGTAGCTTAACTTCCAAGTTCCAATGCAAAGGATTGAAAATTTTGTGCTACAGCACAAGTGTTTTTCTTGTGAATTAATAGACTTAAATTTGTGAATATTTAGGCTTCTTTATTTTAGGTTTCTTTACATGCCATTAAATATTGCTAACAAAACGGACTACTCAAGCCTAGTATGGAATGTTTAATGGAGTACTTAAGGGACTTTTTATTTTAACTAGTTTTTTGAGGGACGTTTCCCTAGTCATGTCTAGTAACAGCTTTTTTATTGAATCCAGATGGGAACAAACTATAAGGCTGCATTAATTCCACAGAAGATACGGCAGACAATTCATGGATGGGGGAAGGAAGCCAGGAGAAAGAGAAGACATGGTTTGTTTGCCGACGATTCCACCATCCATACGGACACTAGCACCGTAGTGTCTATCGAGGAGGAAGATAATGCTCAATCGGTTGATGCCGCCGGAGCTACCACTGAGTTAGAACTACAACCGGTGATGGAAGTTTCATATGCTCCTTCAGCCATTGCCAATGAAACTTCAAGTAGGGCTGCTACGCCCCTCCTTAGACCCTCTGCTTCAGTTTCTTCATCAACTCCATTCAGTTTCAGAATTGGGGCAATTTCAAGATCCTCTTCTTTGCCAAGTGCAAGAAATGGACGATGAAAGCTAACTAAGTGTAGGTAGGAAAAGTAGCAACTTAATTACTTAAATGTTACAATGATGAAGGTAGAATTTTGCACTTTATTTCTAAGATCTTAACAATGCTCTTTGTCTATACTGTTCTATAAGCAAAGGACAAAATACAAGTAAAATTGTTTAGATTTGGTTATAATGTTTTTCAAGAAAAATATATGTAGAGAAGATTTCTTAAAAGAAGAATCCTGTGAAGATCAGTTGCAAGTAATATTAGAAATTGTAACTACATTAAAAAAGCTACACCAAATTTTGTGATACAAAAGACTGAATGGTTGCAAAATCATGGTCAAACAACTAAACATGCCGTTCATTGTGTAATATTAGATTCACCAATACCTTCCTTATCACCTACAATTGTATATAATATAATATTTAAATGCTATGACATTACAGCATTATTATCAACTCGTGCGTATTAACTCGTTCTTCTTTTCTCTTCGGTTAAAAGAGCATGTTTTGCAGTCGGTGGGGTATCTCCTTAATCTCAATGTAAATCATAAAATTCACAATATTTGGCAAACGAGATAGCAAGCTTCTTATTGATTTTTCTCATGGTGTCTCTTGTAACGCAAATAACTAACAAAAATTATAAGTGAATTCCGTTATCTAAAACTGAGGTAAAAGTTCAAACCCTTTAAAACAAGTATGAATGAAAACCTACTATTCAAATGTATCATCTCAAAAGGATATAAGAAAAATTCATTTAGGTAATTACAAGATCGAATTGCGATTTTTTTATTCCAATTTATTTTTTTGGTTCTAGTAATCTACTTTTCTTTTTCCAACAATATGTTTGGAAACAATGTCTATTTTAGGAATCAACAGCAGGAAATCATAGCAGTTATAAATAAATTGTCTAGATTGCATATAAACATGCATTGACTCAGAAAATGGAAGAACCTTTCACATAAGTAGAGACCTAATTTAGATGAGTATGAAGCTCGGCATTTCGTTTAATACAGATTTTTCCACAAGTCATGGTGTACCATTGTCAATCATCTTCGCCATTGCTTGCTCCTGATTCCATAGCCTGCAAGCTTTCGGCTAGCATCCTCTCCCTGTTCTGTGCTTGTCTTTCTGCAGCAACCATATATAGGCCTGGACAGTATAGTCATCATTGTTAGAGATTATAAATGTATAGTAACAACAAACAACTATTTTTCCACTGACTGAGGTCGGCTATGGATCAAGATGCCAACGTATTCTATCTTGGCATATTTCTATGGTTAGATTGTTTACAATTAGATCTATTCCAATAATTTCTCCTTTTTTTTTGGTCTCCCCATATCTCTAGTTATACAATAACTGTTTATAAATTTATAATATAGCTATTTATATTGTCTTCACTTTGATGTTGAACTTGAGTTAAAGCAGTCTTTGACATGATATAAAATGAAATTTCAGCACAAGTTATGGTGGCCTTACGCTTTATCCACACTTCAAGCCCAAACAAAGGACTTTCTTGTGAGGGAACAAATTGGAAATTATAATAACCCATTGATGGACATTCACTTGGAAGTTTAAAGAGGATTTTACAATCATCAAAGTGAAGAAAAATAATATATCAATTAAACGGGAATTTCTTGAAAAGATAACATGAATCAGGACAAACAAAATATGTGGAAAAAAAACCTACTGAAGAAGGTCAAGAATGCTTACTAACAGCGCTTCCAATGGCACATAGCCAAAGAACTCTCATGGACCACTTATCACTGATTACTCCCCTGGTTCCCATTGCTTGCTGACACAGAACCATAAGATAGGGTTAAGCATAATGAATGATTAAACAGTAGCAAGTAGTAAAGGGTACAAATTTAGTCACTGTTTATATACTAAAAAGCAAGCTTAACCCAAGATTTTTTTTTTAAAAAAAGCAGACTTTGTTGAACTCTCATTTTTTTCACTCCATCCATTCAACACAGGAAAATAAATTAGAGAAAAACAAAACGACATACTAGATCTTCTTTCTCACTTCAGAAACAACTTAGTGATGAGTATCAATGTCCCCTGGCTCAGGAATTGTTTGAGAAAATTTATAAATCTCTGCAGCTAAGCAATGTGTGTATGTAATAATGCATTTGAATCAACATATAATACAAATTACTTCTCAATAAAAATGATATTGCTCATTATCTAAGGCTTTTCTCAAATAAATGGAGTACGTCATTCAGTCAATCAATCCACTGATTCTCCAGAAGCATGTGAAGAAAATAAATTATTATAAATTGTATAATACATAATAACGAATGTAATGCATTTTAAAAGAACAGCTATAAGGAGGATTTTCAATCACAATAATGGCAAACCTTTCCCCCTTCCTCCCAAAGTCCCAACTGCCTCACTCTCCCAAAATAGAAACAAGGAAACAAAAATGGGAAAGAAGTATTACTATCAACTTTCCAAACAAAAGTGAAGTACAAAGGAAATGTAACAAAAACTAGAAGGATAGGTTATCATTTTTTTTTTATAAACAAAGGGATAGGTTATCATTGTTAGCCACAAAAGACAAATTTTAAAATTTCAAACCAGCGAAAGAGAGAAACAATAAGTTAATTTTAATAGCAAAGAAGAACTCTTCACAGCTTACAAAATACATGGTACTTATGTAAAGGACAGGTAAAGACTATATGACTATGTTATAGGAAGGTCTGCAAATAACTACCAAATTGGAACATCATTGTAATAAACAAAAACAACAAGGAAGAGGAGATAGGCAACAGGCAACAGTTTATAATTGCTTATTACCAAATCCAATAATTCCTTTGAACAATGATAAAGCATCAGCAGAAAGTGCAATATTACACCATTTTAAACAGGCACTTGTAAAGTGTATATGCAGGTACTGTTGCAAGCAAATATTTCTTAATATACACTGATTTGGCTCGTAAGACATTGACTAATACTATAGGTACCGTCTTCACCTCCACTGATCAATTCAAAACAGATAGAAAGTACCAAATTCGAAATCAATTCCTTAAACCCAGCGAAATCAAATGCCAGTAAACAGAAAACACGAATCCTCAAGATGGAGCTTATATTCAATCATAAACAGCTTACCGACCAATCAATCAAAGCGAGAAGGCGGGAGAAGACAGTAGGTGAGGATCAGAAGTATTCAAAAGGGATTTTCAGGCTTCAGCTTGCCAGCTGCCACCGCTCCAACCGGTGAAGAGAAAGCGAAGTGGTGAGCGAGAAACTACGGTGGGTACTGGCCTTTCTCATCGGATCGGGCTTGCAAATTGTTATGGTCTGCAGATTTGGGCCTTTCTCGTAATTTAACAAAAATATTTATGCTGTATTTTTTTTTTAGCGTCTTTTTTTATTTTTTTAATATTTATTAATTAAACTCATTCTATCACTTTTTGCACATTGTGGGATTTAATGAGAAATAAATATAAGTGTTTTGCAAGTAAGAAAGGGGAAATGTTTAAATGTTATTTGTTTACTTGTCGAAATTCTATTTTTTTTTTTGTGAACAAAAAATTTAGGTGAGGGGATGACGTTCCAGTCCAGGGTTAGGGCAGGCTTCCGAATTCAAAGAGCATATACAAATGATCTATCAAATAAGATATCATTAGGAACAGGAATCGAATCAAAGCCATACAATCATTATGAATGGAAAGTGACCAAATGATGTTCTTTTATGAGAGTTTTTTAAAAACCTTTATGAGATTTGATGATCAAATCCATAAAAAAAAATTTGATGATTCACTAATAGCGAGATTTTTTTGGTGTAAGTGCTAACTAATAGAAGAGAGATTAGATAGACTTTAAAATGTGAGAAAGAAAAAAATTTATCAAGATGAATTAAAAATTAATATTTGATAGTAGCACTATGAGATTGCTGTTTTTGTTGATGAACACCGCCCAGGAGAGATTTTTCCCTCTAAGCAATTCGAAAAAGGGAATCTTAATAGCAACAAATTCCACAAAATTTGTTCAGACTAAATATTGCCAAATTTGGGATCTGAAATATTTTTTATTTGCAACCCCCGTTGATATTAAACTACAACTACGATATTAAGTAAATCCATATTTTCACTTTGTTTTCATATTAATAATCTTTGGCAGTTTTCTTAGACAAACTAAAGTTAATAATCAATTTGGATTCATAAAATCTTTTTGATAATAACAGTATTGAACTAACACAAACTGTTAACTTCAAAAAAATAGAAACAAAAAATTAAACTGGGCTTGATGGGGTGCGCCAGGCCCATGCTGTAGTGCAACGCATAGGCGACGCTCGTGGACCCCGATAGCAAGCTACCGAATTGGGCCCACCCCCTAAAAAAAATTAATTTAATATCATGTGGACCAATGGCCCACGTATCAGATATTAAACTGATAAGAACAGATACTACACTTGATCTTAGCCAAAAGGCCGAGAAAGGTATGAGTTTCAAAATGGCTGAGCTCGAGTTTTATAGGTATTCTGAACCTCAGGTGTAGATACTCCTTTCGATGTGGGACTTCCGCCAAACAACTTAACAAACGTAGTTCACAGAAGTTGGTGTTGAAACTTGGGTTTTACTCATTTCATGTCCATCTAATAGGAGTATGCAATCAAAAATTATGTGAAAGCGAAGAGGATTTTATTGCTGAGCGAGCAAACAACGAATAAATCACACAGAGATTAGAAAAATCTTCCAAAGAGGGATTCATAATGCTCTCGCGAAGCATTCAACAAAGAGTTTATCCAAAAACAATGTTTTAGAGTGATATACACTGCGTTTTAAAGACAAGCTTGGATTCAAAACACCCAAAAATTGCACTCTACTTCTTTGCCTCCATCTTTATCCATACCATTACAGAAAGGAGACTGAAAAATCACCAACCTACTGGGGAGGAAAATGGATCAAGTCCATCTTTAGTATACGGTATACTAAAGCCGTTACATGGATATAAGTACTTATAACTTTTTTTTTGGCCATATATAAGTACATGTAACTTATTTTTTAAAAAAATTATAAAAAAATAATAAATTAAATATTTGATATTTTTTTTAATTATTAACTATTATAATAACTTCTCATTCACCATTTTTCTTGTCTCTATCTTTCATAATTTCATTCTTCTCATAATTATTCTATCAATTATCCCCACTTTCTCTCTTCCAACTCATTACATCATATATTTTATTCTATTTTTAAATTATAAATTAAGTTTTTGTGACACAAAAAAAAGAGGCAAAATATTATTTAGTCCCTGAATTGTTGGTCAAACTATTATTTAGTCCCCGAATTTATCAAAAATACTATTTAGTCCCCGAAATGTTTAACTATGTCAACTATTTAGTTCCCGAATTTGACAAAAGTATTATTTAGTCCCCGAATTTGTAATTATGTCAACTATTTAATCTCCAAACTTAGCAAAAATACTATTTAATCACCGAATTTGGAACTCTGTCAACTATAACGAGTAACAGTCAGGAGACTAAATAATTGACAGAGTTGCAAATTCGATGATTAAATAGTATTTTTGCCAAGTTTGGGGACTAAATAGTTGATATAGTTACAAATTCGGGGACTAAATAATACTTTTGATAAATTCAGGGACTAAATAGTAGTTTGACCAACAATTCAGGGACTAAATAGTATTTTGCCTAAAAACAAAATAACAACCATATTAATATTAATATAAATATAAGATTTATCTAATAAGTACACTAAGACTTGTTAAGGTATTTTTTTTAGGAAAAAACTTAGGTCCATTTTCTTATGTCCATTTCGTCAAGTTCCCCAATATAAATATGACACGTGGCAAAAAGTGTTTAAATGACCAATCACAGTAGAGAGAGAATATAGAAGACCACATTTTATATGACCAATCATAGAAGAAAGAGAGTGTAAATACAATATATGATTGGTGGAACTTGATGAAATTGACATAAGGAAATTGACCTAAATTTTTTCATTTTTTTTATTAATTGATAGGGAATTTTTTTAAAAAGTTGGTGCAAAATCAACAAACACAATTTTTTAAACCCTTATATTAGTTGAAGGGAATCCATACAGAGTACCCTTAGAACAATTGTTAGCCAAACCCGTATTTGTGATTGACTGAAAATTAAAGTGCTTACTTTCTCCACTTGGTTGTGTCTGTGCTTGGAACATGCATGTTCACTTGTAAGAATTCCATTCTATGAAAATCAAAAAGTAAGTGGAGTTCATTAGGTCGCACTTACTTTTTTTACTTTTTCATTTCTATTAACTTTAAAAAAAATAGAAAAAAGAAAAAAAATACAAAATATTTTTTATACCCTTTTGATTTGACACAATTATAACATTCTTTTCTTTTTACTATTTTAATATGAATGGTAAAATGGTCATTTTAATACATTCCCATTCTATTTTTATTAGCAAATTTTTACTACTAAACACATCAAATACATTCTATTTCCGTTTCTATTTCTATTTTTATTTTCATTTATAGAACGTGCCCTCAATGTTCTCCATTGTCGTTGTAACGACGTTTGCTTGTTAATCTTTATGCAGAAACCTAAAGATGGGCAAAACTTGAGAACCCACCAATATTATCTAGAAATATCAAATTTCCAGTTCTAGAGCCACAATCATTAGTTGCTACATAAATATCAACTCAAGAATGAACTATGCCAGAGCTTCCAAAAGCTTTTACAGTTCAATAGAACAAACATTCTTGAGATAGATTATAGAAATGGGTGATGCATTGGGATCTTTGTGCACCAAAGAAAAATGGTATCCTACATAACCCATTTCTTTTTCTTTTTCTTTTTTTCAAAAAAAAAGCTACTTAAAAAGCATTCCCACCGGAGGAAGCCCTAGTCCAGCATTATGTGTGTGTGCATATATATATATACAGGGGGAAGAACAGAAACAGGTGGCAAAAATAAGCACCTTATAAACAACTAAATATTGAAAGTTACACATAGATAGTTCTCTCTCATTGGGGTCCTTGTGTAAGCCTCTGCGTCTCATTTTGGTCATTAAGAGTTTCAATGAGAAGGGGTGGAGCATACTGGGCTGTCCCTTGATGCTCTTCAGAATCTTGGCAGAACGAGAGAATGATGGTGTCGATCGACATCTCGACCACAGCAAAGAAAAGAGTTGCGACAATATATCCGAGAGCCCAGCAGACCTGCATTACAGAAAATAAAATATAAGGTTGAGATCATCATTCACATTTTGCATTAAATGCGATCCAAAGAATTTGAAATTATGTAATCGGTTCCTTATAGTTTTAACAATTTTAATTTAGTCCCTATTCAAAAATTTCAGTCAACATTGCTCATTATGCATGACTTCGGCCAAATCATTCAGGTAACTTAACATAGGTTGCATCCATGAGGACTCAATTTCAAATTTTAGTATAGGACCAAAATGAAATTGGGTGAAACTATAGAGATCAAAGGAATAATTTAACCATTGTTTTAGTAACATGCACTCTCACACAAAAGCCGATTGGGCTAAAAGTGTGGAACTAGTGTTGAAATTTATCTAGGTTGGTAAGGACTAAGGAGAATGGGGGCAGCAAAAGCCAAAATCCAAATCACTTGGTCCTAAAGGCTTTGATACCATGAAAAATTCACTTCAACACATGCTGAAGCTGTTAATTGAAGGCCCAAAAATAGCTTTATTATAATCTCTAACTATTAGATAACAGATAATAGAAAACATACCACAACAGGCAAAAGGGGAGATGAGATCTTATTATGAGCAGCTCTGTATCTGTGAGTGTCCAACATGAGGAAAGCAAACACAGCACTTGAGAGGCTGACACATAGCTTTCCAAGGAACAAAATGACATCTCCAATCACATTGACACGCCCAATTCGTAGGATGTTGTTCATGATCAATTCTGTGGCGATAGCAGAAGATGTAAAGAAACTTTTACCCGTTATAGCAATCTGCAGATCACAAGCAGATGTCAAATGCAAAAATAAGTAAATATTACATTGTTCTTGGGAAGGAAGGCTTGACAGGAAACAACTTATTACCAAAAGTAGGAGACAAATGAGAAAAGTCAATCAATTATTAGCAAATTTTACTGAGCCCTATTTTTGTTATATTATTCTTTGTACGAAATGGCACCTGCATTTGTTCAGTGCAACTAATGCATATATCAGAACAGGACAATGCCAGGATTTTCTCTAGTGTTCAAGTGCCCAAAAGGTCATAACTGAGTTTTTTGAAATAAATGAAAAGAGAGAGAGAGAGAGAGGTTATTTAGACATGAAACAATAGTTAATCATGAAGATGTCAACATTGATTGACAAAAATGTCTTACCCTTTATTTTTAAGTATAATCAACATATATAAGCATCCAAGTTGGGACAAGGGTATCGATCTTGTCCAAGCATGAAGTTTACAAGGCAAAAGTTACAAGAGAATGGGTTTTTTTTTAATTTTCTTCCCTTAATTTATTACTATCTGTTAAATATTTACTGGACCAAAATAATAAACATGGATCCAACCCATGCTGCAGAGCATACAAATCTGACTTACGGTAGATAAAGTACATTACCATGATATAAGCATTTCGGTTCACTGATTTTATGGTCCACTCAATACACCTGAGAAAACATTGAGAGGATTGGGATGCAGCCTTGCCTATCCAGTTGTCAGGTGTGTGACTAGAGATTTTTAGCCTTCGACGAATGGATTCAAGCAGAAAGCGGATTGATTCCACAAATGATACAATTAGAGAGCCAAGGGCCACAGATCCAAGGCTGTAACGCATAAGCCTCTTCGTGGAGGATAAGACTGAAAAAAATGGAATTTCAGGCTGCATTGAGAAATATCAAGTACAGTTAGTTACATGGACAAAATATCGTGACCATGAAAAGCAAGTATGCTTATTTTTTGATAAAAATATCTACACCAACCAAATTTAAAAGAACTAGCATTTTACTACTTTACCAGTTTTACAGTTTGTTCTGAACCATTTCCTTATTAGTCCGGTAGCTAATTGAATAAGAATCATATATCAACAACTGATAAAACTACACCTTATATTAATCAGTTGATTATAACATTTCAGAGTCAAATAGTGAATTGTGGCCCTACACAGACTGGGGACTACATTTTTGTTCAATCTTATAAAATTTATGTGATATTGACAGCACAAAATCCCCGCTACATCAAATGATATATTTAATTATTCATAAAGCATTGTGACTTACAGATGTTTCACCACGAGCCCAGTAATAAGAAGCAACAGATCCAGCAATCACCGTTGACGAGCATGCTATGAAAAACTGTGTTGCCCAATAACAACCAAATAGATGAAAAAGGATAGCATATCCAATATGTGGTGTGTAACGAATGCTATATCCACAACAACGGTCACAATTCACCCTCTTTGCCATGAGATCATATGCACAGCAGTTAGAGTTGCAGTTATTCTGAACGACCTCACCAGAGCTGAACAAGTGAAGAGCAGCGGAAATCCAAAACATGTAGAATACTGCAAGGATACCATATGGTAAGAGAGGAAAAATGATGAGCGCTTGGACTTCTCCTATCACTTTTGCAGCAACCTGAAAACAGAGTTACATCTAATCAGTTAGATTGGTTGACTCATGTCATGAACATAATGATGCAACATCATTTCACTCATATTAGTGGTTACACCATAGCAGTGTTGTATTGCACGAAATGCCAATGGGAAAGTTTTGCGAGAAAAAATGTCAACAACGAAAGTTTTTCTTAACTTTTAAACAAAAAATTAGGGGGGACTGAAAGGTTTAATAGTTGTCTATCTGTAGTCTAGCGAGAGCAATGGCTAAAAAATCTATAAAACCAAAGTTAGATTGAGCTGTGGGTACTGCTGTTGCTAGATGCAAGATTAGCCAAATCAGCACTAGCTTTAAAATATTCTTTCCACAGAACAGGGGTATACATGCACCCCAATTGCTTAGAGCTTAGATCGGTAACAGTCTACTAATGGTGTAGGTGGACTTGAGAAGATGAGATGACTTGATCCAGCAGCACACAAGGTCACATAGACTTGACATAGTCCCTCCACATGTCTCCTCCAAATTAATTTGTATTTTCACAGAAATTCTAACCACAAAATTATAGACAATAAGGATTTTTCAAAATTTTTGTAACAGAAGCTACTTTATTTTGTTTATTAAACACCTAATCTTCACCTAATTCAGTACAAGAGGCTATATATAGATTAAAAGAGGTTTTTAAAAATGCAAAGCTGAACATGATTGGAAGTTCAATTCAACCTACTGAGAATTTTTATGTTAAAAATATCTAATATTGGAACAAACCAATTCAATTAACAAAAACAAGAGAAACATAATCATAGTTTCGTAATTGCATTTCATTTAGTGATCCTTGCCTTCAGGACAGATGTTGCCATAAGGATGCGTCGAACAATAGCAATTGACGTAAGAATAGCAACAGCCATAATAAAGGTCATGAGGACAGCAACACCTCGCAGATGGTTGAGGCCCTGAAAATGAAGTTGTGCATAAGATTTATATGCTTGAAACATCAATGCAAAGACACAAGCTCAAAGACAATGTCTCCCTATTAAGAGCTTTCTTAGCAATGGTTCTTACCCTCCCAAATACATGAATGTATGGGTCATGTTCACCAATGATGGGCGAAATAGCATCATTTCCTATCCATCCAGCTGAAAGACAAGTGAGAAAAACAAAATCAATGTCATTGAAAGTGATCATTATAAGTATAATCTTTAAATTTTAAATTGACCATGTTCATCATATTGAAAGTGAAAATATTTTACCACATACATGTCTGGAAACAAGTACCATGGAGAAAGGATAAAAATTAATTTGTTCAAATCGAGTATTCATAGAGATATTTATTTGTTTCATCAAATAACCAGACAGAGACACCCACCTTTTAGGTAGTAGTACATTGTGACTGATACTATGAGAACATTAAAGAGCACCACAGTTATCCAAGGCATTGCAGCAACAAAATGTCGAATCATTAGCAGCCAAATTACAGACAAAAATAGAGGTAAAATCCCTCCACAAACAATCAGCACAGGCCACGACTTTCCTATATCAGCCATGTATCTCTGCAAATAGAAATGAAGTATGAAACCTTAAAATTATGCAGCAAATAGTGTACATGATGCTGAATGGAAGGATATATAATACAGTCAGTCACCAAAATAGGTAAGAGTGCACTTAGTATGAGTGTCAATGTCAATGGAAGAATCTGAGAATGAGTGGTAACATTAGATAAGGCGTTAAGACAAAACATATATCTACATTACAGGCATCCACGGGTTTTACTCCATGCCTATCATTCCTTCCATTTTCAGTCTAACCCAACACATTATAAGTATTCCCAAGTTGATTGGTAAACCATATCAAGTGTATATTGTTCTGATGGTATCATATATATAACGATAAAAAAAAAAGTCAGTTGACAATGATTGAAAAAGACTGTTATTTGTTTATTTATTTATTTATTTTTGTTATTAACAAGCCAATAACATGGTCTAGAAGGTTAAAGTTGAGTGAGTAAGCATTACAATTTCTCAATCACAATAACAATGAAGGAGAATGAAGTTGAAAAAATTCAACCTTCAAGACAGCTGACCGAGAATTGATAGACTTGTGGATTGATTTATCTATAACAATGTCATCATTGATGTTAACTCCACCCATCTGTTGCCAATGCTTTAAGGACACGTTTGATGCTCGAGCAATAAATTGGCAACTCCAGTAAACTAGACAAGAAGAAGATAAATCCATTAAGAATTAGGTATTTAAAAAGTCAATGTTTAGGAGACAGAAAATTTCTTCCACCTCCTCCCAGAAACAAAACATAAACAACAAAATAAGTGTTCTTACAAGGAGCAAACCCATCAACCAAGGTCCAAAAAACAAAGAAATATTTGAAGAAATACAAAAATATCGGGAATCTATAGTTTGCTCACCATTTACACTTGGAAAAATGACAGGATAACAAGGGCCCTGAAGTTGAAGAGAGGAGTTTCTCATTTCTGGATCAAGGAACTCGAAATAATCATAGTTCCTATCGATCCAATCATCCGTTGAAAGACGGATACTTCCTTCAGGGTAATCACACACCCAGTTAAGAGAGTCTTCAGAGGGAATGGGACAATCCAACAAGCATATACTGCGTGCATCAGCCAATTTAACTTGGGTATCCTTCAATCCACTCTGATAAACCTGATTAGGATTTAACCAATATTTGAGCTCCAATTGACGAAGGCCAGCATGCCTGTCCCCACACACATTCCCTTTGTAGTCCAGCCCATATATAAGCCTGGTAAGAAATAGAGCCAATGAGCACAACGTAAAATAACATCATAATCAGAATCACATTCTGATGGTAATATAAAATCAAGGATATAACTCAGGTGAAGTTTTTTAAATGTGGACATTTTTTACAATTCAGTGTCACATTATTTACTCTTTAGAAAAAGTTCTTCCACTGACATACTTCTATTAAACACACTAATAGCAGACATCTAGGAACTGCACCAAAATTTGCTCCTAAATCGACTCCCATTTCTTACTTTAAGTTCTTCAGCAGCCTAGCAAATAACAAGGTTGAGCCACAAGGGAAAATTATAATGAGTTAATGACCGACCTAGTGAGTACTGAGTAGTGATTATAATTTCATGATGTGATACTTATCTTGCCTGAAAATCAAAATTGTGTGAAATTTAAAGCATACAAATGTAGCTTATATCAGACATAAATTTCTAGAAAAAGTAAGCCAATCAAAAACCCATAATATAAAAAAGGAAAATGAGAAAAACTTGGACGGCTAGGAAGAGACCACAACAAGATGGAGAAAATACAACAAATTAGACATCCATTACCAAATTTCTAAAACAAAAGGCACTTAAAAGATCTGATGCCTTAAAAATCTCACAGAAACTCGATCAACACTATGCAAAATCAGATAAAGTAGGAAGCTTCAAGATTCTCACCTTAAGGGGTTTCCTTGGTTGAAACCAAAGCTGGAGTTGACAATCATGGCAATCCAGAAGGCTATAAAGATGACCAGAACGGCGACGTCTCGGCATTTCCTATTGTGCCTTATGATTCCACCCACTTGAGTACTTCCATCACTGGATGGGTATCTTCCTATAACTGCACCTAAGGGACCCCGCATTTTCAACCTTGTGTGCCCACGAAGCTTCAATTAAGCATTAAGGCCTCAAGGGAGAGAAAGGCGAGGAAGAGAAAACAGCGGAAGCAGAAGAGAGAAGAGAGAAGAGAGAGAGAAGTAGTAGAGTATAAGCTAGGTAGAGAAGTGTGAAATGAGTGTTTAAGAGAAGAAGGGTTTTTAGATTTGGAATTACAATAATTAACTAAAATCTAATTCCTTTTTTAAGAATTAACTATTAAGACAAAGATATTATAAGTGGGCTCTGTATTAAGAAACTATGGCTCCGTGTCTGGTGGCTTGGGTGAAGCATTGAGCTTAGCTCAGACTTCAACTTCACTAAAGAGACAATTTACTTAATAAATGAAAATATAAGTCAGTATAATTCTTTATCTTTATTCTTTATATTAAAATTTTCTAATAAAAATTAACTTTTTGAATTTTTTAAGTAAAAAGAATTAATTAATCTTGAGTCAAAGGAATTATGTGTAGTTTATACACAATTATTATAAAAAATAAAAATAAAATCCAAAATCATCGGGGCTATGGTTAGTCCATTCATCGACTTATATCCAATATTTTTTTACTAAGGTTATGTTTGAAAATAAGATTTAATAATGAAAAAAGTATGAGAGTGCTATTCTCCATTCTTTTTTTATTTCTATCAAACAAATTTTACTTTTTACAATATGATAAAATTATGTTTTTGTCAATATTTTTAAAATCGGACCGGTCATTGAACCGGTCGAGGCACTGGTTCACGGTTCAATGGTCGAACCGTGGTTGAACCATGGTCGAACCGGTGGCATTTAAAATATATATTTTTAATTAAATATACTAAAATATATCATTAAAAAATTATATATTTCATAATTATATGTTTCCATCTCGATCTAAACATGATAAGAAATAGAACAAGTTGCAAATTACCACAAATATCATATTAAACTCTTCAAATAAGTTCAAGGA
Source organism: Senna tora (assembly GCA_014851425.1). Taxonomy (NCBI): domain Eukaryota; kingdom Viridiplantae; phylum Streptophyta; class Magnoliopsida; order Fabales; family Fabaceae; genus Senna; species Senna tora. Next base: position 29,380,421 of record CM026263.1, on the reverse strand, counting down.
TCAACATATTTAAGTCTCAAATCTTATCACAAACCCAACAATAAATACTGAAATAGAACAATCCTTACAACTACAAGTCACAATAAAATTTTCAATAAATATTAAATCATAAACAACACAAATTTTTTTTAAAAAAATGAACAACCGGTCGAACCGTCTAAACCACCGGTTTTGACCGATTTTATATCTGACCGGTTCATTGGTTATTCCGGACCGGACTGGCTGGCGGTTTTCCGGTCCGATCGGCCGGTCCGTTCCGATTTTCAAAACAATGGTTTTTGTCATTATTTTTTTTACTCATTTTTATTCCATTTTCACTAATATAAGGGTAAAATGGTCATTTTATCTACTTTTATCCCATTCACATTACATCATATTACATCGATATGACATTTTCATTGTCTCTAATATTTTCATTCGCATTTCCTTCTCTTTTCTTGTAAACAAACACATCCTAAACTACAATTCCAAGTTATAAAATACACTATTTTTAATAACTAAACAATATATCATAAATTTCACCCTATATATATATATAATTTTTAAAAAAAATGAATTAAGAAAAGAAACGCACAAAAAAATCAATGAGAGCGCATAGTGGAAGGAAGTGGAGAATGAGCCGTTAAGCGTTAGCCGATGACTAAAAAGACAAGCCATTATGGGAAAATGATTAAAAAATAATTAATATTGGAATTATTTATTATTTAAACTAATTAAGTGATTCCGCCGCATATATGATAATTGAAAAAGACACTGATAAAGCTAGCTAGCTGTGTGCAGTGTGTAACCCTGATGGAGCAATATAGAGCGTTGGATGGCGTTGGGGAGTGCATTAAATCCAATCGGACGGTAAATAAAGGAATGAGCGTAAGCAGCTTATCAATTGGGAAGAAAGAGGGAAGGGAATTTTGTGTGGGGTGGTGGACCATGTGCTCTTCTTCCTGTCTCCATCTTTCCTTCTATGAAAGCTACTTTACTATTTCTTACTACTTATTTTATTTCTACTCCATACTCAAAAGTGTAATGGCAAATTACTCTTTTGGTTCTTAATGTTTGCACGATATTTAATATTGGTCTTCAACGTTTTAAAAAGTTATTTTAGGTCTTTAACGTTTTTTTGTCAAAATTGGTCTTCTAGCGTAATATCCGTCTGGTTTTGCCATTGAATGATAACGTGTAAGGCTTATGTGGCACACCCTCTCTCCTACGTGTCATATTTAAATAATATGGCATCCTCTCTCATTCAAACTCAGCAAAACAACGATGTTTTGATTCATTTAAATGTTTTGTTTTGAATCAAAACGGCGTCGTTTTGCTAAGTTGGAGTGAAAGATAGTGCCATGTCATTTAAATATGACACGTTGGAGAGAGAGTATACCACATAAGCCTTCCACGACAGCATTTAATAGCAAAACCAGACGGATATTACGCTAGAGGACCAATTTTGACCCAAAAAAAATGTTGAGGACTTAAAATAACTTTTTGAAACGTTGAGAACCAATATTAAACTTCGTGCAAACGTTGAGGACCAAAAGAGTAATTTGGCCAAATGTAATACTTCTCTCCTTTTTTTTTTCTACTTGTTCTTTCTTTTCTACCAAAGCTTTTTATGTCTATATATTAGATAAAAGTAGTTAACAAATATTTTCTATAATGAAGATAGTAAATTACAAATTATATTACAAAACAATTCATCGAGATATCTTAAAGAAACAAATATATAAATTAAGTTAATGAAAGTCAAGTTGAGAGTAATAAATTTACTTTAAATAAATTAAATCAACTCAATTTTATTTAAACTTAAAAATGAATAAGTAAATAATTATATTATCATTATTTGAAATATAAGGTAATGGTCAAAATTTTATTTTGAATCTTAAAACGTATTTTAATTTTTTAAACTGATTTTTGAAGTATTTTTTTGTTGATGCTTATGTGATATCTTAATGGTAGCCTTTAGTTGGCATTTTTTATGTCTCTGTTCAAGAAATATGTGGATTCCTAATTTTCCCCCCTTTCTCCCTCTTTCTCTTCTGTATATTTATGTGTTTCTAGTTCCTCCTTTTCCCCCTTTCTCCCTGCTACGTATAAAGACGATAATGACATCAATGCAACATCCTGAACCATCCTTCCGGGTATCATGGTTTTAAAAGTGTCACAAGAGAGGATATAAATATGTTTTTGTGTTAGATGGAACAACTTGATAACTAAGTCAAAAGTTATAAGTGTTAATTATAGTAGAACTCTTTTCGGTTAACTTGGCATAATTTAAGTATCACGCAATTTGACTATGACTTAATTCTTACTTAGGTCTCCGTTATAAAAGTAGTTAATAAATATTTTCTATAATGAAGATAGTAAATTACAAATTATATTACGCCTTGGCCAATAATTTTCCTCATAATAATTGTCCAAATAACATTCTCTTCCTTTTTGTCAATATTTTTATAAATTTCATAAGCTCCCCTCAATTAGGTAGTGACCGGAAAAATAATCTTAGAGCAAGTCTTCAATGAACACATGATATAACTCAAGAATGCAGCAGATGAAACAATGTTGAGATAAATCCATTTTCAAAATTAGCATAAAAACACACTCATAAAACTATTGAAATAATTTAACATATATAAAAGCATTTATAACATATCCACAAAGTAGACGTGCTTGTGTCTTTAGGTTTCAGTTTTTGTTGTAAGGATATTTGAGCTTCATAAAAGCTACAGGGCCTTTTAGTTTATTGGATCATCCAAATATTTGGGCCTTTTTAATTTAAATAGTTATTTTGCACTATTTGTCAAAAATATTTAAAGCTCATCTAATCTAACACTTTTTGTTCCTTCCTCCAATCCAATTGATGTGAAACTTCACAATCCACCCCTTTAGTCCCAGCGTTCTGGGTACCAACTTTGATACCATCTAAACCACCCGCAACACTATAAACACTCTTTCACCATTCCAAGTAACAACAGAAAAATCTTTCACAAGTATTATCATGATGCTCATCACCATAATCACTGTGATTTCTATCTTTTGCGATTTTCATTCATACCACTCTTTCTTCATCTTTGGTTATCTTTTGGCGCTTCATGAAAATAAGAGTACTAGTTGCTTCTAAAACTTTTGCGTTCATACCTTCTTTTTCATCACTACGAGTCATACAATTCTCTAAATCCTAACATATATATATATACTAATTTGCTATGTTCTCTGTGAATTTGTTTCTTCCTATCACATTAAAATCTTATGGGTCGAAAGAGAGCCAAAACGATCAATATCACAAGTGGTACAGGATGTTACAAATGGTATCCAAGTCGATACCGTTATCCTTATATTATTATTTATATAATTAAATATATATTTATTTGACTAATATAAAAAATAAATTTTTAAATGTAAAATAAAATACAATAATGATATTATTACCCATAATAAATAGTAGTGAAAAAATATTTTAAAAAAATATTATTATACTTTTTTTAGAAAATTAATAATTCTATTAAAGATACTATAGTAAAAAAAATGAAATTATAGGTTTTTTAATCTTTAAAGAAAAATCAAATTAAAATTTTAAAATAGAATAGAAGAAAATATAATTTTGACATCTCTTAAAAAAATAAAGTATAATTTGTTAAATTAAGAAAGTACGCCAATTAATAAAAATAAACAAGATAATTTTCTCATAATTAAACTAAGAAAGTACGCCAATTAATAAAAATAAACAAAATATTAAGTGAAAAATTTAAAAAAAAAAATATTTTTGGTTTTAAAAATTCATTATAGTTGAATTGTATGATAAAAAGTAGGAGAGCGCCATGTGTCTCTCGGAAAGCGGGTAGCACCGAAAATTAACCCATAAAAGAGCACCAAAATACGAAACGAAGATTCAGCCCTCACACATCGTCAGAGTCGCCAATGGTTGATTCCTCTCTTCTCCCCACTGGTAAGAGCCCTATTCTCCCCTTCCTTACGTCTCCCATTATTGCTTCTTTTCCTCTATTTTCTCCCTTACAAACCAATCCTTTCCCATTTTTTTCAAATGAATGCAAATTTTGTCTCATTAAACTCATTAGTGAAGACTGAACCAGGTTTTTCTAATTCTTCCAAACTCGATTTACCCTTTTCTCTTATTTTCCTATTTTTTTCTTCCCTTTCTTTTATCTATCTGTTTGTGATACGGTATTCTCCGATTCTGCTTTCTGTATGTGAAGTTTCCTATTTAAATGATCGGATGTGATTTCTTGTATTCATTATTTTCAGTCCGTGTAAGATTTTGTTTTATCAACAGACTTTGGACCGTCAATTGGCCCTTGTTTCTTTTGTGATCTTTAGGATTTCTTGAGCTCTGAATAGCTTGAGCAGTTTTCGATGTGCATAAGAGATTCTCTCGTTAATTCTTCTAATTTATAATTCAACCAATACATTATTAAGCTGAGAATCTCAAATTGTATCTAATCATGTCAATAGCAGTTGCTGTTGCTTAGTTGAACAGTAAAATATCAATTACTTGAATAACAATAGCAATTGCATGTGTAGTTTTGGTACAAAACAGGGAAAAGATAAGAAACACTAGACAAAGCGACTAAAGCATACTGGTTTTATGTATTCCTATATGTGAACAATTCCATATCAATAGCAAGCTGGTACAGATGTTTAAGAATATCTATGCAGAGATTGCTATGAAGAGACAACGTTGGAGACAGAGGTATAATCCCTTATTGAAGAGTAAATATTCATATAGGACAGTTGTGAAGAGAAAAAAGAACCTGGTTTGAAGTAGTTTTGCGAAGAAGAGCACAAGATTGAGAGGTTGGAGTTGGAATTGGAGAGATGTGTTTCTTACCAGAATAAAATTAGGGTAAAAAATATGTATAGGAAGGTAAGAAAATAGGCAAGTAGAGAGAAGGTTAAAAATGGAAGAAAAAAATTATAAACCATTCCAAATCCCCCAATTTGGAGGGGTTTGAAATTCGGTGTATTTAGTGGTTTAGGATGGTTCCATCTACTTATTAAACATCCAGCCAATGATTAAGAATTTGAGACCCTTAAACCACTCCACTGGCCATTGCATCTCACACCACTCTCAAACCATCCTCCCAACCAAGCCTTAAGAATCATCCTTGTTTCTTTGTCATTTATGTGTGAATTTATGAAGATTGAAGTTCTCTTACCTTTTGGCTGGGCATATTAAATATCATTTTAATTATTAGAAGACCAATCTCTGGGTATGCTGAATTGATCAATAATTGTATGAATTAGAGATGAAGCATGGAAGTAACCTCTTTTTACAGCCTTCTTTTTATTGGGATATTCTTGGGTAGGAACTTTATCTATACCTTTAAAAACTGGGAAAGTGGCTATATGTGAAACTAGTTTTTGTTTTTTTGTGTATATCTTTTCTTTTGGTTGAATTAAATTTCACCGACTCACAAAAACACTTTTTTCTTCCTTTTGCTAATATTTTTCCCTAAACTTGTAGCCATGGATCTTGGAGATGGAGAGACTGATGTTTCAGTTTCTTCTCTTATCATAAACTCCATAAACTCTCAGCAGAATGAAATTCTTTCACCAGAAGATCTTGCGTGGGTTGACTCCTGCCTTGTTGAAGATACTGATATTTTAGAAAGTAATTGGAATCCTCTGAAAAATGCTTTAATTGAAATTATTAGTTCCACACCTGAATCTTTTAACACCAATCAAGGAGCAGACATTGAGATTCTTCCCTCCAGTGAAGAGAACAATGCACGGTTTCGGGGAACTGGTAAATTTTCCCCCGTCAGTAGAGCAGCTGAAAGGAGTATGGATGGTATTCTGGATGACAAAATGACTGACGCACTGCCGTCATCAACTTTTCAAGAAAATCCTCTGCCAATTTCTGAAGGCAATATTCAAGAGAGTAACCACATTGATTTGGAACTTAATCTGGATTATCCAGATTGTGATATGGAGCGCTCCATTGAGTCTTCAACCTATAATATTTTACCTGTAATTCTAGCAGCAGCAAGTACTGATGATATTCCCAACAATGAGAAGACCGAAACTCTGCCATATGTAACTTTTAAGGGAAATCCTTTTTTGCCAACTTATAGTGAAGACTTGAAAGAGAATGAAACCAATGGTTCAGGACTTAATCTGGATTCTTCAGGTTATGACATGGAGCCACCATCCGATGATATTTTCAAAATCTGGGATTTGAACATTCCATCTGAGGAAGGTGAACTTTTTAAACAGTGGAACAAAGTTATGGCAGCAAATTCCCTTCAAATGGTACCATCATCTTTTGATGCTTTAGAGGAGTCGAAAGTTTTGAGGGTAGACTCGCTAAATAATCTTATAGTTGGCATTGCTGACCTGTCTTTAAATCAAGATGCTAGTTAAGTGACTTATTCTCATTGAGGTTCTTCTGCACGGTTAAATTTACGCTGCTATTAAAGTTGAAAGTTTAGATTTTTTTTCTCCTGCTAGGTTGAAATTTTGTTTTATTTGCATCAATGATTAAGCCTTGAATGATTATTGGAAAGCCAAGGACTTGATTGTGTTTTACATGTATCCTTCTGTGATCAAGGCATTGTCTTGGTGGCCAAAGAATTATGTAATGGGATGATTGTTACGGAAATTGGCACTAAATAACATTAGTATTTCATTTTATCAGAACTTTTTTATAGACATATTTCAGTAGTGGAATTTGAAGCAGTTCAGCTTGGTTTGCTCTGTGGAGTCAAATTATAGTAATACGTTCAGATTAGTTTGAAGTAGTCCTTACCTCCACAATGATGCTAGACGAAGTCCTTTTATTTGGCACAAACAATAGAAAGCAAACTTGTCCTTGAATAACATCCTCTTGCAGATAAACTCATGGTGTTGATAAGTAATGAATTTATGCATTATGTTTTTGAATGGTTTGCAATCTTTACCCTTTGTATAATGTACCCTAATTGTGTTTTTTTTTTGTGGTAAGTAAATAAAAAAAATTTATTATGAGTAATAATTTTTATTTTATAAATATTATCTGATAATGATAATTTAAACTGTTTCTTTTTTAAAAAAATGGATTAGCATAATCAAAGTGTTACACATCATTGAATTATATAGCAATAGCATAGCTAAAAATTTAAAGACTAAAAATAGTCTATTTTTAAATAATATTTTTTAAAAATTTAAGAATTAAATAATGGTTTAATCAATAATTTATAAATCAAAAAATAATTTGAACCCTTCTTAAAATGTATAAGTTCGTACTGACAAGTTCTTGATGTTGACTGGTGAAAATCATTTTTTTATTCAAATCCACCTCAGACAATTTGAATATTTAAATTGGCAGTTGAATAAAATATTCTTCACTTTCAAATCTATTGCCTTCTGCTTTCTGCCTAACTTTGTAAACTCCCCTCCGATGTGTATAACGATTATACGAATCTGACGGAGTTTTCAACATAAATCCCTTCAAATCCACCTCGATATTGCCGTACAGTTCTTTATTTTTCACTACTATATTATACATTTTGACTTTGAGCCTTGAATTTTCTGTAAATCATAATCTCTGCCCATGATTCTTAAGTCAATGGCTGCGCCAGCGGCCGATCTAAGTCTTCTTCGCCACGTTGCTGTTGATCGGAATCGGATAGTCCATTTCAAAGCACGGGATTTCGGTTCTCCAGCTCTAAATCGAAGTTTTTGGTTTAATAGAGAGACATTGAAGAGTAAGATCGGGATTAAGTCACTTGCACCTTACCAAGTAGGTTTGGAGGCATCGAAGAAGAGTAATGCATATCCGTGTGGTTTGGAGGGAAGTATTGGGCTGGACGCGGTTTCAGAAGGGGAGTTAAGAGAGAAGGGGTTTTTGGGGTTGAGGAAGACGAAGCTGGTTTGCACAATTGGGCCTGCATGTTGCACAATGGAGGATTTGGAGAGGTTGGCTTTGGGAGGAATGAATGTTGCTAGGCTTAACATGTGCCATGGGACTAGGGAGTGGCACTTGGACGTCATCAGAAAGATCAAGAAGTTGAATGAGGAAAATAATTTTTCTATTTCTGTGATGATTGACACTGAGGGTAGTCAGATTCATGTGGTTGATCATGGGTCTCCTTCCTCTGTTAAAGTAGAGGTAAATTTAGTATTAATATTTGCCATTTGATGTGGATCTATAAAGCACCGGTACTTCAAAAAAAGAGCTGAATCTTGTCTCATTTGACATGGAAATTCAGATTGTATCCATGTCATTGCTTCTTAAGAGTGGACTCTTCTCCTGTTAGTTAGGAGAAAGCTTGATTATACTAATCCCCTGTAATAATAGGTTGTAGAATTTGCCAAATCGAATTTGGAAGCATACATACGGTCGAGTCTTGACTTGACAATTGTCTATTCTTCCTTGAATATCAGGAAGGTTCAGTTTGGCTTTTTACTGCTGAACAGTATAACGGTTCTCGTCCATTCACCCTTAAAGCAAACTATGAAGGTTTTTCTGAAGGTATTGAAATTTTGCTAATGGATTGAAGAATTAAACGTTTCGTTTTTTTTTTCAATCTCCCATTGAATTTCATCATTGGCTTGAACGTGTGTCAGGTATTGAAGTGGGCGATGAACTTGTTATTGATGGTGGAATGGCATGCTTTGTAGTGGTTGAAAAGACTGGAAGTGATTTGCATTGTAAGTGCACAGATTCTGGTCTTTTTCTACCTGGAGCCAAATTTAGCTTCTGGAGAGATGGAAAGCTTGTCAAGAGGAATTACGAGCTCTCCACTCTATCAACAAAGGTATATATATTGCTGATTATATCTTTGACTTAGTAAATGAAGATCATGGAGGATAAATTTTGGGTTCTGACGAGCAATTAATTCTATGGCAAATGTAGTATTTGTTTATCTTTGCAGCACTGAATCTCTAAGCATCTTCAACCTAAAATGGTTGTCACAATGTGTTTTATTATTAGTCAACAACAAATAATAATTTTCCATCCTTTATTAAAGTCTCTATCAAAATGGTGAAAGTTTCTCTCCTTGCAATGTACTCCAATTTATTTGACACAAGTGACAGTGTCGAGTCTTTTTTTTTTTTTTTCTAATTGTCAACTATAAAGATTTTGTCTGTGTGAACTATTTTTTTTAATTAACCTTAAATATTTTTGCATCTTTGTTCTTCCACAGGATTGGGCTGACATTGATTTTGGAATCTCTGCGGAAGTTGATTATTTTGCCTTGTCCTTTGTCAATCATGCTGATTCTATTAAGCATCTAATGAAATACCTCTCTACCAAAACAACCAAGTAAGGAAGCACAAATGCACTAAACCTTCGGATATAGAATTTTTTGCTTGTAACCTATTACTCCTTGTAGAGAATGGTGTAGCCTCTTGAACAAAAATGCCATGCTGGCTTCTAAGAATTTTTTCTGCATTACAGTCATTAAATCCATTGGTTTTTGGTGTACCCTTTTAACTCCTCTAACAACACCCTGGGCCAAGTTATAGTATTCTTATAGGGATGCTGTGTGATTATGTCATTACCAAAATAGTAACGTTGATGTTTTATATTTTCTCTTCTACATGAAATCACGTAGATTTGCAATTTTAGACATCTCCTAAGTTGGTTTTTCATATTCCTATGAAATATTTGGAAATTACAAGTTCAACACTATGTCCTATGTCGCATTTACACCTATTGTTATTTCATAAATGCATATAATGGGTTATCATTTATCAACGTTGGTGATAAGCTGATTATACCATTTATGTTTGAGAATATATCTGTTAAAAGTATCTGTTCAATAGCTACTTATCTAAAGTTTTCCGGACATCAAAGTTCTTTTATGCTGTAAAAAATGTTGTTCAAATCATATTTTAACTTAACAACGTGGTTGGGTTTAGACTTTAGAGGAAGGGATTAGCCCCTCAAGGTTAGAATCCTCACTTACATTTAGTGCCCAATCACCTCAAGCATATCTGAGGGGAACTAAAAAGAAAATAGTCATATTTTAATGCAAATTTTCTAGTATAGTCCAAATTGGAATATGAAGAATGCAATATGAATGTTGCAGGCCCATTAGAGTACTAGCTAAGATAGAGAGCTTAGAATCCCTTTATAACTTGGAGGATATAGTGCAAGCTTCTGATGGAATCATGGTGGCCCGGGGTGACCTTGGAGTTGAAATACCACTTGAACAGATTCCTACTGTCCAGGAGACTATAACTTACATTTGCAGACAATTAAACAAGCCAGTAATTGTAGCTTCTCAGCTTCTTGAGTCAATGGTTGAATATCCAACACCAACACGTGCTGAGGTAATATCAATTTATGGAACGGGATAATTGTCATCAAATTTTCAGTCTGGACGGCATCTTAGATCGAAGCAGAGATTTATCTAGAACAACTTCTTCTCTTTCAATTTCTGTGTAATAATATCTGCTCTCATGTGAAAAGGTTGCTGATGTTTCTGAAGCAGTTAGACAGTATGCTGATGCCTTGATGTTGTCGGGTGAGTCAGCTATTGGTTCATATGGACAGAAGGCCCTATCAGTCCTGGATATGACTAGCAGTAGAATGGAATCATGGAGTCGGGAAGAGAACAGACAAAGTCATCTCAATCACCATAAACTCGGAGTATCATTGCCGGATCGTGTTGCTGAGCAGATATGCAATTGCGCGGTTGATATGGGTAATTTCATATTGTTTCCACAACCTCTGTTATGAAATCTGCAGTGGCTTCTTCACATTTTAAAGTACAGGAAAAATAAATTTTGTACTTAACTCAAATTTTCATGTTTGCAGCCAACAACCTTGGTGTGGACGCTATCTTTGTGTACACAAAGCATGGACACATGGCTTCACTCTTATCACGCAACCGTCCAAATCCCCCCATCTTTGCTTTTACTGATAATAACTCTACCCGTATGGCTATGAATGTGCTATGGGGTGTTATTCCTCTCCTTGTTGATTTATCAGATGATGCAGAATCTAACATCTCAAAATCCATTGAGCTCATGAAATCCAAAGGTTTGATCAGGCAGGAAGATACTGTTCTTGTGGTCTCAGATGTTACCCCAACACCCACGACGCCATTGTCATTCCAATCAATCCAGGTGAAGACCATTGTCTAGAAGAACATATCATGCCTCACACGTAAGGATGCAATATAAATGCCTGCAAAATATTTCCTGGTTCATTGAATGGATAGGTGTCTATTATTCCCTAGTTTTTCTGCTCTTTGTTCAAAGAAGGACCTAAATTTAATTTTAGCACCATCGAAGTTCATGAGTTGACTTATGGGACCCTTTTTGAGAGGGTTCAATTTGATTGCACTTCACTTGATGACCTGTTTTGCAGAACTATATTGCAATTGTGTATGGAGTTGCTTGCCATGAGCAACATCAATAAACAACTATGGCAAGCTGCTTTAGCTTATACGCAAATCCAGCTCCAAGCTTCTTTTTCCTTTTAGCTTAACATGGTTGATGGAGATGTCAGTGCACATTCTGACATTTATCACATGGAAACAAACAAATTGAAATAGTGGAACTTAAAGTAAAGTTTCGTTTATTAAGAAAAATGGTTAGAAGATTAATGAAGACATGTTCATTTCCCAATAAGAATAAACATTTTGGTTGACTCTTCATAGTAAAGACATGTTCATTCTCTAATAAGAATGAAGAAGATTCTTTTGTTAATTGTTAGAAAACCCAATCTTATAAGTTCCACTGAAACTCATGTAATTGTGAGCACTACGCACCACCATCTTCTTCCTCCTTTTCTCCTCTCTCACTCTTGAGTAGATGACTAATGCAATTGCTGCTTCATTTGAGGCATTATTCAGATCAAAAATTAAATAATTAAAAAGATATCCTGAATTTCAGTATTATTAAATATCCTCTTGCTTGGGGGATATAGATTTAAAATAAGACAAGTTATGGCGGACCAGAACACTCAATAAATTATTAAACTAAATCTTAAAGAAAATATTTTTGATTTCATCGATATGGACAATGCTAATTTTCATATAACAGTTAGGACTTGGGAGATAAGGCGATGGTTACGTTCCAGTGCATATATTTATTGATAGAATTCGTAATGTTAACGTATGCGGTGGCCCTTATGCCTTAACAAGCGCATTCAATGATTTTGTTTTTCACAATTATAACTTCCCTTAACAAAGATTTTTGTACATAAAACTCGAATTTAATATATTGAAATAAATACCAAACCCATAAAAATATAATTGTAAAAAATTTTAAAAAAAAATTATTTTCAATAACAAGCATTCAATGATTTTTTTTCACAAGTATATTTATAATTTTATTTGAGATACTGTCAAATATTAAATATAAACACTATTTTTAATAATAATTCAAAGACAAATTGATCACATGAGAAGAAATTAAATACATTCAATGCTTTGAATTCAAAGGAATTGACCAAACCGGAAATCATGGCCCTTCATTCTCAAATCAAATATACAATGAGCTTTGAAAGGTCCACTTTCTGGCCATTATTTAAGTGGAATGATCAAGTGCCCTTTATAGTCTCAAGCATGCCTCCATTTAATTTAGGGGTATGCTGAAATATTTGTATATTTTCCAAAAAGAAATTATCATGCTCATTTATTAATTTTATCTTTTCTTTGGTACATTGAAACTATATTGATTTACATTATTGTTACTTATTTGATATATATATAAAGTAACAAATTTTGATAAATAATAATAATGATTCATTATAACAAATATTTGTTTCTTTAATTTGGAAAGAACCAATTATAACAAATATTTGTTTAGTGGTACGACAGTATTGAACTTCAGTACATTCCTTTAATTAGTTGGTCCCTAATCCGTTCAAGATGAGTTTTTATTAATGTGAGTTTTTATTACATTAACAAATAACATTACATTATTAGAGTGATGCATTATTGAAGTTCAGTAATATGGTAATACTGAACTTTTGTTCTTGAAAGGGAGGGAGTTATTAACTTTTAATTAAATGTCAGAAGTTTAATTCTTGACTTTGAATATAAAATAATTTTAAATTGTCGGATTAACTGTCATACTTTTTAAGGTATCCATAAGCCGTGAAAAAATTAATCACTATATTCGACTTTAATTTGGATACTCTAATTTAAACAAAAAAATCAGCTATAATTATTACATGCAAAAAAAAAAGGTAAATTAATGATTTGACCATAAAAGATACATAATTCTCTCTCAACGATATTTGCTAAGATGAAATGTTAATTTAGTTCAATCCCTAATTAATTTGTTTCTTTAATTAGTAGTAAGGATGAAAAGTCAATTATGACAGTAATGGATATAATCATGATTGTTAAATGAATTAGATCATATTCTATAATAAAAATAAAGCATGTTAGATTTATAAATTACACATGGATATATTATTTATACTTTTATGTATAATTTGCAAATCTATTTTATTTTTATTTATTATTGAATAAGACTTAATTCAATCATTAAACAAGTTACAAAAGTGTGCCAATGAACTTTTCATCTATTATATTAATTATTTGATTGAGGATTGGATTTTCACAAAAAAAATTGATGAGTCACTTTATCTTTCAATTGCTAAATTAAAATATATATGACAATTACAAATTCACAATCCAAAATACTAATATACAAAGAATTTTATTAAATGGCAATTATTTAGTTAGCCCTTAAACATCAACCGACTTTCAAATTAAAAAGAAAGGGAGAGAGAGAATAAATATTCTTGTAAAGTCCAAACTTAAAAGATATACTTTAATTTGTCGAGTTGAAAAGTAAAAAAAAAAAACAAAATAATAATAATAATATACTAGAGGCTTCGCATGCACGTACCATATTTTTTTTTATTTTTTTAAAAATATATTATAAAATTATGATTATTATATTTTAAATTAATAAAAAATTAAATATTAAATTATTTCAAAATTTTAAAATATAAAATATAACATTTATTATATTTAAAATAATAAATGGAATCCTGGGAAGTTATCACTATTCTTATTTTCTTTCACCTATGATCTTCTCACATTATATTTTTATTTTTTTTTTTAATTAACTAATTGATTATTTTAGGAGACCGTTAACGGGAAAACCCCACAGCCATATTAATATAAATGAGTGTTAAGAGTGACCAGTAGTGATGAAGTGTTTATTTAAAGCCAAGTGCACGCCTGGCATGAATGTGCGTGTAGAGAGTAGAGACTAGAGAGAGAGAAAAAAACTGTAAGAAACTGAGAGAGAGAGAAATAAGGTTATACCAAATGGGCTTGTTTTGTGTGAAGGTTCTTCTTCTTCTTCTTGTTGTGATGTGTTTAGGTGAAGTAGTAATGTCAAAGGGTAGTGTGGAAATAAGTAGTGAGATATTAAGAGAGCAAGAAGGAGATAGAGTGAAGGGATTACCAGGCCAACCTTCTTCTGTGAATTTCGACCAATTTTCTGGTTATATCACTGTCAATCAATCCCATGGAAGAGCACTGTTCTATTGGTTCTTCCACTCCACACATTCCCCACATCGGAAACCTCTCCTTCTCTGGCTCAATGGAGGTACCTATATATTCATTTCTTTCTTCATTTTAATTAATTAATGGTGTTTAATTTGTCTCTAGCTATTCCTACCTACATATTCATTCATTACTAATTGCCTTTGTCTACTAAAAATCTTTTCAAATTGTGGTGCTCATCATACATGTTATTTTCCTTTTCATATATGTGATCAAATTGAATTTGTGGGTCTCACCCAATTTATAATTGATAGGGAAAGTTTTCGTCTATTCTTCTTGTGTACATACATACATGAACAAATCGGTTTCACCAAACTTGTACTTATTATATATACCAAGAAATAAATTACATATATATAATCATGATGTTGAATGAAATGCTAAATAATCTCTAACCTCATCACTCAAATCTTAGCTAGGAGTCGCTATAGCAAGAAGAATAAATAACTTTATTACCCCTACCCACTCCAAAATTTCCTTTAAACAAAATGAAAAACGTCTCTATCCTTTAGAACCAACATATAGTGATCGAAGCAATCACTATGTACCTAGGTAGAAAGTTTTACAATGTGATCGAGTAGAGCTTTTCTACACAATATTATATTATTTAAGGAAATGAGTATTTAATACCAACCATTTCAACCAACTATACGTTGGTTTAACAATTATATACACATTACACACACTAGAAGATTTTTTGTTTTTGTTTTCTGAAATATAAAATAAAAAATAATTAATATATTTCAAAGTAATAAAATTATATAATAATGAGAAGTCATTGAATTTTAACAATATTAAGCTAACAATTTAGATGGTTGAATGTAACACTGAAGGATTAAATTGATCAAAATTTAATACGTAAGGAATTAATTTGAAAATAAAAATTTTGGGAGACCAAATTGAAAAAAGAAAATTCATTTGTGAAAACCAAAATAGAGTTTTAATCACTAAAAATTAAGAGTGAGAGATGCTAGATGTATATGCTTAAATAGGTCATATAATAAATAGGCAGGCTCCATATATTATGCTTAAATTTTTTAAAAAAATAATGAAAACTATTTAAGAAATAAAATAAATAATTGATAAGAAACAGTTGGATATAGTGAGGCATGCACGTGGGTTTTGAAATTTTGACCAAGATTTTTAATCAATGGCTTCGACTTGTAGCAGAAACAGCCATAATGAATTTTGATAGAAAGTGATGAGTATTGCTTGGAACCCAAGTGACCCCACTCTTTCATTCATAGCAACTTGGAAATAACACCCCACAAAACTTAACTGATTCATTTTAATTCAGAAATTTAATATTTAAAAAATTGTTTAAAAACTAACTAAAAAAAATAGAAATTAAAATTAATTTTTTAAATTCAAAATATTATATATAAAAATGAAAGAATATAATTATGTTGGGAGTAATTAGTCACCAAATTAAAAGATTCCCTGAAAAATATGTAGGTGTAACATCCATACATTGATCATTGTTTAATTTGTCAAACCCCATTATGATGTATGATTGCTTGGAAATTAAATCAGTGTGATAATAATTACTCTATCAACTGTAATAATTATAATATTCTACACAATTCCTGGGCTTTCACACAAATTTACCCATATATATATATCAGCCTCTAATGAAACTCATTCAGTTCCTCATAATATACTACTTTGAATCTAATAAAAAAAATAGCTATGAATATTGTGTTTATTTGAGCCTAAACAAGGGACCAAATTACTGATATGTCAGTGGAACTGGTTGGTCGGATCCAAATTTTTGTAATAATTGCTTAATAGGACCACTGGCTTTACCTTACTTGCACCAAAGTCCAAAACCAAATATTGTTTAATAAAACTACCCAGCAGCAAAGCAATCATTAGTTGGGGCTCCACAACTACTTACTGAAAAATTCTCTTTAGTGAGACCTTTTCATCTTTGAAGCTTCACAAGTCTTACAAATTCTTGTGGAGCCAAGAAATCATTTCTAAGACTTGTGAAGCTTTAAAGATGAAATTTAAATTGACATTATTTGTTTATATTAAGAAAAAGAATATGAAAAAGTAAGGTGATTTTAAATAATGAAGTACTATTAACATTACATGTGAATATGAGTATGAAATGTTGTACATTTAATGGTTGACTATGACCCATGAAACTTACATAGTTGTGCAATAAATGGTTGAATATGAATGTTTCAGGTCCTGGATGTTCCTCAATTGGTTTCGGAGAAGCAGAGGAGCTAGGTCCCTTCTTCCCCCAGAACACCACCCAACCAAACCTCAAGTTAAACCCTTATTCTTGGAACAAAGGTCCATTCTTATATCTTTAACTCTTTGTTTCATAGAAAGATGCAGTTTGTCTTAATTTAGTGCTTAAAAATTTTTTTGTTAGTTATGTTACTACTTACTAGAAATCCTAAGGGACTAAATTGAGTCACATTCTATCTTTCATGAATTAAATTTGATATTTTTATCTTTTAGGGACCAAAATAGTAATTTACTCTAAACTTATTCAAATCAAAAGTATATCATGCTATTAAACTTAATTAAACCATTGTGTTTTGATTTATGCAGCTGCAAACCTTTTGTTTCTGGAATCCCCTGTAGGAGTTGGATTTTCCTACACCAACACCACCTCTGACATCAATCAACTTGGTGACAGAATCACTGGTATTTTTTTTTCTATTGCACCATAAAAGAAGAAAATGTTTATATTTTGGTCCTCAATTTAATTAGTTCTTTAATCAAAGTCTTATATTGCACAAAGTATTATATTCAATTTTGACACAAAATTGAAGATATTAAGTTAATTTAACTAAATTTTAATTAGGGAAATCTACATATACTTGTTAATGATCTAACTAGAAATTTTTGGACTTGCATTGTTAGCTGAGGATTCATACACCTTCATCATCAAATGGTTTCGCCGTTTTCCCCAATTCAGATCCCATGAGTTCTATATTGCAGGTGAAAGCTATGCAGGTATGTATATAAGATTTGGGCTTCCATTAATCAATAGTAATTAGAAGAACAAAAACAGAGTTGTACAATATTTAAGATGTATTTGACACTCAGTAAATAAGATAAGACTTTTAAATTAATGCATATTTTGTCAACTTGGTTTACTGATGTTCCAGGACACTACGTTCCTCAACTCTCTGAGCTCATTTTTGAGCGAAATCATAACTCCACCAGCGAAGACTACATTAACTTCAAAGGCTTCATGGTGATTTTTTCTTACATTAACTTCTCTAATTAATCTAAAATGCACATGTGCACATAACTCTCTTAACTATAAAAATTATTTAAGGGTTTTTTTTTTTTTGCATTAGAGCAACTGTAATGTTGTTGCCAGTATGCCACGTGACCTACAAGTCACGGTAGCCTCTTAGCTCAGTATACCTGTCATCTGACCCTTTCCAAATCCCACCAGATAGGAGTTTCATGCATTGGGCCACAAGTTAACTGATGAGGTTTTCTACACAAATTGTAAAGTTTAGAGAGTTATTTGCACATGAGTAGTTACATTACTATTGTAGGCATAATAAATGAATGTGTGAAAGCAAAGCAAAGCAAAGAAGAATGGAAATAAGAATTGAGAGTGGTTTGGTTTGGTTGTGTTGTGCAGATTGGGAATGCATTACTAGACGATGAAACAGACCAAAAGGGGATGATAGAATATGCTTGGGATCATGCAGTGATATCTGATGTTTTATACCAAAACATCAAAAGCAAATGCAATTTCAGCCTTGCAGAGCAAACAAATGAGTGCAACGTTTTACTGAACAAGTACTTCGATGTGTATAAGATTATAGACATGTATAGCTTGTATACTCCCATGTGTACCTCCAACAACTCTAACTCCAAAACATCAGAAGCCCCTCTCATCACAGGCGTGGCCCCCCATTCATTTTCTAAATTTGTAAGTTCATTTTCATCTATTCAATTCTCTTTCTACTCGTAGATACAGACAAGATTGAGTCTAGCGAAAGGGGGTTAATTCCCCTCAATGTGACGAGTTAAAGTTCAAATTCCCACAGTGCCCACATTTAGTAATGTTTTGCAATTTGAGTTGATTAGAAAGGGTGGCATGAAAGACGAGCGGGATATGACCCATGCGCATCAGATTACACGGAAATTTACCTAAATAGGCCAGATGTGCAGAAGGCATTACATGCCAATATTACCAATATTCCCTATCCTTGGACTCATTGCAGGTTTAATTTCTCTGCCTTCACCTTTTTTTTTTATTAATTTACTATGTTTCCAGTTTATTTTTAAGGGCCATAATTATTAATTTTATTGCATATTTAGAAAATAACTTTTAAAAAATAACATGCAATTTTGTCCTTAATTAGCGATAATATCACGTTTTGGAAGGATGCACCTTCGTCAATGCTCCCTGTGATGAGGAAGCTTATAGCTGGAGGTCTTCGCGTATGGGTTTACAGGTATATATATATATATTTCAATACTTCAAATTTGAGAATTTCAATAATGAATATCACATTTATTTTTTATTTTATTATTAATTTCTTATATGATATATTTTTCTTTCATACATATATATATATATAGTGGAGATACGGATGGGAGAATTCCAGTAACTGCGACGAGATACACTCTACAAAAATTGGGTCTTAGAGTTATTGAAGATTGGACTCCCTGGTATACCAGCAAGCAGGTATGTGTTTCATCATTTGTCAAATTATTTATTTATTTATTTATTTATTAATGTTATTTAGTTTTTATTCATCAATTTGATATAATTGAGGTATAAAAAATTTGGATGATGAAAGAAATGTTATATTTTGGGGTGCAGGTAGGTGGATGGAGCGTTATATACGATGGGCTGACTTATGTGACCATTAGAGGTGCTGGCCATCAAGTTCCTACTTTTGCTCCTAAGCAATCTCTTCAGCTGCTTCGACACTTCTTGGCCAATAAGAAATTGCCACCTCAACCTTTTCAATAATTCTATTTATATATATTAAGCAATTCATCCATCAATCAATGTTCAACAATATTTGATTTATATATATACCCTATTGCCTTTATAAATTCTATCTCATTTCTAATATCCAAATTCAAAGAAGCAATGACCTCTTCTATTCAAAAGAATCAAAGAATATTACCAAATTTATCTAAGAGTTATACGTAACACAGAGAAAATCAATACATTCCTATGTAAGGTTAATTTGTGCTGATCACTATAAATTTAGTGCTGTACAGCATCAGATAATAAAATCGAGAGATAAATATGGAGTGGGCGTGGGTTCCATATGTAGCCCCCACTCTACTCCCATGACTATTTCTAATATCGAAATTTCAAACAACAATATTATATTCAAAGAGACAATAAAATGAACTCTTTTATTCAAAAGAATCAAAGAATAGACAAATTTATCTAAGAGTTATACTTAAGATAGAGAAAATCACTACCTTCTATGTAAGGTTAATTTGTGCTGATCACTACTAGCTAATTGTAGTATAAATTCAGTGTTATACAACACTAGACTAGATAATAAAAACGAGAGATAAATATAGGTGGGTCCCATATATATGTGGCCCCCACTCTACTCCCATGACTATCTCTAACGAAATCTTTTCTCAGCTAATTGGTTTGTACGTTAAGAAGTAAAACTCTGGTGTGGATCAAACGTCTGAACATGCACTCCAGCTCACTCTCAAGATCTTCAATAGCTAATCGGACCCCTTCTAGCCTTTTATTTGCACTTCGAAGCACCATCATATCATATATTTCATTATCATCCTCCATATTCAAATTAGGCACAATCTTTGATATTCCAAAACCCCTCTTCTTCGTCCCCGATTTCTTTGCATTATTATTTAACCAAGGCGTAGAAATTAGGGATAACAACGATTCCACAATTGAAATGCTAGTCACTTTCACATTTCTCAACACATCCACCACCAACATTAGCTTCCCTTCTTTCAAGGCAAACTCCCAACTTTTCTTGTTGCTCTTCATTCTCTTCAAGCACTTCAACCACTCACTAGTCTCTTTCTTCAACTTCCTCCTATAGCAGTTGTAAGCCTCGATTTTGTCCCCCATTCCGGCCGGCGGGTCTCCGATGGCGGCGGCTCGGCGTAACGTGAATTGAAGATCTTGGAGGTGTTGTTTCACCAATGAAACGACATCTTTGGAGGTCCCACACACGTCTAGCATTCTCAAGGATGCTTCTGACACCTCATTCACCCATTTCTCATCTTGTACTATTGGAGAGTGAAGAAGGTCATTCGCCGAATTGTGTAAGTTTCTAAGAGCATCAAAATCAAAGGGTGCCATGTATATGGAAATATATAGAGGGAATTAAATGAAACACAATTTGGTGAAATGGATTTAATTGGGTAGAGAAAAGGGAAATAGGAAGCTATTTATATATGTATGTATGTATGTATGGTACAGCTTATGATAATAGTAGAGATCTAAGATCCAAAGGGAAAACGACAATTAGAAGAGGATGAACAGCTATAAGAGGAGAATATTGTCCTAAGGAAGCTTCCTTTTTGTTCATATTTGAGAGGTTGAGATTTTGTTAGTGGATTGTAGAGCAATATGATTATTAAGTACATGCACAATAGGGTGCACTCGTGCAATGCCAGCTTTTTGCTTAATCACTTCCTAGCAGACAAATAAATTAACAAAACCTTAATTTATTATTAATTTAATTAGATAATCTCATAACACAATAAGAAACATATTGTATAATTATTATAAGTCTAGTCCAAATTAATAATTATTATTCATATATATAATTTGATAATAAAAGATTCATTATATTGTTGGGTGTTTGCTGTAAGCTAGCATGTGGATTGGCAGACAAGTTTGGATGTGTTTTTGTTTTTTTGAAGTTGATGCCTGATAAGGAATCTACATATGCTATCAACATATATAGTACACTCACGTACGTACGTGAGATTCTTCCCAGAAATTCTTGAGAAAGTTCCTAATCATGTATGCTTAGCTTAATCAAATTTTTATCTTAATTTGATGAAGTTTTTAATTTGGCTAAAATGCACTGAGACCCCCTGAGTTTTGGGTCAAGGGCACATACACCCCTTGAGTTTCAAAAGGTTGCAGAGAGACCCCCTAAACTTTCACTTGCGAGCACCTAATACCTTTTTGTTAGAGCGTTTTTAATTTTTTTGGACAAAATAACGAGGATAATTAAGTAATTTTATAATTAATCTTAAAAACCCACCCATTTTAAATAACCCATGAGATTTTCAACCCACCCGTAGAATCAAATGACCTAACCCACCATTTCCATGGACAGCTTCACCCTCCAAAATCCCATTCACGACAACTCCAGATCAAGCTTCAATAGCACCACCACCCATGACTACCAAGAAAGCGACTAATAGTGAAAGCTTAGGGGGTGTACGTCTCTGTAACCTTTTAAAATTTAAGGAGTGTATGTGCTCCTGACTTAAAACTCATAGGGGTCTCTATACATTTTAACTTTTTAATTTTCTTAATAACTTGAGCGTCAAACAGAGCCTTCCGCAGCGGCCTTAGCTTTGAATTGATTCTCTCTTATTTTGCACACTTTCAATTAATAAAATATAAAAGAAGCATCGTCTAATCTCATAACTTGATATTTTGAAAATGAATTGAAACATATATATTATATGGTCATTAATTATATTGAACACGTCAATTTATTTATTTTTGGAGGGGGTGATATATGAAATTAATGAATTTTTTGGAGAATATCATCACATTGATAGATGCAATTACAATAGAGAAGTGCTTCAACGGGAACGCATTGTCCGAAAGCAGAGTCGCATGCTTCGCTTTGCATTTTTGGTCACAATCATCAATTTTGCATTTCATTTGATATAGCACTTCCGAGCACTCACCATCCACCTTATAATTTCCCATTATCATAACTGCATATATATGTATATTCAAAAAATAATTATATATATAAATTTAACACATACTTCACTTTATTCCAATTTAATTGCTACATTATCAACCCTTAGATTAGAGCCATATTGATATTATAATAAAATTAAGCATCTATCTATCTAAACAAAGTAATGACTAAATTGTTTGAAAAGAAGAATTGAATTTTTTATGAACTAAATTAAGATAAATTGTACATTTTATAGAGTAACACAATAATTTTCTTCTTTTTCCAATAAATACTGTAATGTTACTTTATATATTAATTAATACTCAAGATAATGATAATAAAAAATTGAAAAATGAAACCTGAAGCAATTAGGAGAAGAAGGAAAATATGAGGTATAGAAACAGGCTTGGACATGTCTCAAACAAAGCAACCTCAACGACCTAATTACTTTTTGGTAGTTTTCTTCTTCTATGGTGTTTAATTATTTTTTTGCCTTTAATTTATGAATAAGTTAAATATTTTGTCCCTCAATTTTGAAAGTAATTTTTTTTAGATCTAATTATGGTTATTGTCTTCCTCTGTGATAATTTATTTTAAATTTTCAGATCAACTCAAATCTAATAAGTAGAGTTTGTTATTTTATCTTTGCGTATTTCTCTTCTTTGATGAAAGTTTTTGGACAAACAAAGCGTTTGTAGATTCAAAATCTATTATTTCATATCTAAATTTTACGGAAAACAAAAAATTTTAGCTATTTCATCATTTTATTAGAAGAGATATTCTCCAATATTTTTTTTACGTGCAACAATAATAATATAATCCTAATTAATATATGATGATCACAATTATATTTTTAGTGTGACCGCACAATACTAAAATGTTATTGAATAAGTAGTATATATACTTTCAAAAATATTAACTAGATATATATTCCTGAAACGATGATGAAAAGGATGAAAATCTGTGTTGTTGAAGTCTTGGCCAATTCTGATCGATATTGGATCAATCTGCATGTAACCACAGTGAAGGAGGAGAGTATATATAGTGTAAGTATTTTTATTTAATTTAAATACAATTTAGTTATGATCTTTTTAATTGTGGCTGAATATATAATTTTCTATATAATGTTGTGTCTTTTAAGGCTCATTATATTATTCTCCATAAGGAGATTTCATGTATTTAATTTTGAGGCTCAATATTCTCTGTGATCCAATGATTAGTTATGAAATGCATGCATGATTTCTGAAATATTTAAAGTATTTATGATCGAGAATCCGTGAGTATGATTGAGTAGAAATAATTCATTCATTCCGAATAAATATAGTGTTGTATTATGAGGAAAAAGATAATATGATATATTGTTGGGATAGTAATTAAGGGTTACCCAAAATCACACATACCAAACATATTGGGTTGGTTACAACTTACAAGTCTTTTTCTACAAATAACCTTGAAGGTTTGAAACTAGTGTTGTTGGGACCATACGGTCCGACCGATCCAACCGCTAATCGAATATAAAGGCGAGTCGATTGGACCAAAAAATTGTTTTCCTAGTTTGACCGGATTTAACTGGGGTCCAACTGGTCCAATTTTATTTTATTTTTTAAAATGAAGAATAAAAAATAACATAAAAAAAGAAATTAGAAAAATATTAAACATTAAAATTAGAAAAGTCTTGAAAATTAAAATTTAAGAAGTCATGATTATCAAGAATTTCATGTTTGGTTTGATCGAGTTTTTTCAGGGTTTTGACAAGTCTTGAAAATTAAAACTTTGAGAAGTCATGTAATTTAAAACTTCAAAATTATGTATGTTAAGTTATGTCTTTTATATATTAAGAATAATTAATATTTATTATTCATTGTATCATCCGGTTCGACCTGTTAAATCGATCAAACCATGAACCAAACATTTATCCGAATCTTTATCCAGTTCGATTCTTACAACATTATTTGAAACCTAATTACCTAAACATAAGATTGAAGGCACGCGAGGAATACAATTTCAAGATAATACAAGATTAGTCACAACTGAAATATGCCCCTGCCTTTGGACTAAATAGAAAATTGTTATATAATGTGTTAAGTGGTTGAAATTAAAAGCTCAAGAGATTAAGTTCAAAATTTTAAAAATTAAGAATGTATGTTATGTGTCCGTGACCTAAAATGCAATAACCTTCTTGCATTTTAACCTATTATTATTATTATTATTATTATTATTATTATTATTATTATATACGACTACATTATGCAAACTTAAACGTGGATTGAATATTTATTTACAAAAAGTATCAAATTTTATATGCACATTTTTAGAAATAACTAAAATCGAAGATTTAGAAGAGCCACCATTAATAATATTGTCACAATATTATCCAATAATTTGTATTCAAAGTTTTATTTTATTAGTGAGTGAAATCTCACAAGTGCAGGGCAAAAAAAAAAATCTCAATAAAAAAAATTAAAATCAAATATAAAGATAAATTATGATAACTATCATATCCATTATCTAAACTTTCTCTCTACCATATCTAAATTGTAATACATATGTTGCCCTTCACTTAACCAAATTTTAATCTTCAGTAGTAACAAACTCTATGGCACGTTCATTAGGTAAAAATGAAAATGGAAACGGAAACCAAAATGAAATGCATTTGATGTATTTAGTAGTAAAAGTTTGATAATGAAAATAGAATGAGAATGTATTAAAATGATTATTTTACCCCTTATATTAAAATAATAAAAAGAAAAGAAGGTTATAATTGTGTCAAATCATGCCAAATCAAAGGGGTATAATAGATTGTATTTTCTTTTCTTTTTCTTTTTTTTAAAAGTTGATAGAAATGAAAAAGTGAAAAAATAAGTGAGACTCAGTAGACTCCACTTACTTTTTGATTTCCATGGAATGAAAATCTTGTAAGTGAACATGTCGTGTATATCCAGAAACATGCAACAAAGAGCATGGAAACACGTATTAAAAGGATAATCAACAATAAAAAGAGTAATAGAAGAAATTTTTTGATGAAAATTTTTTGACAAACAAAGTGTTTGTGGATTTAAATTTTACGGACCACATTTAATGAAAAGTTTCAACTATTTCATCATATTGCTATATGAGCCTTTGGCACATACAACTTTGAATATTATTGCAAATCTGATATGGAAGAAGTATATATAACAATAATACATCTTTTGGGTCTTATGCACCTATGGCCTACCACTATATTAGACAATATTTTTGAATTTTTAATTATTTAATTAGCTTCTAAACTAAAAATAAATCTTCGTTATTAATTATATATGAACTTCTCCATTAATTAGAAAAAAAAATCGTGATCGATCAAAGGAACATATTGTAAGAGAGAAATGAAAAGATAAAGATTTTATTTATTAATTTCACTTTCTATATAGAGGCTAATGTAGTTTCCTCCATTATTTCATATGGTGTAGGAAGGGAAAATTAGAGAGTAGGTGGTTCAAATTGGACAATAATACAAGCAAGTACAGTGATACTTTCCCAAAAGCATAATGCATTGTCCAATACTGTCTTTTCCATGCCTCTGTTGGCATGTACTTATACACTTGACAGCTTCACAACCAATATCCTCCAATATTTCTTTACAATTTGGACCAGCTCCCTCACTTCTCTGTGACATACCCATCACTGCAAAATTATTTGAAAAAATATTTAATATATGATGTCCTATAAGAACTTATAAATATTTAATATAATGAAAGATGTGAGAGCATGAATTAATGAACCTGAAACGATGAGGAGAAGGAGGAAAATGTTGGAGAAGCAAATATTTTTTGCAGCCATATTCTCTATATAAGAAGCAATGCAATAAATAATATATGAGAATTTAAGTGATTTGTGTCTACGCGCTTTAAATATTTTTATTTATTAATTTTTGAAATATTTTAAATAATAAGTTCTTAAAGAAAGTCATATTTAAATTTTGAATATACTAATTAATTAGAAGATACAGTTTTAAATATTTTAGATATTAATAATTAAAATTAAATACATAATTAGTATGAGATATGCTTAATATTAATTTTTAAAATCTAATATTAAATACTTTACTATTTAATGTCATTTATATCAATTAGTCTAGTATTGCAATCAATAAATTATATATATATATATATATATATATATATATATATATATATATATATATATATTTAATATGAGATTTTTAAGATCAGATTGAGTATTCAAATAATTATTAGTTGATACTTTAGTATTTAATGTAGATAAGCATATTTTAATATTATACCTTTAAGATTTTTAATGTATATATGATAATGAATATAAGAGACTTTTCAATAAAAGATATATAAATATTATTGAATGGAAATAAAAATTGATTTTTATAATGTATTAAATATGTACTTTATATTTTTGAGATACGTACATGCATGAGACTCAAAGAAAACATAAAGCATGTAATAAATACTTTGTTGTTTATTTTCATTTAGGTCAAACCTACTTTATTTTCATGAGGTAAAATTAGGTCACGTTTGATATACTTACCAAACAGTGTATTACATGTAATCTCACGATTCTCAAAAAAATTTTACATCATATTTTATATATACCAAACACACTTTTTATCATACTTTTTCTTTCTCCTAATTTTTCTCTCTATCTTTCTCCTCACTTTTCTCTACAGTACTTTTTTTACAGTATTTTACATCTGTGCATTTATAACACGAGATCGAAACTTATTGTTGACAAGACTTTTGGGTCTCTTAATTTGATTTCCAAATTGTGAAATTCTAATAATGATTTTTTTATTTATTTATAATTCTATAATGATTTGTTGATATTGTTTGAATTGTATGTATGAGTACCGTTCATTTGTCCCAATCCCTTGGGCTCAAAATAGCTAATTAGCTATTTTACATTTTAAATTTTATATATAAAAAAAATCAAATTCTTCAGTAATGGATAAAAACCAAACATTATTTAGCATAATGAAAAAAACAAGCATTTAGAATGCTCATTGTGCATTAAACTGAGTTAGAGAAAATAGAGAATTACTGCAAAGGATCATGTTCTTGATAATATTGTCATGCAATAGTAAACATTATATATATATATATATATATATGATCTAATAATTTTTATTAAATGAGTATTGAGATCTGTGTCCACACTGTAACATTTTCATCTGACGGTTCACATTCTGCACTTTATGCACTTGCACTTTAACGGATTCAAATTTGAAGCTTTAACAATTATAGACACAAATACAATGATAAGCAGTTCCACCAATATTCCCAATGCATTCTCCATTGCCTTGGTATGTTAAAAAGCAATTTTTCTGGCATTTTGGAAGATTGCACCCACGTGGATCCAACACTTTCGTGCATCTATGATTTTCCACATTAATTCCTTCATTTCTCATTGACATAACTGCAAAAATGTTATAAAGGCATAAGTAAATTACAAATAAAATTATTGATAGATATCAAGGAGAATTAGGGAGATTTAAGTAGCAAGAAACTCTAAGTCAAGCAAATATTAACCTGGAATGACTATGATAAGGAGGATGAATACAAGTGTGAATGAAATCTTGGTCATTTCTTATGAGTGATAATGATTGCTGCAATGGAGGTCAGGAATTCTATATGCTACTGGGAATGGAAGTATATATATATAGATTATAATTGACCCCAAATATAATTAATTCTGATTTTATAACATGGAGATACAAAGAAAACTTTATTTGGAAATACAAAATAAAAAAGTTATGACTTTGATATTCTTTGATTCATAATTACATCTTCTGAATTAATAATAATAATTACCAAGATTTCCTACCTAAACCCAAACCCAAATGTAACAGTAATACATAGTTTATCCAATATCCACATTAATAAATATAATTTATATAATTAATTAATAAAATATGTTGAAGATGGGTGAGAAGATCTTGCATACCTTTCTGCATGTTACGAGAATAATTTAACCACAAGATTAATTGTATATAACCACGGAGAGATGATAATTGATAATGCTCTTCTTGATTTTTCAGTAAAATTCTTCAACTTCTGAAGGAAATGTCATTCCCGTTCATACTTCATAGTTCTTCTCTTCTTCATAAACATGTTGAAACAATATTCTTCAACTAAAGTAAGTCGCAACAAGGATGGAAGGTGGTCTTTAACATTCATCCAACACATATTCTAACCATCTTACCTATGTATCTATGATTTCTAAACACCACAAAAAGGCTTAAAAAATCCAAATGCAAATTGTACACATACCTCACAGTTCTAACACCCAATGTTGCTATCAAACACTTTCTGCATCATCCATTACATACTTGAATTACACTAGTATGTATATTGCATGCACTTACAATCTTCACTATAAATGGATACAGGGAGAGGAAACAATGTTTTCTCATTTCAAATTCCCTAAGAAAGTTCTGGTTTTCAAGAATCTTCCTTTATCCTCACCATAACAATACCATCCACGAGGCCTATGATACATTTAAGGCTCAAATCAGGCATATAAACTTTAATTTATAGTCCTATACATGTCATACTTTATTAGGAAAAAAGGATTAAGTATTGCATATATGCTTTTCCTTGCTGCTACTCAACGTAAAAGAATAAATAAACAAAAATATACTATTTACATGTCGCATCTATCACCAACCTATGGTCAATCCCTAACAGCATATATATCCAGGACTACACATGATATGTGTCTATACAGTCTGAAATAAAATATCTTCAGAACAACAGAAGACACAGAATGATACAACAGAGAAGAAAGACAAATACTCTGCTAAGAGACTTGTCAATCTGCATTTCCAGTCTTCTCATTCTAAGACTGCCATTTCCATTATGAGGGTAGTAATTGACATAAGGATATGCCAACAAATTAGCATCAGAGCTCCCAAAAATCCTTGTGAACACCATGTCCCCGAACATACCGATAATTGGATCGGAGAAACTAGGCATAGCTGCTCCCCCAAGATATGGTGATCCATTTGCAGGATAACCTCGATAAAGGTGAGGGAAGTATTGCTGATAATGAAATGGCTGAGATTGTGACTGGAAATAGTTTGGGTGGAATTGACCAGAATGTGAAGAAGATGCACTCGCAGAATTCAACATAGCATTCAAACTGAGAGGAGGGGGTCTACGAGGTATTCCTAGATCAATCTTGGGTTTCTTGGCTTCATAATCTGAGCTAGAAGTTCCACGGCCATACAGGGGGACTAATGAAGTATGGGAGATGTCAGCTTTACAAATAGGACACGTAGGTCGCTGGTCTGATTCATCAGAGGAGTTTTGGACTTGAAGCCACCTGAATATGCATGGCCAGCAGTAAAGGTGACCACACAAAGTGACCACAGGGTCATGCGCTGACTCCAGGCATATATTGCACTCAAAGCAACCATTGTCACTATCAGAGATTGCTGTCTGTGCAGAAACAGATTTCAAAATTTTCTTACGTGAGACGACTCCATTGCAGTTCAAGCATGCCGTTTCCATTTAGTCCTGTCACAAATTTTAAAATTGTTGATATATGTGGTTTTAAAGATAAGAGAGAAAGAAACTCTCACTGGCACATACTTGGAAGAAAAATGTTACATATTATTGTTCTACTATCGGGCAGCAATTGAATATGTGCAGTAAAATTGCAAAGCAAACGTTCAAGAAACTGATGCTAATTGTGTAATTAAACTCAAGAAGTAGCATATACAACATGGTTTAGACGTTTGAAAAGTGAAAATGCAATTAAATATGATCAGTCAATCATTCAATTTTTCTTTCTCAAAAATTCCCCTCACAGAAAAGAAGCATTTCACAATGTATACATTATCCTCAATGTAGATAAAGAAAGGAAAAAGAAAAGAAATTAAGAGAACTCTCAATTCATAACTTGTTCATCTGATCTGTCTTCTTCAACTACACAACATATGGGAATTGTTCTTCCAGATAATGAAATGCAATTTCTGCTTAAAGCTTCGAGAGTTCATAATATAAGTCTATTTTGAAGAATTTGCAAGGGATGCCAGAGGATCCTTTTAAATCAAAACGGCATACAAATTACTAGATTGAGGGTATGTAGTAACATGTATACTATTGATCCTTAAAAAAGCAATTACTTTTATCTAACTGATGGAAATATACCAAACTACCAAAGTATTCACGGCCTTACAGACTTCGTAACTTAATATTAAATAGTGAATAAACTTCCGTCATCCAACAACCCGACAAAGAGAAGGAAATTGCCCCTCATTATAGATCAATAATAATGTCAATCCAAAGAAGCACTCTTAATTGGTTCAGAGGGAAAAAAATCGCACAAGACTTTCATTTCATTATAAGGCAACGAAAATAATGATGAAAAAAAAAAAAACAAATTAACACATAACGAGGTAGATGAAGATATATAGCTATATTAGGTGATCTGCCATCTGTTCAATAAGTGTAAAACAAGCGCGGAATCAATCCTCGAAAAAAATGCATAGAAGAGGAAGCTTGACATTTAGATCCACTGCCCAGATGAAAATCCGATACATGCAAACTAATTTCGGAGGTAATCGAGAGCAAAACCAGATATCCAGAAAAAAAAAATCCAATAATATAATTGTTCCATTCATACATATTACACCAAAGACAATACAATACCAGAGGAAAAATGATATCAAAAGAGAAGCAAACAGGACATACCTTTAAGATAGAAAATGAGATAAGGAAGGAGAAATTAAAAGAAGAAGAGATGGAAAGAAAGAGGAGGTATAGAAATGGAGTGTGAAGGATGCAATGGACGAGAGCGAAAGGAGGAAAAGGGGAAAAGTGATGAATGAGAGGGAACGTGATAGTAGTGGACAGTGGTGACGCCTTTTTATTTAGAATAAATGGGTAAATTAGTAAATTACAATAACAGATTTGGCATAATATATGTATAATTTATAATCCTTAAAATTTTAAAAAATTATAACAAATTTTATAAATATTAAATATAATTTTTGAAATAAAAGTATTAAGTCACAAAGCTTAGATTATTTTTTTGACCTAAAATAATTTTATATACATATATCAATAAATAAAGGTAAAAAAACAAAATAGTTGGGGAATACTGAATAGTCTTATTTTCGTCTCATTTTCTTGAAAGATTAACAACCTATAATTTTATTTTTTAACTAAAACTTTATTAATTTGTTAATGACATTATTAATTTTTTTAACATATAAACATATTTTTTAATTATTATTTATTTTGAGTTAAAAATAACTATTTTAATTTATTTTAAATTTTTTATTAAAAGAATTTATATTAGTCATATTCAATTTGATTAAAATGAAAAAATTATAGAATTTTTCATAAATAGAAGAAAAAAAAAGACGTTTATCAAAAAACAGAAAAAAAAAAGACGTAATTTCTTCCATAAGTATTTAGCTACATCTTTACTCCCTCTTTCCATATTTTTTTTTTCGGGTATAGTGGCATAATAAGGTAGAACTACTGTAAATGCGATTTTGGATGACTTTACAAAATTTGATCTTTCGTTCATAAGTAGAGCAATATTTCATTCTAATCCTTAATAATTTGTGTCCATCACATTAAGGTTTTTTTTTTTAAAAAAAAATGATTTCAAAGAAATGGCAACGAGAAAATCAAGATTTGCAAGCTTATGGAAGTTGTAAAAGATCAAAACTGCAATGCAAGCGTAGCTGAAGCTCACATTTCTCGAGCCGTGTGATGGAAGAGCATGGCTTGGAGGTCAACGGCCACCGTAGGAGTAGATAAACACGGCGGCTGAGACAAAGAGTTGATGTTGATTTTAGGTTATTCTTTGAAACTCGCCGATTTAGTATCATCGTTCCTGTGTTCTTGTGTCTTGCCTCACTGGTTTAGGTCATTCTCTCAAAATTCACATTTCACCGGATGTGTTTAGTGTAGGACAAAACTTATATACTGTTATTTACATGTTTTTGATAAGGTTAACTAATTAAAAAAAGACATGTATCTCAAATACAAACATGTGTCTCAACAGCATATAAATTTTTTCCTTTAGCATATTACATTTATTAATATCTAGTAATCGACAAAATAACAGCCTCAGTTATAAAAACTGAGATGAGTTTAGCGTATTTGCATTTTTCATCTTTCCTTTTTTCTTATTTCATTCCTCACATTAATATTTGATTTTTAGTATATCATATCAAAGATTCAAAGGCATTTATTTGAACAAGCATGTGTCAATCTCATGGTTTGAAGCAGATGAAGTTTAAATTTTTACCATAGTAAGCATAATTCTTTGACCAAAAGAAAACAGAGGAAGCATAATCATAAGTGCACCTACTCAATCGATATCTCATGGATTTTTTTTTAAAAAAAAAAGAAACCAGCCAATAGGAGACAGGGCTTTAAAGGTCAACCCCAAAAAAATGACAATGACCTTCCATTTCTAGTATTAAGCAGTTGATGAACCTACCTGTCCGCCGAATTTATGCACCGACCAACGTAGATGAGCCAACATTATCAACTAATAAGTGAACCAAACTATACAGGAGCGTGAATGAGTATTTTATGAGAAGTCTGGTATATGTTGGGACATTTTATCTTAACAGAGTTCACAACATTAATAACAAAAAAGAAGTAATTATATGGAAAATTTTACTTGGCACCTTCATAACTAGAACTATCTAAAGAAAACAGAAAATATGGTTGCATCTGAAAACTATACAGGAGCATGAATGAGTATTTAATAAAAGCAATTTATCCAAATGTGAGACATTAGCAGCAGTTAAGATGAGAGATGAAGCTTAAATTAAAAATAGCTTTACTTCCAGCAAAGGCCTTATTTGTTCATCACCTCACAAGAATTTTTCTATGCTAGTGGTCAATGTTGATTTGGGCACAGCACCAATTACTGTATCTTTCTTTTCACCATTCTTGAAGATAATGACAGTTGGGATACTGCGAATCCCATACTGAGTAGCAACCGAAGGGCTCTCATCAGTATTAAGTTTGTAACATTTCAGCTTACCAGCATATTGCTTTGCTAGCTCATCAATTATAGGGTGAATCATACGGCAGGGACCGCACCATGGGGCCCAGAACTCAACCAATACTGGAGATTCAGATTCAAGGACAAGTGACTTCCACTTTGCGTCAGTAATAGCAGACACTGCAATATTTCAAAAGGTAAAAAAGAAATGTTTGACTTCAATGAATAATTCTTTCAAACATGCAAACAATCCTTTGAAGCATAAAGACCATAAGGATTCACATGTGTCATTATCATTATTCATTACAATGATGAAGAAAGCAGGCTATCAGCAAGAACAGGCAGAGTAAGAGACAACACAATACAAAATATAAATAAACTGTTTATGTTGGATTCTTAAGATGTTTTCTAAGAAAATAAAATACAATTAGTCAGTAAGTTATTGCAACAATGCTAAGAACTAAGAAGACTGATATACATAATAGGTATCAATTATGGGCATGCCACAGTACAACACTATACAGCATTGAAATGGATCTGTTAATGCATATATGCATAATCTCATTCCTAACAAAACTTCATGACATGTAGAGTATCTCTAAAAATCAAAATAATCTTAATAAATCTGAAGTTATTTATTCCTGTTAGCCATCCCAAAAATAAGTACAAAAGGTCAATGTATAGTACAAAAACAACTATACCTAATTGCCATCCTTCACAAGAAGAATGACACCCTAGGACAGTACATGAGCCTTGACCCTTAACAATATGGAATTTGTTGTATCTTTCTTCCAGCCATAATTGATGTAGCACAAGAAAAAGAAAACGTGTCAAGAACTTTTCAAAGACTATTAGAAAGATTTTGATCATTAAGGCCTTACATCGGTATTATCATTACTACCATAATGGCAGAAACGTTAAAACTAAAAAATTGCACTGCTAGGATCTACCAGGAATCATACATTGATTATCCTGTCATTTACGTTTTTTTAGGGTAACTATAGTAGATCTTAAAATATTGTAAGGATTATAAGTATAAATGGCTAAATTTGTTTGATGTCTTTGCTGCCCTAATAATTTTCTCAAATGATGGGTTACAGGGTTAGCCTTCACCAATAACTTATACTATAGCAAGCAGAAGATAGAAGTCAAAAGAAGTGCAGTAGCTTTTATTTGGACTGGAATTCTTAAGCAATAAATTGGACCAAACTCCCCTCCACTGAAGAAAGGAAAAGAAAGAAACTGCTCCTCTATAAGCAATGAAATTGGACCGGAGTCAAAGACATTTAACATCCAACTTATCCTAGTTTTTAATCTGACTTACAATATAGAGAAACTTCTTGTTTCTCGCATAACATGAGAGGGTAACATCATCTACATCATAAAGTAGTCCCGTTTATCAAATTTGGCCTAAATTTCCCAAGGAAACCGGTCTTATAGAGCATGCGAGGTAGAGTCCTCAAGCACTAGATGATGGTTTTTGAAGAATGCTTGAAAAGCACCCTAATGAAAAAGTTACTTCACTTTACCACTCTGAATCCCCAAATAATTACTATCATTTTTTAATACTCCATGGTTCCTTGATTTAGCAAGAGTTCTGAACCAAGTCCATAAATAATTTATCACCTAGCTCCAAGCAGAGCACAAGAAATTTCGTCAAATTAAATCCAACAGTAGAAAAAACATCAACGATTGCTAGCCTTAGAAATTATCGGACTGAACAGGCCGCCGTCACAGAAATCAGAACTAACAAGATTAACTCCCCAAAAAATAGTTCAAATCTTTGAATTCAACCACCAAAACACAGTTGAACAATATTGTGTGACAAAAAATAGAAATCCGACCTTCAACGGCGGTGTCTTGAGCTTCGCACACGACGCGTCCAGTGCGACGAGCGATTGTAGAGACGGAAGCCGGCGAGGCAGCGAAGCGAGTAGCAGCAACAGGTCTGAGCTTGAGGCCTCTGTATTGCGGGAGCATAGCAGAGGTGGGACGGGAGGAGAGACAAGGTGGGATGGGAGAAAAGGCAGCAGAAGGAAGAGAAGAAGAACGAGAAAGGGTAAGGGAATCGAGAATAGTGGCCATTGAAGCAGAGGAAGGGAGGTTTAAGGGAGAGGAAGACTGAAAAAGTCGATCTCAAGTGTGAAAGATTGAAGAGTGATTTGAATAGAAATGACGGTGTGAGATATTGTGAGGCGAATGGATGAGCAAAGACGGGCACGGATGAGGTGGGACTCAGAATCCGGGACTCATCGTCCGGTTCATTTTCCTGCGGTAATATTACGTGGCCCAATTCTACAACGACATGTCATCCACGGTAATAGTTAGTTAGTGCCGAAGAGATCAGAGATTATCAAAGGATGGAAATAGAAATTGTGGGACTCACTGCTTACTTATTTTTTTATTTTTTTATTTTTATTAATTTAAAAAATATATAAAATATTTATTATGTTCTTATAATTTGATATAATTATAATTTTTTTTATTATTATTTTAATATAAGGAGTAAAATTATCATTTTAATACATTTTTTTTTTATTTTCATTACCAATCTCTTACTACTAAACATATCAAATACATTTCGTTTCCATTTCTATTTTTATTTCTGCATAATGAACGTGCCCTTAGGTTAATCCCTCAAGTTTAGCCTTCTTTTTTTCAATTTGATCTATCTTATTTACTCACTTTCAATTTAGTCCTTATCAAATTGGTCATTGAGTCATTCCATTTCCATCTACAAAGTCCTAAGCACCGAATATATAGGTTAAAAGGGCAACACTTCTTCTTTTTTTTTTGCAAAAATATCATTTTGGTCTTATAAGTTTAGCAACTTTTTTCAATTTGTTCCCTCTTATTAGGTTACTTTCAATTTGGTCTCCACCTTTGAAATCATGATCAAGTTAGTCTCCCCTCTACAAACTGTTAAAATTATGCAGAGTTGGAAGGTTAAATATTGAATGACAAGTTTTAAGGTACATGTGTTGTATCATAGCATCTGATCATTTACCAATAATATTTATATAATTTTTTAAATTAGAAATTAACATAATAAATTAATGTTACTAATCAATGTGTAAATCACGTGGTGTGATATATTTACTTAATGAAAATTTTTTATTGAATATAAATGTGAAATTTTTTTAAAAAAATATATAAAATATGAATTTCACTAAAAAATATCCAAAAGCAGACCAATCCATTCACCGGGCTACTCACCTAACCTAACCCGTTCTGAGTCTTGCACTAAGCAATGGCAAAAGTGTAAATATAGGCGATATGGTCAACCAAAATCCCTTCCCACTTGGTACGTTCACCTGCAAAATAGTATACATACTTCCCTCGTGTCGCTATTCCTACATGCCCCTCACATGGTTTGAAATCCACGCGCCCACCCATTGGGAAGTGGTAACCACACTCCATTCAAGGCGTCACCCTTATTCTTGTTTCTGTCTCCTTTCCTTATTTATAAGGAAAATCAAATCATCAGTCAAAGTTGAAGCCTAAACCATTAATTCTTCTGCTCATGGTCATGGCTATGGAGGAACCAAAATTGAAGGGAAAAAGGGTGATGCAGGGGCCATCCGAGGCGAGCCATGAAGTCCGATTGGCTGCGCTAGCCATCAGCTTCAACGTGCGGTTGAGATCATCGGACATGCCAGTCCACATGCAAGAGCATTGTGTGCGCTACACCAGATCACTACTGGGCGACCCTCACCCACCTTCTTCTTCTTCTTCTTCCTCCCAACATAACCCAACCCATGTAGCTCGAGCTCTCAAAAAGGTAGCTTAATTATATTAAAGAATATATTACTTGAGATGAGATATATATTTCATATTTTAATTGTGAGTTAATTATATATATATATATATATATATATATAGGAGTTTGACTGGGTGTATGGACCAGCGTGGCACTGTGTGATTGGGAGGAGTTTCGGGTCGTTCGTGACTCATACGGCGGGTGGCTTCATATACTTCTCAATTGACTCACTTTCAGTTCTTCTCTTCAAGACAGAGGTTCACTTGCTCACTCAATTACCACCAACTTTCTCGTCTTAGCTAGCTATGTGCAAAACGTAAGGCCTCACAGACGCATTTATAGATCATCGTTTTTAATGTTAATTAGTTTCTTGCCAACATATATATATAGAGAGAGAATGTAGTACCAAGGTGGCTAGTTAGATGTTAATTTGGGGCGGGTGTGGTTGGGTGAAGGAATCTATTCATCTTTAGCTAAATGAACGGCCGGTTTGATTCTGAATATCAATTATCAAGTCATTTTAAATTTTAAGACCATTTTTTTGTGTTCATAAGCTAACAAAAAGATTAAACATAATGTTTGACCATGACCATGAATACCCTGATATATATACTAAAAAAATATGTTCATGTTCTTAATTTTTTTTTCGTAAATGTTTATGAAACACATGGGTAATGAAATTTTTTACTGAAATAATAACCTAATTAATACTATGAGAATACTGAATTTTTAATGTATTCATGCTTTAATTCAATGTTATTTATTTATTAATATTAATAGAGATTCACACCGACAAACTAAGTGTGTCAATCCTTGAGAAGGGTGACTCGGGTGATTTTGGCGGAGGTCGGAGTTGAAGAGACAGAAATCGATGTTGAAAACATAGAGAGGGTGGATTTGGAGGGTCGGAAAAATCGATATTGGTTTTGAGAAAATTTAGGAGTAATGAATCAAAATATAGAGAGGAAGAGATTGCTCTGATTGATTGAAAAATTAGGGTACAGTGTTTTTTATTTTAATTTCTGAATAACACAAAATTAGTCTAAATAATTATTTTAAAAAATTCTACTAACCTAAATTCTTTATCTCAACATATTTAATTAATAATTTTCATGGTAAGATCAAATTGATAACAAAATTATTTAAAAAAAGACTAAATTAAAAAATCATATCTAAAATAGACCAAATTGAAGAAAAAAAATCATCTAAAAAATATTAAATTGATATTTTTCAATTATTATTAATATAAATAAATAACATGTTAAGAAAATAACCTTTAAACTAGTGTTAGACTCGCGATGCATGATATATATATATATATATATTATTTGAAAACGAATTAAGAATTAAGATTATGTAAATATATAAACAGCCTTTTAAGAGACAACTTAACAATAGCTAGTTTGCATGATCACAATTACACGCACTATACAAAACTCTTCACACAGGGTCTCATAAAGCTAAATCCCACGTGGCATGTGAGTATCATATACAAACATTTTGTGAAGAGGAAGCTATTAGAAAATTTGCCTAAATGTTGCTTGAGCAAAGACCTTTTAAAGTACACGTCTCAGTAAATAAGTTAGTGTGCTTTATTTTATATATACACGTGTTGGATATATCATCCCATTATATTTTGTTGCAACGTTAAATACTTCAATATTAAGTGGGATTAGGATCTCCCTTTGACAAAGTAGCTATGTCTTGAGGGGTAATAAGATTTTCAGGAGGTTAGCTTATAGTCAATTCTTCGGTGAATCTTATCTTAAAAGGGAAAATCTAATGGCGGAAAGCATTTGATGTATCCTAATGAAATTCTTAGGTGAGCTTGTACTCTGTTTTTTTCTAACTGCTATGACAAAAAAAAATTAGAATCACCTAGCAAAATTCATTCCCTCGTTTCTTTTTATAAGAATGTTGTGAACAAATTACAAACGTTGCCTCGAAATATAAATTGCAAAAAGAAAAAAGAAAAGTTCTCAAAACTTTCACCTATTATGTAGTGATGCAGAGGCGTACAGAACACTAATTGACTCTCCATAGATTGTAACTAAAAGAAGCAAAATGAGCGTTAAGGAT
Source organism: Senna tora (assembly GCA_014851425.1). Lineage (NCBI taxonomy): Eukaryota > Viridiplantae > Streptophyta > Magnoliopsida > Fabales > Fabaceae > Senna > Senna tora. The sequence goes on along the minus strand of CM026263.1, from coordinate 29,341,233 downwards.
TTGAACAGTTAATTTCATCAAGTAAAGCAAAAACAGAATAAAAGATATGTAATAATCGCCAATTTCACCACTTCTTCCTAGACTTCTTATCTTTTACATCATCGTCATCATCATCTTGAGAATCCCAATAATCACCATCATCATGATGTTCTTCATCAAACTCATAGTCCATCATTCCCTCATCAACGAAATCCTTGTCATCGAACTCATCCACCTCATCGTCGTCGATATTCTCTTCACGATCGATCTTTCCTCGCGATGACGACCCACCGCTACCCCTAGCCCACAAGGCCTCGCCGAGGGAGGACCCGCGGACGCTGAGGAAGGCTTCTTCTCCGGTGAAGAGCTTCTGATGCACTCCGAGAAAATCAGCGGCGAGAGAAAACGCAGAATGTTGGGGGTTCTGCGATTTCTGATTCAAGGTTTGAGTAGATGGAGGAGCGAGTTGTGTAGGGCGAGTGAAGAAGGCGGATTTGCGAAGAAAATCCAAAGCGAGTTTGGAATCGTTCTTGAGGAAAAGTTTGGATGCCATTTTTGGCGAAAGGCTCTGACTCTGAGAGCGAGAAGTGAGACAGGGTTCCACAAATAGAAGCAGGGTTTTAGGTTTAGGGTTTTGGTGCCGAGGCTGCTTAAGTATCACAATAGTAGGTTCCAGAGACTTGCTCATCAACTGCCACGTGTGCGTGTTAATTATTTATTTGACTTTTTTTTTCTTGGTGCCAAATTTTGAGGTGCCTTCTGTTGGGATTTTATTTTCGAGTTTATAGATTGAGCAAATTTTATTCTAATCTATTTTATTCAAATTAATTCAATCAATATCTTGATTAAATTGGAATAATAAAAATTTAATTTACTTAGTTTAATTATTGAATGACTTTGGATGACATTCTAACTAAATCGATCAAAAAATATTTAATTTTTTTTATATATTATGCATTAGTTATAAATATTGAATATATTAAAAATAAATTATACTTGATCTATAGTTAAACTTATTTTAAAATTATATTAATTTTAATGTAAATTTTTCGGTTAAACTCCATATTTTCATATTGAAGATTGAGAAAATATTTTATGTTGAAAATTTCAAATTTTATAATTTTTAAATCTCTTTTAAAATCGATCATAATTTATTTGAATGGGATTTGATAAAACAAAAAAGATTGGATATATTTTTTATCTGTTCAATTAAATCGGTTTGGTTAAATAATAAAATGCCAAATGACTCTTTTGGTCCTCAACGTTTGCACCAAGTTTAATATTGGTCCTCAACGTTTCAAAAAGTTATTTTTGGTCCTCAACGTTTTTATTTTGGTCAAAATTGGTCCTCCAGCATAACTCCGTCTGATTTTTTTTGTTAAATGCTGACATGAAAAGCTTATGTGGCACACCCTCTCTCCTACGTGTCATATTTGGATGATATGACACCCTCTCTCACTCCAACTCAGCAAAACGACACCGTTTTACTGAGTTGGAGTGAAAGAGAAGTGATGCAAAACGACATCGTTTTGCTGAATTGGAGTGAGAGATGGTGTCATATCATCCAAATATGACACGTAGGAGAGAGGGTGTGCCACATAAGCCTTCCACGTCAGCATTTAACAAAAAAAACCAGACGTAGTTATGCTTGAGGACCAATTTTGACCAAAATAAAAACGTTGAGGACCAAAAATAACTTTTTGAAACGTTGAGGACCAATATTAAACTTGGTGCAAACGTTGAGGACCAAAAGAGTCATTTGACCGATAATAAAACCAAACTGAATCGATGGAATCCAATACTCTTCCTTAGCAAATAGAAGTTAAAACATTACACAGATAACTTCAGAGTTGTATGGTTAGAAGAAAGATCCTTCCATTTATAAGGTGAAATTAAAATATCCTATTCCTATAGATTGAAACCCTTGGAATGAGCTTGCCTAGTAATTGGAGTTTGATTTTCATGCACATGTTCTTTAGGATTAGGAGGCTCTTCAACATCAAGGTCTATTCCGATGCTTTCTTTGTCCCTTCCATAAAGATTTCTATTTTCTAGGCACATCTCCAAGTGTTAAGAAATCATGCATACTATACTCCTGATTAAGTTTAAGAACTACTTGAGGTTTCCTGCACTTCCAAAAATATCATTAAGCTATCCTTATGTTATTTACTTGAGAACTTTACTAATCAATACTAGCTATTCAAATGACCATTCTCCCTCGCCATAAATTAAGACCAAGTCAGTGAACAAAACGTTCACAAGAGTGGATCAATCCTGCTTCATGCTAATACTAGACAAGACAAGGTATGCCTCTCAAAGTTTCTACTTTTAATTATCAAGATAAATTGCCTTTTTCCCCTTTCTCTTGTGGTGCTGCTGGTTAAGAAATTCATAATACCACTTAACACAAAGGTTATCAATTTTCTTCACTAACACCTCAACAATGCATGAAGCAAGAATGATCATGGAAGGTACCTATCAACCAAGCACAAATGAGCAATCATGGAAGGTACTACAATCATCCAGCCATTTTTAATTATAAATACATTTTTGGAACAAAAAACTATTTTACAACTGCAAGTTGAATAGTGTAAGACCATAGACGAATTTAATTCTAATCAAGAAGTTTGAAGAAACAAGCTAATCAAATTTTCCATATTTTAAGATACAGATGAACAAATTACCAAGATAAAACTTCCTTCTCAACTTCACCACCTTCAAATTCTCTTCCATCAATCCCATTCCTTCGCACTCTTCTTCAAGAGATAAACACCCATTTCATTCCACCAACTCTATCATCAAATCCACCCAAATCATTTTCCCTCCTCAACGCAGAGCACACCCACGATTTTCCCAATAAGTTCCAACAGATCCCCCTATTGTGTATTTTTCACAAACACCTCATGGGCAATCTTCAAAAAGCTAAGAACTACTACGAAGTCTGTAAACTATGCGTCCTTTGGACGAATCATACCGACTAACTTCAACCTTGACTCTATCTCCCGGTAAAATCCGAACAAAATTCTTCCTGATTTTTCCAGAAACATAACCCAGAATCAAATCTTCGTTATCGAGACGTACCCGGAACATGCCGTTGGGAAGGGACTCAGTGATCAAACCTTCGAATACCCATTTTTGCTCACTGGGACGATCAGCAGGAGGCGATTTGGCCTGTACGAGGAGGGTTTGAAGAGGCTTGGTGTCCAATAATGGAGGAGGTTTAAGGAAAGAGGGGTTGCGAAAATGGGGATTGGAGTTAGATTGAAGGGTGAAAGGGGAAAGGGTGGGTTTTGGAGAAGGAAGATGGGGATGGAGGAATGGGGTGCGATATTGGAAGGAGGATGAGCTTAACATGTCTCTGTGTGTGTGTGAGGGATGATAGGGTTTCGATGAGTTTAGGAGAGTGTTGGTGGAAACGGAGATTGAAGCGATTGGATAAAAGGAAGGTGGATTTGCAGGAGATAAGGTGTAAACTATAAGGAGCCAAATGGAAAGAAAGATTAGAAAAATCAGAATATGAATATTCTTCTATGGAGAATAAAGATATTTTTTAATATAAATATGTAAAAAAAAAATTCAAAACTCTTTTAGCTATATTCCTATTTAATTTAAGCTTTTTTTAGATGAAATTTTTTAAAATGTCATTTAATATTAAAAAGTGAATATTTATGTTAAAAATAATAATAATAATAATAAAGTATCAAATCATAAATATTTGCATTATAGAGATCAATTTTAATTATAGCTACATATTGATTAAAAAAAATGGTAATTTCTAAAATATCATTTTAATTATCTGTTTTGTGATTAAAATGTCAAATATTGTCGGTTTTGTAATTTGATTAGACGTGATTAACTATCTGTTTAAGGATCTGTTTGTTTATTAAAATCACTGATTTTTAAATAATTTCTTTTTAAATAGAGTTTCTTTAAAAGTATTATACAAGAAAAGCAGTTTGTGTTGGACAAATTGAGTTGAAAAATACTTTTATCAATAGCTAAAAAAATTTTGTGTTTGATAAAATTGTATAAAAAGTGATTTTAACTATAAAATTATCAAGAAAAGCGTGTATAGATTATGATATATTAAATAGAGAAATAGATATTATTATTATTATTATTTAATTTGTTAATATTATCAAACAAATAAAAATAAATTATTAATTTATAAAAATATTAATTAAATAAATTATTAATTTTAACATATGTAATATTGTTATCTATGAAGGGTTTTTAAATTAATTAATATATATTAATGTTATTTAAATAAAAAATAATTATAACTATTTGTTGTTACACGGTGAAGAGATATAAGTAACATTGAATTTGGGTTCTTATGTAGAGTACATGTCAAAACTAGGGTTTAAAATAATAAACTTGCACAAAGAAACTCTAAGTCATTCCAAAATGTTGATAATCAATAGAAAACAAAAAGTAGTGCTAGGCTGCTAGCTCCACAACATCCACTCCAATTAATTCTACTTGATTTCCGCAATAAAAAAATATTACGTTTTTTCACTAATGTTTTTTTTTTCTATAAAAAATAACAAAAACATAACACAATAGGGTCACTCAATTTACAAAAGCGACTCCATTTATCAAAAATATATATATTATAAAAGCGACTCCACTTAATAGAAAAAAAAAATTTATTGTTGTTTTTACTATTTTTCTTGAAATCTTAAACTAATAATTAGTCGTTAAAAACAATCCAAATTTTCATAATATCAATTTATACACTTCACCCATAACACAAGTCTTTTTTACTTCTATTAAACATAATTTTCTTAACAAACAAGTCTTCTAATGCACCAACCACATTGCAGTATTGACTATTGAAACTATTTATACAGACAAATTTTCCATTACAAAAACTTCACAAACTACTTAATATTATCACAATTTACAACCACTGAATAAGAAAGTACTATTCAAATGTTGTTTATCTCTGCTTTTGCTTCTTCTTCTTCTTCTTCTACTTTAGATAACTCCACTGGAACCTTCTCATATTCCGAATTCTTAAACCTACAAGGGAAAACACAACGGCCTCCAAAGCGTTGCTGAAAGAAGATGATAGCAGCAAACAAAAGGCCTCCCAAAGGAATTACAATATCCCAAGCAGTGGAGTAAAAATCTGCAGCTGGATCAGCATAATAGTAGGATCCATAATAATCTTCCTCAACATAATTATGAGCCCTATAAAGATCATAAGCATGTGGTAACATTCTCACAAAACTAGTCCCCAAGTAAAATGACCAACAAAGACTTTTCTCCTTTGCATTTGAGAACAAATTGAGCATGATTTGGGGCAAGAGAAAACCATCCAAAATCAACCCTCCATAGTGTTTCAAACCTCCCCAATGATATGAAGGTTGCTCGAATGATGACACTGCATCGCCATTTATTACGAATTATGATCATTAGATAAAAAGAAATCACGTATTTAACAAGAGACCTGAAGTTTTTAATTTGAAGAAATCATAGACAAATATGAAAAGTTACCTTGGTAGTTGTTTTTGGACTTGAGGAATAGTGCAATTAAGAGCCCTAATGCATACAAGGGTAAAGTGACACACAGAGCTTTCTTCTCAGCAACCCAAAGACTCTTGTGGCTTTTTTCATCCCTCATTCTTGCTGACCAAGTTATCTGCAAAAGGCGAAATAGCAGCAAGAAAACGGCCATAGTGAACAGCCTCATAGTGGATTCGTTCACTTCGAGTCGAAGCCACCTAACACTTCCAAGCACAAAGTTCTTTTTCTGAGGATTTTGGACAAAGAGAGCTTCAAAGTTGAGAACAAGAGGCACCATGTGGCCCAAAGTGAGAATTGAGAGCATAGTGAGTGATATGAAGGGAAGTAGATTGGGGTGCCTCTTCACATGGAAAAGTTGAGACCCCACAAAAACACATGCTAGAGTGGTTGAAATCAAAACCATAATGATCTCCATGTCCATTCTCCAAGCAGTGTCGGCTCCTTGTGTGTAATAAGCATTTGAAGACAGGTTCAAATATTTGAAGTAAAGAGGATGTGAACTCTCCCTCATGCTTTCAATGCTTCCCTTGATGTTGCTTCCTCTAGTAGCATCTAATGATGGGAATTCAAACTTCACTAGAATCTCACAATCTTTAGAGTCATCTCTATTACTTGAGACAAGATTTCTACAGCCAATCATACACAAGTTTCCTGTCTCAGCATCATAGGTTCCCTCAGCAGAAATCCTCACTGTCTCAGAGGATTTATTGAACAAAGATTTCTTGTCATCCACCATTGAAGTAGAATACAAGGAGATGGCGATTTCATAGCTAACATTAAAAATGGTACTATTGCTAAGGTTTTCAAAATCCCCATTGTATTGATTGAAGTTATAAAAATCATCACCAACAGATAATGGAGTAGAATAAGCCCAACCTATCCTCTTGTTGGAATCTCTAACAGACATATCTGATCTCATGTAATAAGAATAAGCATCTGGGTACCTTTTTTCTTGGGTTTTGACTTGCTTGTGCTTGGTTGGGCAAGATTTCTTGGCTTTTTCTAACTGGGTATACTCATACTTCAAGCCTTGAAAGACAACCTTAGAGTTCCCAAAATCCCCATAGTTTCTGACTTTGATCTTGTTGAAGTAGCCTGAATCTTTCACAGTTTTGTTGCTCCAGATTTGTCCCACCACAGTGTTAGTGTCTTGGATTGACAAAACTGAGGGGAATCTGAGTCTCAATCTGATTGAGCAATCACCCACATGAGCACCAGACAAGGATGATGATGAAGTTGTCACCCCCATGAAATGGCAAGCAACTACACATAGTTGATTCTTCTTCTCATCCCACCAACCTTCCCCTACAAACATGGGTGTACTGTGACTAACACTGGTAGCCTCAGAACTTGTATTATAATAACCATCATCGGCAAATCCGACCAAAACTCGAAATCTGGGTTTTTTGTCATGAGAAGAGCATGCAATCTCATTCAAAGATATAACGGATGGAAGATATGATCTTCCTTTAATCCCACCAATGATGGGATTACAGCTCTTTAAAGAATTATTACCAACACAGTCTCTAGAGTACTCCAGATTAAGCCTTCTAACTCCCCATGAGACATGGTCTGAGCAGAAAGATGAGGAATCTAGTGATGATGTCTGAGAATCACTCACAGCAGAGGAAAAGTCACTTTCAGCTTCTTTAGAATCCAAGCTGTAGTTGTAGTTCTTCTTGGGAAGCATCAGAACAGATATGGGTTCGAAATAACTCTCATGATCTTCAGCAGAACTCAAGCTCTCCAAGCTTCCATGGATGAGGCTGGTTACGTTACTTGAGTTGACGACACCACTCATCTTGAAAACAGCATCAAAACTAATAAAGTCTCCATTTTGGGAATACCCAGTACCTTTCCCAACCATACAAAGGTTCCCAGAAGATTCTGACCAGAACCCGTCAAGCTTGGTGACGACTTTGCCTCTACCCCTACGGCTATCATAACCATAGTAGAAAAGATTGCTCCTTTTAAGTGAAAGAGTGGCTTCAAGCTTGAAAACACCAGAAGCTTGTGTTGTGTATATGTGATTAATTTGGAGAGAAAAGGAGTTTTGGTGCCAGGAAGAGCCTACACCAACGATCCTATCACCCCCAGAAAAGTAGCCTGTGTGAAGCTGACCAAAGGGAAAGGAAGAAAAAGGGATGAACTTGATGGGAATGGAGTGAGGGACAATGGAAGCACAACCGGAATGGTAAGAAGAGAGTATGGAAGCAGAGGAAGAGACAGAGTTAAAAGACATGAAAGTGGAAGCAGAGGAAGAGACAGAGTTAAAAGACATGAAAGTGGAAACAGAGAGGAAAATGAAGATAAGGAAATTCATGATTAAAATGATGCAAAGACACAACTGAAGAAGAAGAAGATGAGGGTGAGGATGTATTAGAGAGGATCATTCATGGTTATATATACAGAGTAGCGATTTTATAAACTCTATATAAATTAGAATTTAGTTAAAAAAAAATTTATATTGAATGGTTTCTTAAGTTATATTATTTTTAATTTTTTCGAATTAACTAAACTTTTCAAATTTTCTTATGAATATAGTTTCTTTTTCTAATATGGTAACTCATCAGCCAAAATATCTGAATTGGTAAAGAATAAATCAGTATATAAGTGCCCCTGAATTAAAAGAAACTCAAAAAATATAACTAAATGTAAAAATATAAATATTTTCAAAATCAAACTAATAATTTAGTTTTGATCATTGGGTCTATCCTCTTTACGGATAAAAGTTCAATGGTACCGTACCACTGAACTTCAGTGCATCCCTCCAATCATGTAGTATCATTTGTTAATATTAATAAAAATTCACATTAATTATGGCCCACCTTGAATGATTTAGGGACCAACTGATTGGAGGGATGTACTGAAGTTCAGTGTTACCGTACTACTGAACATCTACTCCCGCCTCCGTCATTTCAAATTAAATTAATCAAATCATGGTGTTAATAATTTCAACCTAGATTGGAAAAATCAACCATTGGATGGGTTTGGAAAGTGAAAGGCATTGTTTAGAGCCTCTGATGATGAAGCTTGACTTGGAGTCAATGCTTGGAAAGCCTTTTTAGTCTTCTTCCATTATGAAGTGATCAATACGACACAAAAGTCTCTAGTCTATACATGCGGAATAGTCTAAGTCCATGGACCAAACAATACGGCAAAACCAAAGCAAATATTTCGGAAATAGATCATCAAGTTTGTGGATAGTAAAAATTATGTAAATTAAGAGGAAGATGAACAAGAGACCTATAATTTTTTTCCTACAAATAAATATTTTTTTTATTGAAAACAATTCTTCTCAAAAGACACTGTTTGATACTAAATAAAGACACTTTCTTTCAACAAAAATTAAAATTTTAATTCATCATATTATGAGTGATTAATCTTGTTCACTAGATCTAACCACACAAAAAAGAGATTGGAGGCAAAATTACAAATTTGATATGCAAAGAAATAGAATGTTATATTTTTTTTTTTCAAGTTTGGTATGCAAAATTTGAAAAGAAAAGTTAGATTAATGTCTAAAATATCCTCGGTAACACAAAAATTAATAAACTAGTAAATCAAAACAATAAAAAGAAAATGCATGGAAAAATCTCCATTTTAAGGTTTAGGATTTTGATAGCGTTAGTTATAAGGGAGCATTTTTGTCATAAAATACTGATTCCTTAGAAAGATCTTCAATTTCATAAGATACTTGATGAAATTAAGATTCCATTGAAGGTGGTAATTTGGTCTTTCAATGGACTCATACAACAATTCCAGTTAATAAAATACATTCTTCTGCATACCAAAAGGTACTTAACCATTAACGAAGGAATAGAATGTATCATGTATCAGTATGACCAAATGATTATAATCAAGCCCACTTTATGAATAGCCTGCCTTCCATAAAATCTTTTTTTTTTTTCAAACATTTTACCCAACAGCAAAAATATGAATAATAATCTTATGCTATCCATCCTAACGATGTACTAACTACTAAGTTAATCATCTGCAACTATATACAATATCCAAAATTATGTGCAGCCATTGTTCAAGTATAAACATAAGATATTCCAAGGAAAGATCATAATAATTTGATATAAAAGCAGGCTATTAGGTGTAGTTATGTAACTAAATATAATGTGCCTTTTTTTTTGGTATACCAAGTCTCAAAATTGGGATTTATCAAGAGTTCAGGTAACAGGAGCTGCCTCAGGCATACCACCACCCGGCGGAATATTCACAGCCGTTCCCGGAGCCGGAGGCAAGAATTTCTCACAGTCCTTAGCTCCAACCTTGGTAAACTCTCTTACAAGATTCTTCAAAAATCCAGCCAAAGTATCCTTAAAATGCTTTGAGCAGCTTCTGTCACCCTCATCAACATCCTGCACACCACCTTTCACCAAACACCCAACTTGAGCACCTTCCATGTATGCTTTACATGCCACCAAGATATCATGAGCTCGGCTGCAGAAATGCCCCGCAACGAAGTCCTCAAAATGCTACAGCAGAAAATACCCAGAATTTGAACCCCCAAAAAGAAGAGCCAGTAAGAAGTATATGATTATAAAGAACAATCAGCCTTGCATATTCTAGCACTTCCCATAATTAAGAACTAATTCTTCATTCTCTATGATGCCTATGTCCTCTTGATGCTATAACTAGATTATTAAAGAAATCCAGTAGCCACATTTATGAATGACAGCATAAAATCCTGTATTAAGTAGCAAAAAGTGTGCATGTAGAAGAAGACAGACCTTCAACCACTTTTAGAGAGAAGGAAAATATAGCTCTGTGATTATGTAAAATGTCATTGATGTACACGTCAATGAACTAACGAGTGTTTTTTATATTTCATTGCTAAAATCACCCCGTGTGGCCGTGTCCAATTCTGAGGGTACCTTGTTCAATGCAATATGCAACAATCATAAGTCTCTACTATTAACTAAGTGACTAAAAGGACCAAATCCAAACCCTCGAAAGAATTTTCCTTTCCTCACAATATATTGTTCGTTTATTTCTTAAATTATCTAATGCACTGTTTCTTCTCCTGATCAACTTTTCTTGCCAAAGGGCACAAGGAGGACAACAATCATAAGTCTCTACTATTAACTAAGGGTATGTTTGGTACAAACACCAAACAGTAAAATCGTGGTATTTCACGATTCCCAAAAAAACTTTACATCATATTTTATACATACCAAACACACTTTTTATTATACTTTTTCTCTTTCCTAATTTTTCTCTCTATCTCTCTCCTCACTTTTCTCTACAGTACTTTCTTTTATTCTACAGTACTTTCTTTACAGTACTTTACATCTGTGCATTTATACCAAGCGTACCCTAAGTGACTACAAGTACTCATTGCAAAGCATTCTTTTAAAAACTAAAAAAGTAACAATAATAATAATAAATAAACCACAAAACAGTAACTAGAATCACACCTTTGGAGGTCTTCTAATCATATAAGTCATTGTCCTCAATGATAGGATAAATGTCTCCTCATTATACTGCACGGACCTCATTTCACCAGATGGCGAACCACTCATGCGAGCATATCCAGGTTCATTAAAGAAAGGCTTTGTATTCAAGATTAGACCTTGTATAGATACTAGAACCTGTAGAACTGTTGAAACACCTGGAAGCCACTTTTCATTCTTGTTGCCAGACCAAGTATTAAGTAGACTAAGGCATACTTTGCCACAATGATATAAATTTGGGTTGAGCCGGAGACCACCAGAGTGGTAGTGGACTTGCTGCCATGAAAAATGTCCCATAAGTCAGACTTGTACTTAAGAGAAAACGTTAAATTAAAGTCTAAGACAGAATAATCTAAACCACATACCGGTGGTACATTGGGATAGCCACTGGGAAAGAAAACATCAAAGAAGAAGAGGCCATCATGATAAGGGGTTCCCTCAGCTCCAATAATTACAGCCCTCAAAAGATCCATCCTTGATTCGTAAACTCGGACAAATATCGAGTCTGATAGCGATCAAAGAGAAAAAATCAAAGAAACAGTGAGATCATGCAAAGACTCTAGCAGGTTGCACTATTATGTTATTCATAAATCATAATAAAACTTCACAGAAATTTCTAACTTCCTATTTCAGACCATGTAAATAGATTACGCTGAGGACAGATTTAATTAAATAGTATATCAAATTGAAATGTATATCAAGATAATGAGCCATGACAACCACAAGTGGCCTTTGGGTCTACTAGGTGCACCCTTCAATCTCAATAACAAATATAGAGATTGGAGACAAATATATGTTCCAGAATCATCAGCTTGAAAAGAAAAATAAAAAACAAAAGATATACAAATAGGAAAATATCACTTCCATTTTCTAACTAATAGGAAAGCTTTAATACACTAACCCGGTAAATCCTTCTCAAGAATCTTCCACTCTTCCTGAATTCTTTTTGACCAACTCTTCGGGTTCTGTCAGAAAAATAGGTTAGTGAAAAACCAAGATATTAAGATTAGAACTGAACAGACTGTACTTTGGAAACGAAGGTACCTGCTTCAAGGAATTACTATTGTTATTATAGTAATGGTCTGAGGTGTCTTCAACAGTGTCAAACTGTTTAAAATGTCGGAACTTCCTCAAAATTTCATCTCTTTCTTCATCAGATATTGTAACAAGGGGGATGTCAGCAGTAGTTTCATTCTTTTCACTAGGGGCATAATTATGACCCCACATATTATTACCGAACATTTGAGGGCCATGAAAAGGATAATAGGGAAAATTAAGACCTGAAACTTTAACAAAAGATGGGTTATAATTAGGAGGATTCTTCCACGTGAGGTTAGCTGATTCCATTCCAGGAACATTGTATGACCCTTCTACAGATTTAAAGAAACTTGAATGGAACAAAATATCTTTTTCGTGCGCCTTTTTAGCACTCTTCATTTTTTCCCAATAAGGTTCGCTTCCTGGTGGAATATTCATGAACTCTGAAGGTTTTAATAAATAATGGTGGCTACTTGATCCAGGAAAAACAGCAGGCTTCTTACTATTGGAATGTCCCTTAAACCACAGAGGTTTGGATGAGTCTACTCCAAGTGACAGATTCAAGTTCAGCGTCCCCTGCCCATTTTGTGAAGCAGTTGTTTCCTTTTTACCTGGGACAGGTTGAGTAAGTAACTGAGGAGAAGACATCTCTATTCCAGAAGGGTAATCAATAGCATCCATTTTGGTCTGAAAACTAGAACTACCTACTGAAGTTCCTTGGATAGGGTGAGAAGGCTCTGCAGCCCAAGAAAGCTGAGGTAAGTTTGTCACATGAGAATTTTTAGCATTTGACTGCGTATGAGACCAAGGATTTGACGAACTACTAACAGATTTCTTCAGATCTTGATCAAAATTGGGCATCCAAGGAATGGATGCCTCAATTCCAGCAGGTATATCCACATTATCGAAGTGTGCCTGTAATATAGCATACTCATCTTCTTCCATGTAATCTTCCGAAAAAAGATCAATGTAGTCATCCTCGTCAAATGATAGATCAGAATTGTGACCTTCAACATTGTTTATATTATGTGATACTGAAGCATAACCATTGGACTCAGGCAGATTAGCTGATCCAAATTGCTCCATACCAGGGGGGCAAAAGATATTGTCAGAGACATCCTGAAAAGGATTTCAAGCAAAATGTTACAGTCATCTTTTAAGTTGTTAAAAATAATATCAATCAGCCACATGAAGCAGTAAATCTTATTGACAAACCATAGCTTGATGATCACCATAGCCATTATGAACAGCTTCAATTGTTTTCCCCTTGTTGCTTCCACCAACGTTTTCCCCAATGAAAACTAAATCAGCAGAGTCTTCGTCATCATCAATGTCGATCACATCACGCAGAATAGCCTTTAATCAGGAAAAAACAATAAAAGTCAGAGATATCGGAGTAAGAAAGAAACAGACTCTAGAGAGACATCCATAGAACCTTAGACACACAAGGCAGCTAGAAAAATTATATCAAATAATGCGGCACAGAGAGCAGCTGTGCTATTGTAACTTAATATAAATGTGAGCAATCCTCTCCAGCAAAATGCATCATAACATTCTTACCAAAAAAAAAAAAAGCATCATAACATAACAAAATCTATACATAGCGTCAAATTTCCAAACTCCTTTTTCCAACCAAAACCTTGAAAACCTCATTGATAGAAATCCCTCTAATGTTTGAGAACACACCTATTAATGCACAGCATAAACACTAGGATTACATGAAAATCTCTAAACTTCCATTACTTTAGGTGTGAATAGTGTAATCCTCAATGAAATTTTAGTATAAGCAGGGGTTAGGAGAAAATATAAAATCATAAACTACCCAGATTTCAAATTCATGTACAGGAGGCGAATTAAGCTGGGGACTTCCAACAAATACCAAATACATAAATGTTGCAATCAAAACATTCTCGCCTCAATAAATTTAACCCATTTCAAGTTGTCTGCGGCAAAAAAAGATCAACCATCGTGTATAAGGAGAACCCAGTACAGAAAGCAAGACAACTCGGCGACCGTGACCACGATGTGCGACAACAACATCAAAAGGAATGTTTTAAGCAAAGTTAAATAAACAGGTCAACCCAAAACAAAAACAATCGACCAAAAGATGTTAACCTCTGAAAACCCATAACAGGAAGATAAAATATTTGCATAGTTTCACGGGCCCATGAATGAAAAGAACGAAAGATCAAAACTTTCAGAAAAAACAGGTGTTTCACAGAAAGAATCGATTCCATCCTACCTTCTGTTTGATCAATTTCGAAGGGTGATGAATTGGGGGAGAAATTTCCACAACGTCGGGGTCCATCAACAGAGAATTGCTACCTGAATATACTCTCCTCCTGTTCAAAGAGAAAAGAAAACACAAAAGATACTGCGAAAGAGTGAGGGAGAGTGCTCATGCGGGTTTTAAGGGCAAAACGAGAGTGACAGAAAAAAAACGCAAAAAACAACCAAACAAAAAGGGGAGAGAAAGAAATCGACTTGGAATTCCGAAATGAATATTTGAGCAGCGGCGGCGGCTCGATTGATCGGCTCATCACAGAGCTCGGAATGGAACGTATCGCCGAGGGGAATCAGCTCCTAGTGTCAGCGACTTAGCTACTGAAATTTAACGGTGGTGTCAATTTAGGGCCCAGAAAATTTCCGTTTGGAAAGAGAGAAAAAAATAGAGAGAAGACAGAAAAAGAACAGTAGAGGACAGGACAGTAGTAATGGGAATGGCATGAGAAAAGCAAGAGTATTGGCTTCGCGCCTTCACCTTGTGAAGAAGATGAATCAACAAAGAGTGCGACGATACCGGTGCTCATTTCATTATAAAGGCACCATAGTTGACTAATTTACCATTATGCCACTACGTCTCCATCAGTTTCTCCCCGGCACTTCTGCGGTCAGTTTTGTCTCTAATGCTAAATTTCATTAATAACTGCATCACCATAGTTAACCAATTTTGGATCAATACATTTAATATTAATATCATTTTGGATCATTTATATTTATTATTTTATTAAAGAAATTCTAAAATAAGATCAAATTTTTTTTTAAAAAAAAACTCACACTATTTTATTAATAGATAGATTGGATGATTATTTTTCTTCTTCATTTTTTTTAATAAATAGACTCACATTTTATTATTTATATTTTTCTTTCACACGATGAATTCTATTATATATTTTTTTACTAGATTATTGAGTTCTAAAGTACCTGAATCCATTGTCATTTTAAAAACTATTATATTATAAATAAAACTACAATTTTTTACAAGTTAATAAAAAAAATTCAAAGTAGAGGAAAGCCAAATGTACAAGGGAACTAAGAAGGGTTTGGATTAAGATCATGTTTGTTACATAGTTTGTTCCATTCTTATCCTTTCAACGTTATCATTTTTAAGGGTTTAACACTCCTTCCAACATTTGATATAATCTAAAGTTATCTAGGAAATGCTTGTATGAATTCACGGAATTATGCAATATAAAATTACCTAGGGAATGCTTGTCCGAATTCACGGAACTAAGAAGAGTTTGAATTAAGATTGTTACATAATTTGTCCCATTCTTATCCTTCCAACGTTATCATTTTTAAGGGTTTAGCAATCCTTCCATCATTTGATGCAATCTAAAGTTATCTAGGAAATACTTATACGAATTCACGAAATTATGCAATCTAAAATTACCTAGGGAATGTTTGTACCAACTCACGGAACTAAAAAGAGTTTGGGTTAAGATTATGTCTATTACATAGTTTGTCCCATTCTTATCCTTCTAACGTTATCATTTTTAAGGATTTAGCAATCCTTCCACCATTTGATGAAATCTAAGGTTATCTAGGGAATGCTTGTACGAATTCACGGAGTTATGCAATTTAAAATTACCTAGGGAATGCTTGTACGAATTCACGGAACTATGAAGGGTTTGGGTTAAGATTATGTTTGTTACTTGTCCCGTTCTTATCCTTCCAACATCATCATTTTTAAGGGTTTTAGCAATCCTTCCACCATTTGATGCAATCTAAAGTTATCTAAGAAATGCTTATACGAATTCACGGAATTATGCAATCTAAAATTACCTAGGGAATACTTGTACGAACTCACGGAACTAAGAAGGGTTTGGATTAAGATTATGTCTGTTACATAGTTTGTCCCATTCTTATCCTTCCAACGTTATCTTTTTTAAGGGTTTAGCAATCCTTCCACCATTTGATACAATCTAAAGTTATCTAGGGAATGCTTGTACGAATTCACAGAATTATGCAATTTAAAATTACCTAGAAAATGCTTGTATGAATTCACGAAATTATGCAATCTAAAATTACCTAAGGAATGCTTGTACGAATTCACGAAATTGTCCGTTTTGTCCGGAAGCAACAAATTTGAGAACAAAGCAAACAGGTTAAATGAGTTTTGTGTTTACTTATAATATTTTTTTTTTGAATAATAGTTGTTTACTTACTTATAATATTTTAATACAAAAGTAAAATGGTCATTCTTACCCACTTTCACTAATTTGTTATTTTTATTTATATTCACAAATCCTATTATCAAGTATAGTCTTAAACATTCACATTTATATTTTCATTCTCATTCTCATCTTTTCATACTACCAAATGAGCCATTAGTTATGATATAGTAATAATGTAAATTTTCATATATTTCAATCAAAAAAATTTTATATTATCGTTGATATAATGTTATAAATATTAAATGGGCATTATTTACCAACATATTATTAATTTAGTCTCAAATTCGGTATTCAATTTTGTCAATTACAAGGATGTGATTGGATTATCTTATAAAAATAGGAAAAAAAATCAATTAATAGAATTAAAATTAAGGGAACCAAATTAAAACTTTTTAATGGAATGTGAAAAAGTAGATTGGATTTAAGCCTTAAAAAAATTAATTATTATCAAAATGTTAACATTTCCTCAACAATTTTCAATGTCACCCAAATCACCATTAGCACCACATCACGCAGCCTCGCTCTCAAAGATTAATCTAACGGTTGGGATTGCGCGTATGATAAAGAAACCGTTAGCTTGCATAGGAAGGCAAATAAGGAAAGATTGACTGGATCGGTGGATGAAATACGAACGGCTACGATTAATCATGAAAGTACTAATGGGGCATGACGTGTGATGGGTCCCACTATTTTGGCATTATTTAATAATATTAATTTTTCTTATTAAAATATAAATTATTAAAATAAACATACTGTTGAACATTTTAAATAAATAGTTTAATCTATCTTAATTTTAAAAAACAATTATTTTATATTAATAAATGTATATATATACTAAAATTTTTATATTATATAATAATAATATAAAGTATTTTAATTAAAATAAGAGGTAAAATACTATTTAGTCTCTGAATTGTTAGTCAAATTACTATTTAGTCATTGAATTTATCAAAAATACTATTTAGTCCCCGAAAATTGTAACTATGTCAACTATTTAATTTTCGAATTTGACAAAAATACTATTTAGTCCCTGAATTTATAACTATACGTCTATGCCAACTATTTAATCTCAAGCTTGGCAAAAATACTATTTAATTCCCGAATTTGCAACTCTATCAACTATTTAGTCCTCTGACTGTTATCCGTTAGAGTTGATAAAGTTGCAAATTCGGGGATTAAATAATATTTTTGTCAAATTTGGGGACTAAATAGTTGATATAGTTATAAATTCGGGGACTAAATAGTATTTTTGTCAAATTCAGGGACTAAATAATTGACATAGTTACAAATTTCGGGGACTAAATAATATTTTTGATAAATTTAAAGACTAAATAATAATTTAATCAATAATTCAGGGACTAAATAATATTTTACCTCTTAAAATAAATAATGAAATGTAATTTTTTAAGTTAGATTAGATGAGAGTTGAGAGATAATTTTAACATGGAAAAAACTTAGGTCCATTTCTTTATGTCTATTTCATCTAATTCCACCAATCATATACTGTATTTACACTCTCTTTCTTCTATGATTGGTCATATAAAAGGTGGTCTTCTACATTCTCTCTATTGTGATTGGTCATTTAAACATTTTTTGCCACGTGTTATAATTATATTGGGGAATTGGATGAAATAGACATAAGAAAATTGACCTAAGTTTTTTCCTTTTAACATTTGTTAAGAAAGAGTAAAAAAATGTATAGTTTTTGTACCAAAAAAAAAAAATGTATCGTTTATATTAATATTTAATGTTGAAAAGTTAGTATGTTGTGCATGCAGTGAATAGTAAATTCTGGGCAGGTGGGTCCCATATTTGGAGTTGTAAAGAAATGACAACTCGAAGATTGGGTAATGCAAGGAAAAACCTTTCTGCATTCAGCAACGACAAAAAAGAAAATAGATAGACTCACATTTTTAAAATTGCAACTCACAGAAGAAAATAAATCTAAAGTATTATAGAATAAAATATTATAAAATTTTAAAAATATAGTAGAGAAAAGTAAAGAAAAAGATAAAAAAAAATTAAGAGAAAAAATGATAAAAAGTATGTATAACATGTAAAAATATAATATAATTTTTTTAAGAACAAAATTAAGGTAAAATTGATTAGGTATTTGTTATAAAATTTATTAATTATAAACATTATTTATATCCTCTCTTCTATTTGATTGGTTATATCATTTATCGCTTTTCATTTTCTTTCTTTATTATGATTGGTTATACAAATATTTTTTACTACGTATTTAATTATATTGGTGAACTTTATAACAAGCACCTCATAGTGAAAATATTTTCGAAGTTTGTTTAATATTCTCATTGGATGTCATATAAAGGGTGCACTTAATGCATCTAAGCATAAAATTCATATATAGTCTAAAACCTGTTAAGGTTATGAAGAAAGCACCCTGCTTTTCATTTTTCCTATTTTACTTTTGCTAACGATAACCCAAAGGCCAATTCTTGATTCCAACTTTTGTGAATGAACTTTACAAGGCCTTCGTAAATAGAATTAAACAATGAAAATTTTTTAAATAAAATTCTTAATAATTTTTTTAATAATAAATTTTATTTACATTCTTTATCTTTTAACAATTGATCATATAAAAATTGATTTTTTATCTTTTATATTCTCCCTGTCATGTAAAATTTTTATTATTATTTTGTTTATAAAAAATGCTATAGTAAATATATATAGAATTTTACCTTTTTTTTCTTGCATCTTCACAGGTCTAACTCTTTTGACTCTACCTTTCATTATACTTTTAGAGAAACTTTTATGTTACCTTTTACTTAGCCCATTACATATTCTTCTTTGGACTAAGGAATGTTTCATAGGAATGATCACTACACATCAGAACTTAATAAGAACCAATTTCCCAAATAATGTAAAGCAATATCATAAAGAGGAATCTTAAATTGTTTTCCCAACACATGCAATATAATCTAAATAGCATCATACATTTTTTTTTGGGCCTGAAAATAACATAATACATGATGCTTTGCCTTTAAAAAAAAAAAAACTTAACTTAGTAGGGGATTCCAAGTGGGCTCTACTCAAACTATAACTGAATTTT
This sequence comes from Senna tora, assembly GCA_014851425.1. NCBI lineage: Eukaryota > Viridiplantae > Streptophyta > Magnoliopsida > Fabales > Fabaceae > Senna > Senna tora. The sequence continues at coordinate 29,321,689 of CM026263.1, read as the reverse complement.
TTTTTTTCATTTAGATTTGAAATCCCGGATTCAAAAATCTAAAAATTAATGAAGATGCCTAAAGGCTAATTGTCTGTTTAATTGATGAATTTATTTTGAGAGAATCAGAATAAGATTATAAATGAAAATGGTATAATTAAATTTGATATAAGATGAAATGGAGGGTGGAAAAGGAATAAGATTGGAGTAAAATGACAATTTTATCATGACAATTTTATCCGTTATTAAAAAATATTAAATTAGAAAAATCAAAATATACTCTATAATTTTTTTTAGAATTTAATATAAATTTAATTATATTATTCATTTTAATATTTTCATGTTTAAGTAAATAATAGTAAAAATAAAATTTTGAAGACAAACATATTTTTAATCAAAATAATTTTTTATTCAACTTAGTAAAAATAATTAATTATCTTAATTTCTAGTATTTTTATTAATTATGTTATATATATACACACTCACGTAGGTTTTACAGAAGAGAGGATGTATGGCATCAATAGGCACAACATGAAGAGGAAAGAGAGAAGAGACGTATCACGAATGGACAAGGGCAGTAGGCAAGGGCATTTTTGTCTTTTGAACATAAGGTGTGAAACAAACCCTCACTCATATGAGGGATTGTTTCATTGCAAGGAATGCTAAGCCATAAACCAAACAAAAATTCCCTGACAATTCCCTACTTTAAACCATCAAACAAACATGCCACAACTTAATTGTTTTGATCTTTTGTAAATTTTTTTCTCAAGTATATTCCAGTTAGAGTATTTCCATAAACTATATATATATATATATATACCTTAATTATTGTTCTAAAAAAAACTTAATTATTAATTATATATATATAATGATATTTAGTTATAAAAAAATATTGTATCAATTAATAAAGATAAGAAAGAATTAAAATAAAATCAAGTAATAAAAAATAAATCAAGTAATAGAATTCACTTTGTCAGTTTTTATTATGATTAGAAAACAGCTACCTCCTTATCTTAAATTCAAATTACTTAATTTAATTGGTGAGTCATAGATATTGGGTAACCCCGGCCTATGCAGCCCAAGGCTGCGTTTGCTTCAGCAAGGAATTGGATTCTTAGGAGGAATTGCACAAATTTCAAGGAATTCAACAGTTTGGTTCAATAATCAGAATCAAGAATTAAATTATGTGGAATTCATGGATTCTATGCTTCTTTGTAAAATAGGTTGAATCTGATTCTTGATTTTTTAGATGGAATTGGACCATTTTTTTGTGGAATTGAGGAGAAAAGACATTTTCACCCTCCTGATTTCTGTCCCTCTCCTCTTTCTTCTGCACGATTCATCTCCCTACTTCCTTCTTGGTTCATCATCAATGTCTCCACAACCCTCTTCTTCCCAACTCTAAACCCAGTAAAAAAATTTTTCCAACCAAACAGAACCCCAACTCAGATTAAGCTCCATGGTGAAGAAAATCTCAGATCTAGAAAAAAGTCAGAGAGATCACATACAGAGAAAGCATCAATTTCAACCTTTGGAAGAAGAAAAAGAAGGAGAAGAAGAATGGAAGAGGAAGGGAAATCGAGAAGAAGAAGAACCTTTGGACGTCGGAGTTCTAAGACCACGTGCTACTGACGGCAGCGGCAGCGGCGAAGATGGCGGCAGTGGCGGAGACGGCGGCAGTGATGGTGGTTCTGTACCTGCTTCACGCTGCATATGACGGAGAAGGAGAATGGATCGGAAAAAGAAAAAAAAACAGAAGAGAAGAGAGGGGGTTAGAGAGAAAGGATAAGAAAAAGAAGAAGAATGACTCACAATCTGGAAAAAAAAAAAGGACGCGTGATTGCTTTCTCTAATATGATTTTTTTTATGAGCTCTAATATGATTATTTAAATATATTTTTTATTAAAAAAATTTTAATTAATAAAGCAAAAAGTAGAAATTACCGTTGGAGTATTAAAAATGCTTTTTTAATATATTTTTTATTATTATTCTTTTAATATTTAATGAAAGATATTTTTTATGGTAAAAAAAAATAAGGGCATTATAGTCTTTTCATCTTACTTTCTTTTACAAACTTTCAATTCCATTTTTACATACCAAACACACTTTTCAATTCAAATAATTCAATTCCAATTCTATATCTCAATTCTAATTCCAATTCCAATCTCAATTCTAAAAAAAAATGAACCAAACGTAGCCCAGTATACCTACCTAAACTAAGGATTAAGGAAAGAATGATTATGGAACGAGCATTCACATCTTACTGATCCTTGCCTCCCAAAACATTGAAGGTGACAAGAAAAATCTTCCTTTGAACACTCCAAATATAAAGGGTCTAACACATTGCATACAACAACAATCAAAACCTTTTTCTTATTACATGGAGTTCATTATATGAATCAAACGGTACTAATTTTTGCTGCTTTTACACTACCACATAGCCATAGAGGACTAAGAATCCTGTCTTACAGAGAATTATCACTACATGAAGATAACATTATGATTGTTAAATGGACATAATATCAAATCAATATTTGAATTTGGAACTGTAGGTCCCACCACCAACTTGACTTTACCCACACAAGTTTCCAGGACAAGAAGCATGAAGCCATCATGATGCAGTCCCATTGAAGTTGAACTGAGCAAGTTTGAAGCTGTCATCATCTGATTTTATCTAAAGCTGCAGCATGAAAACAAATGAACTTTCAAATCATGACTTAGAGGTCTCCTTCCAAATTGGCTTTCCACAGATGGGAAAGGGGCTTCCCTTTCTCGCATTCCATGACCCTACCAAGTACAATATCTTGCAACTCTTTCTCCACGTCTTCTATGGATTGGAAAGCATCTACAACCTGTATCGAGAAGAAAGAAAAACAAGAGGCTTAGCATGCAGATCAAACCATAGCAAAGAGATAGCTTCAATTTGGTGAATATAAATGCCTTAGTAATCGGTCCATTTTAATTCAGTTCCTTGAGGACGATACTCTTACTTATCACTTACTACTTGTTGGCAGTGTATACTTGCACCGTATCATTTCAGCTATCAACAAGCACAGCATATGGAATTTTTTTTTTCAGCTTAGCAGACTCCTTCATGAAACTCTATCATGTCAGAATTTAATTGAAGATTCTAAAACTGAAAGCAACCACTTTAAGTGTTGATTAGGAAATATAGCTCCTTTAAGTGTTTATTAGGAAAGGTTTTTCAGTAAAGCACAGCATATGGAATTTTTTTTTCAGCTTAGCAGACTCCTTCATGAAACTCTGTCATGTCAGAATTTAACTGAAGATTCTAAAACTTAAAGCAACCACTTAAAAAATTTTCCACTACAGACAGGCAAGACATACAGAGATAATAGAAGCAAAAATGAAGAAAATGAAGAATGAGAGTTTAGGCCTGGCCCCCACGTAGAAGAATCAGAAGCCTTTTGTCTTGGAGGAAAGTCCATGTAAACAGTCAATTACCTTCCAGGAGGCATCATAGAGAACTTTGTAGCTTTCAGCAACTTTCTTCTGAAACTCCAGCTTTTCATATCTCTCACCTCCATACCCTCCTCTATCTGCAGCTTTCTGACATATATCAAGTAAGCACAGAACACAAATATAAAAAATGGGTTATAACCAGGACCCAACATTCTGGCCAACTTACACTGAAACAAGATATCAGAAAACTCATGTAGTACTGCTAATCTATATATTGGAACTTAAAACTCCTGATAATATCACTTTGTTTTATCGCTCCCCACCTCCATTTTACTTGGACCTCTCGTAATAGAACAGCATTAGATAATACTAATAATTAAAAAGAAAAAAAAGAAACATTAAACACCCTAACGATAGTACTGCTGAAACCAATTTTCAGAGAATAAGCAACAAAATTACTGATAATTGTAATTTCCTTCTTTATAAAAGAAAATAAAACCAATGGGAAAATAAATTTTTCAAAAACAGTTTTGTTTGTGATAAAGAAAATAATCCATGGCTTACCTCTGGTGATATGTCAAGGTATATAACCACATCTGGAGCTAACAACCCTATCTCTGGTGCCTGCGAAAAGATAAGATTTACTTTTTCTTATATCAGATTGACCAAAAACCATTATGTTAACTGTATTAAGATTGATTGCTCCTGAGTATAACTTTTAAAGCATCAATAATATCATTATGCACACTCGTTACCTTACACCATTCAAGGTCAAGTCCTTTGGCCGATGAGAAAGCCACCCCAGAATAAGAATAACGGTCAACAATGAGGGTTGTTCCTGTCGTCAGTTTAGTTTCCATCAATGATCTGCATCCCACCATTACCTCATCCATATAAATAACTTAAATGTGATAAACAACTTATCTATAGAATAGTAAAGTCAGTTGCCTCCGTCAAATGAACAAATTAGGTCCATGATTGATTTTGTCAATATCAACATGCTCCCTAGTGAAAACCCTTTGAGATTAGGAGAAGGGAGGTGACAGAGATAGGACTCCCAAAATTCAAGGTTAGTTTTATTAAATATCTCTAACAAACTTGATGGTAAATAATATAAAGGATTATGGGGATTTCACCTATATTATCAAAGACATATGTTTATAGTTCATACCATATTACAGAGGCTTACTTGTTTGACTTCTAAAGTTAGAGGTAACTTTAATTTCTCCAGGTTCTTATTCAATGCAAAATTCATGCTATGGCATCAAAAGAAAAACCTTACATTTCCTGCTATATGCCCCCTCTTTCGGTAGAACCTCTCATATACTTTGCAGTCAGATATGGCAATATTTCAAACTTCCAATGCATGAATCAAGAATTTTTCATATTCTTCTCATGCTCATGCTATTCCAGAGGAAAAAGGAACTACCAAGCCAAATACCCAAAAGCCAAGCAGAAGATTCAAGTTTGGTTAAGTAAGAAGAGCTATTATTTTACCAAATGCATTTAATTACTTCACACAACATTGCCATACTCAAAAGTCAAACCACCCGCTCTTCAACCCTCTTTCCACAAGGTAAAAGAACTCCGACATAATCAGATAACATAAATTGTATAAAAAAAGACATCATGCCCTGCACATCAATTTGATAATAAGCATAACTAATCAATAATAGAAAGCATAGCCAACCTTTTTTCCCAACGATTTGCACTAAAGAGGAGATGAATAGTACGATCATCTAATTGAGATGTGTTAGCGAGATAGGCAGATATCATCTGCCCAACATTCGTACTTCTATCAGGAAATCTCCATAATTCGGCAGAGATCCCTTGTCTCTCCAAGAACGAAACTAGTCTGCTACACTGAGAAGACTTCCCAGAACGATCCAAGCCTTCTAAGACAACCAACGCGCCTCTAGATTCCACTCTGTTGTCCTCTACGTTACGACTAACATTAGCTTCCATTCTTACTTCCCTAGAATGACACTTGCGGGAGAATCTCACTTGCAAATTCAATGACTTTTGCACAGCTATAGCTCCCAGATTCCTGTTAAAAAGAAAAAGAAAGACAGATAAATGAAATTAAAATGCACAACTTTTCATTTTTTCAAGGGCAGCCAAGAAAAATTTATTAAAACAATGAAAGAGAAATTGCATACACCCATTTGATTTAACACTAATTCTGGGTTTGAATCAATTTCAAGCATAGTATAGCATAAGATAAAATGGGCGGAACCTCGCAATCAAAAGCTAATCTTCAGGTACCTCAAATATCAAAAAGAGAAAGGCAAGAGCAAAACTTTCTTACAGTGCCTTAGAAACGGTAAGATATGAAGAACAGAGCATATCCTCAGCAAGCCATCAAACTGGACGAAAATAAAAGAAATGGAAATTAAAAGAGTGACGATGGCGATCCAATTAGGCAACAAGAGGAAGGGAACAAAGAAGAGCAAGGAAAATCATTCAATAAATCAAAACGAACATATACCTATCCCGTTAAATAATCAACTTCATGCGAAGCTAGGGTTTATGCTTTTTCTACCCTCACCCACTTTTCGCGCCTTTTCTTGGAATGAAAATTTTGGAGAATTTAATTTCCTTTTGGTTTCCCGCGTTCAAAATATGATATGGGGATCAACGGGGTTATGTTGAAGGAGTGGTGACACCTGTCAGCCTATAGTAACTTTACACTCTATACTTGACGACGATGGGAGGTAAACGTGATCAGAATTAAGAACAGATGATATTGTTCTTTCCCACGACGCTGCACCTCCGGTGGCTCAGGCTGCCTACGAATGCTAAATGGGTAATCGGGTACCCACAGATGTGAGATTACAATGTTTGACCCGTAAGGGTCAAGCCTGGATTGGCCACATGACGGCCCAATACTGCGATCCAAATTGGTCTTGTGTCCAGGCCAACGGGCCGGGCCCAACCAGGTGCAGAAAAGAGTGCTTGCATTGCAATTGCTTACATTTTTTTTTTAAGGGATTCCCAGCACGATAGGCTAATGATTAATTCTCCGCGGATCTGAGCTCCATTTAAGGGTTTGCCGCTAATCAATTGGTTGCTGCATACACAAGGTGAGATTCGAACCCCCAACACTTGCTTAAACGACCTAGTGAGCTAACCACTAGACCAACCAAACTTGATTATTCCTTACATTTTATTCATACATGACATGCCCTAATTTTAAAATTTCAGAAAGTTCGTTAGGACAACTGACTTAAAGTTAATCATTCTATCCCATATTTATCAGCTGTTATTTTATTATCAGATAATGGAATTCATCTCTTATCTCCGGTCTAAAATCCTTCTTTTCACTTTAATATGCAGCTTTTATATAGTGTATCTTATAAAACATTTTATTAACAAAAACACATTAACTTCGTATTTCAATTTATTTAATTAGTGTGTAATTAAATTTTTTTTAAGAAAAGAAAAAAAAATTTAGGTGACAGGCCTCGAGTTCATCAGGTACTTTCACAAGGAATTTAGGGTTATAGATAATCTACTAATAAAAGATTACCTAGATACACACCTAAATCATATATATATATATATATATATATATATATATATAAAAAACTAAAATTTTGATAGAGATAACTAGAAAATTAAATTAGGCTGATAAGATTGTAGATTTGATTTTGGTGGTCCGAAAATAGTGTGGAATCTAAATTATAAGACGAAGAAGATAGAATTAGGACAAAGAAGAAAGAAAGATAAGAAAGCATCTCGGAATCTAAAAAGCACTCCAAAGCATGCATGCATGTAGGACCAAAATTGGAAGAAGATAGAGATATTAACACTTCATGACAAAGACAAACAAGATTAATGTGACATGAGAGAAAGCCAATGCTCCATCATTATTACAATTCCAATATTAATGGAATCTTCTGGAAAGGAGAGGCTTCATTGTAACACCAAAACAGAAAATTAATTGGCTCCATCGACTTTCAAATTTCAATCACCAGCTTATGCATTTAAAGGGGAGGATGTTAGGTTGCACGGGAACATTAAAAATTCGATAATCCTTCTCTTCGTTTGTCATTTGTTAATAAAAATTTGATTCTTAATCCATTCAATGAGTCTTACAAATGATATTGAATGAACGAACGAAGTAAAAAGTTCAATACTTCCATAATACTATACTTCTGTTCAACTTTATGATGTCTTATTCTTAGATTTTCATATCTACGACTACAAACAGCAATTACTACATACATATTTTTAATCATTATTTAGAGTGTTCATGTCTTAATAAGGTAAGGATATGCTTTTCAGTCTATCTATATGTAAAAGACAAGTGAAAATTCTGCATATCAGATATAAAATATGACAGTGTTAGAATACAAAATCCAAAGGATTAAAAAGTAAATTATATATTATGGAGAGTAAATTACATACACAGAAATCACACTGTCTTTTTCTAGAAAACAAGGACTACATATCAGAATCTCAGAAAACAGAATATTTATTTATATGACATCCCTATTAAAGAAACGAAGTTGACACGAGAGGAGCAGAAGAGGCCAGGCCCCTAAGAATAAGAAAATCAATGAAATTCCTTTGGAGAGGCTCGTGGTGCTCACGTGCCTTGAGGTCCAGTGGAATACACAAAGCAGTCTATAAATATTAAATTCTGGATCATAGCTGAGCAACCTCTGAATACATACATACATATTAATTTCTTGGTGCTTTTGTTTTTGCTCATAATCAAAATGTCAGACAAGTGTGGCAATTGTGACTGCTTTGACAAGAGCCAGTGTGCGTAAGTGCTTCTATTCCCTTCATTGCTAGCTAGCTAGCATGTCACATGTATTATGAATAGCAAAACTTATATTCATTTACTTGTATCCTCATGCTGTGACTTATGATTTGTTATTCAGGAAGAAGGGAAACACCTACGCTGCTGAAATTGTTGAAACTCATACAAGGTAATGACACTAAATGTTGTTGGATGATTTAGAATGTAGAGACCATAATATTATGATTTATGAGTGGCGTTGTTGGAATTTGCAGGTATGAGGAGAGTAGTTTGATGGAAGTTGGAGGTGGTGAGCATGATGGGAAGTGCAAGTGTGGTACTAGCTGCGCTTGCGTGGACTGCACCTGTGGCCATTAAGCAATGAGATTGGCATCACAAACATAAAATTAATAACTATGACTATGTAGCCCTATTCATCAATAAGTGTGTGTACTCTTTTATTTCGTACCTTGTTTGTGTCTCTATAAGTAAGGCTCAGCCAATACTTCAGTGTTCTCCTACTTGTGGGCTTATAAATTGGCATTTCTATGGCTTTCTGTGGTATAATCTTATCAAATTAAGTATGCTTCTAATTCCTCTTGCTGTCTTTGATCAAATCTTACTCAAGAAATTTTCCATGTCCAAATTTACAATAAAAAACACCTGGACCAGTAAAAAAGCCTAACAGACATGGGTTTTATGTTTATTGTTTGAGATGCTTTACTCAATTGTTCCTCCATAATATTTGGTTAGAGATTTCTAAACAAAGGCAAATGAACTGAGTATTAACCCCTTCTGAGATGCAACATAAATATAAATGCACCAATATTAAGTGCAGAACAAAGAAATCAAGAGAAATACTTACAAACTCAGAACCTGAAATTTCAAAAACGAATTATGCTTTCTCCTCAGTGAGAGGGACAACCAGCCAGGTAAAGGGGGAAACAAAAATGGAAGCAGCGGATTTATTGATCAAAAGCACTTCTATGCTTTCCAACGGATTTGAGTAAAAACATGTAATCAGCATTAAGACATTTGAGCCTCAACAAATTTGAGAGGGAGAAACCTCCAAATCAAAATTACAAGTAAATTATGCATTGCATATAGTAATCAGTTTCCCGTTTTTATTTCTACAATTCAGAATAATTTGATTCTGCTTCAAAAACTGTGTCAATTCCATAAAATTATCTGAACCTATACTACCAATTTCTTCTTTTTCTGTTCTTTTTTTTCTTGCTTATCTGTTTCAAACATTGAATCCCTCAGCTCGGAGGCACTGACGGTGAGCCTCAATCCATTTTGCGCAAGCTGATTCACCATGCTCTACTATGCATTCATCTCGCAACCTTTTAGTGTCCGGGCAAGCACAACAGATTTTCTTCTTTGGCTTTGACTCTACAGAGGTTGCCATAGTTGTTGAGCCTTGGTTTTGCTGTGACCCTTGTAGAACCAAGGCAGGGGAAGCATTTTGCAGTTCCATAACACCCAGCAACTGAAACCTTGATGAAATATAAATTGACATTTGATAAGGTTAGATAAGTCAGACAAGCATGGAGACAAAGATAAGTTTTTCCTAAAATGATGAATATATAGAAACATGCCTCTAGCACAGGCCCCTTTAAGTGTCAATGCCTTATATTGAACAGAGGTACCCGTACAAGTAGAGGTGACATGATAATTGTATTATTCATTTATTTGTATCCCTTATCACCCACATGAATTGAAAGAAAACTATCTCAATCTCTTGGATAGTAGTCTGGTACATTTTAATCAAATGTAATTTTCCCAAATTGAAGTTTCAAATCTCAAAAACCACCGAGTATGGTAAATCTACTTGAAAGGACGTCACGCTTTGCCAAATAGAAGGGGATAAAATCTAAGTGTTGTACTATTATTGTAGATTGATTACTAAATCGGTAAATCCATACCTAAAACTAAAATAAACGGATTTTATTTTTCCCAGACCATTATACCTAGTAACGAGAAATCTGGAATTAAAGAGTCGAACTTTTTACTGCTTGAAAATTGTTCATTCGTAGATCCTAACTTAGGAACTCCCTAGGGTTCAAGATTAGATTCAACAGTTCAAACCAGATGGCCAAATTTGGTTCCTATACAATATTTTTTATTGTGTTACTTCATCACTTGGCTGATAAGTAGTCTCAGTCCAGTTATATGGTTCATATCTTAGTCCAGATTGCAAAGTGAATAGCTCTAAAGATCTATATCCAGTTACAATGAGAACAAGCAAAACAGATCAGAATATAGGCTTTCTCTTTCACTTTACATCCGAAACAGACCAGAAAACACTGGATAGATAGAACAGCGAATTACAACTCTATGGCAATGATGAAACGCGAAAGAAGTCAGAAAACAAAGATCCATCTGCTTACCTCCAAGCTCGGATCGAAACGGCGAAATGCGACAAATAGAGCGGAGAACCACAACGAGCGACCAAAACCGGAGCTGCTACGTCGTGTGGCAAGGTGCTGCCGCAATTAAGCGAAGGAAAAGAAAATGAGGTTTTCGATCATTCTAGGCCTACTTTAGAAAATCAAATTTGTATTTTTAATATAAAATAAGAAAGTTAATATGCACAATGTTATTTTTAAAATACTTATGAATAATTTCAATTGCTTGCCTTTGGATTATTTTTGGGGTGTCTTCACCATTTGTTAATCTAAAATATTTGTTAGGTTTGGTTGATGTAGTTTATTTATTTCTAATTTTTATTAAGCGGTATAATTTTAATTTTTATAATTTACCCTTTATACTTGTATGTTATTTGTAATTGCATCCTTGTCATTATAAATTCATACTAAATATCATTTAATTTGTGTTTATATAGTCGAAAATTAATTATTAGGCTCAACCATTAACATTCTAATCATACACTACATATAAGATACAAGAATATTAAAAAAACATCAAATTGTGATTAAAAACCAATATAATCCTAATTTCGTATGGTTTTTGTGAAATGATAAAGTTCAATCATTAAATTGATAATTTTCTTACAATGAGAGAATTTTAGTGGAATATTGATTATATAAGTGATGTTGAATTGGATTTATTTGTGGAAAAACCAAACTTAAATTGAAAATGAGTTTAATAGAATTGCACTTGTTTTAAAAATTATGTGACTTTTTTTTTTTCTTTTGGGTAATATATTCCTACCTCACATTTACCACCCACTTGAACTAATTATCAAGGGTCGGAATAATTTAATATCAAAATTTGTATACTTTTGATGGTGTTACTTTATACTTCTTGGATGTTAAATTTTCTATAGTGTTTGGTCTTTATTTGTGAAAGCAAATGAAATCGTGGGAATCTGCAGGACATGCATCTTGTATCATAAGATGGGCAGGAGTTTATTTAAATTTTGCAGAAAAATAATGTGAGCTACATTTGGTCTTTGTTGGGAGAAACAAATCATTATAATTCTTACAATCGGTTAGAAACTATAAATTACAAACACACCGACATGGATATGAAACATAACACGGACACAGATAGTTCGATACACCGATTTTTAAAATTATAGGACACAACACGATATATATATATATTATATATATATATATTAATTTCAAGAAGACACAAAATATTTATAAATATTGATAAAAATTTTAAAAATTACAATATTTATGATGTCGTATATATTAACAATATATATATATATATATCTTTAAAAAAAATAAAAATAGAATGTCGTAGGCGTGTCGTACGCGCCGACAAGGCGTGCTTCTTAGGTTAGAAAGAAACTAGAGGAGAAACAAAAGCTCTTACTAGAATTACCAATTGGATTTGAAGCAGTGAAGCTATAGATGCTAGCACAGAGAAATCAATCATAATCTCACTTCACCAGAATCCGATTCTTTCCACCTTAATGGATTTGAACAATCACAGCTCAAATTTCATCATCATTTTCCATTTATGATTTATCACACATTCATAGACATGTCTAGAACAAAATTCTTCTCCGTCATAGATAATAATACATGTGAAATAAAAATAAAAGTTTAAATCGTACCTTCTTCATGTTCTGTACCAATTTCAATTTCTGTATCTACAAACAGTACTAATCGTACTTCTCCCTCCATGAATACACAAGAAAGAAAACCCAAGAAACCGCCAAGGCTATGTCACCAAGAACCTGTCTGGGCCAATCATGGGCGAGATCTTCAACTTTCCTCAAGAAGTAGAATCTCCAAACCGCCATAGAAACGTGAAGAAGAACACAGCCTCTGGCGAAGAAGCTCTGGAACTCCCTGTCCTTAACGAACGCGATCATGAAGAGAAAGAATCCGATGGTGAATAGCAGCAAACCGGAGAAGGAATCTGAAGTTCGAATCAGTAATTGATCGTGAGGCGTTGATCCCTGAAGCTTTATCGCAGTCTCATGGCCATGGCCGAACGCGCAGATCTCCTTGGAGAAGAACATCATCAGAGCTCCACAAGTTAGGGCTATTGCAGAGTGCAGAACACAGATCAGGAAAAATCCATACGATCCCATCGATGCAAGAAAAGAAAATCTCACACAAACACACACTGATAGTTAGAGATAGTTCTACAATGGAATCGTATTCTGTCTCTATCCGAGCAACTCCACACTTCTAATTCTGGCTCCTCATGTCATTATCAAACAGAGTCAGATTGCGTTTTACAGGTAACAAGACGCTTTGGAATTTTATTTGCTCACTGTGTCTGTGTAGTGTGATTCAAGATTTTTAGGTTTGATCTAGTTGAGATTCAACGGTAATAGCATTTAGATAATTCTCCTGTTTGATTTGAACAAGAAAATGATGATAGTACCTGATTGCTGTCTACTCAATTGAGCTTCAAAACAGTAATAGCATTTGAAATTTGAAGCAATATGACCAAAACAAAATTTCCTGATGAATCTCCCGTACAAATGAGCAGAACAGAGACGAAAATGATGAAGAAGTGGGATTTTGGGGTGAAAATGTGAGACAGATCTGGAATGGGGGGTTAATATATTATTTATAGCACTTCTACATATGGAAAAAGAATTAAATGATGAGATTGGATTTACATAGGGAACAACGAAGGCAGGTAGAGTGATATGTTATAAATGGCATAGAGATTGATTGCTTCCATTTTCATGAGTATAATACATAATCAATCCTCATGCAGGAAATGCCATGCTTTTCTGGTTCTTTCCTTTGCTTGTTGTGATGAGCAATTGAGAGCATTGTGGGTCAAGGAAATGGGTGTGCATAACTCTTACTTTAAATTAGAAGTTTTAAACTAAATTATCCAAATCGTTGTGTTATTGTATTATTTTGACTTTCTTTTTTTCTAGATCAGGTATCAAGTGTCGAGCATAGTGACTAATCTTCTCGTTGAATTATAGGCACCTGGAAGGATGGACAACTAACTTAAAATTTAAAGTTGCTTCAAACTCAAGACTAGGAATCAAACCTATGACACTTGATTAAAGATGGGTGACTCTCTTCCAATCAACCAACCAACCAAAGATTATTATTTTGGCTTTCTAAATCACTGGTAGGGCCTGGGTTTTGATTATGGAGTTCATCATTTTAGACTAGGATCATACAAAATTGTCTTTTTTCTTGTTTTGTTTTTTTAAGTAATTTTTTTCAACTTGATGTGATTTCATGTCTTAATCTGAAAGGGTATTGGCTTCGTTGGTGAATTTGGATAAGCACAGATGAAGTTTTATCCAACCATCCATCAACCAAAATTCTTCAATTTGTCTATTAAACATGATTATATATATATATATATAATTGTGCTTTAATTGAGTACAATTAAATAAAATGAGTTATCTGCGAATAACAGCTTTAACTTTTAATTTATTACAAGTGCTTGATCCAATAATTTTTAAGTGACACAGATAGAGATTGTTGGTGATCCAATCATGTTCATAATTAAGGGACAAATTTTTCTGCCAAAGGAGGTTTTCCTACTTAACATCATTGTCGTTTTATTAGTATTCCATCATCTTCATAGTTAAAGGGACAACTTTTTCTTGTTCTAGGGTGTGAACACTTACAAAAACTTATTGATCAAGACTCGAGTAAAAAGAAGAAGTATTTTTCTTATTGATCAAAAGATATATTTCATCCATTTTATAAGAGTTCTAAACTATTTTTATAGAAATTGAGTAAAAATGTTTTTAAAAAAAGTATATAATTTTAAATTTAATAGTATAAATACATAATTGTTGCCTTTTACATATATTAAAATAATAAAAATATTATAAACATTTAATAGAATTTGGTATAATAAGTATTAACAAATATTTAAATTTCTTCATTTAACAATTGAATTGACTTGAATCTTCAAGCTGGGAAAAAGTCTGTCCGGCGAACCTCATATGGTAATGGGGCCATTTCTAGAAGAATTGACAGGGGAAAAAAAAAGAGAAAGTCACAAAGATGTTGTATAAGATGGACAAAAAGAAGAGAAAGAAAAGGAAGGTGCTGTAAAAGAAGATTCAAAGGGAAGAAAAAAAAGGCTATAAAACATGGAGACTCTTCTCAAATCTCCAGGTCAGATTTATAATGTTGTGTTTGGGGTGGGGGGGCTGCTTTTGATTTTAAGCCAAAAAAATGATAAATAATCTTATCCAATCATATCACGCGGTTTGAAATTTCAAATGTGCATAATTAAAGAGAAATGCCACCATAGGTGTGAGTGATTTGTCCCTCAAACCTAACTCCTCTTGAAAATTGAGTAAGGCCAAAATGTTTGATCTTCCCTCCAACTTTATAACAAAACAGCTTTACCTAAATTTATTCTTTGTGTAAACCATCCAATGACATAGAATCTTATGGTAGATATTCATATAATTTCAATTTTGTACAATTAAACAGAAATGCCATCATGGTCTGTGAGTGATGATTTGTCCATTACACCTAATGGTCATATATTAGTGTTTTGATATCAAACAACTTAAGGAAACTTCTATATCTCCATACTCTTAAATTCAGGCCCAAGAGGGCTCTTTAACTATTGCAAAAGCCTAAAGGCAGGTATCCCCACCCATGGCCCAAACTCAGCAGCATGTTAATTTTACCTTGATCTACTTGGGACTAGATAGAGGAGTGCTTGCACTTCCTATAACATAGATTATCAAATCCAGTCTGGAAATATTTTACGCCAGCCATATATGAAAAATGCAAGGAAAAAAAAAAGAATGCAAATTTTAATGCACTTAGCATAGACATATAGGCAATGAAGATTTTGGACAAGTAAATGATAAGTGTGTAAACCAATAAGAAATCATTGATAAAATATGAACTAATCCAAAATGCACTACCATGCTCTTCTATGTCAAAAGGAGTGTCCCTATCTTTCAAACAAGGGTATCTACCATTTTTTTCAATGTGGTCCCTTACTTATTCGTGTTCTCAATTTAGTCCATCACAAAATAAAAGGTTATCAATTTAGTCCCTCATAAAACAAATTGTTATTAATTTGGTGTTTCTATTTGGGTGTCATCTAAATAATTAATAGATATGATGAGGTAGACTATTTGGTACTTTCTAAGTACTTCTGAGTAACATTTACAAATTGTTAAAATAATATACTAACTTTTAAATAACAACCAAATTAATAACAATTTACTTTTGTACAAGACTAAATTGATAATGATTTGTTTGGATTATCACTAAAAGGTACCAATACTAGTGATATTTGCCTAACTAAATTGATACTGAGGCCATCTATGTATTTTAGTTATAAATTATATCAATTAGTGAAACTAAATAATAAAATTAAAATCTCATATGAAGTTAAAATAAAAGGGTAAAAACTATTTTTTTTCAAAAAAATATGAGTAGAGGATTTTTTTTTATTCTCCACTCGATTTATTAGGCACTGTCTCGATTAATCCAAACTCAACTCGTGTTGCACACCTACCTATGATGAGAGAGTCTTACAACTGAAATAGCTGTATTCACAAGGTCTCAGACCCGAGACATTATTTAAACAATAGTATTTGGACCAACCAGTATCTGTAGAGGATAATTGAATTTTAAGCAAGATAGGAAAGTTGATTAAAATATAGGGCCCCTTTGGTTACTTGTTTTGTAGATGTAATATTGGCTGTAATCCAACGTTCCTTCCAACATTCTTCATACCAAATATATTTTACTTTTTACAATTTGATGAAATTATGTTTTTACCCTTACTTTTTTACTCACTTTTATTCCATTCTCATTTTTAATATAAGGATAAAATGATTATTTTACTCACTTTTATTCCATTTATATCACATCATATTTTCATTCTCATTCTCATTTTCATTACATCTGCAAAACAAGTAAAAGAGGGCCATAGAACTATAAGTAAGGGAAGTGATCCCATATATGGGTATGAGACTATGTGATTATGTAATTGACTTTGTGTAGTGATTCTTGAAACAAAGTTGGGTGATGTGATGTACAATACAAAATTTGAGGCTTATGATTGTGAGAAGTTATAGAGTGTGTTAGGCCTCATGCGGCAGGATGGACCCACCAATGGGAAAGGGCCACCTACTCCTCACATTGCCTCAAAGAAAGAAGGCAAACATATAAATTTCATGCATCAATCATTAATTTGATAACTGTTCATTATTAAATGGTCACCGACAGCTGTCGCCCCTCAGCTTGTGGGTTCCCCTTCACCAATAACTAATAACATTGTCCTTCAATTTTTAGGATATATTTAGTTGACACTTTTTTTAATTAATATATACTATTTAAATAATTAATTGTTTTACTATAAAATAATTAATATAATTTAACTAGTCCTTTTCATATAAGATAGTGAACATTTTTCAGTGTTAAAGAATTAATAGAATACTTGACGAAAGGGCTTCATTGCACCAATTTAAAAGTTTAAGAGGATCTCCTTTACAAGTTTTAAAAGTTGAAAATATCAGTTATATGTACAATCTTTAAAGTTAAGATAACTTGCTCTTTAGATGAGTTTAATTATTGAAATAGTGATTGGTTTGAAAAATTGGCATAAACAATTTAAAGTTTACATTAGGGTAAAGTACCGCCCCCAAACTTTTTTTGGTTCATGCCTACCCTCAAACTTTAAGTTTTGTTCATGTCTACCCCCAAACTTTCAGTTTTGTTCATGCTTGTCCTTTTTGCTAACACCGTTAACTTGCTTGACGGAATTTGCTAACGTGGATGATGAATGTGTATTTTTTTTTGCCACGTCATTGTCCACCTCACCTTCAACTTTTTACTTTTATTAAAAAAATTAACCTAATCTAAATAAAAAAAATATTTTAGGATAGAAGTTTGATTTTTTTTAATTTGGATTAGGTTAATTTTTTTAAAAAATAAAAGTAAAAAGTTAAATATGAGATGTAAAATGAGGTGGACAATGAGGTGAAAAAATAGATACACATTCATAGTCCACGTCAGCAAATTCCGTCAAGCAAGTTAATGGTGTTAGCAAAAAGGGCAGGCATGAACAAAATTGAAAGTTTGAGGGTAGGCATGAACTAAAAAAAAGTTTAGGGGCAGGAATAAACATTGCAGCAAAGTTTGAGGGCGGCAAGGATACTTTACCCTTACATTATTTAAGCCGCAAACTAAACAAGATTGGAATTGGGCTATCATGGTAATTAAGTTAAAAAAACTAATATATATATATATATATATATATAATGAATTAATCAATAATTTTATGTTTTATTATATTTTTGTATTGTTTCAATTTTATCTCCTTGAAGGATTTTTTTACTGTGTTTAATTAAAGAGTGTGTTTTATAGCATTTAATTTTTTTTCATATAAAGATTAATGAAAAATAAAACTTATGAAATGAATCCAAAAATACCAAATTTATCTCAAATATAAAAAGTAAAGGTGATATTGTAATAAAAGTCATATGAACTTTCTAATTGCTTTTTAAAGAAAAAGCAACACAATTTCCCTTGAATTTGTAAAGTTTCAGTTTTTCAACTAAGAAAATAATTACTTTTATATAATATATATTTGTCTCATGGAACTTTCAATTGCACATAATGAATTCTACTTATAATATTTAGAATGATCTAAGTTAGTAAGAAGCAATGTTTTTAAAACTGGACCGGTCATTGAACCGGTCGAGGCACTGGTTCACGGTTCAATAGTCGAACCGTGGTTGAACCTGGTCGAACTGGTGGCATTTAAAATGTATATTTTTAATTAAATATACTAAAATATATCATAAAAAAATTATATACTTCATAATTATATGTTTCCATCTCGATCTAAACATGATAAGAAATAGAACAAGTTGCAAATTACTACAATATCATATTAAACTCTTCAAATAAGTTCAAGGATCAACATATTTAAGTCTCAAATGTTATCACAAACCAAACAATAAATACTGAAATAGAACAATCCTTACAACTACAAGTCACAACAAATTTTCAATAAATATTAAATCATAAACAACACAAATAAAAAAAAACGGTCGAACCGTCTAAACCACCGGTTCTGACCGGTTTGATCGGTTCTTGACCGGTTCATTGGTTATTCCGGACCGGACTGACAGCCGGTTTTCTGGTCCGGTCCGGTTTTCAAAACAATGGTAAGAAGAGACAAACTCTTTTCAATTATTTGCATTCAATTTTAATAAAGAAAATATCTTATGATTGGAAATTTAAATACATTAATTAAGTCAATATAAAGAAAATATATATTTTTTCATGAAACAGTGAAATTTAGATTAAAGAAAATACTCAGCCTAGCATTATCATATCATTAGAAATTGAAAGATTGCTCATCAAATAGTTTTGATCAACAATTTTCTATTATATTATTTATGAATAAATATAAATAATTCAATTCCACCATTTTCCTTTTCTTAAGCTATGTTTTTTAGGAAGATTTGTTGATGGAAAGGGAGAGGCAAAAGCCTTCTCCCTTCTCTTTTATTTCTAACAAACAAACTTTACTTTTTGCAACGTGATAAAATATGTTTTTGCCCTTACTTTTTTATCCATTTTTATTTCATTCTCACTTTTAATGTAAGGACAAAATGATAATTTTATCAACTTTTATTCCATTCATATCACATCACATTAACATAACATTTTCATTCCCTCATTTTCTCGTCCTCTCTCCCATTTCCATTCACATCCCCTAATCTTTCCCACCAAAAAAATTGTAAAAGAAAAAAGAAAATTAATGTAAGAAAACAAAAAAGAGATGAGAACAAGTTATGTGGGAATAGTGTTAACTGTGAAGGCCAAAAGTGAAAAAGACATTGCAAAGGCATTTAGTTAGCCAAAATGATCAAAGAATATGAGGGGAGAAATATAGACCGTAGGATGAAGGATGAGAGGGATCATTAGCCGTAAGATAAGGAAGTGTGGGGCCAGGTATACAGAGAGAGTACAGTAGTATGATTACATTTTACGGTGTGAGTGATTGGATGGTAATTCTCTCACCTAACCAATTTATGAATTCAGCACTGGAAAACCCAACGACTTTCAATGACCCAAACAACCCCTACCATCTAACGTACTCTTTTCGCCTCTCTCACTCCCACGCTCCTTCCCAACCACGTGAACATAATTTCTATATTTATAAAGACTAATAATATATATGAATTTGATTAACAATTTATAAAGACTAAATTGCATATTGTTAATATTTCAAAAACTATGTAAGAGGGAGAAGACTTTTTTTTTTTCCTAAGGTTGAAACATTACAATTTTAATTTTTGAATTGGGTCTTTATTAATTTTTCTAATGTCATCCGCGTCATGCCATAGTATAGATGAGTGTTTTTTCTCACTATTATTTCTTCATAACAAATTACAACTATGACGTATGTTTTTTTAGTTTTTGATTCATTCATGAACCTTTGATGAAAATGTTAACATAAACGGTGACACCATTGTATTAAATTGCCTCAATCTATTAAAATGATTAGATTTAGTGGAAGAAATTAATTAATGCCTCGCAATGTAATGAATCAAGTTTTGAATTATCACCGAAAAATCTCTCTGTATCTAATGTCCGATAATACTTCAAACAATATTACTTCTAATAAATATATAAAATATTAAATATATGAAATTTATTAGATAATTAAAGAAAAGATTAATTTTAAACTTGTTTTGTTGCTGATTAACAAGTTGACTTCTATAATTTTTTTAATATCTGAAAAGTGCATTATAATCCTTTAGAAGTACATCATAAGTAAAAGTATCTTTAGGGATTAAAAAATAAATTTTCATATATATAAATTAGCATCCAACACGTACTCTCGTGCGTGTTGTCTGTTTTTTCTATGTGTGTAATCTACTTCTTTAAATATGTGCGTGTATAAAAAATATATTTTTATCGTGCGTGTTGTCTGTTTTTTCTATGTGTGTAATCTACTTCTTTAAATATGTGCGTGTATAAAAAATATATTTTTATCGTGCGTGTTGTCTGTTTTTCCTATGTGTATAATCTACTTCTTTAAATATGTGCGTGTATAAAAAAATATATTTTTACCCTTACGCATGTAAATAATTATACTGTTAAAGATATATAAACAAAAAAGATAAGGGGTGAAATTAAAATTTTTCTTAATGTTAAAGATAAAAAATTTATTTTAGTCAAATATAACGAAATATTCTTTTTTTAGCCCTCGACTTTGCTTCCATTAATTTAGACTCGATCAGTATCACGCACCCGCACTTAACTATAATAAAAAAGTTTTTTTAATAAAAATAATTACATTCATAGGATAAAAATTCGAGAAACTAAAATTTAAGTGATATTATATCGCTTATCACTTAAATATAAAGATACATTCATGTAAAATATATATTACTTTTCCAAGAGTAATTAACGGTCGGTACTAACCACAAAATGACCCGCGCGTGGGCTTGTGGTGAGAACAAGAATGTCTTTATGCACTGAGTTTCACTCCACACTTCACAGCCTTTCTCTCTCTTCTTCACTGAAAGCTGCAGTACTGGGGACACTCTCCCTCTTCTCAACATAAATATGCGCCGCGACTATAAACATTTCTTTATTTTTTTAATTCTTATTTTACTGCTAAGTGCTAACAGTTTTTTTTTTTTCATTTAATATATATAATTTTTATTTTTATTGTGTTACTTCCATTTCTTCATCCTGCAAAACACACTCTCTGGGTTTCTCAAATCATTGTGCCCTAGATCCGTGGCTTCGCTGCCCAAGCTCTGAGCTTCACTCATACCCTTTTTTCACTCTTCCAGTTTGAGTGCTGGGAAAGCCTTAGGAGGTTTATATTCAACGTACATGCGTTGAAAATTCACTTCCACAAGGTTTTGAGGATCTGGGTATTGCTATTCCTGACTCTCTTCGTTGTTAAAATGCATAGTTTTATGCTCCTGGATTAGATGTTAGTAGGCTTTCATTGGGAAAACCATTTTACTGTGCTGAGAACTGTCATTTTCAAGTTATTATGTTTTTACTCCAAGTGTGCTGCAGAGTAGGGATTCTGGAGACTTCTGGGTTTTGATTCCTTTAAGTTTTGAGGGTGTTGCTACTACTTAGTTTGTACAGCTTCTTGAGTTTTAATTCTTGGAGTATATCAATGATTTGGTGATTGGTGATGATATTTGAGATGAGATTAATACTGTGATACTGTGGTAATGATAATGATATTACATTTCTGTAACATTTGGGACGGATTTTGACTTAGTTGGTGGTCATGGGTATGGAAGAGATACAATTAGAGGGGTGAACATTGAGATTGGTGGTTGGTTTTGCGGGCTTGGTTTGCATAATGGGTTGTGTCTGTTGCAAGCCCTTTGCAATTGAGGACAGCAGGGAGAGCCCGAGGGACCGATTAACAAGTAAGGCTTCGTTGGACTCTCGTGTATCTAGGGCTACCTCATCGAGGAGGGAGGAAGGATACCGGTCGAAGGATAGATATGATAGTAATGATGGTAAACAAGGAAATGGCTTGGTTCGTTCACAAGGTGATAATTCTGAAAGGAAGAGGGAGAAAACAGAATCCATTGTTCCTCAGCATCCGGGGATTGGTAGTGTTCCAAAAGCCGTAGAAGGGGAGCAGGTTGCTGCTGGATGGCCTTCATGGTTGGCAGCAGTGGCTGGAGAGGCTATCAAGGGATGGTTGCCACGGCGTGCAGATTCTTTTGAGAAGCTGGATAAAGTATGCTTATTTCTTGATAACCTACATAATTGCATATCTATTTGATGTGAAAATACTTCAGTTAAATGTGAATATTCTATCTTTCCTTTCGTTGTTTCCGTTTACTTTTATCTACTGTGCTGTATAGAGTATTGTTTTATATGTTAGATTTTGAAATTTGCTTTCTTGCAGTCACTTGAAAAATCTCACTTCTAAAAGGTTTTTTAAATGTTAAAGATAATGTTTTCCCTACTGTTCCTCCATTTTCTTCTGGTTATCTACTTTATCAAAATCAGCCTTCTTTGACAATCCCAGTACCAAATTGCCTGCTACTTCCATTGACTATTAGTGTTGAAGTTACCACAAGGGTGGGTTGATCTTTGACATAATTTCACGCTCTTCAGCTAAATTGCACTTTGCACAACTTAGTACTTTAATAGGCTTGTAACTAAATCCCCTACTTTTAGAAACTTTGGTTCCACTATTATTTCTAGGGATTTTAGAACTATTGGGTTTTGATAGTAACCATTTTTAAAAGAAATTGTGGTTTTATCCTCATTATCTCATGTATAACATTTTGTTTAAAATTCTTGAATGTCAGTTGCTCATGAAGTTATCTACTTCGCTATTTACTGCTCCATGTTGGTAATGCTAAAGCTGGATCCTCTCAATGTGAATCCTCAACTCCAATTTTGTTTCCTTGCCTTTCATATTACATATTCTTCATGTATGGTCTATGTGTTAGAAAGAAAGTTGAGGCAGAATATGGGACTTTGTGCACTGCAGTATTATGATAGTTGATCTACTTTTGACGTGCAGATTGGTCAGGGAACTTATAGTAATGTTTATAGGGCTCGTGATCTTGAACAAAAGAAAATTGTTGCGTTAAAAAAGGTGAGATTTGATAATCTTGAACCTGAGAGTGTTCGCTTTATGGCGAGGGAAATTCACATTCTACGTCGGCTTGATCATCCAAATGTTATAAAATTGGAAGGCCTGGTTACATCAAGGATGTCCTGCAGCTTATACCTTGTTTTTGAGTACATGGAACATGATTTGGCTGGGCTTGCTTCACATCCTGGACTAAAGTTTACAGAAGCACAGGTACTTTCTGAATTTTCTATAATTTCTGTCTCTCCTGCCATTTTACAAGAAATGTTACTTACTGTATATCTAAAGAAAATCTGGATGGTACTACTATCTGTTTAATATGATATTGAACCTAATTATTTATTTGATTGTAATCATTTTAAGCAAAAAATTGAAGATGCTTTCCCTATTTACTTTTTAAGCTGAGGTTCAATTTCTTCCTAGTTTGGAAATTGAAAATGAAACTACTGAACATAAGAAAAAGAAATTTCATGAAATGAATAAGATCTCCTATATGCAAAACATAACTAAGGACAAGTAGGTGCAAAATACAAAGTAAAACTCCAAACAGAGACTTACTTCCATTTTTGGAAGTTGGCAGGTCAAATGTTACATGCAGCAACTTTTATGTGGGCTAGATCACTGCCACAGCTGTGGTGTCCTGCACCGTGACATTAAGGGTTCCAACCTTCTGATTGACAACAATGGAGTCTTGAAGATTGCAGACTTTGGTTTGGCAAGCTTTTTTGACCCCAATCAAATTCAGCCATTGACAAGTCGAGTAGTCACTCTTTGGTATCGACCGCCAGAGCTTTTGCTTGGAGCCACTTACTATGGCACCGCAGTAGATTTATGGAGTACGGGTTGCATACTTGCTGAACTGTATGCTGGCAAGCCTATTATGCCTGGAAGAACTGAGGTATGTGTGCTTTAAGTTGAACATTTCAATTTAAATGTGGCATTTTCGTGCAGTTTCCTTCTCTTCTGTGATCTGGGACCAGTGGGGATAAAGAGAAGGGGGAACATTTCAATTGTACTTTTTGATAATTAGGTTTTATGAATAAAATGATTGCTAAAAATATCTTTCTTCCTTGCAGGTTGAGCAGTTACATAAAATATTCAAACTTTGTGGTTCACCTTCTGAGGATTATTGGAGAAAATCGAAGTTACCTCATGCAACAATATTTAAGCCTCAACAGCCCTATAAGCGGTGTGTTGCAGAAACATTTAAGGACTTTCCTGCACCTGCATTAGCACTCATGGAGACCCTTTTGTCCATAGATCCTGCTGACCGTGGAACAGCAGCATCCGCTTTGAAGAATGAGGTAAATTCAGATGGCCAGCTCTTCTTTTTTATAATGATGTCATTTTGCTTGTTGGTACTGCTTTTACTGTAAGTACCTTAAAGTATTGTCTCCATGACCTAATGTGATAAAACTAATATGAAATTCATAAAAATGATTTGTTTACCACTTTTTAATTAGGAATTACTAGCTATTCATTATCACTAGCTCGGTCATAGTTTTGTAGAAGTAATATTTACTTTTGTGGTCATTGGTTGCCTTTAATACTTTTATCTGCATTGTCCATGACTATTGCCTTTTGTTGTATTTTCGATTTAGTTCTTCACAACGAAACCCTTACCTTGTGATCCTTCAAGCTTGCCTAAGTATCCTCCTAGCAAAGAATTTGATGCCAAAGTTCGGGATGAAGAAGCTAGAAGGTATGTGATCAGTCTTGGAGTTGAAGTGAATATGTCATATGAGTTCAGCATTAGTGAATAAATTTGTGTTTACGAAAGGTTCCCTGCTTTAAGTGTTGGTGTTTTAAATATTTTCTTTCAGATTAATTATGTATGCAATTATTCTTGTTGTCTCTCAATTTCAAAGATTTCTGTTCCCCCTTTTCAAAATGAAATGGCTTGACATCATTGTTCAAATTTGGCAAATTAGATAATTTCAAATCAACCGTTAGTTTTCTTTTTGATCCTTGTACTTTTTCGAGTGCTAGCATGTAAGGCTGACTGTTACGGTTTTATTAAATTTAATTTATCTGAATTAAACAGACAAGGAGCAGCAGGAAGCAAAGGGCAGAGGCATGAACCTGAGAGAAAAGGATCAAGAGAATCTCGAGCAGTCCCTGCTCCCGATGCTAATGCTGAACTGGTCTTGTCAATGCAGGTACCTATTTCAATTGCAAAACCAACCCTAATATGCCAAAGACTTTCATCAAATAGAATCTGAGAGATTTAGAAATTTATGTGTTGTACAGAATATGGAGACACCCTTTTTTTTCATGTATTCCATTCACAAAGATACTCATAAATAGATTTTCAGAAGTTAGGATAATCACATGCCCAATGCCATATAAAGTAAAACTTATATGAAGCATTACCTTACCATTTTACAACTTGCTAAGTCTCTGCATTTCCTAAATAATTAGTAGTAAGCATGAAAAAAAATGAAGTTATCATACACTTCTAATGGGTATTAGGGATTCTCTGTTTATTATTATTATTTTGACTTTGTTGATTTTCTACATTGTTCTCCTGATTGGTAAATCGGAGTCAATATTTTGTCCTCTTCCTATTTTGCGGGATATAATTTTTGAACTCATCATCGTTTCTTATTACATATTTAATTTGTTTTTCTTTTATTGATGTTGGAATCTTGAACATCTTGGCAGAAGAGACAAGGTCAGCCCAACTCAAAGAGCCGTAGTGAGAAGTTTAATCCTCATCCTGAAGAAGTTGCTTCAGGATTTCCCATTGATCCCCCTAG
Organism: Senna tora; assembly: GCA_014851425.1. Taxonomy (NCBI): domain Eukaryota; kingdom Viridiplantae; phylum Streptophyta; class Magnoliopsida; order Fabales; family Fabaceae; genus Senna; species Senna tora. The sequence continues at coordinate 29,295,760 of CM026263.1, read as the reverse complement.
GCCTTCACAAGCTGTAGAAGTAGGTATAGATCCCCAGGTGCAGCAACATAAAAGAGCCTCCCATTCAGGTCCACTTTGTAACCGAGCTACATGGTCAAAAGCCGGGAAAAACCAGGATGATGCTCCAAAGATTTCAACTGGGGGCGACATATCGGCGTTGTCCGGTTTAGTTGCAGCAAGGAGGAGTATGCTGTCTGATGATCGCCGAGAAAGGTCTGGATCATCGCAAGCAGAGGTTCCAAAACTAATTTGTCGGTTCCCAGGATCCTTGAAGGAGGCCTCAGAATCATCGATGCAACAGGACCTAAAGCCTCAAGTACAAGGCGTTGTAGCTCCTCCTCCGAAAGAAGAAGGGAGAGGCAGCAACAAAGACCCAATTCTTGTGAGTAGTTTACTTTTCTCCTTCGTCACTTTCCTGGACGTTTGGCTTCATTAACTGTTATAAAATACCAATTATATCCTTTCTAAGACAACTTTCAATTGTCAACTAAACATGAAATCTTAGATACCATAATATCCTATTCTTTGGTATCCAATACCATAATCTTGGACGCCTCTTGACATCCATGATACGAGGATGAAGATGACAGTGTACCAAAGCTGTCTCAAATGTCATGCTGTTTGACATATTTTGTTTTCATAATGACGCCAGGTTGGTTATGGGTCAAAGGGTCAAAAAATTCATTATTCTGGTCCATTGCTTGTGCCATCTAACAACATGGATCAGATGTTGAAGGATCACGATCGGCAAATTCAAGAAGCCGTTAGAAGGGCACGTCTCGACAAGGCAAAGATGAGAAGACTTCAAGCTGAAGGGAGCCAGATAACCACCACAAATTCATTATTTGTTTCTGGTCGCTGAGTTGTAGTAGAGTCTGGTGCTGCAAAATGCAAAGCATCACTGTGATCACTGCAAAAATAATTTGGCTGGCAATTTTTCTCTTGGCATATTTGATTTTTTTTTTCCCCTTTTCTCTTGGCATGTATAGGGTATATCCCTCGCAGAATGTCCCGGCGGCGATGTTAGGTAACTTAATAGCGTAGATAAATCTTGTTTCCACTTACAGCTGCAATTTCTGATATATGGCTGTTGTTGTAAAGCTTATCAGCCTTGAGCTGTAGAATTCTGGGGACATGTCTTCCATATGTTATGGTAGAGTAATATTCATCACCCACAAAATGCTTAGTTTTGTCTATACCATTCTCAGCCCCTGTTTTCTCTGATGCTTCATTTGCATTGCATATAAACCGTTGTACTTTTTATTATGTAGATGGCAACTTTGTTCATCCTACACTACACAGATAGGAATCCCTGAAAATTATTGAAGAACATCAATTTACGTTGTAGAGTTGGGCAAACTTCATATATTTAATTTCTTTATTTAATTTTATTATATTAAAATATATCTTGTGCATCGCACAAGTTGCAATAATAGATAGTCCCCCAACAAATTATTGTTACAAAGATTAAAGAAAGTAAAATTGGGAGAATATATCAGGTAAATTAAATTAAATGGAGGCCGGAAGAGAAATATATATCTCTAATTAATAAAGCTTGATATAACCATTTTGGATCAGCCACTTGAGACTCCAAAGTTTAAGGTTCTTTTTCTCCTTAGGTGCTTCAGGCTTCTCCTTAGGTGCTTCATCAGGCAGTGCTTCATCTTTTTCAATTTCTTTTTCATCGATCTTGTAAGTCCAGAAAGACCATCCAAATGTTGCTTTGTCATATACGTCTAATTTGGCCTTTATAAATCGTTCGATCTCCTCTCTTTTACGACCCTTCAACTTCCACATAGCAGACCATTCACCTGTATATATATATATATATATATATATATATATATATATATATATTAAAAAGGCGTTAATATCTATTGACAAATGACATTGAATGAATAAAGGGATTGGGTAGTCGTCATGAAGATTACCAATATACATAAGAGGCACATTGGAGATTGTACTATCCAACTGAGATAGACGGTTTTGAACAACGTAGTCAATGTTCTGTTGGGGAGTTTCCATCTTCTCGAAGTTACAATAGTACTCACTGTACCAATGGATATCAAGCACACATCCCGAACGCCTATTCGCAAGATTGTAGAGTTCCATTTGCCAGTGAGTATCTGGCCCAGAAAAACTTAGCCTAGGGGACAATATCACATAGGCCCTGGACGAGTACTTGCGTACAACTTTATAACCTTCCTCGTAGTAATTCATTAGCGTTGCTAAATCAACATAAGGAAATAGAGGCTCATTCAACAGCTCAATTCCATACAAGCCCTCCCTTTTTGCATACCTGCCATGCATATTTATATATTAATATCATGCTCAAGAGATATATATCTTGGATGCATATATTAAAATTAATTAATATATAAATTAAACCTTTTGGTTAGGATTTCTATGGCAATAAGTGTTTTTTCAATGCTTGCATCAGTTTTTCCCCATTCCGCTGAACCATCTCTTGGAGAGCTATGTGCACCGGTACTTTGGGAACCGGGTGCAGCGTGAAGATCAAGTATAACTTTCAATTTATATCTCCTGCATGTACATTAAAAATGTATACAAATTGTTCATATAATGTGATGTGTATCAAGTTATAGTAAAAATATAATGCACACACATACGTACTCTGCCCAATCGAAGGCATTGTCTAGTACTTGCAAGGAACCTGCAACGTAAGGGGCAGGTGGATATGGATCCATAGCGGTCCACCACCCAACCGGAATTCTCACAGCGTTCAATCCATTTTGGGCTATAAACCGAAAATCATCTTCCACAATGAAAGAATTCCAATGATCCTAAAATCCAGCAAATCATCCATCAATCATCACAAAGTGTAAAATACCTACATATATATGTTGAGAATGGATCCAGTGCTTGACTCTTCTATGCATTACAATGCTAGACCGACTTTTTTTCATAGGTTTCTTCACTTTTTTTAATTTAAACTTGAAAAATTGTAAACTTCTTCTAAAGAATAAGAGTTATAGACACAAAAAATTAAAAATTCCACATAAATAAGGACCTACCGTAAATGATTTAGGGATCACCTTTATTTGGGACTAAAAAGTTAGTCCCTAATCTATTCACAGTAAATCTCGATTTATGTGGAGTTTCTAATTTTTTTTTGTATCTATATTTTTTATACTTTAGATATTCTTTAGAAGAAGTTTATAATTTCTCAAATTTAAATAAAAAAAGTGAAGAACGGCCTAGCATACTAATGCATAGAAAAGCCAAGCACTGGATCCATTCTCATATATGTTATACCAACACTTACTCCATATATATATATATATATATAGTAAAACACTGTTTTGGTCCTCCATAGATGTCTCCTTTGTCAATTTGGTCATTCTGTTAATTAACTTGATGACATGTCAAATTAAGTTGTGACTCAATAATTTTTTCATCTGACTAGGCATAAATTAATTTAGAGTAATTTATTTTTTATTTAAAAAACCTTTTAAATTAAATAAAAAAATTTTAAAAAAACCTTTGACATATCTCCTTTTAACGCAAAGAAGCATATTTGTGCCATTTTTTTTTACTTTTTTTAATTTAAAAGGTTTTTTAAATAAAAAATAAATTACTCTAAATTAATTAATGCCTAGCTAGTCAGATAAAAAAATTGCTGAGTCACAACTTAACTTGACATGTTATCAAGTTAATTAACGGAAGGACCAAATTGCTAACAGTTTGATATGTGGGGGACCAAATTGACAAAGGAGCATCTGTGGAGGACCAAAACAGTGTTTTACTCTCTCTCTCTCTCTCTCTCTCTATATATATATATATATATATATATATATATATATATCTATAAAAAGTCAAATAATAGAATATAGACTAATGAACTTTTCTATAATTATTGGTCATATGATTTTCATTTGAATGGTACATTATTATATTTATTAAACCTTAATTACTCTCAAGAAGCTGATCGAGATATAATATATATATAGAGTTTGTGATTGTGTTACTGTTACCTACCTTCATAACTCTAGAAGCTTCGTCAGGGCCATACCCATTTGTGAGTTGGTAGTCACCATATATGTGTTCCTTGATTCTCATATGAAAAAGAGTGGACTCATCGTCCTCTGAAATCTCCTCTGAACTACATATCACTTCCTGCTCGTTATTCACCTGATGCCAGTTCATCATATATATATATATATATATATATCAATGTTGAATTTGAAATTTTATTAGAACTTCATTATAATATGGTAAGAAAGTAGATGAATAATAATATTAATGCATGGGTCACCTTTATGAAGCAGCCGTCCGTTGTTTTGATTCGATAACGGTTGGGTTTGTCAATGGTACTTTCGTTAAGAATTTGGAATTTCTGAGCATCATCGTAAGTTTTCATAGCAACCAATCTCTTATCTTCACTTAACCCCACAAAAAGGTCGTTGTGTACCTTAAATCGAAAAGTGGTCTCGTTTGACCTCCATAGCTACACAAATTAAATACAAATTAATAAATTAAACACCATGCATCATCTATTTCTATATATATATATATATATGTAACAATTAATATAATATGTAGTTATATACTTTAAATGTCTGCCATTCATGTGGAGTTGCGCCATTTGCTACTATGATTGATCCTCCTCCAGATTCAGCGCTAAGATTTTTTTTCGTTTGCAAAGAAGTGAACTGAAGTTGAGTTCCATCCTAATTAGCAAAAAATTCAGAAGAAGAATTAAGATATATGATCAATATTAATTAATTAATAAAATCAATAATTACTATATATATATATATATATATACTAACCAAGTAATCCTTATGGGGAATGGCTTCGAAGAGAGAAGGTTTGATCCAACCTTCAACAACCAGCCAACCACCAAGATTCACACCTCTAACTCGAAAGTTGGGAAGTGCTGAGTTTGATCTTTGAGACAATATTGGAAGCAAAGCAAAGCCAAAGACAAGAAGGCTAATAAGCCAACTTTTTAGGTTAAAAGAAGAGCTAATTCCCATTCTCATCATTTAATTGCTTTCTTATCTGTATCTTGGTTTAACTTTATTTCAAGTGATCAAGCCTTGGTATGCTCTTTCATATTTATATAGCTAGCTAGGGAGGGAGGGCACATTAATTGTATTAATTAATGTACTTTAGATGTGAATCCTTGACATGCATTTAGACGATGCAATTTAAATATTTGACTTAAATTAATCATATATATGGAATCTTATATCTTGCATGATTTGCTATACTTGTTTCACATTATACACTTCAAAATTATGAGAATGGATATCTGTCATTGTTTTCTCTGTCATTCTCTACCATTAGTCTAAAATATTATATTTTAATATTTTTTTGTACAATTAAAAGTTTTGAGTGCCTCAAATTTATCATTTCTCAAAAGTATGAGAGTTATATAAATAAAAAAAATTGAATACCTTACATTAATTAGGACCAACCATGAATGGTTTAGGGACTACACTTTTATTTGTATTTATTTCATATTTTAGAAAAATTTATCATTTCTCAAATTTAGACGACTTGAACTCCAAAATTTATTCATCTCAAATATATTTTGAAGCACCTAAATTGTTTTATTGTAAAAAAAAACTATTAAAAAGTATTATTTTAAGCTAATAGTAGAGAATGACAGAGAAAAATAATGGCAGAGGATCCACGTGCTAAGGGCACGTTCTTTACGCAGAAAGAGAAAGAAAAAAGGAATGGAAATGGGTTTAATGTGTTTGGTAGTAAAAATTTGGAATGAAAATAAAATTGGAATGTATTAAAATTACCACTTTACCCCTTATATTAAAATAATAAAAAAATGTTAGAATTATGTCAAATCAAATGGTATAATAGACATTTTGTATATATATATATTTTTAAAAATCTAACAAGGAAAGTAAAAAGTAAAAGTAGGTGAATCGGAGCCCAATTTTTACCATTCCTTCGTCAATTTCTTGTAACCAACGGGCACTAAGTTATATATATATATCTTTCAAGTTCTTCGAAATTGGATCCAGTGCAATTCTTTTCCGTGTAATTCCGGTGCAATTCCTCTAAAATACACATTTTTACTTCATTTTTGAAGTACTAATACGGACTCACACTAATAATAATTCACTATGAATAGATTAGAGACCAAATTAATATCAATATTGACAAATATCATCACCTTAAATAGATTAGGGACCAAATTGTTATTAATATTAAAAAATAGTCTCACGAGGCTATTTAGTGATGATATTTGTCTAAATTGATAATAATTTCATTCCTAATCCATTCATAGTGGGTTATTGTTATGAGTAAATCCGTATTAGTACTTAAAAAATAATGTAAAAATGTGTATTTTAGAGGAATTGCACCGAAATTGCACGGAAGGGAATTGTACTGGATCTAAACTCAAGTTCTTCATGTACGTTGTATGCTTCAGTCATCATCAAGATGCTTTATAGATGTTAGAGTACGTAATTAATTATGGACAAATTAGTTGAAGCTAATTAAGGATTATTTGTCTGTATTAACATAAATAACAACTTGTAAATTAATTGGGAGAAGTATTATCTACAATTAGGGTCCGAACATCGTCTCTGGTAATAAATATATCTACAGATCATATTTAAAAAAGAACCTGCAATTGTAGGGTTGATTTTAACTCATATATCAATTTTGCAGATCTTTGATTTTTCTTGTGATTGCATGTCGTCGAAGTTGTGACATTTAAGGCTTTAATTTCTAAAACAAAGTTAATTAGATAGAGTCCTTCTTCTTTCAAGCTTAAATGATTTCCCAAATTGCTCCATATAAATTATGCTTTCGTTATATATATATATAATCCCTTAATCCAAAATGTTTGCTCTCCGTCTCAATTAATCAATTTATTTTCCCATGTTTCAAAACTCTGTTTTAAAACCACACCAATTGAGTTCCATAACTCTATAATTTTGGGACATATAATTACATAAGCATCAAAATTTGGGATACCGAAAATACTTTAGCTTAGTTTAAATTAATTTTGATTCGGCCAAGTCATAACACTAACAAACCATGCATGCACATGGTACTCATAAATAATACTTACTTAGAGATTATGCTAATGATAAACGTGTTATATATATATATATATATATATATATATATATATATTGTTAAAGAAATGGGATTTAAAAAAAAAAACTTAAGTCCATTTTTTTATGTCGATTTCATCAAGTTCCACCAATCATATATTGTATTTGCACTCTCTTTCTTCTATGATTGGTCATATAAAAGGTGGTCTTCTATATTCTCTCTCTACTGTGATTGGTCATTTAAACACTTTTTGCCACGTGTCATATTTATATTGGAGGACTTGATAAAATGAACATAAGAAAATGGACCTAATTTTTTTCCTTAAAAAAAACAACAGAAGAGAATATATATACTGGCACTGCACTGTGTGAAGATATAAAAATATTAGATACACAAGATTTTGAAGATCTCAAAATATTATATATAGGCCATGTGATGTAATTTTGAATTTTGAGAGTTCGTTCATTACAAGCAAGATGTAATAGTTAATGCTTGATGGTTTTGGGAAATTAAATCCTTATTAATTATAGGGTAATAGTTTGGAGTTTTTTTGAAATTGGATCCGATAATGCAATTAGCTTTCGTGCAATTACGGTGTAATTATTTCAAAATGCACATTTTTACTTCATTTGTGAAGTAATTTTAGGGACATACACTAATAAGGATCTACCATGAATGAATTAGGGACCAAATTTTTATCAATATTGGCAAATATCATCACTAAATAGCCTTGTGAGACTATTTATCAATATTAATAACAATTTAGTCCCTAATCCATTTAAGACGATAAGAGGATGATATTGCCAATATTGATAAAAAATTGGTCCCTAATATAATCCATTCATGGTAGATCCTTATTAGTGTATGTCCCTAAAATTACTTCACAAATGAAGTGAAAATGTGCATTTTGAAATAATTGCACCGTAATTGCATGAAAGCTAATTACACCGAATCTAATTTCGAGTTTTTGACTCAATATTGCTTAGCTATTAGATTTATTTTGAGCTCTATCATCTTAAATTTGCTTAAAAAAATATTTTTATATTGATCTCGAAATAAATTTATTGGTTAAGTAGTGGTGAGCTAAAACTCACCAGATCTCCATAATATTGCTCTTATGAAATTGAAGTAGAAAACATAATTCCATACATACATACATATAAAAGTTTACTTTCTCGCTTTTTTAAAAATAATATATTATAAAATAGTTATTATATTTTAAAATAATGATAAATTAAATATTTGATAGTTTGTTTAATTTTTTTAAAACAACAAATTAAAAGTTTAAAAGCTATTTACATAGAAGATAACTACTACGAAAAATAAAATATCATTATTTCTATTTTCTCTTCTATAATCCTTTCATATTGGATGGAATTATCCCTATACATCCTTAGACCCAGATCCATAATGAGTAATTTTTATGGGTTCTTGTAAGGTATTTTATATTTTGATCATAATAGTAGATAAATTGTACGTAGTATATTATTATAATGCTGTAAAAATATATATGGATTACATGATAAAGATCATAAAATAAATTGATATATTGTGTCAAAAAGTTAGTTGTGTAAAAATGTTTCTTTAGTCGAATACTTTATAAATAAAAAGAAGAAAAAAAAGTAGGATATTTACATTTAAATCTTAAGTTTTAGGGGGAAACCAAAAAACAATTTTTTAAATTTGGTAATCACATGCAACTCATGTGTATTTGTTGTTAAAATTTTAACCGAAGTAAATTATAAGACACCAAATTGTTAATAGCGTAAATTTCATGTCAATCAACGCGTTTTAAAAATTTTAAACCACATTATAATTAATTAAGTGGTATAAACTGTAATTTAACTTTTATTTAATTTTATTGTATTCATATATATATCTCTTGTGCATCGCATAATTGGTACAAATTAAGATTAAAGAAATTGCATGCATAAAATTGGGAGTAAATGACAGGGAATGAATTAGTGGCTTAAAGAGGAAAAAGATGAGATCTAAAGGTTGATATAACCATTTTGGATCATCCACTTGAAACACCAAGGTTTAAGGTCTTCACTCTCCTCAAGATATTTTTCTTCAATCTTGTAAGTCCAAAATGTCCATCCAAATGTTGCTTTCTCATATACTTCTAATAAGGCCTTCGTAAATTGTTGGTATTCCTCTTTTGTAGAATTTTTCAAGAACCACTTAGCAGACCATTCACCTATAATAATAACAATACAATGCCTCAGCCTAATCTAATTCCAAAGCAACATCAAGTGTGTCACATTTAACTCCCTTACGGATTAATATACAGAAAAGCAAAAGTATACTTTTTGTGCCCCTAGATTATAGTATAGGTTTTTTGTCTATTATGCTCTTAAATTTTGTTTGTTGTTAATTATGCTCATAAATTTACAAATTGCAAGCAATATTTGTGCTTATAGACTTTCAACTATAGCTAAATAATATATGATAATTTGACATTATAATTAACATTATTAATTTGAAGTCATAAGAACACTCAAATCTATATTTACCATTAATTATTTAGACAAAATTTGGATAAAAAACAAAATTACTTGTAATTTGAAAGTTCCGAGGCACAATCATCAGAGACCCTATAGTTTAGAAACAACAAATAGATAATATACTCACAACAAGAAAAATAAATATTTTTAACAATTTATATATTTTCGACAGCCACTGTTAAATGTTGAACAATTAAATTTTGGCCGTCAAAATAAATTGTTGAAAAAAGTCCATGATAATATTTTCGACGGTCAATACATAACAATTGTTGATATTTGTTAATAATATTATTTTCGACAATACATTTATCAACAATAGTCGTTGAAAAAAATACCATTGAAAAAAATATTGTTAAAATAAATATATTATCGATAATTATTCACCATAAAAAAAATATCATTATTATTTTTTTCAACAATTTATTTCGACAACTAAAATTTAAATATTAAAAAAAATACCGTTTTGACCGTCGAAATATAATCCATGAAAATATTCATTATATTTCCCTTTTTGTTTTAGTGACTTTGTAGGAAAATAAAACAGTCCATAAAATTTGCAATTCATAGGATCCCAATGTCCATATTATATATAGGGAATATAATGTAATATATTACCAACGTAAGCAAGAGGTCCATTTGAAATGATATGATCCAACTGCGATGCCCGGTTGGTTTTGATGTAATCTATGTTTTGTTGGACAGTATCCATGTCCCGAAACACACAATAGTAGTAGCTGTAGAAGTGAACATCAATCACCGATCTCCTAAGGCTATTGGCAAGAGACAAAAGTTCCATAGCCCAATGTGTATCATGCACATCAAAGCTTAGCCTACTACACAAAATCACATAAACCCTCGAACAATGCTTCCGAACCACTTCATAACCAGCCTTATAGTATTTAACCAATGTCTCTATATCAACTCCAGGAACCAATGGCTCATTTAACAGCTCTATTCCATACAAGCTTTCACTTTTTGCGTACCTGCGTGCGTGCGTACGTGCATTATATATATATAGATGCAAATTAATGAAATCAAATACCAAGATCTGCCAAAGAAAATTGCATGCATGCATGTGAAATTCATATGAACCGGTTGTACGTACCGTGCGGTTAGAAAGTCGATGACATCGAGTGTTTGTTGAATGGTTTCATTTGTTTTTCCCCATTCTATGGTGCCATCTCTCGCAGAGCTGTGTGCACCGCTATTCTGACAACCTGGTGTTGCATGAAGATCAAGTATAATTTTCAATCCATATTTCCTACAAGTACATCAATTTTAATGTGAATATATATGTGATATATATTCGTGAATGGATCCTCTGTCTATAACTGTGGCTAAAATGTACAGTATAAACAATCAACAACAGAAAATTCTAACTCGTGATATTTGGTTGTATCTAGAAATGCAATTGATACATACTGTGCCCATAAGAAGGCGTTGTCTAGTACTTGTAAGGAACCGGCAACGTATGGAGCAGGTGGATATGGATCCCTAGCTGTCCACCAACCAACTGGAATTCGTACAGCATTCAATCCACTTTTGGCTATGAACTTAAAATCATCTTCTACAATGAAAGAATTCCAATGCTCCTAGAACCCAATATAAACCATTCATGCATCAATCATAATTAATAATACACACACATATATATGTATATAGCCTGAACTTTAATTTATTAATGTTATATATATATATATATATATATATACCTTCATAACTTTGGAAGCTTGGTCAAGGCCATACCCATTTGTGACTTGGAATTCACCATCTAATTTTGAATTGATTGTTATGGAAAACACAGTGGGGTCATTATCGTCAAACCAATTATAAACGTCTGAAACATCAGCTGTCACTTCCTTCTCATTCTTCGCCTGTAAGAAATACCCATTGGATGCTCTGATTCGAACACGTCTAGGTTGATTATTATTAGGCAATAATGTGGATTCATTATTACTTTCCTCAATAATTTCAAACCTCTCAGCATCAGTAGAACTTTTCGTGGCAACCACAACATTATTCGTATTTAATCCCACAAATTGGTTGTTAGATACCCGAAATAGAAAAGTGGTCGCATTTATCCTCCACAACTATATATACACCAAAACAAAAAAACATTATCAATTTATATATATATATATATATACGGGTGAGTCTATGATGCAACTTATTGCATGCATGCAATACAATTTCGGCTAATAGGATTGTGACATGTCGAAAATGCATTGCATCTCAAGTCATCCTACCCACATGTCGCAATTCTATCGGCCGAAATTGCATTACATGCATGCAATAAGTTGCATCATAGACCTACCCTATATATACATAGCTTAATTAATTACTCACTCGAAATTGTCCCCAAGTACTAGCAATTGCGCAATCTGCTGCTATGATTGTTCCTCCTCCAAATTCTGCGCAAAGATATTTCTGTGTTGTCACAGATTTGAATTGAAGACTAGTTCCATCCTAAAACAAAGATTTGATTTCAGTGAGAAATGAAAATAATATAATGGTTCTAACATGTGATAATTTTCAACAGAATTAATTTAATTAATCATCAAATATATGTACTATATACATACCAAGAAATGGTTATTGGGAATGGCATCAAAGAGAGAAGGTTTGATCCAACCTTCAGTAACAAGCCAACCACCTAGATTTACACCTTTAACTCGAAAGCTGGGATTTGGATGTATTACTTTTGATTTAAGATAGAAAATTGGAAGGAAAGCAATTCCTAAAACAACAAGGCTAAGAAGCCATATTTTTATGTTGATATACCTCGCCATTATCATTATTTCTATATATATCTTTCTTTGAATTCATGAGCCTTCAATACAATATATATATATATATATATATATATATATATATATAGATGTACTTTAATTTAAAATCTAGTGTGCAAGTTTTTCTTCCTCGTCAATAATTATCAAGATACTTTCTAGATCTTTGATGAAGTACGGACAATAATATTTATTGCAAGGATTATTAATTCCTTCAACCGCCAATTCAAGTAATTGAACTTCCTTGTTCTTTAATTTCTTGCATAATGCATATATCTTGCTTTTGCTTATGAATATTAATGTATATGTGGATTGAAGTTTTAGCATTTAAATGCTTTCAAAACAGAGTTTAGTCTTTGAACTTTATTTTTACATGTATTCTCTTATTGGAGACAATTTTATTCGTAGCATTCTCGTTCACTAAATGTGGACAACGTAACTAATTATCACGTTGTGAGAGATTAATTCTTTTCACTAAACCCAACTCATATTGGTTGAGCCTTTGAATTTTGAAATCCTTCTTTTTCATATATGTTTGATATCAAAATTTGCCTCCATATAATTAACAATGCATTAAATATTGTACATATACATATAGTATATATACATTACAAAAAGAAAGCTCATATAATATATATCAGCAAGTTTCAAATTAAAATAAAATTTTATTAAAAATTACTAAGAATATATAACAACTTAATTTTTAATTAGTATCGCTGGATTATTGTCATTGTATTGTTATTAGTACTGATCACCATGTCAACTTATTAAATTCAAGAGTGAAACTTTAAAGTTAATGTCTTATATTTCTCTTTGGAGATGGAATTGTTGCGTAAAAGTTTTATATATATATATATATATATATATATATATATATATATATATCATCCAATTATAATTGAGTACGAGTAGAAGATATAGTATCAATTATAATTGAGTATGGGTAGAGATATAGTATCAATTATATATGATTGAGTAGAATTTACGTCATCAAATTCAATTATGATTGATATATAGATGAACTAATAGAACGGTCATATATATATAGCTTCAAATTCTCATAAAACGCTGCCATTAATTAATTGCTATATATAGATCAGTGATCAGACTACTATATATAACAATATAATTAAGAACCCGGTCACCACATCAATAGTTATGTTTAAGTGATTATACGGTACCATTAAATTTTTATTCGTGATATTACTTATTTTCACTTTCTTCAAACTTAGCCTTTATGAAAAATGTGAGAAAAAAATAAAATCACTAATTAATTAAAGCACCAATTTTTTGTTTTGCCCAGTCAATTTATAGTTATATGCAGTTACGTTAATTTTTATATTTTTATCATAAATTTTTTAAACAAAAATAAAATGAGTACAGAAAAAAACGAATTGTATAAACTATAAATTATATACATACACATGTTATTTTTAATTGGAATATTTTATATATGATAAAGATATAAAAAAATAACATTTAAATTTTTTTCTTAATTAAACATAATTGATAGTGGGTTCTAATTAATTAGTGGTCCGTCCGTAGCAACTAATTAATTGCAGCGTTTTACGAGAATCTGAAGCTATAATTAAGGCCGTTCTATACGTCTAAATTCAAGAATGTAGAGCTAGTAGACTAGAGGGACTGATTTAGAGTGGATCCTCTACATTGTAAGGTGAAGTACTCACTAAAGTAAGGAGAGAGATAAAGAGAACAACTAAGAGAGAAAAATTGTGAAAATGTAGAACCTACAATTTTTTCTTTCTATCTTTCTCTTCACTTTAGAGAGTATTTTACCTTATAATGTAGAGGATCTATTCTCAATCAACTTGCATTGTTGTATTGAGTTTAATTAGTTTGGCTTAAATTTTTCAATCCTTTATATTATCGATTCGAATAATGGGTTTAAAAAATTTTAATCCGTCCAATCTGAATCTGTCACTTTTCTAAAAGAATCTCTTTGTTTAATGATGTTTAAGATAATTTTTTATTATGTATATATAATTAGTTATTTGCTTATGACTTGTAAATTGTTAGATATTTTGTTTTTTTTAATTTATGTATAAAATATAATTAATACTTAATTAATTATTAATATATATTTTTAAATTTTTTATTGTGTAATTATATTATAGCTTTAATATTTTTGAAAAACACATTATAATTCATTAATAAGAATAGTTATATCATTTAATTTTATATTATGTATAAAATTTAATTCAAAAATTATATCTTAATGGGCTTTGGGATCATATCATTCAAAACTTCTCACTCTTGGGTCCAATTTTCTGGACTCTTTTGCAACATGGGCCCATGTTGAACAGTTCGTAATACCTTTTTCTCTAAATGTTGTTGGAATGAGATCTTTGAATTAAACATGCCCTATCTTGTTGATTAAGTCTAATAATTGCCACTAAATTTGAGGGTAATTAAGAAAACTCAAATTTCAAACAATGATGGCTAATCAAGTCTACAATCTAATGATCCGAAACTAAGACACAATATATTTTCTACATATGTTATCAATTCTTCAATCATGACAAATGAATAATTTTTAATTATAAGTCAACACTACATAATTTTTTCAAGTTTTGGTCCTGCAAAAATAAACTGTGTAACCTAACTTCTATGTATCCTACAAAAAGAAAGATGACACTCATGCCATCTTTGGGTGTTCTTAATACAATGGAAATTAAAGCTGCAAGTAATTAAATTTCTTCCTTTCAACTGTAAAGATATATAAGAGAGTTTCCCATAGAATGATCTATTTACACTGATTGTCAAAAAGCCTATATGACATTTTAAATATAAGAGTTAGAAGCCGTTGAGATCCCGGGCCGGGTTTTATGTTTCTAAGGTCCCCAACCTTGGAGCACGAGGGTTTTCCGGAGCACCAACCGCCGGGAGTGAATCGCCCTTTCTTCCGGTGCAATAGTTTCTTATCGATCTCGTCGAGGGCAGGATCGTCTTGGTTAAACTTCCTTGCAAAGGCGGCATTGCTCGCGATCATTTTGTCGGTGTCATTGATGTTAAGGATGTGAGGATGCTGTTTGGGAGGATAGTCCCAAGAAATATAGTGCAAGTCATGGTTGACAGTGTTTTTAGCTAATTCCGGAACATTGCAAACAAGTGTCTGAAAGTAGCCTTCTGGGGAGGACACAAAATTTGTGTAGTACATGAGGAGGATCCTCGGTAGGTTGTCCCAACCCCAAACGACATATTCCACGAATCCTCGCGATAAAACAGTCCACGCTGAACCTGCATGCTCCAACCATAATCTATCAAAACAAATTTTCTAAGCAAAGTAAGTTATAAACAAGTTTTCACTATCAAACAAGGATTAGACTTTTATGCAGTTCTTTGTATCTCTGCTATTAGCTACTGCAATCAAAATAAAGCACATGGAGAACTTTTTTTTAAAAGAACCAGTCACGAGAAGGATGAACTGTATTAACTATACACATGTTAGTTTCGGATTGGAAAGCTTGACAGCAAAGATATAAAACTATACCTAGCTGACCTAAGTTTTTCCCATCAAAGAAAGCTCACAAATAGTTTTACCATAATGTCTAACATCCTCATGTATTAAAACTAATTCCAAGTATCATAAATTGCTTCAGCATCAGAGAATTGTATACACTTCTGTCACAACTCACAAGTAAAGAAACACATTTTGACAGTAATAATTTGCAATTTTTGGACCTTGGTAGGAGCAAAATACATTATTCAAGTGTTTAACACAAAACTTTGTTTTAATTTAAAGTGAAACTAACCGGTGAATAGTTTAAATGCTGTTGGCAAAGTTCTCTTAGGGTTAACCCAGAACACATCGGACTTGGTTGACATGTAAAGCCCCGGATCTACAATTAAAGGCTTCGCTCGTTTCTCCCTACAAACCGATGATCATTCATCAACATGTATAAACCAAAGCTAGAATTTTCTATTTCAAGGAAAAGAGAGAGAGAATAGTACTATACTTAGTACTCACAATTTCCATCCTAACTTGCTGGTATGCTCAATGAAATTCAGGTTTCTATCCAAACTTGAAAAGGCAAAAAGAAGATCTGCAAAGTTGGAATCCAAATTAATGTAATATAATGATCCTTCATATGTATATATATATATAAGATGAAAAGAAGAAAAACTAACCATCTTGAGTGACAAGAGGATAATCAGAAGCACTAAGGTTGATAAACCAATCCCAGTCATTACTTCTCTTGAGCAGAATAGCACAAGCATGAAGTGTATTAGCAATCATGGTTGGTCCTCTATAAGTTACCATATTAGCTTTGGCAATCAAGAAAACATTCCCAACCTCATTGAAGACTGGCTCTTTCTGGATTCGAGAAGCAAGCTCCAACCTTTCCTCTTGAGGTGATTCCAGGTCCAAATGAACAACATAATGGTTTATTGGATGGTAAAGAGCGAAAAGCGTCCTCCAAAGCTTTTCCAAATCGCCTTTCGACCCCGAAATGAAGTACGCAAACCGAGGGATTGCCGGGCCACTAGGAGCCGGAGCAGGAGTGGGAGTGGGAGTGGGAGAGACCTTATCTTCCACGAAAACCGGGGAATTTCGGTTTACAATGGATGGATAAGATGGGAGAAAGAAGAAGAATGAGGTAATCTTGTGCATGGAATAGATAAGACTTAAGTTTAAGGATGTAGCTAGAAAAAGTATACATAAAACAGAGATCATGATGATAGAAAATAGCCATTTCTTCTCCAATTTTGAGGACCCCATCATCTGAAACTTACTCTATCATGAGTCCTAATTCAATTTCTCACATTCATTCAAGATTCCATGACGCAGTGAAATAAAATTTGCCAGTTCTTCATCAAGCAGCCACTAAAATAAACAATACTTAAGAGTGCCTGTTCATTATTAAAATGACATTAGAATAAAACTACAGAGAATCGAACAAATTGTCGGATCGATGGGATAAAATAAGATAAATTCGATGAGTTTCAGCTGAATCACCGGTATATCGATTCCATTTCCAACCACAAAAAAATAAAATAAAAAAAATATTTGAAATTGAATAAGATCATTAAAAGAAACATAAGGGGTCGAAGCCCAGATAAAAAAGATTCAATCTTTGGACACAGAAAAAGAAAGTGCTAGATGAAGAAGACGAGAAGAATAATAAAATGAAAGATGATGATGATTATGGAGTATAAATCACAGCGATTGATTCATTTAGAAGAGAAATGCGAGAGCCAAACCTGTTTGTAAATTGCGATGCAGAAGAAGAGGAGCTTCCGACAATGTTGAGGAACTAAAAAGAGACAGAGTCAGACAGTATATGTTCTATTTGTGTGGATGTGTGTGTTTTATATAGGGCATATTTCTATTTTGTTATGTCTATTTCATCTAATTTTTTAATATAATTATGACACGTGACAAAAAGTGTTTAAATGACCAATCACAGTAGAGAGAGAATATAGGAAACCACCTTTTATATGACCAATCATAGAAGAAAGAGAGTGTAAATACCATATATGATTGGTGGAATTGGATAAAATAGACATAAAAAAATGGACCTAAATTTTTTTCTTTATATAGCATCATATTATAAAATTGTAGTTTGTAAAAAAAAAACTAAAAAGTAAGATTGAGAGACTTTTTTTTTGGCCTGAGACAAATTTTATTAATAAGAAATGAAGAGTAGAGGTTTGTCGGGGCAAAAGTCTATAGTATTAGTACCACGGAACTGAATTTTTAACCCATTAATTTTATATTAATATAATTAAATTAAAAATTAAATTTTTAGTAATATTAACCATAACAAATTATTTGGCACTTGATAAGTTTGATTCACTTGAGAACTTGAGCCTTGGTTTTAGGGAAAAATATTTATTTTAAAATCATGTTTTTAAAGTTTTTAAGATATATAATTAGATTTTTTTTTCAGAGTATGATTTTTTAATTTTAGTAACTTTCCATTTGTTTCAGCCTTCAGGGCTTGTTTGGGGTTGTGTTCTCCAACCTTGGATTTTGTTTCTAACTTTCTATATTTGTGTAAATTATATTTTCATTATTAAAATTTTGCTAACCATTACTTTGATTGATGATTCATTTTAATTAATAAAAAAAATTTAAAAATTATTTTTATTAATTTTTTATTAACTTTAAAATAACAAATTCTTTCTACGCCAATAAAAAATTTGTAATAAGTGTCTTAGATAAACTCTTATTATTCTACAAGTAGATTTAAAGGTAGTCTAAAATAAAAAATATTTTATGTCCAAAAGATAGAGAACATTGCTCTATATCCTATCCTACTATCTTGTAAAATGATAAAATCTTGTTTTCTTTTTAACATTTTCATCCAATATTCTTGGTGCCAAAATTAATGATTTTTAAAATTAAATGCTAAAATTTAAGTTTGAGCTAATACTTTCATGTAAATAAACAATAATTAAGTTTCATGTAAATAAACAATAATAGGTATTTTTACAAAGTATGAAGATAATATTACATATTTTTAGGTCTCCCTAGTCTAGAAAACATATTGTGTCATATGTTTATAAATCTAGATCTTTTATGTAAAAAAATATATATATAATACTATAGTGGCGCAATATATATATTTCAAAAGTTTTAATTCCCATTTATGACTAGGGGGAGATTATAAAGGGCTGGAGTTTCTTAAAAGTTTGAGTCCCCAACATCATAAATTCACTATTCTAATTACAAAAATTGATTTTTTTTAAAGGTGGAAAAACAAACTCAATTTCTTAAAAGGTTGGATCTTTCCATACCTTACCTTTTTTTCCTTCCCATTTATATATGATTAACATATCTCAAAAATTTGAAAATTTTGATTGCGCTTTTGAATATACTTTGGTGTGTCCTGTTAGTAATTAATTGATTATATGTATTAATATTAAATAGATTGATGTTGGAAACAAAACAGATAAAAAGCCAAAAAAACATTCAATGGGTTAATGACTTTAGCCCCCAGAGTGCATATGATGGTTCCCATAAATTTTTGACACTTTTAATTGAAATTTTGACTCTCATATATAGTGGCAAAACAAATCCATCTATTCTTGAGTGTTAATAACTCAATTATATATAGTCAAAAGTTACATTAATCTTGTAATTATAATATTCATTGAACAAATACATCATTGTTTTTATTGATTCAGCCATTTATAAAGTGGAGGTCCCTATCCGAAATCTGGAACTTTTTAAGTTATTCATGTAATTTAATTTTTAGTTGAGTTTAATCATAATTTTTTTAAAAAAAAATTCTTAAGAAGTTGTATAATTGGTTAAGGTTTTGACTTTTATTTCACAATAACGAGAGTTTGAACCCTATAACTGATATGATGGTCTTATTAGCGGGTGGTATGTAACTCCTCCCGCGTAAACCTTAAAAATGTTGAAAGGTCTTCTTTGAACTTAATGGGATATCGATACTTACCCCACTTAAACTTTTACTTGTGATGAAATTTTTTTTTTTGCAATATTATTAAATATTAATTAGAAATGTTTTATGGGCTTGCTATTCATTCCAAAGTGGTGACCACAACGTTTTGGACCGATAATTGGGGTCCTGTGGGCCCAAAAACAAATATTGTGAAGAGTTCCACTGAACCATATGCATGGCCCTTGGAGAAGGAAACTATTGTGTCATGGACTCATGGCCCATGGGCTTGCTATTCATTATAAGTTATAAAGTTGATACATTCCACTCTCTTCATTGGCTTCAAAAGTTTTTTAAACTTTAGATTTTTTTTTTATGCATAATATATAATTTTAAAATCTACGAAAAAAATTCCATAGAAAAAAAGCTATAAAAAATTCTAAAACTATTATAACATAAAAATTATATGAGGATTTGGATTTCCTAATGTTACAATTTTCTAAAATTTTTAAAACTTTATCTAATATTAACTTTTGATTGGTCCAAAATCTTAAAAAAAAATACATTTTATACATGTATATAAAATTTCAAAACCTTAGAAAATTCCAACCTCAAGTAATATAAGTAATCTAAAATAAGTAATATTTTTTTAAAAAAATTATTATATATTATATTTTTTTTTTTGGTTTCCCAAGGTATCCCCCAGCCCGACAAGCCAAAGACTAATCCTCCGCGGATCTGAGATCCATTTAAGGGTTTGCCGCTGGCCAATTGGTTGCTGCATACACAAGGTGGGATTCGAACCCCCAACACTTGCTTAAGCGACCTAGTGAGCTAACTACTAGACCAACCAAACTTGGTTCTTATAATTTATTTGATCTGGCATTCGGGGAGAAATTTCTAGCTCTGTCCATGGTAACATTAATAAGAGATGACCTAATAGATGGAATCCAAAGTGCATTAAAAATAATGTCGTCTCTGGAGTGAGTGTCTGCTATTTAATAGTAGAAACAATTTAATAAAAAATTTAAGAATCTACTCCTCTAAATTTAATATGGCATGCACAAAGGCATGTTATTTATTTTTTAAAGAAAAATCGGAATATAATATAAAACATTAAGTTATAAATTATAAATTAATTTATCAAAAAATTATAAATCAAGTATTAAGAAATCATTTAACTATTTTAAAAAAACAAAAAATATTTAACTCTAGATTACAATTTTGCTATTTTTTTTTATTTTTCTTTTCTTATCTTCTTTACTTAACTTACATCCTATATTTTGTTTCATATTATTTTATATACTTTATAGTTTGTAATTAGATGAATGGTCAGAAAATGCAAAAATCATTATAAACACGTTTAAATTTTAGGGTGTATTCTACGATGGAAAAAGCCAATGAAAAAAAATAATAATATGTAGGCTCCACATATTATCTACTTTTTTATTTTCATATTGAAAAGTGTGTATAATTAAAAAAATACAAAATATTTATTATATCTTTTGATTGGACATAATCATAACTTTTTTTATTATTTTAATATAAAAATTAAAGTGATAATTTCAATACATTACCATTTTATTTTTATTTTTAATTTTTATTAACAAACACAATAAATATATTTTTTTCCTTTCTCTTTTTCTTTCCGTTAACGCTTACTCTCTGGTTGACTTGTTACAAACATATGCAAATTGTTAAAAAGGTAAACTCTTTTATTATTGGATTGCGATAATTAAAAAAAAATCTAAAAATGAGAGAATAAAAGATTCCATAGGTTTTCCCTTAAATTTTCTTCTTCATCTTTGAATTAAAAGGTGAAGAAGTACAGACAAAAGAAAATACAAAGTGAAAAGTTAATGGCAGAGTTGAGTCCGCACGTGGAAAAAATTTGGAAATTAGAAAATGAAATGTATTGTCATGTACGTCGAAGTTGATCCAAACTCCTAAAGTAGTGGCAGGTGAGGTAATAAGCTGGGGGATGAAGGGTATTTATGTACTTTAGGAGTTGGCCAGATAAGATCTTTAGATGGGAATGAATGGGAGGGGTTCCTCCTCCTCCCTCGTAATCATCGTCGAAACGCGTCGTCGTATAAGCAACTCGCCAAGGGACACGCGTGTTTCATACTTTACACGACAACTTCAACCTCTTCTGCAACACAAAGCCCACACACTATAGATATTATATGGAAAAAATTTAGGTCAAAAAGTGTTTAAATGATCAATATAATCATGACACGTGGCAAAAAGTGTTTAAATGATCAATCACAGTAGAGAGAGAATATAGGAGACCACCTTTTATATGACCACTCATAGAAGAAAGAGAGTGTAAATACAATATATGATTGATAAAATTGAATGAAATGGACATAAAAAAATGGACCTAAGTTTTTTCCATATTATATTAGATTATATAGAGCTGTCAAATTTTAAAATTGGCTAGAACATTTTTAGTACCACCAAAATTTTTATTTTTTGAGTAAGTTTCTCTTTTTTTTATTAATATTATTAAAATAGATAATAATTCAAATTTATATAATATAATACATGACAAAAAAAATCTAATTAAATTTATTTATATCACATTATATTTTACTCTTTTTCTTATATAGTATGACACGTGACAATGAAATCTAACTTGATAATCAAATTGAAGTGTTCATAGACAAAATAATGATATAGAGAATGAGAAAAAATAAAATTAGATCTGGTGCAATTAACTTTCATGCAATTACTTCGAAATGCACATTTTTACATAATTTGTGAAGTAATTTTAGGGACCTAAACTAATAAGGATCTACCATGAATGGATTTGGGACCAAATTTTTATTAATATTGGCAAATATCATCACTAAATAGCCATGTAAGACCATTTATCAATATTAATAACAATTTAGTCTCTAATCCATTTAAGACGATGATATTTGTCAATATTGATAAAAAAATTGTCCTTAATCCATTCATGGTAAGTTTTTATTAGTCTGAGTTCCTATTAGTATTTCAAACCTGAAGTAAAAAAGTGTGTTTTAAAATAATTACACCATAATTGCATGAAAGCTAATTACACCAAATCCAATTTCAGAAAAAATGCAATTAAACTTTATTAACATATTTAATTAGAAATACCAAACTTATTTTAGCCCCACAAAATCCGTTGGCCACTCAAACTGCTCATATGATTTTTTTTTTTTGGCTTCTCCAATTTTTAAATTACTACCACTTCACTCCAAAGTCTAACACCATTGAATATGTTATACGTAGTAACAAGAATTTAAAGTGTAATAAATGATATTAAGGTTTAAGACAAAACTAAAAAATATCTATAAGTTTATAGATGAAACTAACAATTATTATAAACTTTGGAGAGACTAAAATATCAATGAGTACTCTAAAGTTATAATTAACAAAGTAAAGTTTGATAAATAATATAATATTTATCATTATATTTGATTCTACAGTTTTTTTTATTGAAACTACGTACTAGTATACAAAATTTTGTTAGACTTTATTTAATTTGACTTGAATTAGTTGAGTTTTCCTAACAAAAAATTAAGTATAGAATTTTCTCAATATATATTTCTCTGTATACAATATTATAACTCAAAATATTATTCAAGAGAAATGAATACCAAGCCCTTCAATTATTGATTATACAATTTTATATTAATACTAACTATACGTTACTCTCAATGTAATTTGCAAGGTTTTGACTTTTTGAGTTTTGACATATACTTTGTCAGATTCTCATTCTACTACTTCTTTTTTTTTTTTCCAGTATTTTAATAAATGTTCAGTATTATATTATTATAGTAATACTAAATTTTAGTACATTTTTTAAATTAAATAGTATTATTTGTTAATATTAATATAAATTTACATTAATAAAAATTACCTTTAATGGATTATAAATCAACTTATTAGAGGAATATAAGTTAATACTAGTGACATGCTCCCTCAATATTAGATAAAAGTTTAGTACTATCATACTATTGAAGTTCGATATATCCGTCTAATCATATAGATCATTTATTAATATTAATATAAATTTATATTAATAAATAATAATGACCCACCTTGAATAGTTTATGGATCAACTGATTGGAGGGATGTACTAAAGTTTCGTACTACTAAACATAGGGGTGTAAATGAAATGAGCCGAACCTGAAAATAAAAATAAACTCGTTTAGTTAAACGAGCCAAACTTGAACATTTAAGACTCGGCTCGTTTAGTTCATGAACGATTCGTTTAAGAATAAGATATAATTAAGTTAATTTTCTTATATGCATGTATATTATATGAAAGTTGATAATTACTTAGCTTGGCTTATTAAACTCGTGAACAACTTGATTAATTAAACGAGCCGAACTTAATCAAAATTTTTTGTTTGTTTGAAAGCTCAGACTCGAGCCCAAGCTCACTTTATTTTAAACAAATTAAATTTGAACATTTAAAGCTTAACTAATTTACCCTCCTAAATATCTCCTTCCCATTGTTTTATAGCATTCAGGTTAGGGATGACAATCTTATCCGGATCCAACAGGTAATCGAAAAATTTACCCGTTGGGTCCGGGTATGGGTATTGAAAGAATGGATCTGGGTCAAGGTCTGAGGATTTTAATGAGTAAAAGTCTGGGTCTGAGGACGGGAATGGGTGTATTCACCCCGGATCTGGACCCGGTGATATAATATATAATAATATTTTATATAAAAATATATTATATATCATATCAAATTGTGTGTTTGAAGTTTGTTTTTCTTAAATTTGGAAATAATTAAATTTATAAATGTGTGTTTAATACTTGTGATTAAAGTACTTGTGATGAAAGTAGCAAATATTGTAGAAAAATAGTAAATTTTCTGGGTTCGGGAGCGGGTCTGAGGATCTAAGTATTCGATGGGTCCGGGGACGGGTATCAAATATTGACTACCGGGACCAGGAACGGGGAATATAATATCCTACCTAGACCCTACCCATTATCATCCCTAAATCTGGTGTCTTTTGTAGAAAAAAAACAAAATTCAATTGTTGCAATTATAACATATAACTATGACATTTAATAATTATCTAACCTCCAAAAGTTGTCATATAAGATGAGAACATAAATGTGCTATGTATTTTATAAATATTTAATAATATAATTCTGACTTAAAAGAACTTGAATTACATTGGAACCTCTTAACTTATTGGAAGCATTTTTTTTTCCTTTCAAATTGCACTAAATTATAAAAAGCTAAATAAACAATAATTTCTCACGAAAAAGAGAGAGAGTTAATTATCACACAGCATGCATAGAAAAAAAAACAGAAAAAAATTCCTGTTTTACTACGAGACAACCAAGGAAATAGATAAAATGAAGTACAAAATGTGTAAAGTGTATTAAGTGTATAATCCAGACTGTTAAATAAAAATCGAGATTCGTGTTCGTACTGTAACAGTTTCATCTAACAATTCATGTTGTGCACTTTAAGTAACGAATCTGTACTTTAACAAATTCGGATATCACAATCCAGAAGCAAAAATCAGAAGGCCAGAAATCAGAAATTCAGAAAGTTGTTTCTTTTCTGCCTGAAAGATTAAGGAAAAAAGTGTAGAAAAATATACAAAATAGTAATATATCTGAGAAAATAAATAAATAAATCCATATCCGGCCAAAAAATAAATAAATAAATCCATAAATAAAAGGTAAGCCAAGCCTTTTTTAGTTTGAGCATTAATTTTATGAATTCTAATTAGTAATTATTATAAATTAAACATGAATTTATTAATAAAATAAATACGTGAAGTTAAAATTAATTATTGTAAAAAAATTAAATTATAGCAAATGATTTTTAATTTTATAATTAATATGTTGTAACATTTTTCCCTTTAGTTTATATACTGTTTTCTAGAAATTAAGATGGCGCAATCCGGTGCCTAACCTTGAAAACCTTATATAAATATAGTCTCACTGTAAATATAGCCTTCTGCCTCTGTTTCTCTCTCTCTTCTTCTGTTTGGTACAGATTAAGAGAGAATTGAGGCTCGAATCCAAGAAAATAAACAAATACTATAAGAAAACAGAGAGCGAGATCTATAATCATTATTTCACTCTGTTTTTTTCTTCTGGGTTTTGTCTAAATTGGGAATTGGAGGCCCTTTGTCCAAAAGGGGTCTTCTTCTTTGCAATCTCTTTTTCTAGGTAATAATTTGTTTCGTGCTTCTTCTAATACTGGTATTGTCTCATCTGTTTGTTTGTGCAATTTTAGCTTCTTCTGATTTTATGTTTCGAGCTTTTCGATTTGTCTGTTGGGTGTGTGTATCAAATATCATCAATGGGGAGTGATCGATCGCCATTCGGGGTATTCAGATCATGGATTGTAAGATTTTTTATTTCTTTGTTTACGATTTTGTGGGATTTGGTTTTGCATGCTTGGTTGATTCGTATTACTAGACCCTGATCTTTACCCTACAATGGTTTTTGGTCGTCAAGTAGCAATCTAGGTTTTACTCTTTTTTTTTTTTATTTGGATTACCTCTGCATGATTGAGATAGAGATTGTAGTCTCAGATCCCTTTGTTCATTTTGACTTTTGGTTTTTTTGTTTGTGCTCTGTGGCTACGATTATTGGTGCTTATTATGCATTTCGGATCAAACTATTGAATTATAGCTGTCTTTTAGTCTCCCCTATTTATGTACAATCTTTTCATTTGGAATCAGGTTATTTGGATTTTTGTGTGAGGCTTTCTTCTAGTTGGAGCCATGGCTGTTGAGGTTGTGGGGTTTGAGATGGTTCAAGGCCCAGTGGAGAACGGTTCTGAAGGAGACAAATCTGTTTTGGTTGGGAAGGAGAATGGCAACATAGAACGGGATTCTGGAATTGCTGCACCAATACAGTTTGGATCACATGTAGATGAACCTGTTAAAGGAGCTAAAGTTGAAGAGAATGGTGTTTCAGATTCCAGTGTCCCAAAGGATGCAGTTGAAGAGTGGCCTGCGCCTAAGCAAATACATTCCTTTTATTTTGTAAGGTTCCGCCCTTTCGAGGATCCTAACATAAAATCCAAAATCGATCAGCTTGATAAAGAGATTAGCAAGAAAAACCAAACCAGGTTTCAGATCACAGAAGCTATAAGGGCGAAGCGGGTGAGTTGAAATTACTTCATTGTGATTTGCTTGATAAATTTTGACGCGTGCTTTGTAGATGTGAAGATGAAGGGGAATAATATATTGTTTGACATACGCTGTGTCCTCTTTCTCATTATATTCTCCTTTGTCGACACTTGAAAGTGAAAAATGATGTATCTTGTTGTTATATGTTCATCATTCTCCCTCCCCTCATCATCACAAAGTAGAATATTGCAGAACTTGCCCTAAACACCTGAAAAGTTTTATCAATGGAAGCTTATGGAAGATGTGGCAATGAGAACTTACTGTTTTGTGCAAGATCTGTTTGTATACTTGTGATATGATAAATAGGGTTTTATTATGTATTGCTTTGTTGTCTCTTTCTCCTCTTTGGTTGAGAATCTCTGACAAAGAAGTTTGTAATGTTATGTTCCTCGTTGCATTTAGATGT
Organism: Senna tora; assembly: GCA_014851425.1. Classification (NCBI taxonomy): domain Eukaryota; kingdom Viridiplantae; phylum Streptophyta; class Magnoliopsida; order Fabales; family Fabaceae; genus Senna; species Senna tora. The sequence continues at coordinate 29,268,481 of CM026263.1, read as the reverse complement.
CTACTCATGTAGATCTGATTAGCATAGAAATACAGTTGTGGATAAAAATCCACTGGAGAAGTTGTTAATTTGTTATCTGGAAATTTATTTATGAAATATGTAAGCCCAAAGTAAGGGGGTTTGCATATTGATTAAGGTTTTGGACTTTCCTTCCCATGGGAAACAGTAATGCTTGTGGAAGTTTGTGATACTTGGTGTGGAACTCCATCTCAACAGACATTCTAATGTAGCTTGATATTTTGTCTTTACTGCAGTCGGAGCGGGCAGAGTTGATAACTCAAATTAAGACTCTGAGAGATGACAGTAGGCAATTCCGGACTCTGGTGGATGAGAAAATAAAAGAGATTGAACCTCTCCAGCAGGCACTTGGCAAGCTGCGTTCTGCAAACAATGGTAGTCGTGGTGGTGGTGGTTTATGCTCATCCGAGGAGGAACTCAACGACGTGGTATGTTATAACTTACAAATCCATTTTTATTTAATGCAGAATTGTACACCTTGTATTGTTAATCACTTAATCATAAAAAATCAACATCTATCCTCCCTTCATGATTCACCCACTACTATATTTGTTCACCGGTGCAGATCTATAGCTTAAAATATCGCATACAACATGAGAGCATTCCATTGGCTGAGGAAAAGCAACTCCTTCGAGAAATCAAGCAGCTTGAGGGGACGAGGGAGAAAGTTGTTGCCAATGCTGCTATGAGGGCCAAGTTACAGGATTCCATGGGGCAGAAAGAAGCCATTCAAGATCAGGTTAAGGTAAGATAGTTCCTTTTTCTTGTGGGTTATGCAGCATCTTGTGTCATTCAGTATTCTGAAATTTGTAACTGTATCTATGAGAAAAGTTCTTGAGAAATTATTTCCATTGCAGCTTATAGGAGGGGATCTGGATGGAGCAAAGAAGGAGAGGCAATTAGTTCGGTCCAAAATCAACAAACTTGATGATGCTCTAAAAGTCATAGACAATGAAATCAAGTCTTTACAGGATGAACTGACAGGTGTCACTCAGAAGAGGGAAAGCGCCTATGAGAGTATCCAGAAGCTAAGAAAACAACGCGATGAGGGGGTACGTGTTGCTTTCTTACCACACGTAGACATATCTTTTTTTATTTTTTCTTCTTGTGGTACTAAATAATATACTTTATTGTGAATCAATTCTATGTTTTTTTTTTTATCATTTGATGCTATCTTATCTGATGTAGTTAATTCAATGTTATGTAATTAGTACGGTTCGCAATGATACAGACCCTCAGCAATATGTATCACAGTATGAATCAGAAATCACATGAATCGATGGCTTAATCACATGTTTCGGTGCGATAATCTTCCAAGGATGAATCACGCACTCCATCTTTGTTTTCATTCATTTTAAATGAGAGCATTCAGAAGCATAGATAGTCTATAAGTTAGGTTGAATATAGAAAATGTATATCTCTCAAGATAAAATAGATATAGATAGTCTTTTTCTTTTCAAATTACATTTCACTAAAATAATTATATTCTTATTATAAGATGAAATCATCTATATATTTATATAAAGTACTTCTCATAAATCCTATTTTGATTATGCTCCTTTTGTGATTTTGAAGTTATGATATGTAATTTTTTTGTTTGCATAATTGAGAGGGCCAATGGTGAATACTTTAAATATGAATCAATATAATTATTAATTGTAATCGAATAATTATATTGACACAAATACATTTTTATTATGAATCTGACATAAGCATAACAATATCAATGATATTATATATTTATACATAACAATACCATAATATTTCAGTGTTTATAGAATTGGAGTTTCTTAAATCAAATTTACTATCTTTAGGATTTGGTTTAGCTTAATAAGTATACACGTCTTTTGTGTTATATTTTTTGGCTTAGTCTCTGAATCTTAAGATATAATTCACAATTCAGAATAAATTATTTTGCTTATTTACCATCATCAACCAGTTGGGTTGATATGTGAGGAATTGAGAAGAGCAGGATATAGGAAGGAATTAAGGAAACGGCCACAAGATTGCATAATAATCATGCAGAATAAATTATTTTTTGTCTTGATATGTGAGGAATTAGGAATTAACTGATAGTTTCTTTTTGTTCAGAACACCTATTTTTATCAAAGTCGGACTGTTCTGAATAAAGCGCGGGAGCTTGCTGCGAAGAAAGATATTAATGCTCTTGAGGAACTTTCACAAAAAGAGGTTTGTCTAATTTGTTTTCATTCTTGGGAGCACCATTTGATTTAATTATTGCACTCTAACCATCAAATTTCATTCTCCCACTTCTATTTTTTTTTTAGATTACTATTTTATTTTATTTTTATTATTGTTCTGTAATGTTGTTCCATTATATCTCTTTAAACTTTTTTCTCTAAAATGATTTTGTTTTTGGTTCTAGGTTGATAAATTTATTTCCCTCTGGAGTAATGACAAGGCATTTAGGGATGATTACGAGAAAAGACTTTTGCAGTCGTTGGATATTCGACAGCTGAGTAGGGATGGACGGATGAGGAACCCAGATGAAAAGCCTCTGCTGGAAGAACCAAAACCTGCTGAAGCTGCTGCACAGCCGAAAACTAGTGTTAAACAGCAAAAGGAGGAGCCCAAGTCTTCTCCACAAGATACTTTGCCTGCTCCAAAGGTTCAGAAAGAAACCGTAAGCAAAGGGAAATCCAATCCGGATAATAATAATAAAGATGTAGAAGAAACTGAGGAATATGACTTCGTAAAACCACAAAAGGAGGCTCCTGTCAAAGAGCCCGAAATTGATCCATCAAAGTTGAAGGAGATGAAGAGAGAAGAGGAAATTGCTAAAGCCAAGCAAGCCTTGGAAAGGAAGAAAAAGTTAGCAGAGAAAGCTGCAGCAAAAGCAGCTCTCAGGGCACAAAAGGAAGCTGAGAAAAAACTCAAGGTAAATTCCGATGCATTGTCTCTTCCAATTTACATCGACACATTTTTCTAATACAAAACTCGTGCTTGATTTATTTCAGGAGCGAGAGAAGAAAGCGAAGAAGAAGGCTGCTGCATCTGCACCAGCTACCAATCCTGAGGAACCAGAAGCAGAAGCAGAAGTAGAGAGTGCAGAACAAGAGAAGGTTACAGATGTCGCCGAAGCTGCGCCGGCGAAGGAAAAGGTTCAAAAGGAAACTAATATTAGGTCGAGGAGTAGAACAAAAGGCCCCGAGGCGATCCCGAAAGCTATTCTTAAGCGGAAAAGGTCCAATAACTACTGGATATGGATTGCATCCGGTGCTTTGTTAGTTGTGCTGTTGGCTTTGCTTGCATACAACTATCAAAGTTTAATTTAGAGTTGTAAACGAGCTCTTTTTGTGAGTAGCCTAAGTTATTACTTTACTGTTGGGTTTGGGGGAATGGATCAAACACACTTTATTTTTGTTTGCTTGTTCTGTTGGGACTTGGGAGGAGCTGCCTAAGCAATTAATCATTTAGTCTGACTCTGTTTTATTTTCAAATTTTGTTCAGATTTGATGAGATGCTGCTGGAGGCTTAAATTTATTATTTAGTTTATTGTTGAGAGGAAAATTACCTTAAACGCATAAATCTCTATTAAGTGATAATGTTAATCCTTTATATTTTCTTGGCCAAATATGGTGGGAAGTTTGGAAAACAAGTGTACCATTGTTTGATATTTCATTTCAAATAATGTTACCCTTGGGATTGAAACGTGCACTTTTTCTTTTCACTTTGATTGACAAGAAGCTTGTGCTCGAATTTTGAAACAAGTTGAAACCGTCCATTATCAATGTGATGTCAATTATCACTCTTGTTTCTCATTGGAAACTTTCAATTATGAGCTGTTTTTTGGGGGAGAAAATTTAGAAATCACTTGCAAATAGGTTTATTGTATTTTGTATAAAATTTAGGATTGGAATGGAATGGAAATGTATTAAAATTATCATTTTGTTCCTTATATTAAAATAGTAAAAAAAAGTTATGATCGTGACAAATCAAAGAATATAATAAATATTTTGTATTTTTTTTTACATACACAATTTTCTAAAATGAAAACTCTTTCCATTAAGTGGTGGAACTCGGGTGGACCTCACTATTATTTTTTTCTATTCCACTATTGTTTCCAAGTACGGAACATGCTCTTACAAAAAACTTGAAAGAAAAATCATGAAACATTTTTCTTAAACTTGAATTGACACAAATTTTGCTTTGATTGAAAAAATAAAATAAAAATTAATATATGTACAAGATAATTCTTAACATTCTCTCAGATTCCTTTTTTTTTTCCCGGTTGACGTAGCGCAAGCAAAAATGAAACAAAGTAACAAACAAAACAAATATTGTTATGTGATATTGTAAATAATAATTAAAAAAATTATTTGATATATCAACATTTTATTATTGTTATTAATATTATCAATGAATATTATAAATTAATCTACAACAATGTAATTTTATATTATCAACATATTAAAAATAAATGTGGCATATCAATATAAGTTATATGACATAAAACATCTTTAAATAATTAAAAAAAATCCATATGGGCTGATAAAAAAACCTCATAGTAACTCTTACAAGCCATTTTGTGACAAATGAGGCTAAAAATAATATAGATGAGATTTTTGTTAGTGAGGCTCCCTCTACTTTAAGTACTAAACCCATATTTTTACAGCCTAATCACGTTATATATATATTGTAGACAAGGGGTTGAGTAAAATTTTTAAGCATACCCACAAAAGCCATTCTCACATGGAACCCCAGGTGGGCACTTGTTGTTACACTTTCCACAGTGATGGTGATTCAAGAAAACTTGTGTACAAACTCCATTGCAGCACCGGTGACCGTGGCGGCACTTGAGGCCGCACCGGCCACAATTGTTCTTGTCGGAGAGAACATTCCGGCAATGTGCCTTGCAGCAAAAAAGCAATCCGGTCCCCTTGTTGGCCGCTACCCCATTGCAAATGTTCAACGTAAAGGGATCACATTCACAACGTGTGCCTTTCCTGATTATTCGGGGCGAAGCATTAGGGTTATCGAGGACATAATCGTCATCTTCTTCGTGATCTTCTCGGTCTAATTCTGTGTGGAAAGCCATTAATGTTTGAGAATGAAGGTGGAGTAGGACTAGAAGAGAGATAATAATGGTTGTGAGCTTGAGCTTGAGCATGTACTTTGTGTTGTTGTTATTGGCCATGTATGTATGTGTTATGATCTCAATCTTAATTAGAGCTTAATTTTGGGAATTATAAACAGAGAGTACGTACTCATATGTGATTTATAAAGTTCAAGTTTCTTGTAAAAATTAATCAATATTCCATGATCTTAGGGGAAGAAATTAAGATTAATTTGTTGCTTGCAAGATTGAATATAATGTACCAAGTTTTCAATAATTTACGTGGTTTAATTTGCTTTGCTAGCTGGTGCGTATAGTATTTATTTCCTCTAAATTCTCGGAATTAAGTTTTATGATATTTAATAATTAATATATGATTCCCTCCGCGAAAATTTGCATTTTTTTAATAACAAAAATTAAGCGAAAACTGATAGCTAATATTACCGGTATTATATATGAGAAGATTATTCTATTCAAAATAAAAGTTTTATTTATCACATATACATACATACATACATAAAAATAATGCTAATTAACATAAAGTTTCAGAAAAAAAAACACTCATCTAATCATTTCTATATAATATTACATCAAATTTTATTATTATTAATTATTTGATACCCAAACCTTATTATTTGTAGTATGAATCTATATTTTTTTTTTGTCAAAGTCAAGGTATATGTATGTAAAAAATAACTCATCTGAAAATTTAAAGCTACTTTGTTAACCAATATCAGATCAAACTGAGACACGAGTCTTTTTTACTCTCTCTCTGAATTATGAATCCATTCTCTAAAAACAATACAGTAACCGACAAGAGTCTGAGATTAATTATAGTAAATAACTCCTAATTATAGAAGGTTGCTTACATTTTATATTTGAGCCTACAAGTTACAAAGGAATTAGAAGGAAACATAAAGAGTAATATTGGGAAATCTGTTGTGCGAGTACGTAGTTTTGTTGTTGCATCATATATATAGCGTGTGAATCAAAAGCAGGAAAACTTATGCTGAATTTAAGGCATAGCGAGAGTACTGATATTATTATTATTTATTAGACTGATTAAATAAATAAAAAGTGAGATTAAGCAAAGCCAAAAATCAAAATGGTTGACCATGAAATCTAAACATAGATTGATAAATATACACGTGTAGAGGATCTCCCTTCCCGCCGGAAACTGCGTTAAAGTCACAGCTCCCTCACGTTTTCCCTTCAACCAAATTATAAATTTATTTTTTATAATTTTTAAATCTGGTAGCTTTTTTTCTATTGAATTCCAAACAAGGCCTTTCTATGAATTAAACGGGCCATGTATATGTGCAATAGATTATTAAAGGCCCAGCCCAATAGAGTGGGAGGAGGAGGCTTTGTTTTGTTGAACATGAAGCCCATAAAGCATAAAGCCCAAAGCGGCCTATTCACGCTCCGCCTAACGTCTTTATTCCCAAATTCAAATTCAAAATCCCTCCTTCCCCTTTCTTGCTGCTTCAATCAATCTCTATCCATTGGCTTCGGTGGTGTGGTGTGTATGCGACACAACTCTCCAATTGGCAATGGCTACCACCAACACTTTCCTCACCACTCCCACCAAAACCCCATCCGACAAATCGGCTTCCATGTCCCGGAAGCACCCACACTCTAATTCTTCCCTAGATTCTTCCATCACTCGTTCTTCCTCCAACTCCGATTTCAAGTCTCGATTCGAGGCATACAATCGCCTTCAGGCTGCCGCCGTGGCCTTCGGCGAGAAGCTCCCCATCCCCGAGATCGTCGCCCTCGGTGGCCAATCCGATGGCAAGAGCTCTCTCCTTGAAGCCCTCCTTGGGTTCCGATTCAATGTGCGCGAGGTCGAGATGGGTACTCGCAGGCCTCTCATTCTCCAAATGGTTCACGATCCCACTGCTATGGAGCCTCGATGCCGCTTTCAGGTTTTCTATAACTTTGACACCCTTTGGAATTTCTCAAATTGGTGGAGATGGAGATTTATTTCTCTATCCTTCCTTACGTTTAACTGGTCTATTAATATATTCAGTCATTGATTATAGTACCTAAGTTTGAGAAATGGAATAACAGGAGGAGGATTCAGAGGAGTACGGAAGCCCTGTCGTTTCGGCATCTACTATTGCAGACATTATAAGGTCTCGAACAGAAGCACTATTGAAGAAGACCAAGACATCAGTATCTCCTAAGCCAATTGTAATGAGAGCGGAATATGCTCATTGTCCTAATCTCACTATTATCGATACCCCCGGCTTTGTTCTAAAGGTGGGTACAAAAAGGAATTTATGAGAATTGAAGGCTTGACTTATATGCGAAATGTGTTCTTACCTGTGTATTAAAGGCGTGAAACTTATTTGTCAGGCAAAGAAGGGAGAGCCAGAGAACACACCTGAAGAAATTCTGTCAATGGTGAAAGCGTTAGCTAGTCCTCCCCATCGCTTACTCTTGTTTCTGCAGCAAAGTAGTGTGGAGTGGTGCTCATCCTTGTGGTTGGATGCCATTCGTGAAATTGATCCAACCTATAGGCGGACAGTAATTGTAGTCTCCAAATTTGATAATCGTCTCAAGGTATGTAATAACCAGCAATATCTTTTTGTGGTTATTATAAAATTCTATGAACGTCTTGTGGTTTCAGAAAGTCATATAATGACACAAATTTATGGAAAACATACTCCAAAAAAACAGCCATATCCATGTTTCACGTATGGGTATTAGACACACTTCAATTAGATATGGATATTTCAAATTGTTTGTATTTCTGTGTATATGTTCATATATTCTAGAAACAACCTATAATGTTGTTTTAAGTCTATCTGTTGCATGCAGGAATTTAGTGACCGATGGGAAGTGGATCGTTACTTAAGTGCAAGTGGTTACCTTGGAGATAGTACTCGCCCTTTTTTTGTGGCCCTGCCAAAAGATAGGGGTACTGTTTCAAATGAGGAGTTCCGCAGGCAGATTTCTCAGGTGGACTCTGAGGTTCTGCGTCATCTGCGAGATGGTGTCACGGGAGGTTTTGATGAAGAGAAGTTTAAGCCCTATATTGGTTTTGGCTGTCTGAGAGATTATTTGGAGTCTGAGCTTCAGAAGAAATATAAAGAAGCAGCCCCGGCAACTCTAGCATTGCTTGAGCAGCGATGCAGTGAAGTCACTTTTGAACTTTCTAGAATGGACTCGAAAATTCAGGCCACGTCAGATATTGCTCATCTTAGGAAATCCGCAATGCAGTATGCAGCTTCTATCAGCAACCATGTGGTGGGTAATGATTGAAACGACATGAAATATCTTGAATAACAGCTTGTGCAAATCCAGTTTTATGGTAAAAACAATTATCGAACCATCGATATAAAAACACTGCATTTCGTATCCCATCATTTCTCTAAATAGAAATCCAGTTGCACTGACTATCGGTCAGATTGAATTCGGGGCTTGATTCTAGTGACAACCAATTTCCAAGTCACTAGGTCACAATTGAGAGCCAATTTCAAAAACCTCTTTTCTAACAAAGGGTTTTGAAAAGTTATAGACCTATAAATATAATTCAAGTTAGTAACCAGTTTTCTTACATTGATCCAGGGTGCCTTGATTGATGGTGCAGCAGATCCTTCCCCTGAGCAATGGGGGAAAACAACAGCAGAAGAGCAATCACATAGTGGTATTGGGGTTTGGCCTGGTGTTATTGCAGATGTAAAACCCCCAAATGCTACTCTTCGCCTATATGGAGGTGCTGCATTTGAGAGGGTGATGCATGAATTTCGGTGCGCTGCATATTCCATTGAATGCCCCCCCGTGTCAAGGGAAAAGGTGTTTTTGCTAGCGATGAACTTATTTGGGGAATATATCAATAGCACTTCCTTCAGCTCTGAATTTGTTGGTATCTTTCCAACAGGTTGCAAATATATTACTTGCCCACGCCGGACGAGGTGGAGGAAGAGGAGTAACAGAGGCAGCTGCAGAGATTGCACGTGCTGCTGCTAAATCATGGCTTGCACCCCTTCTTGACACTGCTTGTGATCGACTTGCCTTTGTTCTGGGAAGTTTATTTGATTTGGCTCTGGAAAGAAATCGCAGTCATGACTCAGTAGGTAAGTGAAGCTCCTTCCTGACTTAGTTGTCTTTTTCTTATTTAATAGGTTCCTTGTCTTCATATTATAGAAAATTTCCTCTATGGTTGTGGTTTCTTTTCTTGTGTTTCCATTGCTAGTGAAGTCGTTGCCTTGTGCCAAACATCTTATAGAGTGCCCTCTGAAGATTCATTCTCTTTAGATATTAGGCTCATAGAAGTTTTACTGCTTTTCCGGAAAAAAAAAGAAAAAGAAAGAGCCAACAATTGACTTAATTTATGGTCGAAACTTCTTTAATATTTAATGTTTTTAGAATAAAAATTCATTTCAATTTATCAGTATCATGGACTACTCTCTCATCTTCAATTATCTTTGGTTATCAGTATCTTAAACTTTATATATTGAGATAAGGAATGCAGTCTCCTATGCTGCACTGACTGATATGAATTGTGTTTGTGGCTCCTATAATATTCTTTGTTTTTTACAAATGATTTGAAAAGCCAAGTTTTCTTTCCTAGCAGATGGAACTGAAACAGGAAACATGGATGGCTATGTCGGTTTTCATGCTGCTTTAAGGCATGCTTACAGTCGTTTCATAAGGGATCTCGCAAAGCAGTGCAAGCAACTAGTGAGGCACCACCTTGATTCAGTTACCAGTCCATATTCACAGGTCTGCTATGGTAATGACTTTCAACTATGCTATGGCCTGAATGCTACCTCTTTTAACAAATTCAGCCAGGCTTCTGCTTCGTCATTTTTTCTTGAGTTGAGTGATACGAAGTCAGCTTCATACAGTGAAATGAGAGATCAGGAAAATATACCCCCAGAAAAGAATCCACAGGAAACCACACCAGGTAAAGCTGCCGAAGCTAGAGATGCTTTACGAGAAAGCCAGATGACTGTCCCCGAAACGCCATCTCCTGATCAGCCAGGTGATCCTGTATACTGTGGGGCTAAAAAGGAGCTTGGAAATTGCAATGATATTGGACCAAGAAAGAGAATGTCAAGAATGACAGGAAATGGCAAGAATTCTGATAATATGAGAGTGCAAAATGGTGGTTTTCTAATGGGAAATGGTGATAAATCAGGTTCAGCTTACTCTGAAATCTGTTTCTCAGCTGCCCAGCATTTCGCTCGTATACGTGAAGTTCTTGTTGAGAGAGGCGTGGCATCAACATTAAATTCTGGATTCCTTACCCCTTGGTAATCTTATTGTTTTTTCTAAATTAATTCATGTCTGCAATGCATATTTAATTAATAAAGCAGATTAACAAATTCAGCTATAGGTAGTAGCGGAATGTTGTCTCTGCGAAAGTTGAAACACTCCAACCTAATGATATTCTGTCCAATTTGAAGATGTCTGATGCCAAGTACTTTCCATACAATAATTTCATACTGTTTGTTTAACTTTTTATAAAAAAATGAATTTTAGACTTCTAGTATTATTTTACTTGTACATTTTGATTAGTGTTTAGGATCTTATCAGTTTCTAAGCTAAAAGTTGGCTCAATGGACTTAAAAACCTTGAAGTATTTCAAATTTTCAATTATGTGTTATTTTAGTTGAAATAATACTTACATTATTATGTGAATAATCCGAAATGTTAGAAGTATTTATAACCTCGTGTAGACAACCTATATTATACTGAATTGCTGATCAATCTCTGAAGTGTATGAAATCTTACTGGTATCAGTTGACTTATTGTTATATTCAGTATATAGCAAGATACTTTCAAGCTTACTCACACTACGGTAGATAATATTTTGTATCTCGATATATTTGTTTGTTTTGGATGAAACTTTGGATAAGATACCTAGTTGAGATGCTGAGTGAACTAGAGAATAGGGTATGTTCTTGAGCTGAATCATTTTATGTTCTACACTTCTACTTCTATTTACTGTTACATTTACATGACAACCTTGTGCTAAACCTGGCCTTTTTTTCCTCCTTTTGCTTGCTTTGTGCAGCCGGGATCGGCTTGTAGTGGCTCTTGGGTTAGATTTGTTTGCTGTGAATGATGAGAAATTCATGGACATGTTTGTTGCCCCGGGTGCCATAGATATATTGCAGAACGAACGAGAGTCTCTTCTAAAGCGTCAGAAGATACTTCAGTCTTGCTTGAATGAGTTTAAAAATGTTGCTCGGGCACTTTGATCAGACTGAATGGCTTACCAATACATTGATATTTAGACTTGGAAGTTGGAAGCCTAAGATTTCCATCTCCTGTCTTGTTTAGATTATATTTTATTCACATCTAGTGAAAATGTGTTCTAATGCCACAGTATTTTTCTTCTGTAACATAAATTTTCTCCCTGTTTGGTCCTTTTCAATGTTCTGCAGTAATACTATCCTTTCATTGATAGGTTACTTATTTGTAACAAAATGGATCACATTCTTCCTTCAAGAAATAGAGCAATGTTATGTGAACCAACAAGTTCGCCTCTGTAATGTAAGGCATGTGAAATGTGAATCATATTGATACTATTGCTAGAATTTAAGCCATTCATACTGAAGCATGCTTTTCTAGCTTTGCAAAATATCACATATCCTTTTCTAGAATATAACACATTTTGTGCACAAATATCACATCTCCTTTGCAAAATGAAGTGTTTTGTGCTGCCCATTTGAACAAACGTGTGGGTTCTGACTGAGTTTTATTATAGTTTGGTATGGTTTTACATCCAAACAACTGCATCTTTTTTCAGTGCAATTTGGGACCAATTTATGACAAAGACAAGACAGGAATATGACTTAGGAGGTTCTACTTTCTGCAATATGTTGGTACTTGTCTGTTAATCAATGATGCATTTCTTGCTAACAAATTGGATAATTACAAGGTACCAATGCATACTGTAGAGAAAAGCCTCTCTTTACCTAAGCTTTGTGGTTAGTTACCCAAATGTTTCACACCTTTCCTAATAGTAATTTGGTCTTACCCCATATCTTAAATGCAACTATATTTCTTTTAAGCAATGAACCTATAAAACTTAAAGTAACTGTTAAAAATTGAAAGTTTCATTCCCTATAACTGTTAAAAATTGAAAGTTGCACTCCCTATTATTATTATTATTATTTTTTTTACGGTATCTTTCTATTATAGACAATCTTGTTTAAGGTATTGTTGGGTATTAAATGTGGGCACTTCTTCATGTTATAGATATTCAAATCCGAATTCATCATGTTGTGAGGGATTAGTTATTTTTACTAGACACAATTCCCATTAGTCGTATTATTAATGTTTGATACAATGTTATATAAACTTATTATTTTAATTTAATTTCTTGTAATGAATTCAACATTTTACATTGTATATCTTCATTCAAAAACAATAAAATTGTTTAACTAATTTTACTATTACATTAAGAATCTTATGCCAAAGTTCAGCATAATTTTAATTACATTCATTGTTATATTAAAAATAAAATTATAGTCTTATTTTGTACATAAAATTATCTTTATTAATAGAAAAATCAATTAGATGGGAGATAAGTATATTTTTTTAAAATAAAACTATAATAAATGTAATTTAGTTTTAACATCTTGCTGTGTCCATGAAAAAGTGAGTACATTTCATAGTTTGATATAGAAATCCAGTCTAGTCTACATATATTGGTAGGTCAATAAAAATATAGAAGGGCTTATTTTTGGCATGTGTGAAAGCATTTATGATTGATTCATTTGTCAATTTTTTATAATCAGAATCTATAGAAAAATTTTCTGAATTTGGTTGTTATTTAGAAGGTGATAATGATTAGCCTATTCACAAACGGACAACCATGTGTGATCACCTATTCACCATGACATGCACTTTCTGCAGCAAATTGGGACTTTCACAATAACATGAAGGCAAAGGCAACTTTTTGGGCCTTCAATTTCAGATTATAAATTAATTATAAGTTATGTATTTGTCCATTGAAAATAACACATGGCCTTCTATAGTGGAAAATTAAAGCCCCTTTTAAAAAAATTTCTTGGATGTTACTACTCATGCCATGATGATAACATCAATTTTCAATTCTTGACTTCAGACAGAAAACAAGCCAAGGAAAGAGGGAAAGCAATAAAATAAAAGGCATAAATATCACCCTTTTTTTAAAGATGTCAAAGTTACATTGCCATTGAAAGAAAATCTACAATCTTAGACTAAAATACTCTTAAATGTTAATATTGACTTTTAAAAAATTTATAACTTAATAAAAACAATTACTTCATCATAATTTATTTTAAATTTAAAATAATTTTTATATTAATTAAATAAATATTTAATTATATAAATAACACATATAGGATATTTTGGTCAGGAAGAACAAAACTATAAATGTTCAAAATAGAAGGAGAAAAAGTATCATTTTTGCGGGTGAGTCTATGATGCAACTTGTTGCATGCATGCAATGTAATTTTGGCCGATAGGATTTTGACATATGGGTAGGATGACTTGAGATGCAATGTAATTTTCCACGTGTCACAGTACTATCGACCAAAATTACATTACATGCATGCAACAAGTTACATCATAGATCAACCCAATTTATATATATATATATATTGAAAACAAAGGGGAGAGGAAGACAGCTATAATGGAATCATATTTTCAACACTATTCATGAAGCTTTAAATGGCAATACCAAAGTCTAAGTGGTCCCCTAAGCCTTTCATGCTCTTCTTGTCCCTTTTGTGAGAGACCTATTCCAACAAGATATGATATTATTATTACAATCCAATCATCCATTTTTACAATGCCATCCCTACTTTTGGGCTTCAATCACTCCTCCTCTGTTTGTTTCCCCATTTTGTCATATATGTAATTCTTTTCTCTTCTCTTTTTCCATGAAAATCTGAAACTCTAGGCTTAGATATCACACAATTTTGCTCTTCCCTATTAACTTTGGATATTAAGTGTGAACACCGATCTTAACAGAAATTGAAATCTTAATTCATTATATTGTGATAAATAGTCACCGATATTCTTACAAAAATAGAAGTTCAAAGTCATTATAGGATCATATGTCGAGAGAATCTCTCGTCTAACATTAGTTTGTTTTTCTTCGCTGACTCAGTAAGAGTCCCATTTATTCATCTCTAGACTCTAGTGGGGGCTTGACTCATTCTTCAAAGAGAAAAAAAAGACTAAACATTGTTATTAAGTCATGAATTGATGATTAAGCAATTTGACAATTGTCCAACATGGTGACTCTTTTATACAGACCAACTCTGTTTATCCGTCACAAAATACCAACTCTTTTTTTTTAAAAAATGTGTTAATTACATTAATAACATCAACATTGGCCAAAATATATATAAGTTTATCAATATATACACATTTGTCCTTCCCTTCTAATTAGCTGGTTAATTTTTAAAGGCATTTTTCACTAATTAAGTTAAATGGATGGTAAGTGTAATTTAGTCAAACTTTAAAAGAAATTGATATATATTTTACTCGTGAGAAGTTAATATACATAAATTAAAAAAAGTCATTAAAGACGTTTTTCTTTTGGCTAGATATGGAAAAATTATTCACCGAAGTTTTCTTTTTCTTTGACTTGGTTTTATGATTGTAACACCTTCCCAGCTTCCATGACCAAAACAGATAAAAATCCAGAAGAAAAAAAAAAAGTATAGAAAAGGTGAAAAACAATATAATTTTTCTGATAGATAGATAGTCACGGGTTCCTACCTATTTATTGAATAAATCAAAGTATAGTATATTTTGAGGATTTAAATCTACTAAAGTACAGACTCAATAAAATGCATAAAGTGTACAGTTTTAATCATTGGATCAAGATGTAACAGTACAGACACAAATTTTAATTTTCATCTGACAGTCTGAATTGTGCAGTTTATACACTTACACTTTACCGAATTCATATCCTGATTTTGAGAAGGAAAAGAAAACTGTGCTAGTGGTCCTCCTTATCCTTTATAGAAAAAAAATTATCCATTTTAAAAAACAATCGTATAATCAGGACAAAAGAAAAACAATCATATAACAAATATGCAAATATATTAAATAATTATTCAAATTTCAACAAGGTGATTTATGATGTATTTATGAGTTTTTTAACCACTAATCAATTAATGGCCAAAAAAACCACTAATCAATTAATATATATAAGGGTATATATATTTTGAGTAAATTGAAGATTAAACTCGATATTTTGTCCTTAAAAAATGTAGCTAAATTAATTTACTCTTTACATTAGTATTAGAAAATTGAATTTAACAGAAATGGTGAACGACCACTCATTGTGTTCGACCACACTCAGATTATTTCTAGTGCCACATCAAACTTTTTGCCAATATTAGGACATCTCTTAGAGGATGAAATTGGTAATTTTTTTTATCTTTTAAATACTACATTAAGATCAAATATATCTTTTCTTTTTTGGCCTGAATCAAATATATCTTTTAACTAAAGATGAAAACTATATAATTTACTCTGAATTTTTTGCACCACCTTGCTCTAATGCCTAATAGTACTCACTTCTGCTCTCTTATTTCCCTTTTCTGATTTCTCCCTCTTTTCCTTTACATATTTTAGGAAGATTTCATATTTTTAAAAATGTGATTGGCACATGATGAGGTAAGAGCTTGATATACACTAAAATCTTCTTATAAGAAATCATAAATTATAGAAATAATGCTTGAGTATAAATGTAAAATTAAAGCAAAGCAGAAATTTGGTTTAGGTCAAAGCAAATGATAGTGGCATATATATATTTTTAGGTAAGACCACCTAACATGGGGAAATAGTAACTTAGAATTCTCTTTTGGGAATAGAAAAATCTTTGAGATAGACATTCATCAATAATTAGTCATCATGCATGTGTCACCCTAATTTCAAAATCTTGAGTACAAAATACAAATTAAAGGAAAGAATCATATATATATATATATATGATAGATCAATAGAATTTTTCTGAGGTGGGGTTCCATTATGACATTGTTGAATACAGATGCATGAGTAGGGCCATCAAGTTTGACTAAACTTCATTTTAATTACTTGAGAGATAGAGATAGAGGAGAGGAAGCCAACAGATAAGCCTTTCAATTTATAAAAGATTAATTTAGTAATAAATTTGATGTGAAAATATATATATTAGATATAGTTTTGATGTCATGTTTTTATATATGTTTATTCCTAATTACATATTAATTTAGTAAAATAATATTTGTTATACCGAGACCTTGTATATATATATATAACAATTTCTCTTTCTATTATTAATTAAGACAGTAACACTAATTTTATGATTCCTCTCCCTGCCTCTAATTACACAGTGGATTATTTCTCTCGTGTGAATATTAACTTGTCAATGAAATTATATTCTTTTTTTTTTTTAGCAAAATGCATGTTTCAAAGAGACGAGAAAGGAGTACAATTTATATATATAAATCAAATTGTAAAAGGGTTGGTATCGCTTAAATAAAATTTTGAGTTTGAGATTTTGTGAATGTAATTATCTTCGTTGAGAAACTCTTTCACCATAGTTAAGTGTGTAATACAAGTCTCTGAATTATTCGGAACAATGTCTCGAAGAATGAGTGAAAAAAAAAAGTCTTCTACATGGAGATAGCTTGTTTAGAGACTGTGTAATCTAGTTTGCTTTCTTTATTCCCGGTTCAAAAAAAAAAAAAAAAGTCTTCTTCTTCCTTTACACTTTATAATAATGTTTATGATTTTCCTCACAACAACTTATACACAGCATAATTCTTTCTTCCAAAGTTTATATTTGTGCAAATGATAATAATTAAAATAAATATTTTACATACGGTGCAAATTAAAGTGTCTATACAAATTCTTTAAATTAAGTTTTAGGGTAAAGTATCTTTGCCGCCCCCAAACTTTTTTTTGGTTCATGCCTACCCCCAAATTAAACTTTCAATTTTGTTCATGCTTACCCTTTTTGCTAACATCGTTAACTTTCTTGACGAAATTTGCTTACGTGGACGATGAATGTGTATTTCTTTTGCCACGTCATTGTCCAAAAAAAAGTTTGAGGGCAGGAATGAACATTGCAGCAAAGTTTGGGGGCAGCAAAGATACTTTACCCTTAAATTTTATTAGTGATGAAATCTAAACTTTTTCGTTGAGCTTTAATTTTATAAATGTTTAGAAATATTCTTGAGTCAATTTAATTAATTTTATATAAAATTATAATTTGAATCCTCAAACATGTTGAACTATGTTATCTCTATCCCTCTCTTGAACATATATTCAGTAAAATTGAATATAACACTACAAAATTGAAAGGATGCATCAATAGTACATACTAGATAGTTCCATCCCAAGTCCCATGCATTCTCTCTCAAGACTAGTCATTAATGCAATGATTCTGACTTAACTTCTAATTAATCTCATAAATTACATTTGTGTATAGCAGTAAACTTAAAGAAAAACATTTAGCTATCGCTTCCAGAGTTCAATCTTTGGAGGGATGGGAATGTAGTGTTATCCGTTGAAAGAGTCGCTCCCATAAATGAATCTTACGATACCCAAAAATTAGTTATTAGACCCATTCTAATGAATACTTCCAGTCATAGACAAAAAAAAAACATTTATCAATAAAACTTTGAACAAGAATCAATACTAGTTGGTCCAATGATATATAACTGACTTGATATCGCTTAAGGAATATCTCAAAGCCCATTAAGAGACTCTTGCATTATAATAAAATGTGCGATACGAATCTAAATTAATCAAAACAAAATCTAAGAAACCAAACATGTAAAAAAAAAAACTTTGAACAAGTTATCTTGATTTGAGATTAAAAAGTGAAATTCTTTGTTAATTTCTATAAATACATTTTATTTGTTTTACTTTTGGAATTAAAGAAAGGGTTCATTGCTGAACCAACAAAAAGAAAAAGAAAGGGTTCATTGCACATAAGTCAACGGGTGGTTGAATGAGGCCCGTGCGCCTAGGCATAACTAAACTGTCAATTTTGTTTTTTTAAGGGTTTTACTAATAAATATTTTAAATGTAGAACATTTTAATTAATAAGAGAATTTAAAATGCTATTATTATTATTATTTTTTATCAAGTTTTAGACAATATATTTTTCCTCTATTAATAAGAGAAAATTTTAACAATGTCCTAAAAATTTTGTTAAATAAATCTTTTTTTAAATATATTCAAAATTTATTTTAGTCCATAATAAAAATAATCAACTCTCATAATTTCAACTTAAAATTTTATGTCTCACTAAATATTAAAACTCAATTAAAAGAAAGAGTTGGTATAAATAATATATAAATTCATTATGTATTAATTAAGAGTTTAATGAAAAATAAAATAATTTATAATTGATAAATATAAAAATATTATATTATTTTTAAGACTATATAATTTTTAATTTTATATACTTAACTATTAAAATGTATGTGTTGAGTTCATAACTTAATATAAAATTAAAGGTACTCCAATTCATAAGAACATATTTTCTTTTGAAAGAAACAAAAAGATTATGAGGCCAAGGTTGACGTGAGATGAATAAACATATGGCCTAGCACGTTACGTGAATGTTGAATGTAATAAAAATGTGAATAGTAATATGAAAGTGATGTGAATGAAATAAAAGTGGATAAAATGACTATTTTACCCTTATATTAAAAGTGTAAATAAAATAAAAGTGGATAAAAAAATACAAAACATAATTTTATCACATTATAAAAAAATAAAATATATTTGATAAAAAAATTTTTGAAAAAATATTTGAGTAAATCGCACATTATATATATATATATTTCTATTAACCAAGCGTGCCATAGGGTTGGCGGACATTGCAATGCAAATTAAGTCAACGAAATCTTGGAAAGTATGGATGATGTCAATAGAAGTAGTAACTAATTGATATTATTTTTGTGGACATAATATAATAGTAACAAACACCAATATAATTTCACACCTAAATATTATTAATTATTCTTTACTTTGTTTATATCTTCAGTCAAGCCGGCCAATTCGTTACCTTCCTAGGCTACTTATATATATATATATATATAGATATTGAAATGCTTATTTTGATCCTTTATGTTTCACCCGAGTTTTAAATTGGTCTTTATTTTTTCAAAAGTTTTATATTGGTCTTTTATATTTTTCAAAAGTTTTATATTTGTCCTTCAACTTCAATTAAAGTTCTATATTGGTCATTTATGTTTCATGCAAGTTCTATATTAATTCTTCATGTTTCATTGAAGTTTTATATTGGTCCTTTATGTTTCATTGAAATTTTATATTAGTCCTTTATGTTTCATTAAAGTTTCATATTAGTCCTCTTAGCATGATTTTATTTTTGGTTTAAACGACGCCGTTTGATTGTTTTTTGTGTTGTACAACACCATACGAGATAGAGAGTAAAATACTAAAACGAGAGTGGGTGGATCCTAATAATGTTTGTAGGATCCACACTCTCTTTTTCTTTCTCGTGTTCAATTCGGGGTTGTATTCCTCCAATATACATGTTATCATTACAAGTAATGTTGTATGAATCAACTTAATTATGTTTGGTAGCTATTCTCTAGTACTTGCAATGTAAAATTGTATATTCTAATAAATTTTATATCATATTTTTTTTATATATTAAACACATTTTTTATTATATTTTTTAATTTTCAACACACTTTTCTCTATAGTACTTTCTTTTACTCTACAATACTTTACATCATTTTCCTTTCTATCCATGTATTTCTACCCAACATAACCTTGGTCTTGGACTTTGTTAAGAGCAATAGAGCATCATTATTTTAAATTTTAATTAATCTAATTCAAACTAATTAAAATTAATACCATACCAAAAATAAAAATCTCCCACCAACCAATGTTGATTGTTTTGGTCTGTTTGACACTTTGACATAATATTAATATATATTATTTCTCCAATCATTAGAATAATCCAAAAACATCACATAAAGAAATAAATAATATTAAAAAAAACAAAGCAATAGTCAATTCGAAGTTCCAACTATGATGAATAGAGGACTTGACTCAAGTATATATATGTATGTACTATAGATGAGTTGGTAATTGCTGTCATTTGCCTATTTGCTTTAATTCAAATTCAATGCTCACTTTGAAAATTTCTTTATAAGTATTATTTTGGTCCTCAATGTTTCAAAAGTTTAATGTTAGTCCTCAAAGTTTTTTTTTGGTCGATTTTTGTCCTCGAACGTAACACCGTTAACTTTTTGCCATTAAATGATGACGTGACATGCTTATATGGCACACAATCTCTCCTAAATGTCATATTTTAATGACGTCGCATGACACATCACTGCTACGTCACCCTAGATGATGATGATAATGATGCTCATGAAGGAGAGAAGATGATGATGTTTGATGTGGCAATATGGGGTGACATGGCTGTGATGTGTCATGCCACGTCATTAAAATATGACATGTAGGAGAGAAGGTGTGCCATATAAGCATGCCACGTCATTATTTAACGGCAAAAAGTTAACGGTGTTATGTTCGAGGACCAAAATCGACCTAAAAAAAACATTGAGGACCAACATTAAACTTCATACAAACATTGAGGACCAAAATAAACCTTTAGCTTTTTTTTATAAGTTATGCAATGTTATTTATATATTATCTAACAATATTTGTCTATTTATTTTAATATTATTTATTATGCAAACAAAAATTACATCACCTATATATCTCCTATGTTTGATCCATAGGAAGCATAATTAATTATTAGATTCATTTTTGATAGATATCCTAATTAAAACAAAAAAATTTTAAATAAATATTTTTAATCAATACACAAATAACTGGACAAAATACATCCATATAATAACTTATCAACTTTAGTGTCCCTTTCTTTCTCAATTCTATCTAATTTCACTACCAACACTTGCCCACTTATTTTAGGACATCGTCATCATTCTTTGGACAATTATTTATTCAGCAATATATATTAAATAAATTGACTTTAATTATATATGTAGTCAGAATAGCATATGGTTTAATTGCGTAAAAAAAGTTATCATAATTATAACATTATTTTAAAAACAATGATTAATTTGAAGTTTTTTAGATAGCAAAGACTTAATAAACAATTTTAAAAATGTAAAGATTCAATTAAAAAATGAATAAAATTATAGGCATTAAAAAAACAATATAACCTAAAAATAACTTAAATATTTACCTTTTTTTTAGGTTTTTTTTATAGCTTAGTTGATCCATTTGAATTGACCTCACCCATTCAATTGATGGATTAACAAATTGATTGTATGGAATGGGTCTTTCTCTTGCATGTTCTAACATTATTAATGACACCATATTTTTACTATTCATCAAAACTATTCCCAAAGAAAAAAAACTTTTTATGACCCATTATAAATCAATGACTTGGAACAATTGAACTAATTGCTAAATATATACTTAATAATTAATTAAATATGTGAGGGGAGAAGGGGACTAGGGGAGAGCTGAGATGATGAGTATTTTATTTTTAAGCTGATGTCTGCCTCCCTATCTGAGATTATGAATAATTAATAGAAGAGTTGATACTAATTAATTTTTTATTATTTAAAAATATAATAATTATATAAGCGAAAAAATATAATAATTATTTAATATTATTTTTAAAAAATAAAAAAACTAGTAGTATAAAGCACAACCCTTCAATTCGGAAGTTTTCCATCAAAAAAAAAAAAAAAACCCTTCGGAAGTTAATTAAGCAGTGAAATAAAGGGAGAGATGAAACTTGTTATTATATTTTTCGGTTTTCAATATTGGATTATGGTCTTGTTCTTTGATTGAAACTTGTAATATATAACTTAAACTTTAATGTTTTTTATTTGAAGTAAAAAATCACTATTAAATTTGCGAGTATCTATAATTTTCAGATAAGATAGTAATAAATTCATAACTTTTATATGTCAACTGGGGTTTGAAAAGGGATTCCACAATCCTAATAATTATTACCTTTTTAAAAGATTTATATGCAGTATCTCCACCAAAAAAAAAAAAAGATATATATATATATGCAGTATAGTGTCTTTTGTGCTCTTGTCCTTTGTACCTTTTAAAAAATTAGCATGTCCACTAAATATAGTATGGTCGGATTTTTTGTTATTATTGTCACACTATATAATTAATAAAATAAAATATATTGTGGGAGGATGTGTGAAAGACAACAAATCTATATTAACATGGCTTTGGGTCTTTTTTATTCTTATCACAAAATAACTATTTTATAATTATTAAAATACAAAATCTTAGAGATAAAATAAATATGATGGGTAGGTATTAGAAAAAGGTAAAAAGTAAATATTTTTAAATTATTTTAAAGTATAATAATAACTAGGCAAAAGTATCTTTCCTAACCCCAACGTTTGGAGGTCCTGTCAGTTTCGCCCCTAACGTTTTTTCGTTGTCAATTGTACCCCTAACGTTTTACGTTTCTGCCAATGTCACCCTTTTCACTAACACCGTCAAATATTTAACAGTTTTTGCTGACGTGGCATCCTATGTGGCAAAACGTTTCTTTTTTCTGTCAATTGTAACCCTAACGTTTTACATTTCTGCCAATGTCACCATTTTCACTAACACCATCAAATATTTAATAATTTTTGCTTAGGTGGCATCCTATGTGGTAAAAATATCTGACTTGGTATATTTTTTTTTCACATCAGATTTCCTACTAATCTTTTCTCCATCAAAGTTGTGTCGTTTTGACCTCGGCCTATTCCTTCTAAAATATAACTCAAACGCACACGCTATTTTGCTCATAAAAACATCAGAGACGTTATCCATTCTCTATTTTAGGGCAACGTCTCCGACAAAGCAGAGAATGGGTAACGTCTCCGACAAAGTAAAGAATGGGTAACGTCTCCGATGTTTTTATGAGCAAAATAGCGCGTGCGTTTGAGTTATATTTTAGAAGGAATAGACCGAGGTCAAAACAACACAACTTTGATGGAGAAAAGATGAGTAAGAAATCTGATGTGGAAAAAAAATATACCAAGTCAGATATTTTTGCCACATAGGATGCCACGTAAGCAAAAATTATTAAATATTTGATGGTGTTAGTGAAAAGGGTGACATTGGCAGAAATGTAAAACGTTAGGGTTACAATTGACAGAAAAAAGAAACGTTTTGCCACATAGGATGCCACGTCAGCAAAAACTGTTAAATATTTGACGGTGTTAGTGAAAAGGGTGACATTGGCAGAAACGTAAAACGTTAGGGGTACAATTGACAGCAAAAAAACGTTAGGGGCGAAACTGACAGGACCCCCAAACGTTGGGGTTAGGAAAGGTACTTTTGCCTAATAACTATTTTATATTGTGCTTTAAAATTTTGTAAAGAATAACATGCATTTTTGTACATTTCATTGGCCAATTAAGTGAGACACAAAAAGATGCATAATAGATTAATCCGTAATACTTTGGAGGCTCACCAATGTCAAGTCATTGAATCTGTTTTGAGATCTGTGTCATGTTGAATTTAAAAAAATATATTTTGATACATATCTCGAGACTAATTCATTGACTAAAAATTAACGAGTCAAAACTCTCAATATCTTCATAACATTGCCCAATCCTATATATATATATATATATATATATATATATACATATATATGGGTAAGTATTTGAAGTTATGGAGAGTTCAAACTCACTGGTTGTCAGCCAGATCTGTTTCAAGATTTGTGTTATTTTTAATTTTTTTAAAAATATTTTATCACAAATCTCCAAACAGATCGAATTACTGATAAATGGTGAACTTATATATATATATATATACATATATACACACACATATATATTTGAAAGTTAGAATCGGACGAGTGGTGCACTTTATTTGGGGAAGCGAACTGATTCAGTTGGACAATTATAAGGGCCAAACTAATTAATTAAGATTAACTTTAATTAATGGCATATTAATTAGTGATCACGTGGTGTGGTGAAGGTGCTGAAATTGTGGATTAAATCTAAAGATGTGT
Organism: Senna tora; assembly: GCA_014851425.1. Lineage (NCBI taxonomy): Eukaryota > Viridiplantae > Streptophyta > Magnoliopsida > Fabales > Fabaceae > Senna > Senna tora. The sequence goes on along the minus strand of CM026263.1, from coordinate 29,244,368 downwards.
CTTAATTAATTGAACCTCCTAAAGATATCTGAAAGTCACATCCAAATAATTAACAGTTTAAGTTATCAAAATGTCACAAAGGACATAGCTAATTGGGGATTTCTATTTCTTAATCTCTTTAATTACCTTTTATCAATTCACTAATTTTTGTATTCAATCGGATCCAAACTCCTAATTTATTTACTATTTATGAAGAATAACAAAGAGTGCCTCCATTGAATTTTATATAGTACCATTAATTTTTTTAGATTCAATATATATGCTTCCACCAATATATATGGATATACGTGCTAGCTAATAGTAATGGCATATCTTTATATACTTTTTATATGGTCTATGCACCAAAAAGATTTCCTAACCATTTAGGTTAGCACCTTCTTTATTGGAAATAAAAAACTTGAAAAATTTAGAAACATTACTGTATTTTAACTTAAAATAAATATTATTTTATTAACGAGGTTCAAATAGGAAAATGATTTGATATTATTTAAGTAAAATTTTATATTCGAGACATTGTGAATGTAGTTATTCTCGCTGCTCTTCCACCATAGTCAGGTACGTGACACGAGTCGTGTACTGATTAGTTGAAGCAGTAACTCAGAGATTAGATGAACAAAAAAATTATTATTTATTTATATATTTAAAAAATAGGGTGCACCTTTTTATATATGGAAAACCTCTAGTACTTTATATCAAGCTACATATAATTTATATAAGCTTTAGCTTTCTTTAAAGAGCTTTTTCTACTCTATTATCAAAATAAAATCATATAGATACGTTTTGATGTATAAGTTTTTCATAAGAGACAAGTGCAAGCATACTAATATATGAAGAGAGAGAAAAACTTGGACAGGCATTATTGTAAAAAAAATGGGTGGATGGATTTTAATAATTAATTATTTCTTTGGGCGTTATGTTAATAAGAAGGGAGATTAGTTCAAAAAAGAAAAAAGAAAAAAAAGAAGAAGGGAGATAATGCAAACCATTTTTCTCTATGAAAAGAAGTATTCTATCAAGTAAGAATAAGATAGACTTTTTAACATCTTATTTTTCATCTTATAATTTAATTATATATTTTTTAAATTGAACATATTTTTATTACTTCTTATTATATTTAGCTCTCTCTCTCTTTTTTTTTCTACTTCTCATTTCATTTTATAGCAAAACATGGTTCTCTCAGCCAAATGCCACCCTAATGAATTAGACAATAAACTCTAAAATATATTTAAACATTTTTCGGTTCAGAAATTTACAATATTAATCGTAATCGATTCCTTGTGTCACTCATAGGAAATGTTTTCTTAGAAATAAAAATACAAATGAGAATGTTAAAAAAATAAAAATGTCATATCAATATGATGTGATGTGATGTGAATAAAATAAAAGTGAATAAAATAATAATTTTATCTTTATATTAAAAGTGAAAATGAAATAAAAATTAATAAAAAAATAAGGACAAAAATATAGTTTCATAACATTAAAAATTGTATCACACATTATATCTACAAAAATATGAACTAAACGAGCCCTAAATATTCCACCCAGCATCGCTAAATATTGAACTTTTATTTTTTAGATAAAAATTGAAATCTAAATATCTGAGTGATAAAGTTTGCAAGGTCAACCCAATTACAATTGCATTATTTAAAGCACGCCTCTCTGTTTTGTTGCATTAATGGGCATAAGATGTGTAGTATATTACTACATTCATATTCCTTCATATTTTTTTTTAATTTATATTAAAAATGGTTTGTTGGTAGAATTATTAATTAGCAGAATTTTCTATCATTCACACACGGATTTAAATTCTCCGAAGTTTTAAAAAAATGTAAAGTTGGTGAACTAAAAGAAAATATGCTATAATTTATTTAAAGTCAGTTCTTTATTTATCTGTTTTTTTTTTAAAAAAAATTCTTTCCAATTCCTCTCTTACTTTACCATTTCCAAACTTTCGAAGATATGTTTCTTTCACATACTTATAACTAAGACCTAAGTCCTAAAAAATGAAATAATAAATTAAAAAAACCAGTATAAATTTTGAAATTAGAGGAAACATATAGAGGGTATGCTATTTCTAAAATTTGGGAATTAAGAGTCAATGTTTGCATGACTAAATTGATTAAATATTTGAGATAATAATACATTTATCAAGAACTAAAATAATAATTTCATCCAAAGTCTATTATGATTAATAATTGGTCAAACTAATTCACTTAATTTTTATACTAATGAGTAATGACTGAATTACTAATTTATATGGCTTAAATTAAAACTGAAAAAAAAAGTACAGCAACATATAAAAGATTTTTTATTTTTAAAACAAAATCCTTTTGAGTTTTGACCTTTGTTTGTTTTTCTTTTTCAGAGCTTTTTTGTCTGTTTGTGTTGTGTTAGCTCACAGGAATGAGAGTGTAAGGTGATGTGATTGCACACTTTGACTTCGGAAATTGGTAACAAAAATATTTTATTTGTATGAATTGTATCATGTCATTTATATATTAATTAAAATTTTTAATTTTCGAGTAAACATAAATAAATAAATAAATTTTATACTTTATAAATATAAATTTAGATGACAAATAAAATAATTATAAATAAATATTATTAAACAATATATAAATAAAATAATGCAACACGGGCAGTTAATTATTTTTGGGCATCCATGAGAGAGTTGGTGGTCATACAATTGGTGCGTGCGTTCCACGCTCCCTTTGAGAGTGAGAAGTTGGAATGAATGAATGAATAGAAGACAGTGCTCTCTAAGATTCTAATTAAAATGAATTTGTCATATTCATATTCATATCCAATCCCATCAAACCCTCCAATCAATCTCTTAGTCAATTCCACTTAAAACAACGGTTTTGTTTAGACAAAAATTATATCAAAAATTTCATATCATTATTCATAAGATTTATTTAATTATACGCTGTATTTATATATATTTTTAAATTGATCATATAAATTGTAATTTTTTATATTTTTTATTTATTATAATTGATCATAAAAATTAAAAATACACTTTATCAAGTATTATATTTATATTGAAATATTTTATAATAAAGATATAAAAAAAATAGCAAAATTTACTCCTTTGTTAAAAATTAAACTTCAAATTTATCTAATATGTGTTATTAAAACCCAGTTTAAATTTTTATTATTATTAAAAATTATTTTTTGTTTATTTCTTTTTATAGATTTCACATTATAAATGCTTTATTTTATTATTTGTTAAACATAATTAATCATGAAAAATACTCTCTCAATTAATTAATAAGAAAATATTAATCAAGCTACGGATAAACAAAAGGAAAAAACTTAGGTCCATTTCCTTATGTCCATTACATCCAGTTCTCCAATATAAATATGACACGTGGCAAAAAGTGTTTAAATGACCAATCACAGTAGAGAGAAAATATAGAAGATCACCTTTTATATAACCAATAATAGAAGAGAGAGTGTAAATACAATATATAATTGGTGGAATTGGATGTAATGGACATAAGGAAATGGACCTAAATTTTTTCCTAAACAAAAATGCATAGAATAATAATTAGGTAATGACCACTGCTTTTACAAAATTATTATTTTGATAAAGTTTTCAGTAAAACTTGTAATAAATAATTCACAAATATTCATATTATTATATATAGAAATAATATTTTTTTTCAGTATGTTTGTCAAAAAACTTAATAAATTAAATATTAAACATTAGTCAATACCGAAAATAACCCCGTGGCAGGATGGTCATTCATCATTTTGCCGAAAATGCTTACCTCTGGCTCTACCATTTTTTATTTTTACAACCAAAATATATAGAGCATTAATGGAAATCAAAATTCATATGGTAATAGTTTATAAATAATTATATATTAAAATGATTGTAAATACATGGTATATTTTTCACTAAGAGGAAAAATTATAACAACTTTTGATTATAGTAAGAATTTAATCCCTATACTAATTAAGAGGCATATTTGGTTTTATTGAGTCAGCGTCAAAGATGCTAAAAAGATAAAATAAAATTAAAGAGGCGTAATGATGTGAAAACCATATATATTATTTTATTAAATGTACTTAGTCAACAGTTTTTTTTCTTTCAAAGTTGAATTAAAAAAAATAAAAATATATTTTGTGTCTCCAAATTATATATTACTTTTTAATTTTATTTAAAAAAAATTTTAATTTTGTTATAATATCTAAAATAATTCAAATTATTAACGAAAAAAAATGTTAACTCAATCATTACTTAACATGGTTTTTTTATATATATGTATTTTTAATATAAAGAAGCGACGTTGTTTTTAAGCTATGAGTAAATATTAATATAACAAAATTACATTGTTTTAGATAAAATATGTATAATATAATGTCATCATTTAATTTAAAATTTCAAAGATAAAATTGAATATAATTCAAAATTTTGAAAAGGAAAAAAATTTAAAAATAAAATTGAGAATTAAGATACATTTCAGAGGGAAAAAAAAGTATAAAAAAAGAAGAGAGGGGCAGAAGAAAACAAAATAGAGGCAAATAAGCAAAAGCAACTCCTCCCTTCCTTCCTTCTTTCTTCTCTTCCTCTCTATGTGAAGCCTTGTTTTTCACTCTTTCTTGTCCTTTCTTCTTCTTCTTGGTGTTACAGAGAGAGAGAGAGAGAGAGGGAGAAGAATAATGGAAATGAGCTCAAAAGGTCAGTACGAGAGAGAGAAGATTTCGAATTGGAATTCGAATTCATCTCCAATGAACTCTCCCAGAAGCAATTATCAAATTCCAACTTCACCTCTCACGCCCAAACACATACCTAGATCTGATTCAAACCCTTACCCTACTACGTTTGTGCAAGCTGATACTTCGTCTTTCAAGCAGGTGGTTCAAATGCTCACCGGCTCCTCCGATTCTCCCAGAGATCCGAATCCCAATTCTTCCTCCAAGACTTTCAATATCCCGCCGGTGAAGATGACGCCTAAGAAACAGGGCTTCAAGCTCTACGAGAGGAGGAACAACCATCTCAAGAACACTCTCATCATCAACACTTTGGTCCCTAATTTCGCCCCCAATTCTTCTTCCGCCTTTTCGCCTCGCAAGCCCGAGATTCTCTCTCCCAGCGTTCTCGATTTTCCGTCGCTCACTCTCAGTCCCGTCACGCCATTGGACGACCGTGATAACGGCGGCGTCGATCATTTCGGGAAGTCGTCGCCCTTGTTGACGACTTCGTCGTTGTCGTCGTCGTCGGCGTCGGCGTCGGAGGAGGAGGAGAAGGCCATCGCGGAGAAGGGGTACTATTTGCATCCTTCGCCGTTGACGACTCCCAGAGACTCCGAGCCTCGGCTTCTGCCCCTGTTCCCGGTGACGTCACCTAGAGTTTCGTCGGAGTCGCCTTCTTGTTCTTGAGGGTAATATGAAATTCCATTGTTCCATCCATATATAATTGCTGATTTAGAGAATGATTTGGTTCTAATTCAGAGTTATTCAGAGTTCAGACACAAGCTTGTAAAATTGGGTTTCTTAATTTCTTCCATGAAATGCCGAGGCTTGATTTCTTCTTCTTCTTCTTCTAACTCAAAAATCAGATGAATGATTCTTCTGCTTAGGATTTTGTTCAGAATCACAAAACAAAAGAAATAAGCTTTGAATCACATAGCCCACTGTGTGACATTTTGTGTCAGTATTTCTGAATAATGAATCATAATTCAATATATTATTATAAACTCTTCATTGTGTCTCTGGTGTGTATTCTGTTTGTCTCTTCACTGTGCATTATTAGCTTCTCGATGAACCATTAAAGAAGGAGATATTGGGATACAATAGTTTTCTTGTGAAGGAAGAGTTTTGGTGATTCCAATCTCGTCATTTTGTTACTTTTTCATTTTCTGACTCTGAAGTTCCTATTGGAATCGCAATATCGAATTTGTGTGAATCAATTTCTAAATTATCTTTGGGATCAAGAATTTAGCCTAACCAAACCACTTTGTCTTTTCTTTTCTTTTTTCCTTGTTTTTAGATGTGGACAACATATTTTTTAATTCACATAAACCCATGATATTGTAATTTAATGCGTGATTTTAAATTTAAAAAATAATGTTTGAAACCTAGTATAAAAAAATCTAGTGGAAGTTAAAAAATCACACATTTTATTTTGTGTCTTTTTATTTTAAAAATATTACTTATGAAAATTATTTTGATTTGACATTTCTTTTTTTTTTTTTCGGTATTTGACCAGAGTTTTTACTAATACTATTTATGAAAAATTTCTTAAGAATAGTCCATCTTATAGTCAAAATTTCAAAACACGTGTATATTGAAAATGAGTTACGGAATAATTTTTTAAAAAGTAAATTTTTTTACTTTTATTTATACGCTTTTCTATTACAATTCAAAAAGGATTTTTTTTAATAAAAATTGGCTAAATACATTAATTTTTCAAAATAAAAGCTTGAAACTCAAAATTGCTGCAAATCCATTGAAGTATTAAATTACAATTGGCGTGGCATTGGGATCGTTAAAAAGTTTGGCGAATCCACTCACTGTATTGGAGTCACCTTTGTAATTATAGTACATAATTTAAAAGGATTTATGTAACAATTTAAAATTATGATTCTAAAGCACCCATTATTGTTGCCCATTATTTTATTTTGTTTTATTCTTTATAATTTTCTTTTAGACCGTAAATGGAAGCATTGATTCAAGTCAAGCAGGGCAAGAAAAGACAACGGAGAAAATGCTGGATTGAAGAAGAAGAAAGAGAAAGTGGAACTTTAGTTACAATCCTACAATCATTATGGTTACACAAAAGAAACCAATATTGTGAACACTTTTCAAAAAAAAAAAATTACCCTCACTTAACAACGAGATGTTGTCACAATAGATTTTTATTTTTCTAATCATCGTCTTTAAAAATCAATCTTAAGAGAGATGATAATGAAGTGTCATTTGTTAAAAGAGTCACTCCAACAATAAATTTAATAGTAAATAAGATAAATTAGTCATTAAATTCGTTATGATGAATACTATGATCAAGACAAAAAAAACTAATTTTGATAGAGTTTAAAGGAATTATATTTATATTTTTTACTTTTAAAAACAATATTTTAATTTTTTTTATAAAATTTTATATGATATATGTTTATTCTAAAATAACAAATTATTTAACTGTCATTACTATTACATTAAAACTTCATGTTCTTATAGAAAAAACTTCATGTTAAAGCCAATTATAAATTTTAATTGTTATACTAAAAATAAATCACATTCTTATTTTGTTGAGAAAATTATATTCATTGAAAAATATGTATAATTTAACATTTACTTTTGGTAAATAAAATGGTAGTAAGGAAGGCATTCTCAAAATTCTGTTTTGGTTTTCAAGGGAGAGATGTCCACCAAAGCAAAAATTTGGATGACTTCAAGAGGATTCGAAGTCTCTCCCATGAGGCGAGAACTTCCCTCCAGATACTTGACCATTTATGCCAACCCACTTTGCGATGTATAATTTAATATAAACATTAGTGTAAATTTCATTTTTCTTTTATTATGTTTTTTAGACTTTGTTTTGTATGGGTTGGGCTCAACGGTTTGGTGCATAAAACAAATAACCGCCAACACTTTTTTTTTCTCCATTCTTTATGCAACTTGAACATTTTTTATATTATTATTATTTTAGACAAAGATAGCAACCAATTAGGTTGTTTTGAAAACCAACCAAGTGGTTACAGCTCAGTGCTTCAGGAAACATGAAACTAACTTGGATTTTGTGGAAACTACATGTTCAAATACATTTTTTGTCTTCCTAATATTATAAAGTTTTCAATTTGATCCCCATAGTTTGGAAAAATTAAAGCAATTTTTGTCCTCTTATTTTGTAAAATCATCCAATTTTATCCTTTTATAACACAAGTGATTCAAAATTTAGTATCAGATGTTTTTTTTTAAAAAAAAAGCTTTGGAAACTCATCAATCAGCATTCCTTATACATGATTTGATAAGTATATGAAACAAAAAAGTTGTAAAATTTTATTATTAACTCTCCCTCCTTCATAATAATAATAATAATAAAAGTAATAAATGACCTGATAATATCTGGAAAAAGAAAAAATGTTCATCAACAAAGGCCTTTTTCTCAAGGACAGTTGAATCATAACTACTGTGTATGAAGTATGAACAGTTAAATCATTATACTCGACATGGTTCATGTGACATGATAAATTTTAACTGACAAAATTTGAACAGTCTAAAGGCCCCACCGTTTAACAGCCTAAAATTTGAAATTTAACTGACTAAATTCTGATTGAATTTACCTTACATTTCAGTTATGGAAAATGAACGTTACAGTATCCATCCAATATTGTTGTTGCACATTTAACTTCTTTACAGTTACAGATCACTTTAACAATTAATTACACTCATATCTCCAAGAAGGAATTGATTGTGTTAAACCCATGATTTTCTGGGAGAGGTCCATTTCCAGGTCGAATAGAAATCATCACCTCCAAACCTGAAGCATGCACATTTGTCAACCAATCAGTGTGCAGATAAAATTAACACTCTTATTCGGCTACATTTATTATTATAGACCTAGACCTAGAAAAGCCTGCATTACTTACAAAATAACAAACAACAAAGCCTTTTCCCACTAGGCGGAGCCAGCTACATGAATAAAGCAATCGTCAACGTGTTCTATTTTAAGCTCATTTTTATGGTTAAGTTATTAAATCCATCCTAATAGTTTATTTTGTTGTTTTCTTTGATCCCCTTCTACTTCAATTATTGGGTTATTTTTGATTTGATTTACTTTTTATATATGAACCTCTAATGGCCTCCTCTATACATGACTAGACCACCTAGGTCGCATTTCAATCAACTTTTCTATGATAGATGATACCCAACTTTCTCTCTAATCACTAATGTCATAAATTCTAATCCTATCCTTTTTTAGTGTGCCCGCTCATCCAAAACCTGCATGGCTTAAATAGCCCAAGTTCCTATTTTATGTTTCCTAGAGATTTTAGGCAAGAACTTTACATGATTAAGTTTGAGAAAAGAGAGATAGATACAAAAAGTGCAACCCATAAACTCATGCAGAGAGTTCCATCTAAATTTTATTTCTTTCTCTCTCCAACTTTGTCATATGAAGTATTTTAAGAGATCCAAATCCTGTCAGCAGTGGATATCATTAAATACTGTATCTAGTATGCTTATATGTTCAATCATCATTGACTAGCATTTGCTGTAGTCTTTTTATTCAAAGTCTAGACAGAAATATTTTCCTTTCATAAAGATTAAAGAGGATCTGGGGTTTGGATATTGTTTAGGTCATACTCAGATATGAAGACAAAATTATTTGATGGATTTAGTTGAACTTCTATTGGCCATTCAGATTTCATACGCTTCTATGAAACACAGAGCAAAAAAGGAAAGAAAGACTCAGGCAGTGCCGTAGTTGCAGGAATTGGCTTCCTGAGGAACTTATGGATGGATATGAGCAATGGCTTGTAGAAGAATTCCCCAATGCATCAAACATATCTATATGTAAATAAGCTTAGGGATTAAAAGAAAAGCACAAACCTGCTGCCTTTGCAGCTGTCGCTTCTTGAAAAACATCAGTCAGAAATAAGATATTTGATGGTTTATCAACACCAAGTGACTCAGAAATTTCAAAGTAACTGCGTGTCTCCCTTTTGTTCCTGCAAAAAAAGAAGAAGCTTGAAGTAGGTCACTTAAGGCAGCCAAGAGGCAACATGAAGAAAAAGCATTACCCCACTGAGGTGTCAAAAAACCCAGATAAGTATTTTCGTAGGTCCCCATAGTTTGTATTTCCAAATATGAGCCTTTGTGCCAATCTACTACCACTAGAATATATGTACACCTATTGCAAAGTATTAGAAATAGCAATTAAAATGCAAGGAGATTGCTCTGTTTTAGAAATAACAACATATAACAAATGTATTCAAGTCTTGATCGCTCTATTTATCCCTTGATTATCTGTCAGATAATTAAAACAAGGGGAAAAGTTACTCCCTATCCTAAAATATGATTTATTTACTTGAGACTCTTCTCTTATAAGAACATACGTAGATCTCCTTTAGAACCAAAAAGCTAGCTACAATTAAACCCAATTTTAGATCTGATGTTAAGAGATCCGTTTAGCTCCATCTTTTGGTGGAAAATCCCAACCTTTGAACGATACCAGATTTAACTAATAGATAAAGGCATGGCAGATATAGATGAAAATAGATGGGGAAAGGGAGGAATTTTTCAAGCTGCAACCAGCTACGAATCTTTTATTTTCCTTCAATTAAAAGGAACCTCACATATGTAGAGGTTAATAAAGGGTATATTAATAATTGAATGTGGCATCAGATCTAAAATTGAGTTTAGTAGTAGCATATATTTAGATCCATTTATATTTTCATAATAGAAGAGAGTCATGCAATCAAGTCATCTCTCAGGAAAGGGGGGTATTTTGCCATAAAAAAACTGCCTTACCCTGCACAAACTGTAGCTGAGGTGTGACATAAGTAAACAACAACAACAATCAAAACCTTTTTCCACTAGGTGGGGTCAGCTGTGTGACATAAGTACGTTTTACACTAAAAGGAGACAGCATTAGCTAGCGAAATTCGAACCTTTGTACCCAAGGCATGCCACTTCTCAAGAGCTTCTGGTACATCATCATAAACTATTCCCTCCAATTCATTATTCTCAAAACCAGTTCGCCATATATGACCCTGGATGGCTATATGTCAACTACATCACAAATATAGATTAAAAAAAAAAATTGTTTTGCTGAATCAGGTTTACCTGCAACTCTTTCAAGGCAGTGATCTTTCTATCAGCTTTAATCATAGCTTCTACATTAGCAACTAAAGCAGCAATGATATCCTCTTTCCTGGCATTATCTGGGGGGATAGGCACAGCACCTGCAACCCCTTGTTCCAGGTCAGTTTGCACCTGTGATCGGAATGTATGGAGGTCAAAGGTATAAAATCTTTCACTGCCACATATATAAAAAATCTCCGTCTCTCAATTGAAAGTTTGTCACCCACTTGGTAGAGACTCAATTTGGCCAGGAAAGAAGCTGAGGTTGTTCTTGGTTTCCATACTTTATTACCATGAGTGCACTTTATATGTAAGTGGTTTTTTGCTGATCTCTTTTTCTATGATCTAGTAAAGGACACTGTCATCTTCATCCAGACATCCTAAATATCTGAGCATCTTATATATCTGAGTTAGATGCTTAGAGGAAGCAATAGACTGCCTCTACTTTCTAGGCGTCTCTTATCACCTAGAAAACATAGGAGATGTCACATCCCAGACGTTTTAGCTTTGTCATCTTCTACAAAATATCAACTGTATCCTTTTTATGATAATTTCTAGTTGTTATGCTAAAAATAGTAATTGCGACCACCACATTATCTTACGCATAAGTGTCCAAGATCTATTTTCTTACTTGGGAGCGAAGCAGCTTAATGTCATTTTGCGTCTCAGGGGTATCAAATGTTGCAGATAGATGCCTGCCAACATTATCACGTGCATATGGGAAAAGAACATCTGTAACAAATGATATGGGAGTGGTAGTCCCCTCAATGTCAAGAACAACGCAGCGCTGCAATCCAAATAGATGAATTAATGAATAATCTAATTTGAAACTATAAGGCACAAATCTGCAGAATATGTGAACAACAGACTACATAGGATGGAAAGTATTGTTTCAGGAATATGGGAAATAAATAATACTATGAACAAGTTCAGAGGTCTAAAATTTCAACTAGAGAGGGAAGATTATGTGAACTCACTGGGAATGAATTGATTTCACTGTCAGATTTCCTTGCCTTGGTTGACACATTCAACTCCTTACCAATCCTCATACCACTTTGTACTCTTTGTATTGGACCCTGATTTGGAGGAGACCAGTCCAAACCCAATTGGTTAAGTTTGATAGGAGCATTAAAGAGGTAACGAGAATACTCAGCCTTAAAGAAAATAGTTAATTTATGAGAAAGCAAAATGAATAAACACCTCAAAATGACATAAGAAGCTTTGGCATGTACTTCAGAGTAGTATTATATATCCTGGAACTTCTGCAAAGAAACTTCAAATGTATATTTTTCATATAATTTTCTGATTTATCCCAATCTTCACGTGATCAAAGCACTGATTTGATGGAAGTCAACCAAATGGTAGATAATTTTCCTCAATTGAAAGTGTGACTTTGATTAAAAATGCAAGAACCTAGAACCCATTCTCAAGTCTAATATCATTGATCTTTATTTCAAAACTTCAGTGTCACCACTGAAAATTCTTGGAAGAACACTAAAATTTGAATTGCACATGAAGATAATGTCTTAAAATGCTGCAACCAAATAAAAATATATCATTGGGTATCGGAATTATGTTTTGTAGCAATATGAAAGCCCAAATAAAGAAGAGTACCAAAGTCAAACTCATTTTTCAGATATTAAAAGCAAGTAATAGAATGTGGATAGATTTTACCTTGATGAAAAGTGGACCCCAATCAGAGAACTTTGGAGGCTTATGCAGGTGAGGTTTTGGTTTTGGAGATATACCACACAAGATTGATCCACTGTAGGATAACACGAACATGTCCTGTGGTTCTTCCATTCCTTCCTTCTGAACACCTACTCACTCACACCAGCACTTATCCCATCAAGCGCGAATCATGCACAACGCAGAAATGAAAAATTAATTCGCAGAATAAGATGGAATTGGATAATACCTGAAGGAGTTATTACAATAAGCTTATGGGACTTGGGAATGAAGTCATTGGGGAGTTTAATGGTGATGCTTCCACCAGTTCCTGAGACCCATCCATGATTGTAGAAGTGACGAGAGAGTCCAGAAATCAGAGGTCTGGTTTCCTTCAGGGCCTTGCTTTCAAGGTATGCCTGCGAGGATGTGGCTATCTTTATTCCGTTCACGGCCGCAGCCGGTGCTGCTGCCATGGATTCTAGAGAGGGAAACGGTGGAGAGAGAGAGAGTTCAAGCAGCTTCAGTGATGATTTGAGCTAAAAATGTTTTGGCTATTTATTTTTTTGGCCTGAAAAAAAAATGTTTTGGCTATTTGGAAATGAAAAATCTTACTGTTTTTTTATATTTTTATTTATTTTTTAATTAAAAACTGACACATAAATTTTTTTACAAAAAAAATTACATATATTTTTTATTGGAGAACTACAAAAAATTATAAGGAATTAAGTACAAGTCTACTCCTTTAAATATTTGAAATATTGAGATTTTAAGTTGTGTGAGTCTATGATGCAACTCATGTAATGTAATTTCAGCTAATAAGATTGTGACACTTGTTATTTTGTTGCAGCATGTCATATAATTGGATCACATCAATGGTCACAATTGTGCCACATAATCTATTACATAATATAACAAGTTGCATCATAGATTCACCCTTGGAAGTTACCTAAAAAATTATAGACATTTTTTTCTTTTCTTTTATAAAATTAACTTTTTATATTTGACATATTTTTGTGTATTTTGGATCTCATATATCATATATGGGCTTGCTTCTATGAGAATGAAGGTGACACAGGTTGCTAGGCCTCATTTTTCAGAAAAAAAAAAGGAAATCGACAACCAAACCTATTATAACTTTTTTTGTTTTAAGTATGGCTCATGAAATAAGCATTTTTTTTAAAAAAAAATGTTATCTTCTTCTCCTTTCTTTTGTTGTAGAGAGGTTTTTTCTTCGTCAAAGAATACCTCTTTTTTCACTAGGAAAGCTTTTATTGCTGAGGTTTTAGAAAACATTACTAAGATTGAGAATCGATTTGAAGTGTCTATTTTTCGTTAGAGTTTTGGTGTTTTTAAAAAAATCCTACTAGAGAGAGATATTATGGATGATTTTGGTACTAGAGTTAAAAAAATTAATAATCCTAAAATTATGAGTTCTTGCATTTTGTTATCTTTACCTTTGGTATAATAGTTAAAAAAAAAAGTAAAAATAAAATCTTACAATTCTAGGAATTTTATAATTATTCCATATATATTTCCTCACTTTTTTAATCCGAACTAAGGGGTGGTATTATTGCTATAACATGAGATGAGATTATTTTCAACTATATATGAGATGAGAATCTAGTAAAATAATCTCAAAATTGTAAAAGTTAAAACAAACAACTTTTTTTATATTTTCATAAATCTTAATCTCGAGACTATGATTCTCAAAAACAAAAAATCAGCCCATATATCAAATGTCCTATGCGTAAAAATATTAAAATGAGCTAATCCAACCCTAATTCACTTTAATCATATTTTATTATAACTAAGATGAACTAAGCCTATATATAAATTAGTATTTCTCTAACCCAAGTGTAACTATTATTGATGGGTGGGTTGACATGTGTATGTGATTGTTAAAACTTACAATCACTAAAAATCTTAGGAGTGGGCAAAGTGTTTGCCCCGTTTCGTAACAAAATAAAATTGATCCAGTTTTAGACAAGTAAAACAAATAATTATTGACTCATTAATTGAGTATTAGTATTTAATCAATTTCTTCAAAATTCCGGTGTCTTCTCTAGTTTGGGTAAGCCAAAGTGACATGTGATCTCCACGTTAAGCATTCTTATATATTATATTTCTAAAATTTGTATTGCCTCTCTTAAGTCTTATATATATATATATATGCAAGAAGATTAGAAGAAACACGTAATATATATTTAGTGGTCATAATCATCACTTAACATAGTTACTAAATAAGGTTTATAAACTTCAAAATTTTCACATTGCATGATCTTTCCGTATCATCAAGATGCCTTTTAAAGTTTTAATTATATCTTAATATGAATATATGTAGGCAATTAAAAGTTAGGAATATATCTCTTCAATTTTTAAGTCAAGTATTAATTATTTGTAAGGTTCGTCCTAACTTACTTTTTTCAATGATGGGCATTTTTCTATTGTGATTCCATACGAATACTACATATATATATTTTGTGCATTCGTGCTTTCGTTTTTTAAACTAATTTTGAAACTGTGGAATATTTATTTGAAATTAATCTATATATATTATTGGGGTTGGATCTAGTGTAAGGAATTAATTTCTCACAACGTAATGAAACTAAGTTCGAATCTTGTTGGAAGAGGTGTCCATATTTAATGTCCGACAGTACTACTTCAAATAATATTACTTCCAATATAAAGATATACATGAGAAAAATAATAATCTATATATATGTCAATTTGCTAACTAAGCGCTAATTGACTATAATTAAAATGCAGTTTTTGTTTATTGTTTGTCTTTGTCCAAAGGTTTAATTAAAAATTAACCCGTGTATTATTTGTATAATTTATTGAACTTTTTTTTTTTTTATAATAGAAGGGGCTAGAAAACACTAGCCACAAAACCCCTAGGAAGGCAAAGGCCCCTTAAATTATTGAACTTTTTTTTTTTTATCGTGATTAGTTTTTAATTTTGTTTATATTTTTTATTTTAATTAAAAAATTTTGATAGAAAAAAAAAACACTAAGACTAGTAAAACAAACAAACCCCTCTTCATAGCACTTTTATTTATTTTTAATTTAAGCATCCTTACCGACCAAAGAAAACAAAATATATTATCTAGTCTACATAATTAAAAGGTCAAATGTCCATTTTGATACTTTATGTTTTATACAAGTTTTAAATTGGTCCTTTATTTTTTAAAAGTTCTATATTAGTCATTTATGTTTTCCAAAAGTTTTATATTTGTCCTTCAGGTTTCATTAAAGTTCTATATTAGTCATTTATATTTCATTAAAGTTCTATATTGATCTTTTATATTTCATTGAAGTTTTATATTGGTTCTTTATGTTTCTTTAAAGTCTTATATTAATCCTTTATGTTTCATTAGAGTTTCATATTGGTCCTCTTGGCATGGTTTTATTAATTTTTTGCTTAAATGACGTCGTCTGGATGTTTTTTGTGTGTCTAAGGCCACACCAGCTATCTAATACACGTATGAGAGATTATGTGTCCACCTCGACACTCCATGTCAGCAGTTAACTTAAGAAATTGGCGGACTTGAACGGAATGACCAATTTAGAACTTCTGAGAAAGATAAAGAACCATTTTAAAATTTTTGGAACATAAAGGATTAATTTAAAACTTAAGTGAAACATAGAGGACCAAAATAAACTTTATGTGCATGCATATATTTAAACTTAAAAAAAAGGAGATTGGCGAACTTATCAAAATGGTATCTTTTATACAAATTGTCTAAAACCTCAAGTCCACAACCTAACAGACCATATTTTAAAAAAAAATTAATCCCTCATAATTTTTATATTTTCATTTTGGTCCCTACCTTATTAAATCATTATCACTATAGTTCCTATATTGTCTAATTAAAGTTTTAACAAAATAACGTTAAAATTTTCGTAAAACATATTTTAATTTAGTCACACCGTATATATAGCACCACTCATGATATGATGAATTTGATCACTTATATAATCACTTATAATTAAATTTGTGTTCTCAATTAATTTAGTCCACCGCATTTTAAATTGTTATCAATAATTGTCTCTTCATTCCTAACCATTTGATAAATGGTTAACAAAATTGATGATATAGCCATTTAAATGCTGAATTTGCGCCAATTAAAGCATATCATTCATAACTACTAGCTAGATGTCATTCATTGGAGTAGATATTCAGTGGTACGGTACGACTGAACTTCAGTACATCCCTCCAATAATCAATTGGTCCATATACCATTCAAGGTGGGCCCTAATTAATGTGAGTTTTTATTAGTATTAACAAATGACACTACATGATTGGATGAATGTACTGAAGTTCAGTGGTACAGTACCATTGAACTTTTATCTCATTAATAAATAGCATACGATTGCATATATGTCATGAGAAACCAAAGAATTTCTAGTCTTAAATTTGATGGTGTTATATGTTAACAATATAATTTATTAGGGGGTTGAATAACGTACGGAGGGATTGGATTGATAGCAATTAAATATACGAGGAATCATATTGAGAACAAAATTTGTAAAGGACTAAAATGAAAAAAGTCTCACCCACAAGGAACCAAAATAAGAAATGCTTTTATGATGTTTAAAATTTTGTATAATACTAATTGATAAGAAATGACTTGTTGACCAATACTTGATTAATTTTGAATAAATCAATTGTGTATATATATATATATATATGCCTGCTCAATGAATTAATGAATGAAATGTGGCGATCGATAGTTTAAAAAAAAAAGTCACATATATATATAGAACTCTCTAGGACACCATTGTATATATTCGTATTGATAGGAAAGAATCTTCTTATCCCTTCCTTAATTAATTAAAGTCTATTAATATAATTAATTTATTATATATATGATCAATATTAATATTCAACCATACTATCATGCTTTCATACTAATATGTGAAAGCTACTTGTCACAGAAAAAGATCAACACTTGGCTCTTAGCTATAGCTATATATATATGCATCGATCAATCACATCGGATATTATTAAGTAATAATCATAGTATTACTCATCAATTATATATGTTTATACTTGTCATATACCCATAGTATATATATATATATAGATAAGGAAGAAGATGTCAACTTTGATACTGTCATTGGCTGCCAATAAAACTCAGATACATTTTTTATTTTTTACTCTTAAATTTTAAGTAAATGAATATATTACACAAACCTTTACTGAATTGTAGTAAAATTATATTTATTACTGATCATTTATATAAACCGTTGTTTTTATTAATTTTTGGTTAATAGATTAGTGTTGTAGATGATGTATTAAAGTTTAATATAAATTTAATTATTTTTTTTGTATAAAAATAAAAAGGAATTTGTACGTGATACTTATATTTTTTTTTTTGAAAAAACGTGATAGTAATCAAAGGAAGCAAAAAATTCTTATAAGACGCTTTTGATATGTTAAAGAGATCACTAGAAATATAACCTAATGAATTACTGGGAGACTAAAATTGCAAATTGTTTTACTTTTATCTAATCATAATTGCTTTTTTTTTTTTTGTGTCAAGAGATTTTTTGAAAAGAAATGTCTATTAAACATGATTTTAGATGAGTTATTGAATCATTTTTAAGAAATAGGAAAGTAAATATCTAATTTGTTTTTATTAATTTCATTAACTAAAGATGGAAGAGTATGGGTGAAGAAAGAGTATATTTAAGTTTATGTGCAAGTTTGTCCTTTTTCTACTACAAGATGCCATAGAAGGAGATTGGATTCTCATTAGGAAAAAACTTATATGCTGTTGTTTATATGATTTTTTTAAAGTTAACCAATTAAAAAAAATACGTGTCAAATTTTTTTATATCATCTTCTCAAAATTGACACATGTCTTTTTTTAATTAGTTAACCTTAAGAAAAATATGTAAGCAATAGCATATAAGTTTTGTCCTTCTCGTTAATGGGTGAACGGGTGAACTGGACGGTGAGGTGAGGGAGAGAGAGAGAAAAATGTATTTATCAAAATTTTTTCTTTCTTATAATCATTTTTTTTTCTTTCCTAGTTTTTTTTTTAAAATTTCATTTTCTCTCTTCATTTCATTGTTCACTTCACCGACTAATACAATGATCCAATTTTGCTATGGAAGTATGTGATGCACTGATGCATAGTATTCATTGTTCATTGTGTCGTCCTTCACAAAACAAAGAAAAAGACTACAGATTATAGACAAAAGGAAAAGAACAGAAAAGTTTGTGACTTTGGGTAGCAAAAGTAATAAAAAATCGGCCTTTCCATTAAAGAACTGGTTTGGTTTGTAGATTTATTTTAAAGAAATTAAAATAAAAATGAGAATATTTAACATCATATTTAATATGACATAAATAAATAAAAATAGAGTTAAAAATAAAAATATAAAAAGAATACAATGACTAATTTATCATTGTACAGATAACCAATTTATAAAAGAAAAGAAACTAAACATGGGTTGTAATTTTGGATTTACGTGGAGGGTAATTTTGTAAACTCAGGCTCGGATAAACTCCTTATATGAGGGTGATTTTGTAACCTTGGCTTATAAAAACAGGTAACCAGACAAACTTGGGTGTTGGTTTAGCCAACACCATTCCCTAGCATGAAGCAAGTATCCAAACAGGCCATTAGTTCACTAGATTTTAGATATCTTTTCCGGACAAGCTCTTTATTTAGTAACTTAAACTCGTATTAATAGGAAATTAAATATTTTATTGGATGTTAAGATGTTACAAATTAAAAGATGTTAAAGTTTAGCTTGCGCAGTTACTATTTCATTATTTCAGTTAAAGACAGCAGTTAATTTTTGTAAAGAAATTTAGTAAAACATTAAACTCTCTATTAAGTCAAAAGTAACAGTACAAATGGTTAGAGTAAAAATATATTATATAAACTCCTCAAAACCTGCAAAATTACTGAATTTGAGTATCCCTACCAATAAGAAATTAAAAACAAAACAAAGAATTTAATGTTATCAAGAATATTGTAATAAAACTGAGATTAATGACGTCTCTTATTTCCAAGTAAATATACCACAAAATCAGATTCACAAAATAATAATGGCAAAGTAAACAAAAAAAAAATCCGACGAATCTGAAAAAGAAAAAAAAAAAGATTTACTCCCAAATAATAAATTTTAAATTATAATATATATTTTTTTTTTTACTGTGCACCCAAAATTCCAGAAAGAGCGGCACCCAGCACAATAGTAACTGAATACACCAATAAGCTCGAAGGAGTCACACTCCATGCACCTGAACCCGATCCTCCATTTGGCGGAGACGGCGCCGTTTCACTCGATGACGACGGGTTCCCCGACCCTCCCGCCGGCGTTTCACCCGATCCTGGTGTTTCCGGCGACGGAGTTGTCCCCGCCGGAGAAGGAGCTGATGGGGATGGGGATGGCGATGGCGATGTCGCCCCCGGCGCCGGAGCGGGTGACGTTGCCGGAGACGGAGCTGATGGCGTCCCCGGCGCCGGAGATGGGGATGTGGGAGATAACTCCGGTGCCGGAGACGGGGCAACGGCGGGAGGGTGAGAAACAGGGGAGGGAGGAGGAGTTTGAGGCTTGGGCCCTCCTCTGATGGCCAAAACGACAACGATCAATTTCTGACCCTTTTGGCAATTCCCAGAATCTCCACTGATGAAGAAGAAAGGTCCCGATCGGTCAAACTCGAACTGCGAATCGCCATCTTGGAATTTCTTGATGGGGTTCTTGGTGTTGCATTTGTCGTAATCATCCTTATTCACCACCAAAACAGAGTTCGAACCCTTCTTGTACTTGAAAACTAGACACGAAGAATTAAATTAAAATTAAAATTAAAAAATCAAATATATATTTGATTAATGAATGGTTACCTATGGTGTCATTGACTTGGAATCTGTTTCTTCCAGCCCATTGATTGTAATTCTCAGAAGGGTTCAAAACCCAGCCATCTCTGCCTCCAGCGTAGAAGATGTAGGCATGGGAGTAAGAGAGAAGAGAAAGAAGACCCAAGAAGAGACAGTAGAAGTGAGGTGTCTGAAACTCCATGATTGAGGGAGCTGAAGCTAATCCAAGTTGTTTATGTGTATATGTATGATTGTCTATACAGAGAGAGAAGAAGGATGATGAGGGCGTTTTGGGAGGGAGAGAGTGAAGAAGGTCATTGGAATTTAAAGACAAAAGCTTTTGGAATTTATTGTCATAATAATAATAATTTATGAGAGATTACCGTTATGTCATGGTAAATGGAGGGCTAAATACCTTTCTTATGCTCCGTTTATACGAATAATATTACTCTTAATGTTTTAAAAATTTATTTTAGGTCGTGAATATTTTTTTGTCAAAATTAGTTCTCTGGTATAACATTTGTTTGGTTTTGTCATTAAATGCTGATGTGGAAGGCTTATGTAGCACACCCTCTGATCTCCTGCGTGTCATATTTAAATGACATGGCACCATCTCTCACTCAAACTTAGTAAAACAACACTGTTTTGATTCATTTAAATATATTGTTGATGACCTTAAATAACTTTTTGAAACATTAAAAACCAATATTATAAATTTTATACGTTGAGTACATGACTAATTTCACCTAAATGGTACCATACATACATGCATGATGAGAGCTACAATGAAGATGCGTGTCAAATGAGAATGTATTGGGTGTGATGATCACCAGCCGTTGGATGGATCACACTTACACGTGCTCAAATCATAGAGAGTATGAATATATTATTTTATAAACAAATCTAATTCAGTGTTATAATTTATAAACCCGTGTCTTGTGAGAATTCTACTTCAGTTAATTAGAGTTAGACTGGTCGAGGTTTAATAAATTTTATTTTGCATAATAACAATTTTAATAATTCAAATAAAAAAAACAAAGAAGAGGGACCAAAACAAACTTTTGAGCGACAATTAATTTGAAAGAGATATGAGCTGATCAAGTTCATTTGTATATTTATATCAAGGCATGATGTGCAATTTTATTTCTTTAGTTCGTTCTTATTTTGTTTCTGTAGCCTAATAGAAATTAATGTTACATTTTCCTCCAATTCTTTATTTTTTTCCAATAATATTTATTAACCATAAATACTTCTTCAACTTCTCATTTTCTTAATATATATAAACATCAAATCAATAATGAAAATTCACTTGAAATCTAAATTGAGGAACTAGATTTTTTACTTAAATCTGACTTTGGTGATCAAGGCTTATAATTCTTGGAGTTGTTAATTGATTAATTCTAATAATAATAACTTTGTGTAAATACCATCAGTGATATATAACGTAGCGACAGCATTTCAAAAAAATTTGCATTGGTATATAAAATGGACAAGAGAAAAAAAAAATTAATTTAAATTTTATAGAGATTGAAAGAAGAAAAACTTATTTTAGCCAATGATGATAATTAGGAACTAATTAGGACTAGAACATAGACTAATTAGGGGTAATTCAAGTTAAGCACGTAATTGAAAATGTTGTTTTGTGTGTGGGATATTTTGGTTTCCAAATTTCCAAATGTGATGCTACATTTTTTGCCTTAGACACTTTGCCTTAAGCTATTGAATTCACTTCTCACAAAAGTTGGTTTGTACGCTTATGAATTTTGAATAGTGTTTGTTTTTCCATAAAAAGTTGGAACCTTTTTAAATTGGTCAAATTACTCTTTGGTCCTCAACGTTTGCACGAAGTTTAATATTGGTCCTCAATGTTTTTTTTTTGTCAAAACTGATCCTCTAGCGTAACAGGTTTTGCCATTAAATGCTGACGTGGAAGGCTTATGTGGCACACACTCTCTCCTACGTGTCATATTTAAATGACTTGACACCCTCTCACTCAAACTTAGCAAAACGACGCCGTTTTGATTCATTTAAATGTTTTGTTTTGAATCAAAACGGCATCGTTTTGTTGAGTTGGAGTGAGAGAGGGTGCCATGTCATTTAAATATGACACGTAGGAGAGAGGATGTACCACATAAGCCTTCCACGTCAGCATTTAATGGTAAAACCAGACAGATGTTACGCTAGAGGACCAATTTTGACCAAAAAAAAAACGTTGAGGACCTAAAATAACTTTTTGAAACATTAAAGATCAATATTAAATTTCGTGCAAACGTTGAGGACCAAAAGAATAATTTAACATTTCAAATTTAAAGGGATTTTTAGGATGAAGAAAAATGGAAACAAGAGAGAAGTGATTTATTTTTTTAAATGTTTGAATTTAAAAGGATGGTTAAATAAGGAAGAAAAAATGTTAAATTTGAATATAAGTAAATAAAAAATGCAAAAGAAAAAAAAATACTTCCACTTTTCTTCCCTTCATTAATCATTACATTTATTTTGTTGGGGTTAAATTCATTACATCTTTCTCTTTTGGTCAAATTCAATAAATCTTTCCAAAAATGTGGAGGGGAAGTTCCGAAGTTGCAATCTTATTGGGCCAATGGGCCTTACAATTAGAAATCAATGTTTGAAGACTAATTCCACAACGTTCAGCTATTGTATGAAACTTTTTGGGTGTGTTTGTTTAGAGGAAGGTTAGAAGCAATGGTGGAGGTAATTTAATTTTTTTTAATATTCTTTTTTATTAATTATATTTTATTTTTTATAATGTGATGAAATTATATTTTTATCCTTATTTTTATACTCACTTTTATTTTATTCCCACTTTTAATATAAAAAAATCATTTTATTCATTTTTATTTTATTTCTATTTTCTACTACCAAACATAATAAACCTATTTCTATCACATTCTCTTTCCCAGACGAGGCCTTTAAGAATTTTTCTTCTTCTAAAATTCCTTCTTAAATATGCCAATTTACACGGACTTTTCCATCACAAGGCATTCATTTTTGTACATGTTATTAGTTCCCAATCATTAAAAGAAAGTAATTAAGTAAACTCTTTTTCTTTCGTTATATTTGCATCAGTCAATAAACGGACAAAAACTATCAGATGCATATGGGCATTGGGCATTTCTAATTAACTCCTCCATTGCAACCACCGTCCCATTATATTATTTTTTTCGTCGGCCTGCATGTATTTCCTTTGATTAATTATAAACAATTTTAGTCTTGCTTATGAATTATGATTGATACTAAAAGGAAGGAGGAGGGAGCACAATACATAGCTAGAAAAATTATAAAAGGAAGCATGCCCAAATAATAATTTCTTTTATTTCCCAACAACATATAATAATTTCAATATAGAGACTTAACATTATTGATAATAACTTATTACTGGTTACACTCTAATTATAATGAGACACCATTTATTATTATTATAATGATTTGAATAATCAAATCTTAATTGGAGAACACTTCTTGATGCATTGGTCGTAGCAAGTTTGGTAAGGCTCTGAGGTTTCACATGATCTAAGGCAAGTGTTGAGGCAAGTTGGGTCTCCTCCTCCTTGAGCTTCTGCAACTATCACCACTATCAGCATCAACCCCAGAATCAACATTGCTGCCATTGCTGCAAATCTGCTTGAACCCATTATATATAGATATCTTTCAGATAAATTATTTCTCTTTTCAAGATTTTTGTTGTGTGATTCTAAGCTACATCTCCTACCTCTTATATATACTACTCATTTACCTACCCAGGGTTGTCTTAAATGTGCAAGTATTTAATTTCTTGATCATCAAATCTAAAATATTTATTGTACCAAAAAAAATCTAAAATATTTAATTTGAACCTTAATTGGAAGCATTAAAGTGCAATATCTATGGTCAAATCAAATCCGTTTTTTTTTTAAATTGTTGACCACATTCCATTATAGCAAAGCGAGTTAATTTGACATGTAACTGGCAAACCCGTAAAAATATAAGTCAGTTTGATTTGTTCCTGTCAAGCCCGTGGATTACAAGCCCGAATTCATTGTTGTTCCCTCTGTATCATTTAATTTTTTAATTTTTAAACTAATCACAATTGATTGATAATTAAATCAGCAATTATAAATAGATAAATCAAAATAAGAATTACAAGGAATCTAATTTAATGGGTTAAATGGGTTTTGAGTAGGGCTACTTGTGGATAACCTCATTGGGCTATTGGGTTTTGTAGTTTTGGATTTTGTTTGACAAAACAAATTAATTTTGAATCATTAAGGTTAGTTGGATTGTCTTGGGCTAGTATCCAGTGGTTGCCCAGCTTTTTTTTTAAAAAAAATGTTTTTTTAAAATTAAAAAAAAATGAAAACCTGTTTTAGTTTCAGTTTCACTTCACACAGAAAGAAAGAGACACCATTCTTCCTCTTCATTGCATCATTTGTAAGTTTTGAACACAGGCTAATTACTCCTTAGATCACATTATTAGTAATAATATTATCATATATATATGATACTACATCAATAGATTTATACAATTAATCAATTCAATCCACTAAATTGAAAGTTTGTGAGGCTAAATCTAAAAACTTAAATGTTCGATTGGGGATTTTTAAGAGAGGGTGATAGGGTAGAAAGAAGAAAAGAACTTGTTGGAATAGTAACAACAACTTTATCATTGAGCATGAGCCAATCAAGATCATGGGGTGGTGTTCCAAATTGATGGTATATATGCATGAACTCTACTTTTATTGTTTTATTGTAGGAAATCAACAAGTACAAATTAGATTAAGCAAAGCATAATGAATATCTAAATATCTAAATACCTAAATACGGATGGTTTTTACTTTTTGGCGCAAAACAATTTATTCAAATATCAGGGGATGCTACATTTATGTTATATCTTTCAAAAAGGGGGGAAAATGGAATTTATCAATTTCCAATTTATTCGGGTTTTTTGTTATTAAAAAAATTATATTATTCGGATTTTGACCTAGAATTTTCTCATTGTTATTGACTAGTTTTTCTTTAAATATAATATAATAATAGAATTATATAAACAATTAATAATAATAGAAAATACTCACCATTCAAATATAAAAGTGAATTCATAATTTTTCATATATTAGTTTAATTTATAATTTAAATATAATATATACCCGGCCCTCACGTTGGAATAGCTAGCCAATCTAATATTATAAATTTCTCGTAAAAAAATAAATTATTTCTACTTATAAACGAGAGAAAGAGATGAGGGAGCACAATAGCTAGAAAAAAAAAAAGGAAGCATGGACACATAATTATTTATTTTATTTACCAACGATAATCTCAATATAGAGACTTACATTGATCATAATTTACCACTGGTCACACTCTAATGAGAGACCATGTATTATTATAATTATTTGAATAATCAAATTCTAATTATGGAGGACACTTCTTGATGCATTGGTCGTACTACTCATTCACCTACCCCAGCTTTAATTTATATATCTTAAATGTGAAAGTGTTTCATTTGATGATCACAAAATCTAAAACAATAATATTCAAACCTTAATTGAAAGCATTAAATTGCAATAACTATGGTTTAATCCCTCTCTTTTAAATTGTTGATAGATTCCATTTAGAAACGGGGCTGGGTTCATTGGAAGGGATACAATGTGATGAATTCAGGTTTAATTTCTCATTGAGAGAAGTGCTCACATTTAATGTCTGATAATACGTCAAAAAAAAAGTTGAGAATCTAAAATAACTTTTTGAAACGTTGAGAATTAATATTAAACTTCGTGTAAACATTGAGGACCAAAAGAGTAATTTGACCGTTTGTTTTTCTATAAAAAATTGGAACCTTCTCAAATTTAAAGGGTTTTTTAGGATGAAGAAAAATGGAAACAACAAGAGAGAAGTGATTTTTTTTTTTTAATGTTTGAATTTAAAAGGATGGTTAAATAAGGAAGAAAAAATATTAAATTTGAATATAGATTAATAAAAAATGTAAAAAAAAAAGAAAAAAAAAAAAGAGAATTACTTTCACTTTTCTTCCCTTCATTGCATCTTTTTTCTTTTTTCGGGTTAAATTCATTACATATTTTTTTGGGCTCAAATTCATTACATCTTTCCAAAAGTGTGGAGGGGAAGTTCCGAAGTTGCAATGTTATTGGGCCAATGGGCCTTACAAATAGAAATCAATGTTTGAAGACAAAGTCCACAAAGTTTGAGTTGTTGTATGAAACTTTTTGATTGAGTTTGTTTTTTAATATTTTTTTTATCAAATATATTTTATTTTTTGTAATGTGATGAAATTATGTTTTTGTCCTTACGTTTATTTCATTATCACTTTTAATATAAGGATAAAATGGTCAATTTATCCACTTTTATTTCATTCTCATTTCCTACTACCAAATATAATAAACATATTCCTATCACATTCTCTTTCCCAAACCAGCCCTTTAAGAATTGTTTTTAATCTAAAATTCCTTCTTAAATATTTCAATTTACACGGACTCTTCCATCACAAGGCATTCATTTTTGTACATGTTATTAGTTCCCAATCATTAAAAAAAAAAGTAATTAATTAACTTTTTTCTTTCGTTATTTTTGCATCAGTCAATAAATGGACAAAAACTATCAGATGCACATTGGGCATGCCTATCGATTGGTCCATTTGAGTCATTTCCCCATTTCTATTAACTCCTCCATTGCAACCACCGTCCCATTATATTATTTTTCTCATCGGCTTGGAGGTATTTCGTTTGATTAATTATAAACAATTTTAGTTTGGTTATGATTGATACTAAAAGGTTCAGTGTAAGTTCTACATTCAACGTTAGAGATTGTGTCGCAAGTATTTTAATATCAATTACAACTTACAACAACCAAATTAACAAATAACAATATTAACCGGAATAACCTAAAAGAACACTTTTGAAGCCGATTTAAACACTATTACATGAATTTAACCTAACAACAATGAATGCATATTTATCTTTTATTTTTCTTTCATTATTAGCAAAATGATAGGATTATATAAAATTAAGATTAACAAATAACAGGAAGCATGCCCAAATAACAATTTCTTTTATTTCCCAACAACATATAATAATCTCAATATAGAGACTTACATTATTGATAATAACTTATTATTGGTTACACTCTAATTATAATGAGAGACCATTTATTATTATTATTATAATGATTTGAATCATCAAATCCTAATTGGAGAACACTTCTTGATGCATTGGTCGTAGCAAGTTTGGTAAGGCTCTGAGGTTTCACATGATCTAAGACAAGTATTGAGGCAAGTTGGGTCTCCTCCTCCTTGAGCTTCTGCAACTATCACCACTATCAGCATCAACCCCAGAATCAACATTGCTGCCATTGCTGCAAATCTGCTTGAACCCATTATATATATAAATCTTTCAGATAAATTATTTCTCTTTTCAAGATTTTTGTTGTGTGATTCTAAGCTACATCTCCTACCTCTTATATATACTATTCATTTACCTACCCAGAGTTGTCTTAAATGTGCAAGTATTTAATTTCTCGATCATCAAATCTAAAATATTTATTGTACCAAACAAAAATCTAAAATATTTAATTTGAACATTAATTGGAAGCATTAAAGTGTAATAACTATATATGGTCAAATCAAATCCTTTTTTTTTTAATTGTTGACCACATTCCATTATAACAAAGCAAGTCAATTTGGCAAACTCGTGATTACAAGCTCAAATCCATTGTTGTTGCCTCTGTGTCATTTAATTTTTTATTTTTTAAACTAATCACAATTGATTGATAATTAAATCAACGATTATAAATAGATAAATCAAAATAAGAATTACAAGGAATCTAATTTAATGGGTTAAATGAGTTTTGAGTAGGGCTACTTGTGGATAACCTCATTGGGCTATTGGGTTTTGTAGTTTTGGATTTTGTTTGACAAAACAAATTAATTTTGAATCATTAAGGTTAGTTGGATTGTCTTGGGCTAGTACCCAGTGGTTGCCAAGCCTTTTCTTTTAAAAAAATGTTTTTCTAAAATTAAAAAAAACGAAAACTTATTTTAGTTTCAGTTTCACTTTACACAGAAAGAAAGAGACACCGTTCTTCCTCTTCATTGCATCATTTGTAAGTTTTTGACAAAGGCTCATTACTCCTTAGATCACATTATTAGTAATAATATTATCACATATGACACTACATCAATTGATTTATACAATTAATCAATTCAATCCAGTAAATTGAAAGTTTGTGAGGCTAAATCTAAAAACTTAAATGTTTGATTGGGGATTTTTAAGAGAGGGTGATAGGGTAGAAAGAAGAGAAGAACTTGTTGGAATAGTAACTACGACTTTATCATTGAGCATGAGCCAATCAAGATCATGGGGTGGTGTTCCAAATTCCAATTGCAACAAACTTGTTTTAGATAAAGTTGAGATGTGATTAAATAGAAAAATTTAATTCTTTTGATTTGATTACATGCCTATTTATAATTGAATGAGATTTATAAAGAAGAAGAAATCAGATCATGGAAAAGATGTTCAGTAGTACGGTAATGCTGAACTCTAGTACATCCCTCCAATAATTAGTTGGTCCTTATTAATTTAAGTTTTTATTAATAATAACAAATAACACTACATAATTAGAAGGATGTACCGAAATTCAATAATACCATAATAACGTTTTATCATATATCATAAGCTTCAAATTGCAACAGAAGGTTTATGGTCTGATGTCTCCCTCTTTCAAATTGTTGATTAGGTTCTACTTTAGATATATCAAAATGAAAGAAAATTTAACTAACAGAATGTAGTTAGAGGGGGTAGGTATTTTAGTTTCCTTCAACAAGATCTTGATGGTATATATGCATGAACTCTACTTTTATTGTAGGACATCAACAAGTATCATTATTTTTAACAGTGATTTAATAAAAAATTGTGAATTAGATTAAGATGTAAAAGATTTTTATATGTAGAGCGAGAGAAGTATACATATTAAAAATAGAAAGGAAGGGAGTGCCTTTTTGAGATCTCTCATAAAAAGAGAATGTATTTTACTCAATATTTAAATACGGATGGTTTTTACTTTTTGGCGCAAAACAATTTATTCAAAGGGATGCTACATTTATGTTATATCATTGTTATTGACTAGTTTTTCTTTAAATATAATATAATAATAGAATTAGATAAAAAATTAATAATAATAGAAAATACTCACCATTCATATATATAAAAGTGAATTCCTATTTTTTCATATATTAGTTTAATTTATAATTTAAATATAATATATACCGGGCCCTCACGTTGGAATAGCTAGCCAATCTAATAGTATAAATTTCTAGTAAAAAAATCAATTATTTCTAATTATAAAAGAGATAAAGAGATGAGGGAGCACAATAGCTAGGAAAAAAAAAGGAAGCATGCACACATAATTATTTATTTTATTTACCAACGATAATCTCAATAAAGAGACTTACATTATTATAATTATTTGAATAATCCAATTCTAATTATGGAGGACACTTCTTGAATCTTGATGCATTGGTCGTACTACTCATTCACCTACCCTAGTTTTAATTTATATATCTTAAATGTGAAAGTGTTTAATTTGATGATCACAAAATCTAAAACAATAATATTTAAACCTTAATTGAAAGCATTAAATTGCAATAATAACTATGGTCTAATCCCTCTCTTTTAAATTATTGATAGATTTCATTTAGAAATCTAGTTGGGTTCATTGGAAGGGATTAATCCCTCACAATGTGATAAACTCAGGTTTAATTTTTCATTGAGAGAATTGCTCACATTTAATGTTTGATAATACCTCAAATAGAATTTGCTTCCAAAATTCTAATGGATGATACACATGAAAGAAAAAAAAAAAGTCATTTGACTTGCCCAATTTAACTTGTAACTATAAAACTCGTTGTTTTCAAGTGCCGATCCGTTGTCACTTTTTGAAAGGAAAAAATTAAGATAAAGTTGCTTAGGTGATTGTTATAAAGTTCACCAATCATAAATATTATTTATATTCTCTCTCCGATTTGATTTGTTATGTAATTTATTGCTTTTCATTTTCTCTCTCTACCATAATTGGTTATACAAAAATTTGTTGCCACGTGTTTTAATTATATTAGTGAACTTTATAACAAATACCTAAGTAACTTTATTACCTTAGTTTAGTCTTTTTTGAAATGAAATTCTCTCAGTTATTTTTTAACTTTATTAACAGTAGCTTGCTTGTGGGCTACTGTGTAGAAAAACATTGTACATTGGCCGGGGTAAATATTGAGAAAATGTTAAAAAGAAAAAGAATGGACAATCGTAATTTGATTGATAACAAAATCAACGACTAAGTGAATTATGCAGAGAAGTACATGTAATCAACGACTATAAATAAGTAAATTTCCATGGTGATTATTAATTGTAGAAAATATATATATATATATATATATATATATATATATATATATATATATATATATATATATACACTACTCATTCACCCACCCAGGTTTAATTTATATATCTTAAATGTGGAAATATTTAATTTTATGATCACAAAATCTAAAACAATATTCAAACATTAATTGAAAGCATTAAATTGCAATATGGTCAAATCTCTCTCTTTTAAATTGTTACCAAAAAAATTGATTGATACATTTGATTTAGAATCGGGGTTGGGTACATGAAAAGGATTAATCTCTCACAATATGATGAATTCGAGTAGTAGTGTCAAAATCGAGCCAGCTTGTGACGGGTTGGTATTAAACGTGCCGGACTTGGGAAAGTGATGTTCAAGTCCGCTCGTATAAAGTCAAGTAGTCAATCCTATAATTGTTATCAGCAATGGCGTTTTTGTAAATAAAATTTTTAAAAAGTGTCATTGCCAATAGCGTTTTCTATTAGTTATTGTAAAAGTTGTATATATCTGTATATAGTTTTAAAAAGTGACTAAATTTGTGTATATCTTTTTTATTAGTGCGAGTCTTTATTAATATTAAAAAATGATACCAAATAATTAGATAAATATTCTGAAATTCAATATTCCCATAATACTTATTTTAATTTGTTTTATAAGAGATATTATTATTTTACAAGTGTTAATTTGCTCTCCTTTGATTTTTTTTCCACCACTAGTATACATTAATTTATTCGGCATAGCATAACCTCTTTTTTTTTTTTTTTCATAGGCAAAATTTAAATTCAAAGTATTACGTTTCCAACCAACCATGCACCTAATGCTTCTTTCTGGATTTGATTTACTAAGTCATACTTGTCGAAGAATTGAGAGGAAGGAATGAGAATCATATGTTTGGAAAGTCAATTTTATTTTTTTTTAAAAAAATAACAATTTTTAAATGAAAGGTAAATTTATTTTAAAATTAATAATAAAATTAACTTATTAAACTCTACTTAATCCCGATTTACATTCCCTCGAAAAATTCTTCTTGGAACCATACTAATTACACTAAATGAATGAAAGTGAGCAATATATATATATATATATGAAGAGAGTGGAAGAGATGATGATGATGATGATAGAGAGAGAGACATGTATAATTAAAAAAGTATATAATTATTTAATTTGCAATACATGAGATTGAAATTAAATATTTGCAGGACAATGCTTGATGCATTGGGTGTAGCAAAGACTGATTCTTGGAGCATCAAAGCAATCCCTCACGCAATCATCGAAACATTCTTTTCGTGTCTGATTTGGCTTCTTCACTTCTTCTTCTTCTTCATTCTTCCAATTTTTTGTTTCATAATTATCTTTCAAATCAATCGCCATGGACGACCACATCATCATCATCACAGAA
This sequence comes from Senna tora, assembly GCA_014851425.1. Lineage (NCBI taxonomy): Eukaryota > Viridiplantae > Streptophyta > Magnoliopsida > Fabales > Fabaceae > Senna > Senna tora. The sequence continues at coordinate 29,212,238 of CM026263.1, read as the reverse complement.
AACATAACCAGAATTGCTATACCTTTCTTCATCTTTAATTTTCTGATTCTTTTTTTCTTATTTTTGAATGCAGATTATAATTTGGTCCTTGTATATATATATGACACCAAACAAGATAAGTTCAGATCTTTGTAATTAATTCTGCACATTTATTTTTGATTTGGGAAACGGTTTAGAGAATAATCAAATTCATTAAAAAGTTTTTATTTTTGGCTCCGTTGACATGATAACTTTTAAAACGTCTATACATAATGATTTTTTTTTAAAAAAAAATCATATAAATTAAAAGGCGTTTGGTATGGTTGTGGTTTTCAGTTTTATTTAAAAAAAAAAACTAAAAATTTGTTTGGTCAAAACCTCAAATTGGTCCTTTATGTTTGCATGAAGTTTCATGTTGGTCCTTTATGTTTCAAAAAGTTCAAATTGGTTCTTTATATTTGCAAGAAGTTCCAAATTGGTCTTTCCGTCCAAGTCCGTTTATTTTTTAAGTTAAGTGCTGACGTGGCATGCTGATGTGGACACACCATCTCTCTTACGTGTCAATTGAAGCTGACGTGGCATGCCACGTCATCGCCACGCCATCATCCAATATCATATGTGATGACGTGGCGCTGACGTGGCAGAGACGTGGTTCTGACATGGCATGACACGTCAGCTTAGATGGACACGTCAGCACTTAACTTAAAAAATTGACGGAAGTGGACGGAATGACCAATTTGGAACTTCTTGCAAACATAAAGGACCAATTTGGACTTTTTGAAACATAAAGGACCAATATGAAACTTCGTGCAAACATAAAGGACCAATTTGGGGTTTTGACCAATTTGTTTGGTTGAATGAGTTTTATTTTCAATTTTGGACTTAATATGAAAACATAAAACATTATATAACAAATTTTATTTCAGTTTTTTTTTAATCACCACCCACCACACCACCACCAACCACGTCTACCACGACCACCCACCACCAACCACGTCCACCACCACCTACCACCACAACTACCCACCATCATGACCACCTACTACCACCACCGGCCCACAACTACGACCACCCACCACGTCTACCACCACCACCACCACTCACCACGACCAGCAACCACCACCCACCACCTGCCACCACCACCACCACCACTCGCCACCACAACCCACCACCATGACCACCCACCACCTGCCACCACCACCAACCACGTCCACCACCATCACTCACCACCACCAGCAACCACCACCCACCACCACCACTTACCACCACCATCAATCACGACCACCCAGAACCTGCCACCACCACGACCACTACCACTCACCACCGCCAGCAACCACCACGACCACCGATCATCACCACTCACCACCACCATCAACCACCACCCACCACCACGACCACCAACTACGTCCACCACCACCCCCACCACCCACCACCCTGACCACCTGCCACCACCACTCACCACCACCATCAATCACCACCCACCACCCACCACAACCACTCACCACCAACACCCACCACCCACTATGAATGTGCATGAATCTTCTTACTCCAAAAACATCCACGTAAGTATATTTTGAACTTCCATAAATATTTATTTTTTGTTATTTTATTAATATAGAAAACTGAAGATATAAAACTGAAAATATAAAATAGAAAACAGAATACAGATTTCAGTTTTCATAAAACAGAAATCTAAAAACTGGCAGTAATACCAAACACCCCCTAATTGTTATATATATGAAACATGGATAAAAGTTCAGTGGTACAGTACCACTGAACTTCAATACATCCCTCCAATCATATAAAGCTATTTGTTAATATTAATATAAATTCACATTAATAAAGACCACCTTGAATGGTTTAGGGACCAACTAATTAGAGAAATATACCGAAGTTCAGTACTACCATACCACTGAACATCTCCTCTTGAAACAGATGCATGTCTAAATAAGCACACACAAAATTAATTAATTGATTAATTACCACTCTATTTCTAAAATTATTGTACTATATGAATTAGTCCGTGAATGTGTTATAATTAAATAGGATCCGGAATGTACTCTATTGGTACAAATGGTCAAGGATCCAGAGAAAAGTTCTCGCCTCACCCATGGGCGAGGGTTCGAATCCCCTTGAAGCCATCCAAAATCTTGCTTTGATGGGCATCCCTCCTCAGGGAGATCCCCTGGCACCCAAGGGCTAGTTGAGTAGCTGCGATTGGGTAAAACTGCTTGCGGTTTAGGCCTGTTCAATAATCCTTTGGGTTGGGTCTCTGTTGGTCTCCCCAACATGCCACTGACACCCTGCTCGATAGTACTTAGGAGTGCCTTCCCTTACTATCAAATTACGCAAAAAAAAAAACAGAAAGATCCTTCGCAAAAAAAATTAAATAGGAATAATTTACGTACATTTAATTTATTGTACGAACGTTTATAAATTGAATTAAATTAATTTCGAATTTCTTTTTAAGATATTGATATTTGAATCAAACACATTAATATTTTTGCATAAAGAGATCGTGCTTTAATTCACTATGATTTATATTATTTTGGCTATTGTATATCCCATCATTTAAAAGATGATATTCAAATGATTTGTATAGTCTAAATAATTAAATAGAAATTGAACACATTATAAATATCATTAATTGGTTTGATTATATAGCTGATAGGATTCTTACGCCTTCTTGTATAGTAGTAGCTAGATAGACTGCTGGCTTCTGGTCTTTTGTTTCGTTTCTGTTTCTGTTTATCTCTTTTTCAACAACAAAAAAGTTGGTTTAATTCCCTTATATTTTCTATGAAACTAAATTTTCTCTAACTTTTTTAATTTTTACACTTTAAAATTTGAAATTCCTCAATTAATTTCGGAGCCTCAAATTTGACATAACTTACACAAGAAGAGAGCCCATTAAGGAGAAAGTCATAGAAAATTCCTAGAAGCCCATTAAGCTTTCCAGAAGAGGGCCCAATATCATTCTTTTTTCTAAAGAAGCTGGAATTATTAACAATTCTCTTAAATGTTTTCTGTTGGAGTTTCAGGCAGAAGGTGAATTAAAGAAAAATCAAGAGTTTAGAACGTGTGTATATATATGGGTATATGATGGAGAACAAAGAAAGTTACCACTCTATTTCTAAAATTACTCTCCACTATAAATTATGTTATATTACCAAACGCAAAATGTCAAATGCCTATTTTGATCCTTTATTTTTCAGTCAAGTTTTATATTCTTCATCTTTTTCAGAAGTTTCAACTTAGTCTTTCTATCTATTTTTTAAGTTAATTATTGACGTAGCGTGCTGAGGTAGACACATCATCTCTCCTACGTGTCCATTTAAATTGATGTGTCAAGCCACGTCATCGCCATCACCATCACCACATCATCAACACATCATTACAGACAATAAAATAAAAGATAACATGGTACTGAGGTGGAGTGACACGTGATCGATCATCACCACCATGACCATTTGAACCAGGGCATTAATTATTAACTCCCACTCTTATATTATAAGAAACTAAATTCCTTTCTATTAAGCTCAACGACCAGTTAAAAATGGCAATACTTCCGGAATGATTAATTAACAATTCATCTATATATACTCCCATTCGTCGATACTGATAATATGCAAAATAGAGAAGTACCGGAAGAAGAAAATAAGGGAAGAAAATAGAGATTTTATTGAGATATATATATATATATATATAGTGTTTAAATATGATGATATGCCAAATATAATATATATAGGTCAGCCACATTCGTTTTGGCAATGAACCTGACACATAGCAGCAGTGGCGTCAGGATCAAGGATGCAATCTATATAGCACTTTGCATAACATTCAGGATCTCTCCAAGCAAATGCCATGCAAGACATCATCATCATTACCATTACAGCAATAACCACAAATATTGCTATTCCTTTCTTCATCTTCTCACCCATATCCTACCTACCTAGCAACCTTCTGGTTTTTGTTTTTCTTGATCTTCTTATTTTTTACCTTCCAACTTTGATTGGATTTTGTGCTCCTTATATATACTCACTCTAACACACAAATTAGGAAGATAGAGTTATGTTCAGATCTTTGTAATTAATGCTGCTTCTCCATCTATATTCTTAATTTGGGAAATGTTTTATGAGAGAATCCAAATTGATTTAAACGTTTCCTTTTTTGCCTCCACTACTTGCTGATTCCATATTAAAAAATATACATTGGTTCATATTTTGATATAGATGTCTAATTAAATCAAGCACAAACAAAAATTACCGCATCTGTTTTTTTTTAAAAATCTCAAATTGGTCCCTTATATTTGTACGAAGTTTTATACTATGTTTTAAAAAGTTTAAATTAGTCCTTTATATTTGCAAAAAGTTCCAAATTGGTCATTCCATCCAAGTCCGTTTATTTCTTCCGTTAAGTGCTGACGTGGCGTGCCGACGTAGACATATCTTCTCTCCTACGTGTCCATTTAAGCTAACATGTCATGCCACGTCAACGCCACGTCATCATCAATTATCATAGGTGATGATGTGGCAATGATGTGGCACTGATGTACTAGTGACTTGGCATGACATGTCAGCTTAGATGGACACATAAGCACGCCACGTCATCATTTAACTTAAGAAATTGACGGAAGTTGACGGAAGGACCAATTTGGAACTTCTTACAAATATAAAAGACCAATATGAAACTTCGTGCAAACATAGGGAACCAATTTAGGGTTTTGACCTCTATTTTTTTTATTGGGTTTCCAAGATACTGCTACAACTAATCTGAATTCGACTCGTACACTTAATTATAGTGAGAGAGTATCTCCCAACAAAGATAATTATATTCATAAGATCTTGAATATAGGTGATTGTTTAAGCGATACCATTCGGACTAACTTCTTGTTGCTGTGTATAAATTATGTTATATGATTAAATATTAATTAGCCGGTGAAGGTGTTCTAATTTTTTTTTCCCTGAGATGCATGCACCAATACCATTTGAGGCACAAACAAATATGCATTTACAAATGATGGTTTTGGTGAGTGGGGTTAGTCTTTTTCTATTTATTTGTGTCTCATCTCATGTGTTCTTTTTTGCTTTGTAATTTCCTTTCATCTCATCTCCACTTGATTGAGGAAGCTGGTATTCACGATATAAGATATTACACATAAATCCAATCCCTTTTCTAATGGATCAATGTCCCCTTTTTGTTAACCTAAATGTTTAGATGCCTCTTCAACTTCTTCTTTTTTAATGTTTTTGAAAGGTAATATAAAAGTGAACCTGTTAGTTTTAATTTGTAAGGCCTTAGGGATGGCAATGAGTAGGATTTGGGTAGGATATTGTATTCCTCGTCCCCAGTTTCGGTAGTTAATATTTTTTTCATCCCTGGATCCGTCCCCGATCGAGTATAAAATTTGATACCCGTCCACGAACCCATCGAATACTTAGATCCCAAGATCCGGCCTCGGACTCGGAAAATTTACTATTTTTTTTACAAAATTTGCTACTTTCATCACAAATACTTTAATCACAAGTATTGAACACATATTCATAAATTTAATTATTTCTAAATTTAAGAAAAAGAAACTTCAATTACACAATTTGATATGATATATAATATATTTTTATATAAAATATTTATATATAAAATATTTTTATATATATTATATCACCAGATCCGGGTTCGCGGTGAATACACCCTTACCCGTCTTTAGACTTTTACCCGTTAAAATTCTTATATCCAAATCCAGACCCATTTTTTTTTCAATACCCAGATCTAACAGGTAAATTTTTCAGGTACCTGTTGGGTTCGGGTATGATTGCCATCCCTATTTGACGGACACACATTTTAAATTCCAGTATTTACAAACTAAATGTTGAATAGACATATATATATATTCAATAAATTAAATGACATGCACTAATTTTTTTTATAGGTAATAAAGTGACAGTGATATATAACTATGATGTTAATGTGACATGACCAATAGTATATTTTAGCTAATTAATAATATATATATATACTATATTGATTTGGGATTGAAAATGATTTGAGAATGTTACCGACTTGAAAATAAACTTGTAGTTTTAGGATGTAAATTATTTTTATTTTTGGTCCAAGCTTGTTTTGCAAGAGGTTTTTTTTTTAAAAAAAAAATTTGTTCGGATAAAATTTACATAATTGTTTTCTATTTTAATCTATAGGCACATAATTACTACACTATACTTTTAAGCGCGTGATGCCGGCACAGAAAGCATGAGGTGTGAAGGCTTGAAAGAAGAGTTGAGTTTACCTTCAGGACCAATTATAAGATCAAGAGCTAAAAAGTTCACGGAATCACTTCAGATTTATGTGAAAAAATTATTACAACTAAAAAGTTCACGGAAATAAAAAATGACATGTTGATGACATGATACTGACGTAAAGTGACACGTCATCGATCATCACCACCATGACCCCAGAAAATTAATTATTAATTAACACCCACTCTTATATTATAAGAAACTAATTCCTTTCTATTAAGCTCAACGACCAGTTAAAAATGACAATACTTCCGTAATGATTAATTAACAATTCATCTATATATACTCCCATTCGTCGATACTGATAATATGCAAATTAGAGAAGTATTGGAAGAACAAAATAAGGGAAGAAAATAGAGATTTTATTGAGATATATATATAGTATTATAGTTTAAATATGATGATATGCCAAATATAATATAATATATAAAGGTCAGCCACATTGGCTATGGCACTCAACCTGACACAAAGCAGGAGTGGCGTGAGGATCATGGATGCAATTTATATAGCACTTTGCATAACAATCACCATCACCACCATCTCTCCCAGCAAATGCCATGCAAGACATCATCATCATCACCATTACAGCAATAACCACAAATATTGCTATTCCTTTCTTCATCTTCTCACCCATATCCTACCTACCTAGCAACCTTCTGGTTTTTGTTTTTCTTGATCTTCTTCTTTTTTACCTTCCAACTTTGATTGGATTTTGTGCTCCTTATATATACTCACTCTAACACACAAATTAGGAAGATAGAGTTATGTTCAGATCTTTGTAATTAATACTGCTTATCCATCTATATTCTTAATTTGGGAAATGTTTTATAAGAGAATCCAGATTGATTAAAACGTTTCCTTTTTTGCCTCCATCTGGTGATTCCATATTTAAAAAATATATATTGCTTCATATTTTGATATAGATGTCTAAATCAAGCACAAACAAAAATTACCACATCTGTTTTTTTATTCAGTATCCGAGATACTGCTACAACTGATGTAAACTCAACTTGTATCGTGCACTTGATTATAATAAAAAAGTATCTTTCAACTAGAGTTAGCAATAGATAGAGTCTGAGTAGAATTTTGAAAGGTAATATAAAAGTCAACCTGTTAATTCTGTAAAGCCTTGACGGGCACACATTTTAAATTCCAGTTTTACAAACTAAATATTCAATAGATATATATATATATATTGACATGCACTAATTTTTTTTATAAGTAATAAAGTGACAGTGATGTATAACTATGATGTTAATGTGACATGACCAATAGTATATTTTAGCTAATAATATATATACTATATTGATTTGGGATTGAAAATGATTTGAGAATGTTACCGACTTGAAAATAAACTTGTAGGGCATGTTCGGATGGGATGAAATAAGGAGGGAGAAGAGGATGGAAAAAAAAATATATGTGGGTCTCACATGTTACCTACTTTTTTATTTTTATCTTGAAAAATGTGTATAATTAAAAAAAGAAAAAAGAAAATACAAAATATCTATTATACCCTTTGATTTGACACAATTATAACTATCTTTTTTATTATTATTATTTTAATATAAGGGATAAAGTAGTCATTTTAATACATTCCCATTCCATTTCCATTCTAAATTTTTACTACCAAACACATCAAACCCATTCCCTTTCCCTTTCCCTCTCTAGCTACCAAACGTGCCCGTAGTTTCGAGCCAAAAAAAATAATAATAATAAACTTGTAGTTTTGAGGATGTACATCATTTTTATTTTTGGTCCAAGCTTGTTTTGCAAGAGGTTTTTTTTAAAAAAAAAATGTTCGGTTACATAATTGTTCTCTATTTTAATTTATAGGCGGATAACTACACTATACTTTTAAGTGCGTGATGCGAGCATAGAAAACATGAGGCTTGAAGGATTAAAGGAAGAGTTGAATTTACCTTTAAGACCAATTATAAGATCAAGCGCTAAAAAGTTTACGGAATCACTCCAGATTTATGTGGGAAAATTATTGGAGCATATGGAGGATCAAGACTCCATCGAAGCACAAGAGATCATTGGGTTTCAATGTTTCCCACAAGCCCAATATGTGTTAAGTTAATTTTTTTAGGCCTAAAAATGTTTAGTTTATTTGTTTAAGTGTGAGTTTGGGCCTATATTATTTTAATGAACTATTTTAATTTTGTTATAGTAGATTTAATGCCTTCACGGCTCATGCCTTCTGTGCTAGTATCAGTGCGACCGAGAGAGAGGCGCTGCGAAAAGAAGCCCTAACAGAGAGGAAGACAAACATTCATCATCGGACTGCCTGTTGCTCTCTTGCTTTTTTCCTCCTCTCATGGAAGCTTTCTTTTTTTATTATATCAGGGAAGATTTTCTCCTTCCACCGGAGAAGTTTTTCTCCTTTCAGTAGGAAAGGATTTTGTTTTTTCAGGGTTTCTCTAATATCATAAAGAATTAGAGATATCTTATATAAGGATGATATACAGCATTCAAATTTACAACTTAGAGCACAACTTTGAAGAAAAGAAAATGCCTAAGAAGAGGGAAGAGAGCGTGTTGCCTCTTATATTCATCTTCATGTTTTTCTTCATCTGGAAACATCAGCATAAAATGGAGAGAAAGATAAAAAAGATAATATTTGTATTAAATTTTTTTTAAGAAAAAAGCAAGTTATTATACACGAATTATGAATTAAACCTCAATCTAATTTTTAAGTTAATATTAAATCTTAAACTGAAATAATTTTAAATGTTTAATATGTTTATACTAAAAATTAATTTTAAAGATAATATTTGTATTAAATTTTTTTTAAGAAAAAAGCAAGTTATTATACACGAATTATGAATTAAACCTCAATCTAATTTTTAAGTTAATATTAAATCTTAAACTGAAATAATTTTAAATGTTTAATATGTTTATACTAAAAATTAATTTTAAATATTTCATATTAATTACAATATATATTGTGGTACATGGCGCTAGTTATATTAAAACAAGTACATAGGCTAGCGTAAGATAATCTTCCACCCCTCAAAATTAGATTAGAGTAGTATATATATTTTAGTCCCACTAAAAACCATTCATTTGCAAAAATTGGGAGAGAGCTATAACTAACTAACTAATCTCTCCAAAACTACACAGCTCCACTAACAGAAACACAACTGAACAAATTGAATATACATCTTATATTCTATATTCCTAATAACATGGACATGCATCATCATCACAGCAACAACCAATATTAATGCATGCTATATAGCTTTCATGTTATGATTTAAAATATTAGAGGAGTACTAATTGTTTTTTGTTTTTTACAAGTATCCTTTTTTTTTTTGAGTCAATTCAACGATCAATTATAAATGCAGAAAACTTTTTTAATGATTAATTAACAATTCAACGACCAATAATATGCAATATAAAATAAGGGGAAGAAAATAGAAATTTTATTGAGATATATAGTTTTAAAATGTACATATAGATAAGGGTGGTCAGCCACATTGGGCATGGCACTGAATCTCACACAAAGCAGGACTCTTGAGAGGATCAATGAGGCATTGTCCATAGCACTTTGCATAACAATCAGAATCATCTTTCACATTAATTATGGAATTTGATTCTGCCTCCTTCTTCTTCACATCATAATTATTAATATTATCTCTCAAACCAAATGTCATCGAGGACATCATCATCATCACAGCAATAACCACAAATATTGCTATACCTTTCTTCATCTTCTGACCCATCCTACCTAGCAACCTTCTGATTTTTTGTTTTTCTTGATCTTCTTATTTTTTACCTTTCTACTTTGATTGGATTTTGTGCTCCTTATATATATACACTCACTGTAATGTGTATCTTTGTAATTAATACCTTTCTACTTTGATTGGATTTTGTGCTCCTTATATATATACACATATAGTCACATTCATTTTACCTTTCAACTTTGATTGGATTTTGTGCTCCTTATATATATATATATATATACTCACTGTAATTAATACTGCTTCTCCATGTATATTCTTAATGTGGGAAACGTTTTATAAGAGAATCCAAATTGATTAAAACGCTTCCATTTTTGCCCGTGATTTCATATTATAAAATATATGTTGCTTCATATTTCGATATAGACGTCTAAATCAAGCACAAACAAAATTTACCACATCTGTTTTTTTATTCAGTTTCGAGATACAGCTACAACTAATCTGATGAACACAACTCATATCGTGCACTTGATTATAGTGAGAGAGTGTCTCTTAACGAAGATAGTTATAATCATAAAATCTCGAATATAGATAATTGTTTAAGCGATAACAAGTTACTTACCACCTGGACTAACTTCTCGTTAGTTAGTACATCTATTTTTGAAATTACTATGTTGTGTATAAATCATGTTATATATGATAAATATTAATTAGCCGGTGAAGGTGTTATAATTTTTTTTTCCTGAGATGCATGCACCAATACCATTTAAGGCACAAACATAAATGGATTTAAAATGATGATTGCGATAGGGTTAATCTTATTCTATTTTTATATCTGATCTTCAGATATTTTGTTTGAATTCACTCAAGAAACCATATTATGTGTTATTCCTGTTTGACGGAGAAAGAAAAATAGGGATAGAAATATAGAATAGAAATTAAAAGGACAAATTAAACAAACACAAACAACGCTTACCTAATAAAAAATCTTATAACTCGTTTTGGTTTGCTTTGTGATCCTTGTTTAATTCTTATTATTTAATTTTTTAATATTTTTTTCGCGGACCCTTTGAATATTTGGATTTCTGAATCTGAATCGACTCCAAAAAAAATCTCTATAAAATTATTTTAAATTTTCAAATACACAAAAAAAAATTTAATAAATTTATCCTTATAAAACTATCAAATATAATAATTTATAAATTAATATTAAAGTTAAATTATTTTGTAGATAAAATTGAACAAATAACATTATATAAAAATATGTGTTTAAATAGAATAAATTAAATATATATTTATAATATAAAAATATTATTTAAATAATTTATCTAGGATGAATATTACTATCCCCCTCTTATATAATTAGGAATAAAAGTTAAATAGTATCGTACTACTAAACTTCAGTGCATCCCTTTAATCATGTAGTGTCATTTGTTAATATTAATAAAAATTCACATTAATTAGAATCCATCTTGAATGGATTAGGCGCCAACTGATTGGAGAGATTTACTGAAGTTCAGTACTACCGTACTACCAAATTAGCCAAAAACAATACCCAAATTACTTAACGTATACATTTTATATATACTTGTAAAGGATGAATATTTTGATCATTTTTAGAGGCATTCTTATTATATTTAAAATTTATAAGTAAAAAAAATCTATATAGGCATAACTACACTATACTTTTAAGTGTGTTATGCGAGCACAGAAGGCATGAGGCGTGAATGCTTGAAGAAAGAGCTGAATTTACTTTCATAATCAATTATAAGATCAAGAGCTAAGAAGTTCACGGAATCACTCCAAATATATGTGAAAAAAATATTGGAGCATATGGAGGATCAAGACTCCATCAAAGCACAAGAGATCATACATACTTAATTGGGTTTCAATGTTTCTTACAAGCCTAATATGTGTTTAGTAAATTTTTTTTAGGCCTAAAACTGTTTAGTTTACTTGTGAGTTTGGGCCTATGTTATTCTAGTAAACTATTTTAATTTTATTATAGTAGATTTAATGTCTTCACGCCTCATACCTTCTGTGTTAGCATCAGTGCGACCCAGAGAGAGGCGCCGCGAAAAGAAGCCCTAACAGAGAGGAAGACAAACATTCATCATCGGGCTGCCTGTTGCTCTCTTGCTTTTTTCCTCCTCTCATGGAAGCCTTCTTCTTTTATTATATTAGGGAAGATTTTCTCCTTCCACTAGGGAAGGTTTTTCTCCTTTCAGTAGGAATGGATTTTTTTTTTGGGAAAGTACATTTTATCCCCTCAACTATGCTTATATAATACATTACCCCCCTTAACTTTAGTTTGTAACAACCCACCCCCTAAAACTTCAAAAAAGTTTGAAACAGTTATGTTAAGATTAAAATTAACTCAATATATGCAAATCACAATATCTATTTTTAATTTTTTCCTAATCTAACTCAAAAGGATAACCTAATTGACTAATGAATTTTTCACCTCGGTCTAAGTATTCGTTTGTTTCTGAATGCATGCATTGATTATGTAATTTTTTTTTATTCTACAAGTGAAATTCTTGATTTTCACAAAGCACTTATCCGTATAAAAGGGGCAGAAAAGAATTATAATAATAAACATGTGCAATGCACATATTCTTAATCTGTTAAATTTAACTTCAAATTTAACCGTTTCAACTTTTTCATAAGTTTATGGGGGTCATTTGTTACAAATTAAAGTTGAGGGGAGTGATGTGTTATATAAGCATAGTTGAGGAGGGTAAAATGTACTTTCCCCCTTTTTTTTTTTCAGGTTTCTCTAATATCATAGAGAATTAGAGATATCTTAAGGATGATATACAGCATTCAGATTTACAACTTAGAGCACAACTTTGAAGAGAAGAAAATGCCTAAGAAGAGGGAAGAGAGTGTGTAATTGCCTCTTATATTCATCTTCATGTTTTTCTTTATCTGTTTATAATGGTGTAGATTAAAAAATCTTGTATGTCATATGATCTTATGTAGTTATGTAGGGTTCAGATCAGATTTTAATTTTTTTTGGGTGTGTTACCTAGGTTTAATTAATATCTCCTATGTAATTGTTATCTCTCTAACAGTGCTTATGCTAGCATTGTTAGATTTTTGTCTTGCTGCCTATATTGAGGTATGGCTTTGTGCCATTTTTGATGATGAATGAAGTTTTCTTTAGTCCAAAGAAAAAAGTGCGACCCAAAACTCTTTTAGACTTGCAAATTCTCGCAGGCAACTCATTCCATCCAAATAGTTTTAATAGTGTGAGCTTATAAAGTGTGCCAAATTAGATTAAATACTTAAAAAAATAAAAGGACATTTTGGTCCAATAACTGAAAACCATCCCTCTTCTTCAATTCACGGTCAATCTCAATCTCTTTCACTCACGCTCAAAGTAAAGAAGTATCTTAATGGGTTAAATTAAAATAAAGTAAAGAAAATTGAAAATTTATTGATATTAGAAGGTAGAAAGGAAATACAAGTTGACATATGATGATTGATGGATTAACCACATTCTGCATGGCACTGAGCCTTACACGTAGCGGGAGTCAAGAGAGGATCACTAACGCATCGTCCAAAACACTTATTAAAACAATCAGGATCTTCATTATTAGAAAATTTTGATTCAGCATTCTTCACATAAACATTATGATCTCTCGAAGCATTTGTTGTCATGGACGACATCATCATCATCACACCAATAATAACCACAACTAATGCTATACCTTTCTTCATCTTATTATAATCACTCCTCTTGCTCTATCAATCTTAGCTTGTGATTTTTAACTTTGTTTTTGGTCCTTATATACACACAACTTCATGTCTTTGTAATTAATATATATATTCTTAATTTGGGAAACGTTTTATAAGAGAATCAAATTGATTAAAATGTTCTCATTTTTGGCTCCATTTGATCACTTAATGAATGTGTTGTATGTTTGGTATGAAGATGGAATATGAGAGGGAAGGTTGAGAGAAGGTTGCTTCCTTCTAAATTTAGAGAGAATGTGAGGTTGAGGGAAGGAAGTAGATTTGAAAGTACTATTTTGCATTTCCCTTCTCATGTGAGGACATAATCTTAGAGGCTAAAATAGTCTTTTACACTTTTTAACTTCTACTTTCCTATATCATTCATATCATACCAAATAATTTTATTCTTATTTCCATTTTACTTTCCCTACCTACCAAACACAAATAAATCTTTCACTTCCACTTCCCACTAAACACTCATCGGATACCAAACGTGCCCTTAATTTTTCATGTTACTTTCACCATTGGGAATTTATGTGACATGATAAATTTAAAAACGTGTATACATAATTATTAAAAATATATATTGCTTCATATTTAATATATAGATTTCTAAATCAAGCATAAATAAAATTACCACATCTATTTTTAATTTTATTTGCCCGATCTCTAATATATTGTTCTGATTAATCTGAACTCAATTCTTATCAATGATATTAAATTGCTTATCATTTGGATCAATATCTCATTTATTATTACATCTTTTTCTAAAATATTATGTTAGCTTGATTAAATAATTTTTTTGAGATTCATGCACCTATACCAATTAAGGCACAAACAAAAATGCATTTAAAAATGATGGTTACTGTAGGGTTAGTCTTTGTTCTATTTTTGAATCTTGAGGTATTTTGTTTGAATTGATTCAAGGTTCAATATTATGGGTGAATAACCTTAATTCGTTTTGTTTTGCTTTTGTAACCCTTGTTTAATTCATTTGAACATATTATTTAATTTTTGAGTACTTTTCCACGCACCCTTCGAATATTTAAACTTTTGAATTCGAATCCGGACCAAAAAATCAATATAAAATTATTTTTACTCTTCAAATACACAATTAATATAAAATTTTAATAAATTTATTTTTATTTGTTTTATAGGAATAAATTTTTTCTTATGAAATTATCAAATATAATAATTTATAGATTAATATTAAATTTAAAATATTTTGTAGATGAAATGGAAGTAAATAATATAATTAATGCATTGAGCGATTATTATTTAAATTGGATGTTGCAACTTTATTATCTATTTGTGTATATGATGATGCTTAATTTTATTATGATAGCCTCTAGTAATAGGATTCATGATTAATTAATGCATTTATGTTTGTGATGATATTTCAAGCAATATATGAGAAAATGGGTATGAACCAATTGAGCATATGATGGTGATTAATGTTGTTATGGCGGCCTCTGGTAGTAGGAATCATAACATGTTAATTCATTTTAGTTTGTGATCGTCGTCCAAACAACATGAATAAAATTAAAGAGGAAGAAGTTGCTTTTGTCTAATTTTAATCATACATTAAGTGGTTCTTCATTGTGTCTAATTTTGGATTGGTTGCTAGCTATAGTAGTAGTAGGAGTAATCGCTAAGAAAGAACACAAGACTCAAGTATTAACTTGGGATTTTACCTTAAGACTTAATGAATAATTAACTCTCAAATCAATTTGAATTAGGATAGCTATATAATTTCATTTCCAAGAACATTTTTTATATATTAATTCCAACTATTTTCATTTTTCCATTCAAGAAAAAAATAGTAGTTTCGTTTCTTTTAAATTTACTTTGATTGCATTCTTTTTTAATAAATAGCTAAAAAAAAGTAACACATCACTTTAATTTGTTAATTGCATGTTTTTACACTTAATTTAACTTTGGATTTAAAATAAAGGCTCATTGAGTGAATACGATCCAAATTGCGTTGCTATATTGCATTTTAATTCGATTAATTTGGTCAACCTTGCGACGGGTTGCAATCAGTAAGCACATTTTGTGAGGGTATTTTAATTATATATACTATTCGTTCACCTTTCCAGCTTTAATTTATATATCTTAAATGAGAAAGTGTTTAATTTGATGATCACAAAATCTAAAACAATAATATTCAAACCTTAATTGGAAGCATTAAATTGCAATAACTATGGTGTAATCCCTCTCTTTTAAATTGTTACCCCAAAAAAATTGTTGATACATTCCATTTAGAAACGGGTTGTCCCCCACAATGTGATAAATTCGGGTTTAAATTATCACTGAGAAATCATAGGTGCTTACATTTAGTATATAGTAATACCTTAAATAAGATTGCCTTCAAAATTCAAATAAAAAATACATATGAAAAAAAAAAATTCATTGGACTTGCCCAATTTAATCTGCAACTATAAAACTCGTGCAAATCCCTTCTCACTTATAACATGTAATTCTCCCAAATATCTTTTTTATTTATAAACAATAGCTCGTTTGTGGACGAAGAATTACATTGTACATGAGTTGGGTTATAAATTAAAAATAAATAAATAAATAAAACAAACTCCATAACTATAAATTACGCTGAGAATTGCAAGTAATCCAACTCAATGGGTTACACACGTTTGGGTTGGGTTGGGTAACCCCATGTGCCATGGGTAACCTGCTTAACCGGTGAAAAAATTCTTTGGGTTTTGTAGTTTTGGATTCTCTTTAACAAAGCAAAATTTGGTCATTAAGGTTAGTTGGATTGTATTGGGCTAGTGTCCCATGGTTGCAAGCCATTTTTTAATATTTTTTACATTTAACTACAATTTATAAAAAGTGCCATTGCTATTTGCTAATGGCGTTTTTATATGAGGTACGGTAAAAATTGTATATATATATATATATAGATAATTTTAAAATGTGACTGAGTTTATGTATATCTTTTTTATTAGTATGAGTCTTTATACTACTCATTCATCTATACCCCAGCTTTAATTTAGAGTAAAACACTGTTTTGGTCCTCCACAGATGTCTCCTTTGTCAATTTGGTCCCCCACAGATCGGTGTTATCAATTTGGTCTCCCACAGATCAAACTGTTAGCAATTTGGTCCTTCCGTTAATTAACTTGATGACATGTCAAGTTAAGTTGTGACTCAATAATTTTTTTTATCTGACTAGGCATTAATTAATTTAGAGTAATTTATTTTTTATTTAAAAAACCTTTTAAATTAAAAAAAAAGTAAAAAAAAATGGCACAAATATGCTTCTTTGCGTTAAAGGAGGTATGTCAAAGGTTTTTTTTTTAATTTAAAAGGTTTTTTAAATAAAAAATAAATTATTCTAAATTAATTTATGCCTAGTCAGATGAAAAAATTGCTGAGTCACAACTTAACTTGACATGTCATCAAGTTAATTAACGGAAGGACCAAATTGCTAACAGTTTGATCTGTGGGGGACCAAATTGATAACACCGATCTGTGGGGGACCAAATTGACAAAAGAGGCATCTATAGAGGACCAAAACAGTGTTTTACTCCTTTAATTTATATATCTTAAATGTGAAAGTGTTTAATTTGATGATCACAAAATCTAAAACAATAATATTCAAACCTTAATTGAAAGCATTAAATTGCAATAACTATGGTCTAATCCCTCTCTTTTAAGGGCCGTTCGGTTGTTGGAAATGCTTAGAGAATGGAATGGTACTTATTGTTTTGTTTCCTCTGACACATTTTTAAAAAAATACAAAATGTCTATTATACCCTTTGATTTGACACAATTCCAATCTTTTTTATTGTTTTAATATAAGGGGTAAAGTGGTAATTTTAGTACATTTCCATTCTAAATTTTTACTACCAAACACATCAAACTCATTCCCTTTCTCTCTCCCTATTGTTGACACATTCCATTTAGAGACAGGATTAGATACATTGGAATGGATTAATCCATCACAATGTGACAAACCCGAATTTAAATTTTTATTGAGATATGTACTCACATTTAATGTCTGACAGTATCTCGAATATAACTTTCTCCAAATAAAAAATATCTATAAGAAACAAAAAAAAATGTGAGTCATTCGACTTGCCCAATTAACTTGCAGCTACAAAACTCGTTGTTTACAAGTGTAGATCTCCTTACACACATTACCTATAATTCTCCCTGTCTTTTTTTTTAACTTTCTTAACAATATTGTTTGGCTAATAATGTATAGTTTTGGTATTCAAAATTATTTGAGAACATTTCCGGCTTGCAAAAATTATTTTTGTAGTTTTGAGGATGTGGATTATTCTTATTTTTGGTCCAAGCTTGTTCTTCAAGAGAAATTTTTCGTTTGGATAAAATCCTATATTTGCATAACTACATCGTACTCTTGAGTGTGACCCAAAATCCCTCCTTACACTTTCAAATTGTTGCAGGCAACTCATTCAATCCAAATGTAAAGTGCGCCATATTGGATTAAATATTTTAAAAATATATATATAAGGATAATTTTGGTCCAATAACTAAAAGCAATCCCTCTTCCTCATTTCACGGTGGAAAATTAAAGTATGATAATTTACTCTTTCTTTGTCACTGATCGATTAAAATTATATTTGGTCAGTGGTATAGATTATGGAAAGTAAACAAGTATCCCGAGATTAAAACAAAGTAAAGAAAATGGAAATTTTATTGAGATAAGGTAGAAGGAAGCATAACAATAGAGGGAAATACAAGTTGAAATATATATGATGATTGATGGATTAGGCACATTCAGCATCACACTCGGCCTTACACGTGGAGGGAGTCATGCTAGGATCAGTGACGCATCGTCCAAAACACATGTTAAAACAATATTCAGGATCTTCATAACTGGAAGAAATTTTTGATTCACCATTCTTCACATAATAAACATTATCATCTCTCGAAGCATTTGCCATGGACCACATCATCATCATCGCAGCAATAATAGCCAGAATTAATGCTATACCTTTCTTCATCTTATAATCACTCCTCTTAGCTTCCTCTATCAATCTTAGCTTGTCATTTTTAACTTTGTTTTGGGTCCTTATATATTATATACACAAAATTCTTCATGTCTTTGTAATTAATAAACGCTGCGTTATTTATTTCATTTTCATTTGGGAGAAACGTACGTTTTCTTTTGACTTTCACTAACTTCTTTAGGCTGGTTGAAAAAAAAATATGGAATTAGAATTGGAATTGGATTATAAGTGGAATTGGAATTGGAATTGAATTATTTGAATTGAAAAAGTTTGTTTGGTATGAAAAGATGGAATTGGAATTGAATTATTTGAATTGAAAAAGTGTCTTTGGTATGAAAAGATGGAATTGAAAGTTTATAAAAAAATGTGAGATAAAAAGACTAATTTGCTCTTTAATAAATATTAAATAATTATTTTTTTAAATTATATTTTTTAATATATAATTACTTTTTTATATTCATTATAAAAATAAAAAACAGTAAAGAGAGAGAGAAAGAAAGTAGGGACAAAAATGTCTTTTAAACCCAATTCCACAAAATTTATCTCAATTCCTCCAAAATGCCCCACAATCTAATTCCACAAAATTTACACACCCAATTTTAAAAAACCAATTCCACGTAATTCAATTCCAATTCCACATAACTCAACCAAACTAAATAATCCATAGAATATTGTGCAATTTCATGTGGAATCCAATTCTATGTCCAACCAAACAAAATCCACTTTATGGAATTGAGAATTGGATTCCATGGAATTGTCCCAATTCCATGGAATCCAATTCTCAATTTTAAAGAGCGAACCAAACACTAAAAAATTTTGTTTTTTATGAAATTGGATTCCAATTTCACTTATTGGAATTGAACCAAACGTAGCTTTAGTTTCCATCTATTTCACTCTTCAACTTTAATCTTTTCCTTTGACTTTTACACAATATTCCAAAACTGATAAATTGTGGTCTGTTTGGTGCTAGTTTTATAGGCCCAATGCTTGGTAGCTAGCAACGGTGTATTTGGTAAAAAAAAAAAAAAAAGAAGCATTCAAAATAGAAATGAGAATAAGAATACTGTAGAGAATAAAAATATCATATCAATATGATGTGATGTAAACGTGATTAAAATTACTATTGTACCTTTACATTAAAATTTAAAAGTAAAAATAGAATAAAAGTGAGTAAAAATATAAGAACAAAAGTAAAATTTCATCGCACTGTAAAAATATGTTTGTTTGGTAGGATGAAAAGAGGAGCTTTTTCCATTATCAATTATTGCTGCCAAATGTAACCTAGGTTTTTGGTTTCTTAGGCCTTGTTTGTTTGATGGAAAAAATAAGAGAAAATGAATGGGTTTGAAACATTTTTCCTACATTCTTCGTATTAAATAAACTTTACTTTTTGTAATCTGATGAAATTATATTTTTGCTTTTATTTTTTTATCTTTTTTTATTCTCACTTTTAATATAAAGACAAAATAATTATTTTGTTTATTTTTATTCTTTTCACATCATATCATATTGACATAATATTAACATTCTCTTCAATATTGTCATTTTTATTCCTAAATTATTTCACCTACCAAATAACTCCTTGAAAATTGAAATATCACCTTTAAATGAGAGCTTCAGCAATCCTCCATCAACCTAGGGAATGGTGAAATTAATTTTTGGACCATTTTGCCCCCAATTGTAGAACGAAATTGCCAAAATATCCATATCCCTCTTGACAAGTACATCCCATCCCATCACATCTTCACCAGTCACCACACATTCCGTCCCTCGTGACATGTACAATCTTCATGCCCCCAATTGTGATTTTTATTAATTTTCAGGTAAAAGGTCATTTTATTTAATCTTCATTATTTTTTATCAATCAAAAGCAACAAAGATTTTTTTTCTTTTCTTTTCATTTCCTTAACTAATCAAACATAATAATAATAATAAGATTCTTCCTATCAAAAAAAATATATATATTCTCGTTATCATTCCCATCAATTTTTTTATGCTTCTAAACGGTGGTAAAAATAGTTTTTTAACTATAGAAGTAGAAGAGTAAAAAATTGAAGTTTTAAAATATTATTTTTTAAAAAACAAAAAATATTTTAAGATCATCTGTCAAATACAATAACATTAAGGTCTTATTTGTTAAGAATAATGTTAAAGATAATTCAACATTTTTTTATAAATTTTTTTTATTAAACATGTCTTACTTTTTGCACTGTGAAATGAAATTATGTTTTTATTTTTATTTTTTTTAAATATTTTAATATAAAGGTAAAATAATTATTTTATTCATTTTTATTCTATTCTCATTCCTATTTCTTATTACCAAACGTAATAAACTCATTCTCATTCCCATCACATTCCGTCTACCAAACGAGCTTAAGGTCTTATAATAAACAAGAATTTGCAAGGAAATGTTGAAAGTAATTCAACATTCTCTTATAAATTTTTTGTACCAAACATACCTTACTTTTTATAATATTTGATTAATTATGTTTTTGCCCTTATTTTTTTATTTTAATATAAGAATCACTTTACTCACTTTTATTCCATTCTATTTTTAACTACTATAGTTTAAACAATCGCATTCTGATTCTTATCATATTCACCGTAACAAACGAGCTCTAATATTTAATAGATGTAATCATCAAGGGATTTCACTCAACATAAACCACTTCTTTCTGGGTTTTTTTTTATTATTATTATTTTGGGTGCTTTGTTTCTGAATATTATGAAACTCCATTTGAACGAAAACAGGTTACATCAAGATAAACAAAATTTCAGAACAATCCTAATCAATAGTGTCAGATCATCCCTAAAGTGATTCCAGGGAGTGTGTGTGTCTATATATATAAAAGCTAATAATATCCAAAAGTACAAATCAATGAAATTTGTTAATTGTGAGAAATTTCTTAATCACAAACAGTGATGAAGATTGAAGGAACAATATGAACTCCACAAAAAAAAAAAACTTAACTATTGAAATGACGTAATAATATCTAAAGATTCTGTGAAACAGAGGTTGAAGCCAGCAAAAGGAATATATATATATATATACCAGAATGACAAAAATGACAGAAATATTTTTATTAATTTTTTTCTTTCTTAGAGTTTATCAGTGAAGGCATTGTACATTTGTAAATTGATATCTAAATGCCATGGCAATGCCAAATGAAGAAGCAAGCAAGTACAAAATTCAGTAAAATAAAAAAGAAATTATAACTAACAAAGAGAGAAATTGAAGTTTCCAGCACAAATTTTGCATTTCAGTCCTTCTTTTCTTCCTTGGCTTCTTTCTCTTCCTTCACCTTTGCCTTCCCCTTCTTGGGCTTCATGAAGCAGAAGCATGAGCAACAAGGACACTGAAATAAGAACTTCATCTTCTTCTTCTTTTTCTCTTTTTC
This sequence comes from Senna tora, assembly GCA_014851425.1. NCBI lineage: Eukaryota > Viridiplantae > Streptophyta > Magnoliopsida > Fabales > Fabaceae > Senna > Senna tora. Next base: position 29,190,141 of record CM026263.1, on the reverse strand, counting down.
TGGCTTAGATCTCAAAATCTCAGTGTGAGATAAGGAAATAAGCTTTGAGCTTTCTCATCTCTTTTTATCTCCTTTCTCACATATTAATGAGGCTAGCTCTCAATTTCCTTCCACCTCCCAATATTTTTCTTTTTTTAATCTTTTGCCCCTTCATTTCTTCTATGGATTTAAAATGTCCTCATGGATTCAATTTCATTAAATCTTACATAAACCCGCTATATATTATCAGTTTAATTAGTGAGTAAAATTAAAATTGTATGTATTTTTTTTTATTAAATTCTTAACACACGACGAATTTATACAATTTATATGAACTCGAGTTTATAAGAAGATCACTCTTCTTTTATAATACTCATTGGATTCCACTTCAATCACTTTCAAGCCTCCCTAATAATGACATATTTAGAGTGATGGTGGAGGGTTAGTGGGGCTAGGGTAGCCATGGTGGAAATAGGGACTATTTCCATGTGGGTCAACTTGCCCATCTATTTGGGACAAAAGGACACTCCTTTTGTTTTTTTAATTTCTTTGTCTAACAATAACATTCTTAAGCTGGCTAGCAATAAGGCTATATTCAAATAATAATAATAATAATAGTGTTAAGGATTAAAATATTTTGCTAGAATTTTGAGGGTGTAGTGTTTAGAAATCTTTATATATATATATATATATAAAAGCTTAAACCCAATTAGTTTTTCTTAGTATTGTTATATATTCCATGGTGATTTCACTTTTATAAACATCTTCAAACCAAGTCGTTTTGAAGGCCCAAAACAATAAAGCTCAAATTAATAAATGGCTATGGGCCTCTTTGTTTTCCTTCGCTGAACCTACTCACCAATCCATCACAATCCTTATTAACTTATATTGGATTTGGACTCCTTATGTGTTGACCCAAATAAATAAATTTAAAAGATCGGCATGAAACAGAAATCATGACAGCCACAGTGATAAGAGAAATAAACACAGAGTAAGTATATCATTTATCCATGATCTTTGTTATATTTGTAAATTCCATTATTCAAATAATTTTGTGTCTCTCATGTTATTTTTTTCACATTGAAAGATTTAAATTCTGCTTTTAAATTTTGGATTGAAGGTTTTCTTTAAAAAAAAAATCTCTTAAAGTTGAATTTTTACAGTGATTAAAAGGAGGTCAAGCATTTTTTGCATTGATGGTATTAATTGAGGGTGTATGTATTATTGGGCCAGTTTTCTTGTCCTATAAGACATCTTGTCTTTTATCTTCTTATGTTTTAAATTCAATTTTGTTTGGAAGAAGAGAATATTGAGTTAGCCGCCAAAAGGAGCAAAAAAAAAAAAAGTGAAAAGAAAAAGAATATTGTGATTTTACTTTTTCTTTTCTGTGGTTGTGAAAAGTAAGGATGCAAGAAGGATGATAATTACAACACTTTTTTACTTTCTTCGTTGTATCATTCTTTTGGTTTCCAATCCATCCATCTACTTAAGCTCTTGTTTGAATATGTTCTCACTTTTTTATAATAAAAGGTATTACATAAATTTCTTACAAAAACATTGTTCTCACTTTTCTTATAATAAAAGGTATTATATAAGTTATTTTCTCAAATTTATCGAACAACATTGAATGCAATTTTCACATAAAAAATGCCATAGAGAAATCTGAATTTTATGATATTATTTTAAAATGAAGTGCTTCACAAGGTTTAGAAGACAACCGAATAAAATTAACTCAACATTAGCAATTTTCGTCTTTTTTTTTTTCCGTAAAACAAGCATTCTATTTTCTGAGGGTAAAATTTAATTGGAAAATGTTAGTCGCTGGAATTATATATATATATTCTTTTTTGAATACTGTGAAATTTATTATTGGGGGCGATTCTCCTAACGAATGATACGACTTCCTCCAAAAATTAAACTTAAAAAATCATAATTAAAAGAACAAAAAATCCCATTATTTTATCGTTTTAGAATTAGAATTTATGATGGATTGTTGATAATAAAAGGTGGAAGCTGCCAAATTGAATCAGTTGATAAAATTCTTGGTAACATAAACAAAATCATCAGAAATTACATGTAGTTTGTCGCTTTTACAAATAATTATCATATATTTTGATATTTGGATAATGATTTTTTTTGTATTTTAGCATATTTGGAAGCTAACAAAAGGTATGAATACTCATAACATCACATAGAAATGGTAAGGAGTATGATTACTATATGCTGGAGCATATGAGATTGGATCCTATGTTGTCCCACACATAATGGGGCCTACATATGCGACACACTTATGTGTCACTCTCTCTCCTTATTTTTTTATGCTGGACAATATAAGATCCATTCTTAGAGCATATATAGTCAGAGGAACAACATGATTTTTCAACAAGGCAAAAGTGACGCCAAAGAATGCATACATCGAGCTTATAAAATAATTGATGACATCATTAATATGGAGTCATACAACACTAGGACCCCTTCTTCAAAATGAACATTGACAAGAGCACTCTCAGAGATTCTACAAGGAATATAGAGAGTAATCACAACACAACTTCGCTTAATTGTAGTTGGAGCAAGCATCGAAGGCACCAAAAGAAGGTGTTTTCTATTTCCAAAGTTCATCAAGGAAGAAAGTATCCTATCTACTATCTCATTACATAATATGATCAAGACACGACTCTCGCTACTCTAAAATGCATCAAATTGTTCTTGGGACACTATACAATTGCAAGGAACCAACTTCTCAAGAAGCATACCACTAATATTAAACTACAAACTATAGTTGGTGAAATTTATAATATATACTTGCACTAACAGAAATATTTATCTTTTTTTTTTCAGCACCACCACAATAGCCATAGGACGGATGATAGTATCCTTAATTGGCCTATAGGGTGGTATCCTCTAAACTCTTTGTAATTGTTATTATATAATAATTAAAAAAAATCAACTTTAATCTGGTGAGGCACATGCTATGTTTTTAATTTTATTGCTCAATGCTTTTAAATATACTCTTCTTATTTTCTCACATTCGTATAAGTAAAACAATAAAATAATTTTTAAAAATCTTGAAACATTGCATAAATATTAAATACCCAAGTACTGTACCTTCTTTGATTTTTTTTTTTGGGCCTGTACCTTCTTTGATTTGTACACATGCTTGGATGAGATTGTTTTTTTTTTTTGAAATCCCAATAAGGGTTAATTGCATTAAATCAAATCATCAGTACAAGTTTCAGAAAGCCAGATAGGTACCGAGTCTGGCCAAACCTTGTCACAAGAAAAACTTAACGCTACTCTAGCCATACAATCAGCACTGCTATTACATGATCTAGGAATCCACCTAATATCACAATCAGTAAAATGGTTACAAAGCTCAAGAATACACCTACATATTGAACTCAGTCTGGACATATGCGTACATGAAGAGTGCAACATATCCACAACTAGTTTAGCATCACTTTCTATCACCAAATGTGTAATTCCACCTGCTTGTGCAACTTCAATGCCCTTCCTTATACCCATTGCTTCCATTACTGCTATATCTTCCATACGTGGAATCTTGCAAGAAAAGGCACCCACACACATCCCTTCATGATCCCGAAACACTCCACCTGCTGCACCTTCCCCATTACATTCCAATGCAACATCCACATTTAATTTTATTAAAGGCTCTTTCGGTTTCAACCACTTCACATTCGCAGGGGGGACTTCATCTCTTACTTCCATAGTGGCCGCAGCATTACATTCATCCCAGCATCGTTCAACTCTTCTCCAAATACTATTGAGATTTGGAGCCTCATTGCCAAACTTTAATCCATTCCTAGCCTCCCAAATAAAGTATAGGGTCATTGCAAAAACACACCGTTTATCCCTGCCCCATTCCTCCCACTCAACCACCATCCACTCCAATAATGACACATGGGACCTCCTGCCTTTGAAGTCAAAGTAAGCTGCATCCCATACTTGTTTTAATCTATCACATTCTACAAGCACATGATAGCACGTCTCTTCCTCAGCGTTGCACCAACAACACTTCTCGTTGATCACCATACCCCTTCGTTCAAGAACGTCAATTGTCGGGATGATATCAAGACATGCACGCCACAAGAAGACTTTGAAACGAGATAAAATGGGTAACTTCCATATACTCTTCCATAGACTCTCCGGGACCACGCAAAAACAGTCTGGTGTTAGCGTGTTTCGACGCCAACTCTCCGCCATTGCCATCCTATAACATGATTTCACCGAAAAACTCCCATTCCCTTCCCCACTCCAAGCCCATATGTCATCGCGGTTTCTTCCAATCGGTGGGACAGACATGATTTTTTGGCATGTATTTGTATCAAATAATGCCCACAGCTTAGTTATATCCCATTGATTTAAGTCCGCATCAATCAGTTCGCAAACATACTTTGGGCGCCAATCTGTTTCATACACTGGAGTCAAAACCCCCGCTTGCACACCCGGAATCCATGGATCATTCCATATTGACGTTGATTCACCATTACCTATGGATTTATATACTCCATCTTTAATCAACTCTCGCCCTGCCAAGAGACTACGCCATGTATAGGAAGGTCTATATCCAAGTCCTGCATTCAACAAATTATTATTATAAAAATACTTTGCTTTAAGGACTTTAGAAAGCAAGCCTTCTTCATTCTGGATAAGCCGCCAACACTGTTTTGCCAATAACGCCTTGTTAAACACTTCTAAGTCCCTGAACCCCAATCCGCCTTGGCTCTTTGGCATACACAGTTTGTTCCAGTTCAGCCAATGAATTTTATTTTCACCAGAATCCGAACCCCACCAAAATTTTGCCATTAATTGTGTTAAGTCATGACAAATATATTTTGGAAGTAAAAAGCAACTCATCGAATAGGTAGGGATTGATTGTGCTACTGCCTTAATCAGAATTTCCTTACCAGCCTTTGATAATAATTTCTCCTTCCATCCCTGCAACTTCTTCCAAACTCTTTCCTTCAATGTTTTGAATGCATTGCCTTTATTCTTCCCCACCATTGTTGGAAGTCCCAAATATTTCTCATTATAGGCGACTTTCTGAATTTGCAGCTTATTCATCATCGAATTTCGGGTATTATTTACACAATTTGGACTGAAAAAAATTGCGGATTTGTCAAAATTTATTTTCTGTCCCGATGCCTTCTCGTAGACCTCCAAGATTCTCCCAAAATTGTCACATTCTCTGTCATCGGCTTTTAAAAAAATAAGGCTATCGTCTGCGAAGAACAAATGAGAAATACTAGGCGATTGGTAGCATACCTTCACCCCGTGGATCTGATTACGTTGTTCGTTCGCACTTAGAAGAGAGCTAAAACCTTCTGCACATAATAAGAACAGATACGGGGAAAGAGGATCACCTTGTCTAATCCCCCTCTGGGGCACAAATTGCGCCGTATCTTCTCCATTCACCCTTACCCGGAATTTCACAGTGGACACACACTGCATGATCTTCTGCACCCAAGAATTATGAAACCCCAATTTATACATCATTTTTTCCAAGAAACACCATTCAACTCTGTCGTACGCCTTGCTCATATCTAGCTTAACAGCCATAAAGCAATTCTTACCCGATCTTTTGCCTTTTAGAGCATGGAGAAGCTCGTATGCAAGAAACACATTGTCAGTAATCTGTCGGTTAGGCACAAAGGCACTCTGATTCATAGAGATAATATCAGGTAGAATCTTCTTCAGTCTATTTGCTAGCGTCTTCGCAATAATTTTATACAGTACAGTGCATAAACTAATGGGTCTAAATTGTGTCATATCATTGGGATCCTTTACTTTTGGGATAAGGACTATTCTTGTACTATTAATTTCATGAGGAAAAGGGCCCCCATTCAAAAAATCTAGCGCCGCCCTTGTAACATCCTCCCCCACAATTCCCCAATATTTCTGATAGAATAAAGCAGGAAATCCATCTATACCTGGTGCTTTTGTCGGCCCCATTTGGAAAAGGGCCTCTTTAACCTCCTCCTCAGTGAAAGGTTGTATTAATTCAGCATTCATCTCATCAGTTACTTTTCGTGGTGTGGCATCAATCACTTCACTCATCTCAGTAGGGATAGAGGAAGAAAAAATTTCCATAAAGTAATTCATCGCCGTTTCCTGTATATCTCTGTGATCCTCAGCCCAACTTCCATCACCCCGTTTCAGCTTACTAATCTTATTCTTTCGTGCCCTGTGGGATGCCGCTGCATGAAAAAATTTTGTATTTTTATCGCCTTCTCTGATCCACTGAATTCTAGATCTTTGTCTCCAATACGCCTCTTCATCACTCAGCAACATACTCATCACCTTCTCAAGGCTTCTAATTTTTTGTGCATCTATAGGATGACATGAGAACTCGGCATCAATTTCTTTCTGCACAGAATCAATTCTTTTGCGAAAACATCCGAATTTCTCCTTACTCCATTCAGTTAGATGCTCCTGAATAGACCTCAAGTTACCATTGACTTTGTTCATATCCATCTCTGGTAAGTTTCTGCGCCAATATGAAGTAACGAGATCACTGCATTCCTCATATCCACACCACATTTTTTCGAAGCGGAAATCTTTCTGCGTCCGCCTCCTTCCTCCTACATCTCTCTGATGCCAAAATAAGCTGCACATAATAGGGAGGTGATCAGAATCAAATTTTTTCAAATGAAAAAGTTGGGCATGGGAGAATTTCGACAGCCATGTCTGATTGGCTAACCCCCTGTCAAGGCGAACCTTGACTTGCCCGCTACCCCTCCCATTCCACCACGTGAACGGGTGTCCAATAAAGCCCATATCAGTAATCCCACAATCATCAATCACTCCCCTGAATAAATCCATTTGTCTTTGAGGCCTCTCATTGTCTCCCAACTGCTCCTCACTGCTAGTAATTTCATTAAAGTCACCCATAAGAAGCCACGGATTCTCATTATTTGCTGCTAAAGTTCTCATCATATTCCATCCCCGGTACCTGAGGTGGGTAATCGGCTCTCCGTAAAAACCTGTAAATCTCCATTCATTGCTACTACCTGCATTAAACAAAACATCAATATGATATTTTGACATTGATTTAAGTGTTATATTACTATCATCGTGCCATAATAGCATAAGACCTCCACTCCTTCCCACACACGGATGAATTAAAGCGTTTTTAAAACCCAGTATCTCCCTCATCTTACTTGCCTCCCCCATAGATAACTTCGTCTCGCATAAAAACAACACATCAACTTTTGTTTGCCGAATTAGGGATTTTGTGGAATCAACTGCCCGTGTTCCCCCGAGTCCACGACAGTTCCACGTTAATATTTTCATTGCTCTCGGCAGGCCTGACTAGCAGGTCCCGCCGATATATTCTTCTGGTGATCCAATACTTCCGCTTCCTTCCTTCCCTTCTTTTTCACAATTTTTGCGTCAACTCCTTCCCCGATAAAGATGTCCTCCCCAAATTCACACCCCTTTCTTTTAATTAGACACATTTTCTCATTCATCCCACCTTCACACCCCCCTTGAGAACGTGCCATTCTTTTCCACATTTTAAGTGCCCCCTTCCCTCCACTGCTTTGTATATTCTCCTTATTACCATCTCCTTCATAAGATATATTAATAATATCCTTTAATACATTCTCTCTCATCAAATTCACGTGGTCCCCGTCATATTCATTACTTGAAATATTGGTATTGGCTTCTAAACTTTTTTCTTGAATTCGTACCACTTCTTCCCCACTTATCTTATTCTTCACTTCTTCATTCCCAACCACTTCCTCCATATTTGCACCTTCCTTCGCGGTTAAATTCAAAACGTTATGCCCTGTAGTGATTACATCCTCTCCAATTACCATATCTTCCACCCCCTTCTCACTCACCTGTAATTTTCGCATCAATTCTGTGAGGGCCTCCGTACGTTTTTCGTTTCTTGGTTCTCCCCATTTTCGTTGTTTATATTGAGACTTCTCCTCATGACTTGTGTTGGTCGTCTTTTTCGATTCCACTCTTGAACCCGTATGTGTGGCTTTCAGCCAAGGGCCAAGCTTCAGTGAATGATTCTCACCCAACCCCTCATCTTGAATTGCCTTTTGACACCCATCCTCACTGTGCCCCACTACTCCACAATATCCGCAGAATCCCGCAAGCTTCTCATATTTAAAGTCGACCCAAAAAGAGCCATCCTCCTTACCTTTCGCCTTCACCCCCTTCAGTAGAGGTCTATCAATAGGTAATTCTACTTGAGCCTTAACAAACTTTGTTTGTTCTTGTTGTGAGTAAAAAATCCCCGTGTCGCATACCTTTCCCATCACTGCCGTTAACCTCCTTGCCATTGCGTCAGTTTTACAATGGGGGGGCAGCCCCCATACTTGTATCCACACCCTTACTGTCTCAAAACCCCTTTCAATTATCTCAGCATCCCTATTCCATCGCTGCAAGATCAACCAAGAATTCCTAAAGAGCCATGGCCCTCCCTTTACTATCCTTTCCGCCTGCAATTCTGATTTGAAAAAGAACTGAAAAGTTCTGTCCGCAACTTCTTCCACTTTCAGGTCCTCACCCAACCCCCATATATTCCTAAGCGCTGCCTCCATGGCTCCTCGATTGATGGGTTTTGATGTTAAGACTCTTCCCATCAGACTTTTGGCGCAAGATTGCACCCCCACGTCAACATCTTCACTTTCAAATTCGACAACCACCTCCTCCTCTGTTTTCTTTCCTTCATTCGATTGTTCAAGTTTCTTCTCTGTCGCATCCGTCATACTCTTTATCAATCGCCGACTTCAAGAAGAAGCCAAGCAAGGAAAAACTACGCCGTCGCGTGACTCGGACGTCGCCGGAAACACGTGCCCTCAGAAAACCCTAACAGAGCCTTCCAAACGCCGGATTGCTTGGATGAGATTGTTGAGGGAAAACAATGTTTGACTTTTGAAGTATAAAATTTAATTATACCGCGTTATGAAATTTAATATTTGGATTGAAAACGAAAAAAAAAATTGAAAATTTCATAGACTACGTATTAGGGATGGCAATTTTTCCCGCCCCACGGGGATCTCCGCGGGGATTCCCCGTGCGGGGCCCCATATGCGGGGATTTGTCCCCCGTGGGGACGGGGATGGGGAAAAATCCCCGAGGGTAATTCGGGGACGAGGATGGGGAGCATGTCCCCCGCCCCGCGGGATCCCCGTTCCCGAGGGTATATATGTAATATTTTATTTAATATTATTAATTTATTATATTAATATTTATATATATAACATTTTATTAATTTTATATTTTTATTTTATTATTAATTTTTATATTTTTTTTATTATACCTAAAATTTAACCTTATTCACTCGAACTTTTTATATTATGTTATAAACTTTAATTTAATTTTGTTGTAAACTTTATTATAATCTTTATTGTTAGGCTTTTTAATGAATTTGGTAAAATTATGTGTTTGTTGATATTTTTCAATTAGATTTATTTAATATGAAATTTTTTAACTAATTTTTTATAAGTTATTTTTTTATTAAGATTAAGTCTACTCATATTTATATAAATATTTTTAAATTTTTTTAAATATATTTTGGGGTCCCCGCGGGGACCCGTGGGGAGGGCGGGGACGGGGATGGGGAGGAATTTCTCCCCGCGGCGGGGATCGGGAACGGGGACGGGGGAACTTTGGGGGTGGCGAGGCGGGAACGGGGAGAGCACTCCCCGCCCCCCGCACGTAGCGGGTGCCATCCCTACTACGTACACTATTCAATAAATACCCCTTCTGCCCGCACACAATTATACCAAAAAAAATAAATGGTTGGTAACAACTGACAACCAAATACCACAATCCTCATTCATCTAACAATTTAGTCCTCAAAAATTATATATACTTTTAGTTATCGAAAGATCATGAAAGTCAATTTGTTTAGTTCTATTAACGAAATGATGATGTAGTTTGTTAAACGATAACGTCACATCGTTAGATATTTTATTAGATGACAAATACGTTTGTTTATATAACAAAATGGTATCTCAATGTGCCACACCATAAATTCATCTCAAATTTAACATCAAACAAAGTATTTAAAGACATGACATAGAATTGAATTTATGAAACGACAATGCACTGATTAGCTTCAATTTTTTTTATATAAATAAACTTATTTGGTATTTGACAAAGTACTTAATAACGACGTCATATTATCATTTAACGAGATGCATGATCACTTACTCTAATTAACTTCGAAAGACAAAAAACATCATATTGTTAATTTTTCAAAAGACTAAAAAATATGTTTACTTCTTCTTTTTTTTTAGCTTCATTGAACAAATGTGATGAATTATTTACTTTAAAAATGTCAACTATCTAAAAGGAGAGAAGAGCATGTGTGAAAAAAAGGGTTATGATTGATGTGTTAATGGTGGAGGGTGCCATGATGTCCAAGTATGAAGTCCTACTCTTTTTTTATAATCTTGCTTCCCAAGATTTATCATAACCAACTTTCCCTCAGAAACAAAAGAAGCAAAGTCACCAAATTAGAAGCCAAAATAGCATAATGAGCATCAATCTTTATATATATTAAATAACCACAAAATTTTTTTTTTTTTAAAAAAAATCTCACAAATTTTGACTTAAGCTATCATAAACTGGGGCTAAGCAACTTTCACTAAATTCACACTTTCAGAAAAAGGAGGAGCTTTTTTCTGCTTGCCTTCATTATTATCCTCTCTTAATAGTGATTACCATATCTAGCTAGTCAGCACTATAGATTCACATAAATCAAATACATTTGCACATTTTATTATAAAATACATTAATGTACTTTTGATTCTTTCAGTATTGTAAAATTTTTAATTTCGTCCCCTTAAATCTAATTGAGTTTATATTATTTCTCAATATTTAAAAATACAGATAGTGCAATTAAATAAATAATAATATCTATGCGGTAACAAAAAGTGATGCTGTTGCAATTAAACGAACTAGTGGATATGATTGAGCCACATGGATTTAATTTGTTTGATGATTAATATATAATCAAATAAGATAATGGTGGCTAAAGTTTGATTTCAATTGATTACCTGTTCTTCATTGAGTGCATGTGATATCTATGAAGATGCAAGTGGTTAAAGAGATATAATTTTTTAAATTAGATTAATTAGGTTTAAATCTTGGGTCAACACCTATAATAATTTATTTTTCTACTTACAATATAGCCTAATGTGAAGTGTATCTTAATTTAGGATTGTCCATTGAAGGACAAATTTTCATTAAGTTTGACCAATAGAAGGAAAGAAACATAAATATATTTGATGAAAAATGTTGAAGTTAATTAGACAGTGTTTGAACTTTGTGCATAAAATACTCTACTATAGTATCTCAACTAATTTAATTTGAGTGAGCTTAGTCAAAATTTAGTGTAGTTTTGAATACCAATTGTTTTAATCAAAATTAAAGGTGATCGAATTAAGTCAATAACAAGATAAAATACTATTGTATTTGAACGAATATAATGAGTGATTGGTTGAAACGGAGAAACACTCGATTTGTTTATTTTAAGAGTTCTATCCTTGCTATATAATAACAATTAATTTAAATTAAATTAATCAAAATTTAATCAACTTTTGAATACTAGTAATAGTGTAAAATAATTAAAGCGTAAAACAAAAGAAATTATAATTTATTTAACATGATTACGTGTTTAAATAAGTAGATTAATATTCAAACATGGATCTCTAAATGAAATGCATATATAGCTGAAGTAGATTAGCTTAATTAAGGACATAGGACACTGTTGTGTCCTAAAATTAAGGTGCAATATGTTGAATTTGTAGCAATAATGTAGTAAATTTTGAAGACATGAGTGCTAAAAATGTGGTTCACCATTGATAATCCGAGGAATATTTTATGCATGGTTTACTCCATAGTCCGTGAAGCTAACTTTTTGAAAATCAATATGTTTTATGCAAAAAGTGGGATTGCTTTACCATTACTTGTTTGTACTTCAGTCCATCCAAAAGATAGAGTTAATTAATTAAGTCCATAATATATATAATTTCAATTCATGATCTCTTATTAAAAATTTTGTTACAGAGTGATTAATTAAAAATGTGAATTAAGTTGCAATTAATTAGCTGACAAATATCTTATTTATATGATTCTAGCTAGGTTCAATTTTTATAATTGATGCTAGTGTAATCTATTGACTTCAACATTCATATAATGTCCTTTGTTTTCATAAAATTAAAGAAATTTTTTTTACCGTAGATACTAATATTTTCTTTGACTTATAAGAATATTAAAGGATAAAAAAATATTCACAATGAAAAATTTAAAATTATTTTATACTTAAAATTAAAAATCGAATACATAACACTTGATTAAAAATTAATGAAATTCTTCAATCCAACTACACCCCTTTAAATTTATATATTCATCTAACTCTCTAACTTTAGATAAGATTTTTTTACTTAATAACCAAATCATATTAGCTAGTTGGATAATGGAAAATGTTTGGCTACTTTTTCAACTTGAGTTTTCATGCAAAATTGCAAATCATATGTTCATATTGTAAAACTTTTTTTTTTTCTAATCTTTTGATAGTGTTGACTTGTGTATAACGAGGGATGTAAATGTAATATCCATGTTATAATAATTTTGAATATTTTGTCTTTTTTCTCACGCCATATAATATATAAAGATATATAAAAATAAAAAAATAATGTTAAACAAATTTATAAGAGACTAGAAAGTTATAAAATTATTTAACTTCTTAATTTTTTTATTATATTTTTTTCTTACAAAATTAACCTACAATTATATGTATGCCAAATCCACTAATATAATAAATTTGAATGGGATTCTTAATATAAATATAATAAATGATTTTATAATAATAAATATAACAAAATTCATACTAAATATTAATACACTATGTAAAATATGAAACTCAGTAAAACAAAAAAAAAATTTATGTAACATTAAATCAAATCATAAAAGTTAATATGGAATGCACAAATAGTAAGGAATATAATTAAGTTTGGCTGGTTTAGTGGTTAGCTCATTAGGTCGTTTAAGTAAATGTTGGGAGTTTGAATTCCACCTTGTGTATACAGCAAACAATTGGCCAGCGACAAACTCTTAAATGGAACTCAGATCCGCGAAAGATTAATCTTTAGCCTGTCGGAATGGAAAATTAAGTATAAATCTATTTTAATAAATATCAAAACATAGATAAAAATTAAATAAAAAATATTTTCTGGAAAAAAAAAAGTATGTTAGATTATTAATGATTTGTATGTATTATGTATATATTAGAAAACAAATCAACGTAAAAAAAAAAAGGAGAGAAAAAGAGAAAGTGATGAATGGGTTCACATGAGGTTGAGTAGTTGAGGAGACAAGTGTATTGTGCCCGTGACGTTCGCATACCGTACCGCCGCTCCTTAGACTACCTACTCTCCTTTCTACGCCGCGTGCTTCTCACCCTCCTCCATTCATTTTTACAAATAAAATAAAATAAAATAACAAATTTTCTTCCATCTTCTTCTTCCTCTGAATGTGGAATTGTCAATTGACGTGACACATGAAATAAGAGAGTCAAATGGCAGTTTACCAAACCCCCTAATACCTACTAATAATATTGTCAATCACTTAATCGTCGACTCATCCAGCACCAAACACCACCACGCTTATCATATTTATGGAAATGTACGGATATAAAGTATTTTTAAAAAGTATTATAGAGTAAAGTATTGTAGAGAAAAGTGAGGAGAGATATATAGAGAGAAAAATTAGGAGAGACAAAAAGTATGATAAAAAGTGTGTTTGGTATGTATAAAATATTATGTATATTTTTTTGGGAATTGTGAGATTACATATAAAGTACTGTTTGAGAAGTTTACCAAACATGTCCCTGAAGTGTTAGTTACTGTACAATTTTATAGTGCACATTTTAATCATTAATTTCATCAATTTTATAATACAATTTTTAAAACTTGATAAAATTAATGATTGAAATGTGTACTGTAAAATTGCACATCAATTCCAACTATAGACAAATATAGACAAATATAAAGAGGTAAAATACTATTTAGTCTCTGAATTGTTAGTTAAATTATTATTTAGTTATTGAATTTGACAAAAATACTATTTAGTCACCGAATTTGCAACTTTTTCAACTCTTTTATTAGTCCCTGAATTTGGCAAAAGTACTATTTAGTATTTAGTCTTTGAACTTTGAACTTGCAACTTTACCAACTATTTAGTCCTCAAATTTGATAAAAATACTATTTAGTCATGAATTTGTAATACTGTCAATGATTTAATCCCCTGATCATAAAATTGGAGATAAAATCACCGATTTCACCCAATTTTATCACGATTCTACTCCATCACAATTTTACCTACGATTTAACTCAATTTTAATAGACAATTTTACGATTTAAATCGCAATTTTGACAACCTTATACCCAAATAATCAAAAAGTGGACAATCATATTAATATTAATATACTGAATTAGGGTATGTTTGGTGTAAAATCCAAACAGTACAATCTTGGTGTTTCACGATTCCCAAAAAAACTTTACATCATATTTTATACATACCAAACACACTTTTTATCATACTTTTTCTCTCTCCTAATTTTTCTCTCTATCTCTCTCCTCACTTTTCTCTATAGTACTTTCTTTTATTCTACAGTACTTTCTTTACAATACTTTACATCTGTGCATTTATACCAAGCGTACCCTTAGACAATAATATATAGGTGAATTAGTGATGGATGCACTCATGCACTATGTGTAAACTGTAAAGCACGCGCATGAGAAAAGCGTGAGATTCGAAAAAACTCTTTTGTCCTCGTTTTAGCGCACCCACCGAATCTGCTCCACCTTCTCTCCTCTCCTCTAACCCCATCATCATCATCATCCATCGCCATTCTCAAACCCCTTTTTTTTTCTAAAGACAAAGAAACCAAAACAGACAAATGTAGCTGCCGAGTTTTGACAATCACACTGTACGCACACACAAAAGCACAAGAAGAAGAAGAAGAAGATGTCTATAATGGCATCACTATGTGTCCCTTAAGTCAAGCATGTGAGAGATTTCGCATTTGGGTCGTTACTCTTGCTCCTTAACCATTTGATTTGTGCTCAAGTCAGCTCCTCTCTCCACCTTCCTCCTTCACAATTCAACTTCTCTCTCTAGTCTCTACTACGACCCAATCAAATAAAAAATTAGATTCTCAAGAAAGAGAAAGAACTTTCCTTTTCCTCTCTCTTGTACTGTTCTTTGATTTGAAATATCTGCTCCCTTTGTCTTTCTTTCCTCTAGATTCTACCCTCATCTGCTTTTGGTTTGAAAAATCAGTGAGAGAGAGAGAGAGAGAGAGACAGCTATTGCGTTTGAAAATAAACCTACTGTAGCACCGAGAAAAAAATGGTAACGAATTTAGAAAAAGAGTATCTCTGCTTTGGAAATTTTTTGAGGTTAGGTTCTCAGGGCCCTTGTCTTACTCTCTGTTTCTTTATTCCGCTTCGTCAACTCTCCTCCCACCATAATTTCAACTCCTGTTTTCTTTAAGTAACCAAAATATTTGTTTTTTAGTGAAGGGTTTTCGTGGGTATTCTGTGATCTTGCGGGATTTCATTTTTCATTTAAGTATAGCTTAGCCCCCTCAATATTTTACTTCATAGCTTCTTGATTTTCGGTCAAGGATCGTAATTTCAGGTGGGGACTAGTGAGATCAGTAGTTCTTCTACTTGTATTGATTGTTACTTTCCTTTTTTAATTTTTTTTGGGGTCACTGTTGTTTGCTTCACCCGCAAGCTGCTATTAGATGGTTCTTTTTGTGCACTCTTAAGCTTTTGGGGATATGGGGTATACATTTCTTCATTTGGGCTTTCTATCTCTTTTTTCAAGGTCCTGTTTGTGAGAGTGCGTTCAGATTGAGTAGGGTTTTTCAGTGTCTCGATCCCTATTCTAGGGATTTGATTTTTGAGTTGGGGATTGGTGATATTCTTCCTTTGCTTCTAATTGTTACTTCTTCACTTGCAAGTTCCTTCATTTGGGGTTCAATTCTAGTGTTTATAGCTTCTGCTGTTTCAATGGAAGCCTAGCCAAACCTTGATTTGAGCTTAAGCAGATTCTTTGGTTTCATAATGGCGCTGCTAAGATATTTCTTGATGACTCTTCTCCAATGGGGGTTCTTGACCTTCTTTCTTTGCTTATCTTTGGGTCTAACAACTCCAAGCCCTTCTTGTGACTCCCATGATCTGTCTGCCCTGAAGGAATTTGCAGGAAACCTCACAAATGGGTCTATCATCACATCATGGTCCGATGATATTAGTTGCTGCAAATGGGTTGGAGTAGTCTGTGATAATGTGACTGATGGGAAAGCTGCTAGTAGAGTGATCAAGTTGATTCTTCCTCAAATGGGTCTCAAAGGGGTAATCTCCAAATCTCTAGCGCAGTTGGATCAATTGATTGTGCTGGATCTTTCATTCAATCATCTCCAAGGTGGGTTACCTTCTGAATTCTCCAAGTTGAAGCTGCTGAAATATCTTGACTTGAGCCATAACATGCTGGCGGGACCTGTTTCTGGAGTACTTTCTGGTTTGCAATCCATTCAGATACTGAATATTTCTAGCAATTCATTTGTTGAAAATCTCTCCCAGCTTGGGGAATTCCCACATCTCCTTGCATTCAACATAAGCAACAATTCATTCAATGGTACGTTCATTTCTCAAGTATGCAGTTCCTCTCTGGGACTTCATATGCTTGATTTGTCCACAAATCGTTTTACTGGTGGTCTTGAAGGCTTGAGCAACTGTAGCACATCTCTCCAAGAGTTGCATTTGGATTACAATTCGTTTTCAGGTTCTCTTCCTGATTCCTTGTACTCCTTTTCTGCCTTGGAGCATCTCTCAGTGTCTATGAACTATTTCTCTGGCAATTTAAGCAAGCAGCTAAGTAAGCTCTCTAACCTAAAGTCTTTGATCATTTCTGGGAACCTGTTTTCTGGGAATCTCCCAGATGTGTTCTTGAATCTGTCACGTTTAGAACAATTAGCAGCACACTCCAATTCATTTTCTGGGCCATTGCCTCCTACTCTAGCTTCATGCACAAACCTTAGGGTGCTTGATCTTCGAAATAATTCTCTGAGTGGTCCATTTGATCTTAATTTCACTGGGTTGACTAATCTGTGTACACTTGATCTTGCTACCAATCATTTTACTGGTTCACTTCCAAGATCCTTGTCCTATTGCCGTGAATTGAAAGTTTTGAGTCTTGCTAAGAATGGTTTTACTGGCTCAATCCCTGAAAACTATGCCAACCTCACCTCCCTTACGTTTCTGTCTTTATCCAACAACAGCATGGAGAATTTATCTGGGGCGCTTTCGGTGCTGCAGCATTGCACAAACCTCACAACTCTTATCCTCTCAAAGAACTTCCATGGTGAGGAAATTCCAGAAGTTGCTAAAGGCTTTGAGAACCTTATGACTTTAGCACTCGGAAATTGTGGTCTAAAAGGCCAAGTCCCTGCTTGGCTATTGAATTGCAGCAAGTTGGCAGTCCTTGATTTGTCTTGGAACCATTTGAATGGTAGTATCCCCTCCTGGATTGGTAGGATGGAGAATTTGTTCTACTTGGATTTCTCAAACAATTCTTTCACTGGAGAAATACCGAAAAGTTTGACGGAGTTGAGAAGCCTTGTATCTACAAATTGCAGTAGATCAAATCTCTCTGCGTCCGCCGGCATTCCTCTTTATGTTAAGAGAAACAAGAGTGCTAGTGGGCTGCAATATAACCAGGTCTCAAGTTTCCCTCCTTCAATATATCTGAGCTATAACCATTTAAGAGGAATAATATGGCCTGAAATTGGGCAACTGAAAGCACTTCATGTCTTGGATTTAAGCAGGAATGACATCTCTGGTACAATTCCTAGCTCTATTTCAGAGATGGAGAACTTGGAAATTTTGGATCTGTCATATAACAATCTCTCTGGAATGATTCCTCCATCATTTAATAACCTAACATTCCTGTCAAAGTTCAGCGTGGCATATAATCACTTACAGGGACCAATTCCAACAGGTGGACAGTTTCTAAGCTTCTCTAGTTCAAGCTTTGAGGGTAACCTGGGACTTTGTAGGGAAATAGATTCTCCTTGCAAAATCACCAACAATATGGGGTTGAAGCCCAATATTTCTTCTGGTTCTTCCAGCAAGTTCAGTAGAAACTATGTTCTTGGCATAACAATTGGTATAGGCGTTGGGCTTGCACTGCTTCTTTCTATTGTTCTGCTAAAAATATCAAAGAGAGATGAAGAGAAGCCGGTTGAGAACTTTGACGAGGAACTGGGGAGGCCCCATAGGTTATCTGAAGCACTTGTTTCTTCGAAATTGGTGCTTTTTCAGAACTCAGATTGCAAGGATCTCACAGTTGCAGATTTGTTGAAATCCACAAACAATTTCAACCAAGCAAACATTATTGGTTGTGGTGGGTTTGGTCTTGTGTACAAGGCGTATCTTCCAAACGGCACAAAAGCTGCTGTCAAGAGACTTTCTGGGGACTGTGGTCAGATGGAACGTGAATTTCAAGCTGAAGTAGAAGCCCTCTCAAGAGCTCAGCACAAGAACCTTGTTTCTCTTAAAGGTTATTGTCGGCATGGCAACGACAGATTGTTAATTTACTCCTACTTGGAGAATGGAAGCTTGGATTATTGGCTGCATGAGTGTGTGGATGCAGATTCAGCTCTGAAATGGGATGTAAGACTCAAGATTGCCAAAGGCTCAGCTCACGGATTAGCTTATTTGCACAAGGGGTGTGAACCATTCATAGTTCATCGAGATGTTAAATCCAGCAACATACTTCTGGACGATAAATTCGAAGCTCATTTGGCTGATTTTGGCCTCTCAAGGCTACTTCAACCTTATGATACCCATGTCACAACTGATTTAGTAGGTACTTTAGGATACATTCCTCCAGAATATAGTCAGACATTAACAGCAACCTTCAGGGGCGATGTCTATAGCTTCGGTGTCGTTCTTCTCGAGCTTCTGACTGGTAGAAGGCCTGTAGAAGTCATCAAGGGCAAAAATTGCAGGAATCTGGTGTCTTGGGTGTTGCAAATGAAATTCGAAAACAAGGAGCAAGAAATTTTCGATCCAGCCATTTGGGACAAGGACCACGAGAAGCAGCTCTTGGAGGTTTTTGATGTTGCTTGTAGATGTTTAAACCAGGATCCAAGGGAGCGACCCAGTATCGAAGAAGTTGTTTCGTCGCTCGATCGTGTAGGGTTTGATGGTTTTCAGCAATGATGATCTTAACTCCTGTGTTCATGAATTTGAACAGGTAGCATCTCAGTTATGGCTGTTGTATCAATGGAAATATACATGTAGAGCAAGTTTGTTGTATTGTATGGGGTGGAATGTTCTTTGGCTATTATTATTATTATTTTTTGTTTTTGGTCCTTTATTACACTATACTGATAGGTGTACTCTGTAAAAAAGGCTAATTTTGGCCACCAGATGTTCCTGCAATAAGAATTG
This sequence comes from Senna tora, assembly GCA_014851425.1. Taxonomy (NCBI): domain Eukaryota; kingdom Viridiplantae; phylum Streptophyta; class Magnoliopsida; order Fabales; family Fabaceae; genus Senna; species Senna tora. The sequence continues at coordinate 29,170,651 of CM026263.1, read as the reverse complement.
TAGAATATCACATTTTCTTCCCAACGCCTAAATATAAGCGCCCTAACATCTCTTAGCATTTGTATGTTCATGTGAGAGATGTTAAATATATTTCTAATCCTCAGCCACTACTAACTATGTTGATCTCTTTGTGACTCTTCATTTCTGGTCTGAGATAAACTTTTTCTGGCTACGTAGTTTTAGGATTTTGATGTTCTGAATTTTTGCATAATTGATAATTTTTTGTATCCCATGGGATTTTCTTTCAACATGTGTTGTATATATATCAGTTCCATGAATCCAGAATTGAGTCTTTCAACATGTGTTGTATATGATTATGTTTCATAGCTATTGCATTCTAAAATTCAAACTCTGCATATAGATCTGTAGTAGCTGATATTAAGGGCTGCAAGAAGCATATTAAGGGAATGTTTGGATTAGGTATCAAGGACTTTTCTCTTGTTTGGTTTTTAAAATTTTGAAGGGGAAGATATTGGAGGATTTTATGTTAATCCTTTTAATTTGATTCATATATTGAACTTCAAACAAAATTTGTATTAAAATTTTACACTCTTGGTGAAATTGTTATATTTTATTAAGCAACTATTTGGTTGGCCTAACTAAATTCTGATCATAAACTGAAACATTGATTATTGACCACCGTTTTGGCTGATTCAGAAAACTAGTTTATCTCAAAGTTGGAGATGGGATGGGATTATCTCCACTCAGAAACGATGAAAAATTAAATTCTTAGTGGTTGAAACTTGAAAGGAAGAATTGACACAAAACAGATCAAAAGATCGCACAAGTGCAATCAGATGATTGGCAAAAACACAAGTAAGTTTGAGAATAATGAGATAAGTGGAATCTGCACTTTGTAATTTATCAAATGGCTGAACAAAATGCCATCACAGCATTACATTACATATATAAATATAAATATTATATGGGTGATGTGAAATCCCACTTGTGAACAGTAATTTACTTGGGATTATCCTTACCATAAATCATAATATTGAATCTTCCATTGTGCTTCCTTGCTTGCTTTTTCTTTAATAGGCAAGTCCTGAATGTGGAACTTGTAAAGTGGCTTTTTTAAAATAAAGGAAGGGAATTTTGTATGGTTGAGAGGCATGGAAATTTCTTATCACAAAAAGTTTTGTTGATCCTTAAAAACCCCATGAGCCCAACCATAAAGTTACAATTACAGTTAGTTATATATATACACTCAACATTGCTCTACACTTCTTTATTTTATCATATCTTGAGTTTTAGTGTTTATTGATGTTGGGTATGGTAGTTAAAGTTTATTATCAAAATAATGCTAGTGATATTTTATAAAATTTAATAAACCAAAAATAATTGTCCTAAAATAATGAAAGGGAAAAGTGGAATATTGATGTATGATTCTTTCTTATACCATCTAAAATGATGTTATCTTATGGTGTTCTAGATCATTGATCAATATATAGTAGAGTACACTAATGCGTGTTGTTAAATTAATATTATAATTAGAGGTGCCAAGGAATTTGTGAAAAACAATTTTTTTCCTCTTCAAACAATCTTTAAAGTGTATATCTTATCTAGATTTGGTATATTAGTTGCATTACTTGGGTGTTTGCAGTCAACTTTTTCAATAAAAACAAAACACGTGGCAATAAATACTTATATGATCATATAGAAGATTAAATTATGATAATCAATCATTAAAAAAAGAGAACATAAATAAAGCACATAATTGATGGAACTTCATAACAAATACCTAAGTAACTTCACCTTAATTTTTTTCATAAAATTATACCAATCTCTTTTGAAATTTGGTGAAATCATATTTGATATTTTATTTTAAAAATTATATTCAAAATTCTTAAAACTTGGTATCGTATTACACAAATTTTTATAAAAAAATTATTTTCCTTCAATAAAATGACATTAAAATATGATTTTAACTCAACTAAAATTTTTTTAGTTTAGTTATAATTGACGCTAATTAAAGACTAACAAGCATTAGAGACTGGAGAATATTTTTGATATTATTTATAACAATCAAATTAATAAATCATATTAATTAGCTAATGAGAAACTTAATTTGTTTTAGTGTTAATGTTTTGAACTTTAGAACTATATATATATATATATATATAAATTACTCAATATTAAATATTTACTATACTTTCCATAAAAAAAAAATATTGACTATACTAACTTCATGATTTATGACCCACTATTACTTTGAGGCGGACATAAATTGAAAGAAGCATAACATTTTAAAAAAAATAGTAGTGCGAATTTGCCTAATGCTTTCCATTATACATATTGGGTGGCAATAAACATGCATGCACTTTGCATATCCCTCTGTTACGTTGTTTATATCCAATAATGGTTATAATATTAAAATTAAGAGATAATTGAGTTTATAAATTAATGATATGTTTGAAATCGAGATTAAAGAGGAGAATGGAAGGGAAGGGGAGAGAAATAAAGCATCTCCCCTTGAAGATGAAAATACTAAGTCAAAAGCTTATTTTGGTTCTATATGTTGTACCCAAGTTTTATATTGGTCCTTTATGTTTTAAAAGTTTTAAATTGGTCTTTTATGTTTTTTAGAAGTTCTAAATTGGTCATTTCGTCCAAGTCTGTCAATTTCTTAAGTTAACTGCTGACGTGACATATTGACGTACGTGTCCGTTTAAGCTGACGTGCCATGTAATGTCATGACAAATAATGAAATAGAAGATGATGTGGAGTGACACATCAACTTAAATGGACACGTAGGAGAGATGATATGTCCACTTCAGCAAGCCTCGTCAGCACTTAACGAAAGAAATGGACAGACTTAGACTGGATGACCAATTTGAATCTTCTAGGAAAGATAAAAGATCAATTTAAAACTTTTATAACATAAAGAACCAATATAAAACTTGAGTACAACATAAGAAACCAAAATTAATTTGTAATCCTTCATTATCTATATTCTTTACAATGTTAAAATATCTCAAATTTTTTTTTGGTAATTTAAAACATCTCAATTTAGAGCATCCAAATAAGCCGCTTTTCAATCTCTTCCTCCTCATTCCCAAACATAACCTAAGGCAAGGAGAGAAATGGTATAAATAGTGGTCAAAGTCATCATCCAGAAATAAAAGCAAGAGCAAGGTACATATATATAATTAATATTCAAACTTTTGAATGTTGAAACATACATAGTTATTAAGAAAGATAGATGCTTAGTATATATGTGTGGTGTGGAATGTGGATGGTGTCGTAGTTTGAAATTGATGATGACTCTTTGAAAATCAAAGGGGTATATACGGAACAAAACATAATGGTCACAATACATTAATTACTTACCAATACTATACACCAAAATCTCCGCGTTCCATCCTCTTTCTCTTTATAAAGCTATTTGACTAAAATAAGGATTCAGTTTTTATTTTTTTAAATTTAATATCCAAAAATATCTTCTAATAAAATATTCTAACAATTATTATTCATCAAGTGAACTTATGGACTAAATAATTATTTTATTTTGGCCCTTCATAAATACTAATTTTTTTCAACTTAATCTCTCATACATTTCTTCTCAATTTTAACCCCTCATAATATTTTTTTTCTTTCCAAAAGTATTAGTATTTAAAAATTTATTTGATTCTGTCTAATTTGACGTTAGTTGATTTTCAAGTAAAACTTTTTCAATAATTTTATTTTTCATAAAAAAAATTCAGACTTAAAATTTTACTTAATGAGAATGGAAAGCATCTACCAAATACCAATTTAATCAATCCCATGTTAGTAATCCACTAATCCTATATATGGGTTTGGAGTTTGGACAATATCTTGATCAAATTTTGGGCTCAACAATTCAGCCTGTGAACTCGATATGGGCTTCAAATATTGGCCCGAATGTAAAGTATTTTGGGCATTCATTCGTAATATATATAGACTATAGTAGAACTAAATTAACCTGTATATGTTTTTTAGAAAATATTGTTCTTTACTCCTTTAGTATTACCGTTCTATTTTTTTCAGTAGATTTGTTATTATTTTATTGTATCTTAATTAGTTTAAATTTGCGCCTATATATGATTTCTTTTAAAAAATTGTGCCTATATATATATATACACACACATACCACCTATACATATATATATATATATGTATATATATATACATATATATATATGTATGTATTGCATAAATAAATTTAGAAAAAGAAACCCAGCATAACATTTAAGCAGTCGTACATATTTGGACAATATTAGAACAAACCAGCCCTCCTTTTTTTTCTTGTCACAGAGATATTAATTAAAATTCAAACTCAAATTTATCGTGAAGAGTTAGTCTCTTGCACTAAATTCAACTCTCATTAATTACTAAATCCAATCCAGTAACCCTCCATTTATATATATGTGAAACATATAAGAAATTAGTGGAAGAATACTAATATATTATAATTGCTATAAATAATTAGTTAATTATTAATTAATATGAGCGGTGGAAAGTACTGGAAAGGCATGTATATATGTAAAACGTAACGTGTCCGAAATCCTTGAAGGAACGTGTTCACAAGCCTTGTCACCTTTCGCCGCCTAATAACTCTTGTATATATATATATATATCCATTATATGATTCATGACGAAGCTTATAAATAAAATTAGATTATATATTAATATGAGGATGCCCAAATCATTAGTAATATTAACTAACAATAACACCATTAATCTCCTCATCAGTACGTAGCATCTCCAAATCATTATCTCTGCGCCCTCAACATCTCTATTCTTCGCTTGACCAACCCTCCAATAATTATATTTCTACTTGTTCATCTAATTCATTTTCCACTGCTTCCCAAGTATGTACTTCATTATATTTAATTTCTCTTAATTATATATTGAGTTTTTGTATATAATAATGAAAGATTTTGGATGAAGGGTGGTGATGAAGGAGATGTACGAAGTAAAACAAGAAGATCAGAGGTGGCTATGAGTAATGATGTTGCTAAAGAAGGTTCCATATGTATATTTAATGATAAAGTATTAGTTAGTTAGTTAATAGTTAGTTAATGATGCCCTATGATTAACAGTTTACATCACCATGTTTATTAACGACTTTTAATAACATTTCTTCAATGCGCCACCCAAGAGTTTCTTTTGATGTAGAAATTAAAAAAACAGTCATATGTATTCTTTTTGGGTCATATGTATGTACTCCCAAAAAGAGGAGTTGTTTAAGTGTGACAAAATTATATATATGTACTCCCCTACTACTTATAAGTGTGGTGTGTCTAAAAACAATGCCTAAAGATGTGACTTCTTCCCTAACCTTTAATTCTTTTAAATGCATGACAAGCTTCGTAATTAACAAAGAATTTTCCAGTAGTGGCATTCATCTAAATGATGCAATTAATAATAGTTCAAGTTCAAAATCATATTCAAAGCAGCAAATAAAGGATCAGAAGCTACACTAGCAAATTAATGATTTGGCTAAAATCTTCTTCAAACCTATTTAATATATATACATCAGCCTCAAGTACAAAAACAGCCAATTATATATTAGCTTTTTGGTACAGCAGTCTATAAGCAACTACGATTTATTTAATTTTGTGAAATCATATTTCCTTCTATTGGAATCAATTGAAATAGTTTACCCAAAAAAAATCAGATGAGAAATAATTCAAACCAACTCTTTAATTACTCTTTTTCTATTATTGAAAACTTAATCTTGCATTCTCCTTGGGCAAGTAGGAATTAGAATGAAAGTTAAGTAAAATGATAATTTTATTCTTATATTAAAAAATTAAAAAGAGAAAAGTCCCTTTGGTCAGAAAAAGCAGGGGTAAAATTGACGGTAGAAATTTCCTATATATAGTAAATTAGCTAGTAATCTCCATCTCATCTCGGAGGGAATGAGACAAGCCATAGAAAGTGTAAAACATGTATCAAATGTGGACATACTGTAATCCCTTCTCCATTCCTTTGCAAAATATATAGAGGTAACAAACGATGTCTTAAGTTACTTAATAATTAAATAAAGTGCATATATATATATATATATATATATATATATATATATTCAGGCCTTTGGATTCTGAAGTTTAACTTGACATAGATCGAATACCCAAGTAAAATAAGTCAATCATATATATGCATGCACGAAGGAACCTTGTAGAACCATGTCCGAAATTACTACAGAATCAGATACCTTAGTCAATTTTCTGGCACCATTTTATATAAGTCCTCGTATAAAGTATAGTAGCTACAAAACAAAATATCTGCGAAAAAAAGACACAAATATCTAGCTAACTTCTTAATCATATATATCATATCATGCATGAACTAAGTAGTACTACAAAAAGTGTGCCGTGAAAAAAAGTCCGAGATTTTTTCTTCTTCTTTTTAGTCCTTTATGTATATATATAATGTGATTGTTGTTGCATGGGACCAACGAATTCTATGCTACTAGCTACTTGAAGATGACTTGTAATTCCTCTTATCTTATCAAACCATATTGAGCTAGCTAGCTGTCTTCACTATCTCTCTTCCTTGCAAAGACACATGGAAAGGAACAAGAATTCTCTTCACCACTATAATAGGGTTTTAATTTGCTTCTTTCTAATTACTTTTTTCTTCCTTTCATATAATAACAGTTCCTCATTAACAACTGTCCTACACAAGAAGATAACTTTTTCCATCATTATTCTTTCAATTTTTTTAAGAAATTTAGATTTGAAGTTAATTATTTATGTGTTCATTAATTATTTCTTTTTAATCTCTTGTTCACTTCTCTTTCTATGCATCTTATTGTGTCTATATCGGCTAATGGGCCTAGGGCTTTATTGCCAAGGTGGATATGCATGACCTGGAATTGCATAACAACAAATCATATAGGTTCTGACAAAAAAAAAAACAAATCATATAGGGAGAAGAAGAATAAGAAGGGAAGAGGAAGGAGGGGGACCAAAACCCAACTCAAATTCATGTGAGCATGATAGGGTTGTTTATGTGGTTTTCAAGTTTGTGTAGGGTGTGAAATTCTGATTCTTGAGAAGGGAAATTGGAGTGTGCAATAAGAAAGTGTCGTAGGATAGCAACAAGTTGGACCTGGAGTGATACATACTCTATTATTTTAAGTTATAAGATATTAGTTTGGATTTTATGTATAGAAAAAAAAATTTGTTGAAACTAAAATAGTTAGAACCCAATTAATTTTTAGATACTAGTGATTTGAATCAAAAAAGTGTAGGAGATTATAATCAAATTAGGAGTGAATTGACATTTTGATTCTTCAAAACAATACATTTTTTTAAAATGGTTCTTCTATTTTTTTTTATCTTTAAAAAATTTGTCATTTTCAATGAAACTCTTACATCATTACATAACAGCTCAATTTAACTTTGAAATTGAAATTGTTTGGCATGGTACAATGCCTTTATATCCAAATTTTCTAGAGTTTCAACATACAAGATTTGGTGAGTGGAGGGAGGAGAACTAAAGTAATGTAAATTTGGAGTGGAATTATAGGGATGATTCTACATTTATGGCCAAACATCATGCATGCCTATGAAATTGGTTTTTAATTTGTATCCTTTTTTAGCCAAGGCATGGTATTATTACATTAGCTTCAAGACCTTCTTTTCCCCCATTTCATTTCTAGCCCAAAAACTCAAGGCTAGCTAAAAGCATTTTCATACCTAATAAAGCATTACCTTACAAAGGAGCTTGTAGGATGCTGAGAGGTGTTTGAACCATTCTTAGAATTCCAAGTGGGTCAAAGAATACATAGTTATGTCCCCACCAAGGTGGAAGTGATCACAAGAAGTTAGCAATCTAAGGCATAGATATTAATCATATTAATCATGACTTGGGTTCGAATTCAATTCATTTTTTATTGATAGGTTATCTGTAAGTTCTTTTATAAGTGTTATTTTGAACTTGATCAGAGCATGTCCTGAGAAACAATAATAGCCTAATAAGGACACAAATACGAATCCACAGAAGCGCACTTGTTAGGAGAACTTTATCTCAATGCACTTGATCCGATCGGAAATTAGTCCTAAATCTAAGTCTAATATAGCTTGGGATACTCTGAATAAAAGAAAGGAAGTCCTTGAACCTCCTTGCTTTAATTTTGTCCACCATATCCAGATACCTTGCATGGTGAAAACTCACATCAAGTACTTAGTACAATGGCATCTTGTGAAACCATATTGGTGCTAGCGTGCTAGGTCATGTCAGTAACATCATTTCTATGGTGGCCCTAGAAGAGTACTACTGTTGTAACTTTCAAGTATGAATTCCAGTGACCTTTCCTTCTCTGCAGGTTCATGACAAAATTTACTGCCAAGAGGGGTTGTGTGAGTGTGAGGAACCCTACTTGGGTCTTCAAAAATAAAGATTTTTTTTTTTAATAACTTTAATGTTCAAGAGCTCGATTTGATTCCAACTCAGAGAATATTATCCTCAAAGAATTGTATGATATAATTTTAGTACCTCTGGAAGGATGAAAATGAAACAAAATCATAATTATGAGTATGAAAATGATAATAACACCATATTTTGAGGATCAAAATAGGATTTTTGTCACCAACAAAGTCGTTTGTTGTTTGAGGTGGCAAGCTGACATGGGCCTCGCCGGTAAGGTGTAAGGAGGAGGACACAAGTTCAAATCTTGGGAAACGTACTTATTAGGAGGACTTTACCTTAACGCTCTCAACCGGACAGAGATTAGTCCTCAATCTAATATGACTTGGGAGGATACTCTGGATTTTCACCAAAAAAAAAGAATAGGATTTTGTCCAAACAAACTAATTATTGATTAAAAATGCAGTAGAGGCATCCTACAAAGGGAGAAGTGGGAAATGAAAATAGAGCAGGATTCAAATTTTGAAGACCTGCAGGGGGGAAATTAGAATAGAACAAGAAAAAAAAAGAACAGTTTGCTACTGTTCATTTAACTTTCAAAGGCTTCCAAGTAAAACTTGATATGTCTCTCTCAATAGCCTCTTCCAGTACAGTGAACACTTTATATAGACTTTAAATATAAAAATGCATTGCATCAGAGTACCTTTCTCCCTATATACATCTCAATTGAATGTCTAACCCTAAAATTAAATCTACTGAAATGTTTTTACTAATGTAAATAACTTTGAGGCAGTGAAAAAAATTTCCTTATAATTCTTTTTTTGGGGGGGGGGGGGGGGGGGAACTCTTTTGATTCTGGAAAAAGTTTGTAGGATGTCATGCAAGTTTTGTTAATTATTGAAGGGATGGGGTCATTATGCATATATAATATGGATCCTCCAGCTGCTTATCAGAAAGCTGAGCAACAAAAACAATAAGAAAAAGCAGAATCCCTCTTTTTCCATTTATAATTCCTTCAGCACCAATAGTTAACAATTTGAATTGACATGCTTGGAATTATCTGAGAACACTATCACTTTCAACAAACCTTTCATAGAAAATCAATCCCCATCCCACTCACTGAAAGAATTGGGATCTAAACTTTCCTTTATTACCTTGCCATATCCCATAACAGACAAAACCTATCTTACGAGGACAAGACTTGAGTAAAGTTCTTAATATGTTGTTTTGCCATCCAATTTTACAACTTAGAATCACATTATTTCTTCCATATACTATTAAAGAAGCTGATAGTAAATACCTAAAAGTTTATCTAGTCACCTAGATCTTTTTCTTTTTTTTTTTAAACTCAGAAAAAAAGCACACACTTAACAAAATGGAACCTGTGGTCCACACCCCTTCCCTCCTTTTTCTACCCTTTTCCTCACTATAAACATCCCCTTTCACTTCATACATCCCCAAGTGGCTTGTTCCACTCAGTGTACTTGGTGCAGCATATTCTTGTTGCTCTTCATTGTAAGTTTTCATAATGGAGGCCAAGAGTATTGAGAGGAAGAGAACTTCCATTGAGAAGGTAAGAAAGGATAGCAGCATAGTAGAAGATGAAGTAGATGATGAGGTAGAAGAGGAGGATGAGAGTGGTGGTGGTGGTGGTGGTGTTGCAGAAGAGGACAAGAGGAAAGGAGTTATGGGGAGTGTAAGGAGAGGGTCAAGTGGTGGAGTTTCACCACCTTCTTGTCAGGCAGAGAGGTGTGGCGCTGATCTGACCGATGCAAAGCGGTACCATCGCCGCCATAAGGTGTGCGAGTTTCACTCCAAGGCCCCGGTTGTGATGGTTGCAGGGCAGAGGCAGAGGTTTTGCCAGCAATGTAGCAGGTCTTTAATCTCCTAATCAACTTTACATTTATTCCTTGTTGTAGCTTTACTATTTCACAATAGTTGGCAGATTTTCTTCTTTTCTTCCTACTATATTATGATTTACATATGCTCTATCCTTTATTATTTAAACTATTGAGCCTGAAGTAATTTGGAATACTCATCCTTAAAAGCTAGCTGTTAAGCGAGAAAAACCAAGCTCTTTTAAGTACTCTATTGATTGAGTATCTCATTCTATCATACGTATGACTTAACTTGTATTTCTGATATAAATGAAGTATTATGTTTCTAGGAAGAAGGGGAAGTAATGACAATAATTTTTTACAAATATGCTACTAGGATGGTATAGTATTCTCCCCTATGTTGGATATGGATAGAAGTTCTGATCATTTTAACTTAAACAAACCTTGTTCAAAGAACCTCTCTGCTTAAATATTTTTCTACCTTCCTTATGTTTCTCATGGGGCATAACAAATGCCAAATAAATGAATATCAAAGACCAAACCTTGATAGAAACCCATGATGTGCCTGTGCAGGTTCCATGACTTGGGGGAATTTGATGAAGCCAAGAGAAGCTGCCGGAGACGGTTGGCCGGACACAACGAGCGGCGCCGGAAGAGCACGGCTGAAATTTACAGTGAGGGCTGCAGCCGTGGCAAAGGTCACCACACAAAGGAGAGCCAATGCAGGCATGCTGATGACAGAGGAAGAGTTCAGATGAGCATTTCTGGGAGTTCTGGCTACAAATCTTTCCACATCATATAATAAAGCCATAACTAAATATATAGGAGGCTCTCTCTCTTCTGTCATCCTCTGGTTTCTTATATATATGCCAAGGCAAGGCATATATATGTAATACCCTTTGTATGTTATTATGAGAATAAGCCTCAGAGAGAACAATCCAATGTCTAGAAATGGTGACTTCTGTGAGTTTAGTTGTTATTAGCATGTCAACTAGATTAATTGCCTGCAGTTTTATGCTTAAGGAGGTTTCCTCTGTTTGTGTGGACATTACTACAAAAGCTTTCTCTCCGTTTTAATTTCCACACCCATTCTATCACTTGAGAATAAACTATCCAACCAAGGGAGTTGCTAGTTTGATTGGGAAGCAAGAATTATTGAATTATTAATTATATATTGAATTTTAAATATTAGATGATGTTTGATTTTGTGTGTAATTAAAGCATGAAAATTTATATATGATGTGATTTGATATATACTAGTTACTAATTAGGTAATTTATATTTATAAAAAAAATTAGATAATTATACTATATACAATGGCAGAGGCAAAGGGGGTTAGGGGTGGCCTTCAACCCTTGACCCCCTCTCTCTCTCTCTATATATATATATATTCAATAAGATTATTTAAAAGACTAAGATTGAAATTTTAGTTCTATAATTACATTCCTACATTTGAACATTTTTTAATTTTCAGATCTAACCATGTCACAAAAGCCACAACTTCAAGGTAGTTTATGCTCTTCTAGTATGGGATGCTTAACTATATCAAGTAAGGACAAAGACAAACATATAAAATGAATTAAATGAGAAGCAATCTAGATGTTGGTTTCTCCGTTTTTTTTCTTCTTATTTTGTTGATTTATTAGAAACAAGATTTTGATTATAGATTAGTTATTCTACATAAATTCTAAAAGAAATATGCCTAATTATTTATAGTTATATATGACTAAAGAGAAAAAAAATTATAAAAAATATTAACAAAAATCATATCTATTTATAATGGGATAAGCATTATCTCTAATTCTCTATAATTAACAAATGAAGCTAAGAAAAAGAAAAAAAATGTATTAATTATCATTACGAAATAGAAGCAATGTGGTGGGTTCAACAATTTGTCGCTCTCTTGTCTTGTACATGACCGAAGAGAATCAAATATACATTAGTTTCTCCATCTTCTTCTTTTTAATCTTTTTATTATTCTACTTCTACTTCTTCATCATCATCTTTTTCTTCTTCGTCTGTTGCTTTGTCAAAGCAGTAAGTATTTGAAATAGAATAATTATTCTACATAATTCTTTAAAAAAGACTCAATTATTTATAGTTGTAAATAACTAAAGATAATAAAAATTATTAATAATATTCTTATAATATTTGATATTGTTTTTTAAAAATTAGATAAGATTAAGAGAAGATTGGATTCATTTTAATTTTGATTTCTTCTGCCTTAATTTAGAAAATCAATTTAATGATAAATTTTTTAAGAATATTTTTATTCATTAAAGTAGGTAAAATTATGAAGAAAAAAAATTCAGAACACCACTTGTCAAATTGTTATGTCATCACTCTTCAAATCTCTAAAGTGCTATTTGACATGTTTTTAGGATGCCACCTATTAAAATTTCAGATTGGTAAAAGCACTTGTATATATATGTTGGTTTCCATGAAAACAAACAAGACAAGACATCACATTCACACCTTGAAGGACTAGAAAAGCAAGAAAAATAACTTATGGACATCTAGTTTTAGGCATATTTCAAAGTATGTCATACACTACATCCCAGTTTGTATGTCACCATCTGGTATATGAGTTCTTGTGATCAATGAAATTTCACAACAATGCAGGAGATATCATCCGAGCTCCTCCGATTGAGTGCCTCTTCAGTAAGATGCTTTGCTGCAGACCGAGCCTCCTTTATATCCTTGATACAATCAACTGCTTCTTGATTTGTCATTACCTAGGATAATTATGAATAAATAATTAAGTGGATCCAACCATATATATTGCAAATAAGTATCTGTAATCAAATCTGACCTTCCATAATCCATCACTGGCTAATATAACAAACTCCGAGTCATCCTCTATGATCTCCTCGGTCACAAATGGTTCTGAACTCAAATGCTTCTTCAAGCTTTTGTCACCAAATGCTCTTGACACCGCCAACTGCCCGTCGACACGTGGAACATCTCCTGAATCAATCACAAAATCTGTATCATTAAAATTTCTGAATAATACCAACCCAAAACGATCCTAAAATTTGAAACCTGTTATACCTGGAAAGTTTGACACAAAACCACCCCTGTTTTCAATTTCCTCCTTTTCTGTGGTTGGCTCATGATCCACTGATAATTGTTTAGCCACACCATTCTTGCATATGACAGCCCTAGAATCCCCAACATTGGCTATTACCAGCTTGTGACAATCAATTAATATCGCCGTAACAGCAGTTGAACCTCCTTTCCCTAATTCAACTGCTTTCTCTAAAATGGTGGAATCAGTTATACGATATGCTCTACTGACAGCTTCTCTAGTTTCTGTCCAGAAGTCGGGCTACAAGGAAGAAAAAGAAAAAAAAAAAGATGACAAGGGGAAAAAGAGAAGTTGTTAGAAATAATATGTCCCAAAAACCAATATTCTATTCATTACCTTAAAACTAAACTCAAAGTGAAGGAAATAAAAATGGAAAATAGAACCAGAAAACTTTCAAACAATTTACTGTAAGTGTTGAAAAAACAAAACTCTTTATTGGATGGGAAAACATCCCATTTCTAATTTAATTTAAGTAAATTCCTTCATATAATAATTGTATTCATTTAAATCGAATTGACACTCTGATTTCTCAAGTTAACTTTGAGAACCTGTAGATCTTCCTGGTAATTACCATAATAGTTAAGAAATCACAATACAATGGAAGCAACTCATAACCTAAACGGCCCTTCCTTACCTCTTTTAAGATATTTTCAAACAAATTAGCTTGTAAGTAATCAGGTACGTCGTGACCCATGTGACCATCAAATATTGCAAACAAACCCAATTCATGTCCATCAACTTGCTTAAATTTTGCAACAAGATAGTCTTCCATAGCATGAGCTGATTTTCCCTTCACCAAGTGAAAGCCATGAGTTATGTGCTTTGACATCTTGCTCTTTCCTTTCCCTGAATCAGGATCTGAACTCAATCCAACTTTCTCCTGCAAGCAACATTCATGTGTTAAAGACAGAAAACTTTGCAAAATTTATGAAGCATGAACAACTAAAAAAGGAGTCATGTCTAACAAATGTTGAACACTAATATTAGACTAGCATTTTATCATCAAGTTGAATTAGCTGCATCTTTGTATAATCAGTAAACTTGTAAAAAAATTATGGTTCATTTTTCCCAATAAGTGGATAAGAACATCAATTCTTCAAGGAAAGAAAATAGAAAAAAGCAAAATATTCCATCTACTTGGTTTTTCTTATATCATTAAATGAATCAACTAAATCAATTATGTTTTGCAATAAAACAATATCTGGAGTGGCACTCAATTATGTGTCTTTCTGGACTTTACAACTGTCAGTCACGGCCCCCATTTAAATAAATCTTTTTTACTTCAGAATCTAAGCTTTTCCTATTTGGTAGTTGATTTATCCTTTTATTCATCACCAAATCATCACAGTAAACACTCATCACTAAGGCTATACTTATAAACTAACAATGAATTTGAGGTATCCACAAGATGCTCCTACTATGAGCAAGACTATCTCTAGAATTCACCATCACTAGGTAAATGTAGAGACAATTCAACCCTTATGAAGGATATAAATGAACTTTTCCAATTATTCAATGTTTGTATGTTTAATAAACCACATAGCTAAGAAATGACTAAAACCCCATTTTGGTCCTCATAATGACATATAGGATATTTCTGAATTTAGTCATTTATAAATGCTCCTTCTCAATTTGATCGTTAAGCAACTGGATGTTAAACCCGTGATCCAACCTTCCATACTCATAATGGGAAGAAAAAAAAGTGAATTGCATTTAATTCTGAGGATTGTTGGCCACAGGAAAATTGATATTTTCCGACAAGTAGCCTAACCAATAGCTTTAAATGAACCAAAAAGGATACAAATACGGCAACCAACTGGTAGAAGCCATATTTAATTAAAACAGGAAGATTTAATACAAACAACAAGAGACATGTTTTTGACTAAAACTAATCCTGTAGCAGACAAATCACAAATGTCAAGTAACATCTAGGTTCTAGAAAGGAAGAGGGGGAAAACAAAAAACACTTTTATCATAGAAGCTAACATATGAGGGATGCATCATGAGTTACAGTGACATATCAGTCTGCACAGATCCAAACTAATTGAAATTTCAAACATTCGAGAGCTACAGATGAGGATGTACAATTAAAAAAAAATCATCAATATTATTGGCAATACAAACATTTATCCATTATACAATACAAAAGGCAAATTGCACTAAACCCGAGCTACAGAAGCAGGAAAAAGATTATCTCCAAGCAATTTAAAAAAAGAAAAGAGTCATGATTAAAGAAAAGGGATGAAGCGTACCTTCATTTTATGGAGGATTTCTCTGCCAGTCATGGCTGAGGGGTTATATAGGAAGAGAAGGATGCGTGAAATGTAAAAATAAAAAATAAAAACGCAGGG
This sequence comes from Senna tora, assembly GCA_014851425.1. Classification (NCBI taxonomy): domain Eukaryota; kingdom Viridiplantae; phylum Streptophyta; class Magnoliopsida; order Fabales; family Fabaceae; genus Senna; species Senna tora. The sequence goes on along the minus strand of CM026263.1, from coordinate 29,155,034 downwards.
ATGAAGGATGAGGTAAGGAGGAGGAAGAGAAGGAAGAAGAAAGAGACTCGTGTGCAAATAGGAAGATGATGAAAATTGTGGCGTTGACACGACTTCAATTTCCCTCTTTACCACTCACAAACCCCACGCCGCTTTCTACGCAATCAAGCACAAACGCGGTCGACCCACGACACCTCATTCTCCTTTTCCTTCACAAATTCACTCAATTTATTATCTTTGCCTAAAATGCTTGCTACTCCATAAATTTTCCGTCTTGGGTAACCTCAATTATAAAAAATTAACTTTTAATTATAACTTGTACAGGTCACAAGGGGTTTTGACAAATTAATACAAATTACGAAATTTAAAAGACTTCTAAATTTATATATCTTAATGATTGAGAGGGTTATTTATACGTGATTTTATGATTCATTGGAGGAGTGTTTTGCATTTAAACCTTTATTTTTACATGAAAGCTAAGCTATGTTTTATGTATTGAAAAATAGGATAAAGTTGGAAGTTTTTTTTTTTTTGGTCATCGGTAATATTTTTTCCTAAACTTTATTATTGTTATCAATTTTATCATAATTTCAAATGTGATTTATTTATCATGTCAGCAAGAGATTATTTTTATTTTTCACGTATATCTTTTTATTAAAAATGTTCGATGTACTGTTGAATACTAAATGTTATGGGCACCTCTCCGAGCCAAAATTGAATTCAAGTTTATTATGTTGTGAGTGACTAGTTTCTTTCACTAAATCCAATTCTTATTGGTTGTTAAGCTGATTTTAACTCTACATATATATGTATTCAAGTTAATGTAAAAAATATGTTCCAATGTAAATTATGGTTTTGATTTTATGTCAATTTTGAAGTTAATCCCAAATAGATAATTGGTGAAAGGCATGAGAAGGACCATCATCTCATTTAAAAGATACAACATCAACAATGCAATTATTGAAAGGAACAGAAAAAATCAATAATGCATTGGTCATCTGACTCAGATCCAACTTAGAGTCTTTACTCTTGTCATCTTTTTCATAGTTTATTCGCCAATCACACCGTAGTTTCCTTTTTTTCTGCAAATCATTTCCTTTCCTTTTAGAAATAAACATTTTTTTATTTATTCTTTTTAATTTATTTTGGATATTAACTATTGAAAAGGACTAAATAAGTTATTTATATTTTTTTTTAGGTTTATCAATTATAATAAACAATGTGTAAAAACCTTCTAAAAATAACCTATCATAAAATAGATGAATTATATAAAGTATAAACCACACACATTGGTTTCTAGTTAAAGAACTCGATAATAAAGATATGAAAACTGTATTTAATATTTTTGTAATAAGAATAGGGATATAATTAGGCTATTTTGGGTTTGTTATTTAGGTCAATATTATTCAAAAACAAAACATTTTTTGTAGCCCTATCTACTGATAAGACGTTTTATTTATTTATTTATCAATCGAAATTATTACTTGCTCAATGTTAGCCTTGGCTAGTCTGGACTTCCCGGCCCAATTTAGCCTCATCTATCACGTATCAACTCTGGCTATAGCCCAGCCCAAAAGTTTTGAAATGACAAAGAAGTTTCTAGGCCCAGACCAAATCAAGGTGCATTAGACCTTTCGTCACCAAAAAAAAAAACTGTGGACAAAACTCAGATTTTGTTAGGTGTTTAAAATAGGTCCAAGAATTATTTGATAGGCCTACTAGCTTTTTTTTAAAAAAAAAAAACTTCTTTTTTGTCTTTCTAATTTCATGAAAATTTTGATTATATATATGTAGTCTAAAAGCTGAAAGCAAATGATATTATCCTATTTTGAAAAGAACCCAATTTTTCTCTTCATATCTCCATCTAGAATTTAACTTCTAATAATTTGGATGCTAAATTTGAATATGAGTACTTAATAGTGTTAAAGTAAAAGAATAGCTTGTGATTTGACATTAAATTGAGAATGAAAATATGATATAATCTGATTTTATTTGCCTGTTACTCCTTTCTAGTTAGAAAAAAAAAAAGAAGACAAATAATGGGTTGGGGCAATGAAGAGATGGATGGTCCCAAAAGCACAATTAATGACCTCAAATTGGGACCATTGGCTCTGCCCAAATAAGATACCAAATATTTGTCAGTGCTACTTTGTCCCCTTTGTTTGGGAATGATCATTGATCAAAAGTCTTTGATCAAATCAATACTTATATTTTAGCCATATTTTCTTTTACACTTTAGGGAGCCTTTGGTATATAATACTTGATTTAGTACACTAACATATAAATATAAATGAATTAGCTGGTTATATAGTGAGTTAATAAAAATAGTTAAGGTGATTATTTTTAAATAGTAAAATTTAAAGTAAATTAATTAGTTTGTTTGAGTACTTAAAAAAATACACATTGTCTTAATTTTTTTAACATATTAAGGTATTTATTGTCGAATACGATAATTAATCTTTTTGTTGGTTTGTAAACACATTAAAAGATAGAACAGATGGTCCAAAAGTTTAAAATTGCTTTGTACCCAAAGTTTATAATCGAGTTCTCTGTATTTTGTTTTAATTTAATTCTTGAAATCATTAAGGAAATATTTTTTTAGTAAAAGTACATTTTCTGCCCCCAACATTTGGGGGTCCTGTCGCTTTCGTCCTTAACTTTTTTCACTGTCAATTGTACCCCTAATGTTTTGTGATTCTCCCAATGTCAGGCTTTTGGTTATCACCGTCAATTTTTGGATGGTTTTTTATGACATGGCATCCTATATGAGCAACAGTTCTAACTTGACTTCATTTTTTCACATCAGCAATATATTTTAAGGGTATAATGGATTCTAAAAACTCAGTACATCAGTAAATCTAATACACCAAAATACTCATTACATCAGTAAAATGGACTCCAAAAACTCAGTACTATTGATTGTTAATGTGAAAAAAAATAAGTTCAGTCTGAATTGTTGGCCTCATAGGATGTCACGTCATAAAAAGCCGTTCAAAAATTGACGGTGTTAGCCAAAAGCCTGACATTGGGAGAATCACAAAACATTAGGGGTACAATTGACACGAAAATATGTTAGAAGCGAAAGTGACAGGACCCCAAATGTTGGCGCAGGAAAGTTACTTTTTGCCTAATTTTTTTTATAATTATTGTTTATTGTTATTGTTTATATAGAAAGCAAGTTGACAAATGCTAATTAACGTTTTATACATTGAACTTGGATATCAACGAAAGTCACTAGCCTGCAGCATATAGAGACATTATGATTAATTAAGCAGATTTTTACTTTCAAAACCCACAAATATCTTTATCAAACTAGCTAACACCATCATTACAATACCACTCAGCATTTGTTAATCTCAAGGTTGAGTTGTCATCTGGGACTTACATTAAGATTATTTACACTACCTTTCTTCTTATAAAAAGAAAAAAAAAACTAAATAAATAATTCCTTCTATTTCTTGTTTTAGTATAAGTTTATCACATTTCAGACATGGTTCATCAGGTGGAGTGATAGTATATTTGTTAATTTTAAGGGCGTTAATGATATGTTAAAAATATTAATAGAGACCCAATTCAATAAAATTCAAACCTTTATCCATAGCAAAAAAAATTTCTTCAAATTCTTAATCAATTTGCAAACTCACATTAACAACCTGGCTATAGTTTACACTAGAGGTAAAATACTATTTAGTCCCTGAATTGTTGGTCAAACTACTATTTAGTCCCCGAACTTATCAAAAATACTATTTAGTTCCCGAAATTTGTAACTATGTCAATTATTTAGTCCCTGAATTTGACAAAAATACTATTTAGTCCCTAAACATGGCAAAAATACTATATTTAATCCCCAAATTTGCAACTATGTCAACTATTTAATCTTCTGACTGTTACTCGTTAGAGTTGACAGAGTTGCAAATTCGGGGATTAAATATAGTATTTTTGCCAAGTTTGGGAACTAAATAGTTGACATAGTTACAAATTTCGAAGACTAAATAGTATTTTTGATAAATTCAGGGACTAAATAATAATTTGACTAATAATCCAGAGATTAAATAGTATTTTGCGCCTCGTTTACAATATATATCTCCTTGTCTTTCATAGGTTTATTAGTTTGATCTCTATATATATAGAGTTTAATTACTAAATTGTCCTCCTCCGGTGATTCAACACTAGGTACACTTTAGAATTCTTCACTAAAACACGATTATATTTTGTTCAATTCGAAGGGCCCTATAGATTAAAAGTCATCCAATATAATAAAAGTGCATGTCATTGAACACATAATTATTCATGTACTGTAATTATAACTTCACTCTTTAAAAATAAAATGAAAGTAAGAGTTAATTGGATGTAATAAATTGTATCTTAGCATTAAATAGTTCATTCCTTGCAAAGTAACGTATCATATTCAAGTATTATTGTGCATGAAAAAATTTATTTATATTAAGAGAATTGTGTACTCCAGTATATTATAGGACTTAATTCAATTCACCTAGCTAGCTTGAGAACCAGATTAGTACATATGTTAGTATATATTGATGATGCCATATATAACACATTATGTGTAAAATGATTAATTAATGAAAATGTCATCTAATTAAGTAGAACACAGAAACACAAGGTTACAAAGTGCATGGTACGTAATTAATTAAAAGGATCCCAAACGTAACTGCTTTGCCTTGCCCTAGCTAACTAAAGATAATATGAATTCATCAGTCGAGAAACGTCTCCATCACATCCTGGTACATCCCTCCTTCTGAGTTCCTATACTCCATAGCTGCTTGATGATGAATGGAGGAAGGAGACGAGGGAGACGACGTAGAAGTCGCTACTCTAGCAGGCAAAGTGAAGCTCCTCTTAAACTTGTCCATCTTCCTCACACCACTCTCCACCTGATCCTGATCTTGATCCTCTTCCGTCTGCCTGCCATCCGGGTTAAATAAGAGCTTGTGGGCCGTCTCATCGGCCCGGCCCGTTAGAGCGTTGAAGAAGGAGAGCCCATTGGGCCATTTGATGTCGTTTTCATGGTGATCAGCAGTACTTGGAGTAGGCATGATGTTGTCTTGGAGTGGGGGGGTTTGGTCCATGTGATGATGATGGAGGAAGAGGTGTGGTTGGTCTTTGTTGTTGGGTTGTGGTGGGAATGGAAGAGGATGGTGGAAGGAGGTGGGAGAGGAGAGGATGTTGGAAGGATGAGGCCACGCGAAGAGAGGAGGCGCCGGACGGAGGCCGGGACTAGTAATGGCGGCGGCCGAGGATGGTTTCGAGGAGTTAGAGGAGGAGGAGCATGTGTTCCTCGTTGAAGAGAAGAGTTGAGATAGGTAAAAGCCAGATTGGTAGCCAAGAGATTCGAACGTGTGCCTCATTCTTAGCACAAAATGTAGGTCTTCTGGAATCTAAACCACACACACAACACATGCATGCAAATTAATAAATCATGATTTTAAAAATTATTACACAAGACTTTTTTAAATATCAAATGTAGCATTATGACATTTTATGTCTTTTTATATTTTGATCAAAATATCAAGTACAGTCTTCGATCCAATTAAGATTCAGAATAGCAAGAAATTAATATCAAATATGTTGATAAGAAAAAGAAAAATATATGTTAACTTTAATTTTTTTTAAAATGTAAAAAAAAAAACTATTAAACTTTTACATTTTAGCAAAATTTTTCAAATTTTCTTTCGAGTATATATTTTCATTCATTTGCTTTCTCAAGCTTTTTGTATATCAGTTGGTACATCCCTACAATAAAATCTACAATTCAAATATTTATCTTAATATGTAAAAGAGTGACAAATGAGTTAATGATTGGTTGAGAAAAAAAAAATTAGGCAAAAGGTTATATTTGGTAAAGTTTAGAAGTTCAGAGATAATTTGCAAGTATCCTAAAGTTTAAATAGCTTATTTAAGAGACATTTTTCTTTATTATTATTTTTTAAAATTTAGAATTAAATTCAACATTTAATTTCGGCAAGTAATTAAAACAAATTATAGATGAGCAGAGTGATATATACTTACAATCTTGCAAGAACCAAGCTGAAGAAGTCCATGGCCAGCTTGAATGACAGCTATAGTCTGGTAATTAATAATGGAAGAAATGCAAATAAAAGTCAAAGTTAAAAAAAGAAATAAAATTGAAGCACCAAAACATTAGGCTTATAATAGAGTTTAATTTAAGATTGACCTGAATGCCTGATTCAAATTGATCGGTCCATTCAGGTGGAAGCTGCCAAAAAAAAGAGGAAATTGGGTGATAAGTCAATAGAGAGAAAAAGCCAAATATAATGAGACATTATGATGGAATTATTGTTGAAGTGAAGATGAAAGCAAAAGAAGAAAGAAAAAAAACAAAAAGAGATATATATGAGGAATTTGATTGGATTCATATCATACAGCATCAAAGGAGCTTTGCCAGTAGTTGGAGATGTTTGGTTCACATTCTGTGGGCTCTTTAAATACCCATTTGTGACACTTATCAGATGCAACTTTTCCCATCAACCTGCACTTTCCACATTTATTCACCCAATCATACCACAATCCAATATATATAATCTTCCACCTTCATACACTAAACTGAATCAAAAGTCAAAACCCATCATTTTCTCAAAGTTTATGTATGCCTCTCTAGTCTCTACACATGGTTTTCATAGATCGAATTAATAATAATATTATTAATTAATTAATTAATTAAACACCTACCCAGTACCCACCCTTCTCCATAATTATATAACTGAATGGACATTTTGCTGAAGGCTTTTCTGACAGGATCTTCTCCATCAATGTCTTCCAGACAATCTGAAACCCTTCCACGGCAGAATCCATCTTCCCACATCAACATCCTTCGCCAAATTTCAATTCAAATTCATGTCATTCAACAGAAATCGCTAAATCCAAAACTCATTTATTTTTCGTCAATTACTACTCTGTTTCATGCCAACAAAATGTTGAAGATGGGAGTATAAAAAGCATGAAAATCTGAAAACTGTATCGGTTTTTTTGGCTATTTTATGGTCAGCCAAAAAATACCCAGAATCAAAAACTGCTTAAATTTTCAATCTTTAAAGTGTTTGGATGCTGAGAAAAGTATTTTCTGGGTAGCCAAACAGAGGGGGGGAAAGAGAAACCATACTTACAAGCTGCCGTTATCGTCCCCAACCTTGCAGCCATTACCTCCCCTAACTCTTCTGCAAGAAATGAAGAATACCCAGATGAGAAAAAAACGCAGAGAGAGAAGGAAAATGAGAGAAAAATGGAAGAGAAAGAAAGAGGGAAATACGTACGGACGAGGACGAATGGTCCAGAAAACAGAGTAAGTCCAGTCAGAGTTAAGACAAACGGTTCTTAGAGCCTCATGAAGTGCCATCATCCCAACAGCTTCTTTGCTCCTATCTGATCCTGATCCTCCTGAGCCCACCATTTTCTTTCTCTTTTTTCTTTCTCACTCTCACTATATACCTTTTTTTCACCTCACAAATTCGCCCCTTTTTTTCTCTTTTTCACTATCTCTGAAACACCTCCCCTGTTTTTCTTTTCTTTGCCTTCTAATTAATCACCACAAAAGAGACCAATTATCTCCTCTTTTTTCTAGATTAATAGTAGTACAATGGAACCCAAAAGCAGAGGAATTATTCTTCATCTCTCTTTTCTGTGTGTGTGGGTATGAGGAAAAGATGTTTGTGTGCTTTTTCTTGTGTTGTTGCCTTGGGAGGAGAAGAGGTGGTAGTGTGATAATAAGTGTGCAACCATGGAAAACTGTGGGGACAGCTTTTTATCTTTCTTTCTTTCTTTCTTCTTTCTATTCTATGTCTCTCTTGCAAAGCAAAACAAAGAAGAAAGGAAGGAAGAGGAAGGAGGGAGGCAATCAGGCAAAGCAAAGCAAAGAGGGAAAAAGAAGAGAGGTGAGGCTTCTCTCATATACCCTCTCCATTCTTTTACTTTTTACCCTTCTTTCCTTTTGTCTCTCCACTCCATTCACCTTCAATATTAGTGACACCTATCACCTAACACTTTATTAAGGTATAAAATTTTATATTTGATTATTTAAAAGTGAATAAGGCAAAATGTAAACAACTTAATTGATTTTATGAAGTTGTATCATTTTTTTTCTATGACAATTAAAGAAGAAGAAAAAAAGTCAAACATTATTAAAAAATGCTATTAGCCTTTTCTTTTTATTTGTAAGTAATTTTTATTGGAGGTTGAAAAAACAGTTGGGAGTAAATAGTAATTTGCATTTGACAAAAGTATTTTATAAGCTATATAATTATATTTGAGAAGTTATTAAATTACAAAAGCTAATTTATTTAAGGAGGTATATAGGAAAAACATAAAGGAAATATGATAATTATGGATATTAAATGTGGGTAGGAAATAGGAATGATTGTCTCCAAAGGAATAATTTTTTATTTTGTTTCCAAGTTGAAGCATAATTATTTTTACTTCTTTCCTAAAAAATGCTACTATCTATAGAAAGAAGCTTAATTAATTATTATCTTGATTTTTTTCTTTGAATGATTTTTTTTTTCAAAAACCAAAATTGTTAGGTGTTATTAGTACTATTGAAGGAAACAATTATGAGAAGTTTTAGATTCAATCATATTTTTGGGTTTTGTAATGTACTAAAACTTCTTATTTTATAAAACTAGAACAATTTCTTTAATTTACTTTAATCATCAAAATAAAATATCCATCTTAATATCTAAGACTTACTCTTGAAAATTTGTTTTGGATTCTATCTTTACCCTTTTCATTCATTCATTATAATACACAAATATCTAGCAAAGGCCTACCTAGCTAGTGCCTAGTTGAAAAAAACATCAGGTTGAGATTTGTATTGTGTGTAGGAGTAGATCTATTTGAATTAATTAATATATAATTAGCAAATATCATATCTCATAAGCCTAATGAATTTTGTAATATGCCAAACAGGGCAGAAGGTAGAGGGGAGGAAGAGATATATATATATATATATAGAATAGTGATCATATAGACATTAGATAAGTATGAGAATTGTGAGAATGGCAGAGAATCTTTACTGGTCAAAAGTGATAGGGTGGATTCTGAGGCTTAGATTTGGAATTGTCATTAGAATAATAATTATTTTATGATTTTTTTGCTAATCCATATTTTAAAACACTAGTTAAAATTTTATTTGATTGATTAATAAAAGGTAAATTATTCTTTTGGTCCTCAACGTTTGCACGAAGTTTAATATTAGTCCTCAACGTTTCAAAAAATTATTTTAGGTCCTCAACATTTTCTTTTGGGTCAAAATTGGTCCTCTAGCGTAACATCCGTCTGGTTTTGTCATTAAATGCTGATGTGGAAGGCTTATGTGATACACTCTCTCTCCAACGTGTCATATTTAAATGACATGGCACTATTTCTCATTCCAACTCAGCAAAACGTACGACGCCGTTTTGACTCATTTAAATGACCAAAACAGAATATTTAAATGAATCAAATTAAAACGGCGTTGTTTTGCTGAGTTTGAGTGAGAGAGGGTGACATGTCATTTAAATATGACACGTAGGAGAGAGAATATGCCACATAAGCCTTCCACGTCAGCATTTAATAACAAAACCAGACAGATGTTATGCTAGAAGACCAATTTTGATAAAAAAAAAGTTGATGACCTAAAATAACTTTTTGAAACGTTGAGGACCAATATTAAACTTTATGCAAATCTTGAGGATCACAAGAGTAATTTGGCCTTAATAAAATTAGTGTACATTAAAAGTAATTATTTTTATAAAATTTGAATTATTAAATATGTTATTAATTAATTACAAAAATTGAACTAGTACTATCTTCATTGATGAGCAAAATCTTTTATTTTATTAATTTTAACAAAAACAAATGATATTGGTATTATCATATAGTATATATGTCAGCTCCTACATAGCCCACCAACTTTATCTCATTATTTCTATACTCTTTTTGTTGTACGGCTGCAAACTGCAAAAGTGCTTATTGTGTGTCTGAGTGTCACCCTACTGCCTATTACTTCCCTCCCTCCTCTTCTTCATTCATTCTTCCTAATTAAGGCAAACGAAATCCCATTATTAGCCTTGCCCCAATAGAAACTATTCATTTCTTATATAAAATTCTAGCCTACTCATTATAGTCATACAAGATTAAGTATTTTGATTTTTTGAGTGAATTTTCTTACAAAAATATATTGAAATATTTAATCTTGTACTAAATACCTCTCACAAGTTCATTTGTTAGTGAATTAATATCATTATTTGTATTTTTCACTTAATTAAAATTATAAATATTAAACTTAAATAAAAATATCTTAATTACTTGTTAAAATGCAAATGCAAAAATAACATTAAATATCATAAAAAAGTCATGAATAATAAATATCTCTAATATTGATATCATGATAAACTTAGACTATGTATCCAAAAGTGCCTCCAATTGCAAAACTCTCCATCTTTTATATAATAGGATGAAGAGTTTTGCAATTAATAAACTTAGACTATATATATATATATATATATATTCATTTGGGATTAATCATCAATTAATAATAACTATATCATATATCATATCTACCCACATTTTATTTAATGGGGCGAATGTGTTGATTTTCAATGACTAAGCCTTTTTGATGTCATTATAAAACTCTAATTTGAAGGAATCTAGCATTTTGTTACATCAATTCTTAATAATTAAGAAAAAAAGCTTAGCTTTTGATATATACTAATAATAAACTATGAGACCTATATTTCAGATGTACCAAAAATAAACACTACAACTAGTTGCATTCCTGTGTGATCAACCACTACTATTTTGGAACGTTACTTCATCTCGCATTCTCTTCTATTTTTGTACATGACTGCAAAAGCAACATTAAACTTAAAACTGTCTACAAATCTTATTGACTTTTTTGTAAAAAAAAAAATTACTTTCATATAATAAATGAGTCAACTTACGTGCTTCCCAATTTAATCATCATGCTAGATTCTTCTTGACTATAAATTATGCTATATCAAGGTGTATATGATCATCACCAATAATATTATGTAGTACAAATTGTAAATTAGAAGACAATTCATTTATTACAAGTTAGTCTTAGTGTATGACAATTCCAAGTGCAATATGGTAATTTTCCTAGATTCATGGTCAAAACCCAAAAGCAAAGGAATCGTCATGAGATGCAACCTCAAGCAGCGAGCAAAGCAGGCATTTTTATTTTTATATTCACAACAGTACAACACAACACATACGTGATACGTGTTTGTGTGTGTAAGTAATTAAATTAAATAAATAAATAAAAAGAGTGAAATATAAAAGGAGCTGTGAGTTTAAGGTGTCACGTGCACACGTGCCATGCCAGTGAGTCGGTGCATCGTTTCGCTTAAACTAATGTCTCAGCGCACGAATTGCGGGGCGTTTGTGTCCTTCACCTGAGACACTCGCCTCTCATTTGTCACGCGCTCTGGTTTACTCGCGAGAGTCGGCGGTGATATTTTGTTCCTTGCTATGCCGGGTCCCCTTTTTGAGCCGTAGGATAGGAGCGTGCTAAACAGTCGCATAAGAGGTTGAGTGAGATAAAGTGGGGAGTGGATGTAAGTGAAGATCCTTGGGGCTCTCTCTGTCCTCCGCATTGACCGGTCCACCCCACACGAGCGTATCTGTGGTGGGGCCCACCAACAAATCCCTTAAGGCCACCCCTCTATTTTTAAGTACTATATTATTTTTTAAGTTTTGTATATTTATATACCAAATAAAAAATATATATATATAAATTCAGTTATTTTTAAAAATTATTTACAAAAATATATTATTTTTATTGTGCACATTACAAAATGTTCTTGCTGAGGTATTATTCATTGAATGAATTTATATTTCGACAAACATTTAATATTTTAGAGGTTAATCGTTAAGTTATCGTGTGATATATTATGTGTTGATATGGTTATCATATGTTAATATAGCACAGTTAATTTGTTATTATATTATCACTTCATCTAAATATTTTTTAAAAAAATATTAATTAAATATTTGTCACTACGTTGCCAATGAAAATAGCTATATACTCGAGACCTTATTTAAGCATGCCATAATAAGTCACTTCCTATTTCGATCAACTTTCGTTTATTTAATTAAGGTTTCGGGTTCGAATCTTGTATATAGAAAAATCTATGTTAAAAGATCTCTACTCCGTTATGGGACCTCGAATAGAATTACTTTAAAAAAAATACACGAGGAAAAAAATATTAAGCATGCTTGGTACTACATGATGAGTCCAAAAATAGACTCCTTAATTAGTTTTCTTCACAAAATTGAAACATTTCCAAAATTCCAATATGATTCTCATGGTGAAAATTCATGAACGTGATGGGGCTTCTATCTTTCTGTGGTGTACAGTTAGCTAGAAGAACGAAGAAATTTGAGATACAAATGTCAAATTAGGATATTTCAATTAATATTCAAATTTCAAAGTTGCACCAAAATTTAACTGTTCAGGTTTCAACACATCATTTATATAGTTAACACCAAATACCTTATTCTTACAAAAAGCCTACTTTTGAAATCAAATATCTAAATCGATCTGTATGTTTTTCTTTTGGAAGTTGGCCATATTATACCAATTTCTGACTAAATTTGTATCTACAAACGCATTTGTGAATTGCATTATTTGATCTAATAACTCTGTTACTACATAGTGTTTTTGGTGTAAAATAGGTGAAGAGTTTGAATTTCATTCTTTTTACTTGTGGATTAGTTTAATGGTTTTAGGTAATTTCATTCACACGTCAAGGAAGATATCATTAAGCAAAGACAAAAATTTTTTTGGGTATATTTAACCACTGTTTCACGTTAATTTAGTTATGATGATGTTTTTTTTTTTATTTTGTAGTGTTATAGTAATTAATTGTTAAATATAAATTTAATATCATAATCAATACTGAAAATTATAAAAATAATTACATTTGTATTCGTTATTGATTATTTAAACTATATAAATTTAAATAAAAAATAAAATTACTTGTAAATTAAAAATTTATATGAAAAATTGACAAAAGTTTTAGAGAAAAAAAAAGATATTTTTGCTTTAAGCAAATTACACGTCTTTACATTAAGTCCTAAAAAGCATCAACTTCTATAATTTTTATTTTTATCTAGGTAGAAGACTAAGGGTTTGTTTGGTAGACGAAATGTGATGAGAATGAGAATAGAAATGAGTTTATTATGTTTGGTATATACGTAGGAAATGAGAATGAGAATCGAATAAAAGTGGATAAAATGATTATATATTTTATCCTTATATTAAAACATTTAAAAAAAATAAGAACAAAAACATAATTTCACTACATTGCAAAAAGTAAGATATGTTTAGAAGAATAAATTTACAAGAAAATATTGAATTATCTCCCACATTACCTCCAATATTATTTGTACCAAACATGTCTTAAGTATCGTATTTGTCTTTTATGTTAGGCTCAGTTGAGAGTTGTGATCTCCCTTCTTTTATTTTTAACCAAATGGATGAACTTGACCAAAAATAGTGTACAACGAAATTGAATCTTGATCCTAACAAAAGAGATGAAAAGGACACTTTAACTTTATTTTTATTGTATCTGTATTTTTTTTTTGTTAGCTTAAATTTTTGGACAGAAGATAAAAACATATTTGCAAGGAACCCTATGCCTCTGAAGATGAAAACAAAGTAGAGCCCAAGGCAACGAAATGGTCCTTGAGCCTGCCATTATAATGGGCCTTAAATCGATAGTCCATCCTGCAAAAGTTTTTTTTTATATCAGTAGTATATTTGGTCCATTTTTTTTACCAAAAAACAATATTTATGATTGGAAAATGTTGAAAATATAAAATATTAGGCCAAATTACTCTTCTAGTTCTCAATGTTTGCAAGAAATTTAATATTGGTCCTCAATGTTTCAAAAAATTATTTTAGGTCCTCAACATTTTTTTGTCAAAATTGATCCTCTAGCGTAACATCCGTCTGATTTTGCCATTAAATGATGACGTTGAAGGCTTATGTGGTGCACCATCTCTTTTATTTGTCATATTTAAATGACATGACACTCTCTCTCATCCAACTCAGCAAAATAATGCCGTTTTGATTCAGAGAGTGCCATGTCATTTAAATATGATACTTAGGAAAGAGGGTGTGTCACATAAGCCTTCCACATCATCATTTAATGGCAAAACTAGACAGATATATGCTAGAGGATCAATTTTGACAAAAAAAAACGTTGAGGACCTAAAATAACCTTTTGAAACGTTGATGATCAATATTAAACTTCGTGTAAACGTTGAGGATCAAAAAAGTAATTTGACCCAAAATATTACATGACAAGTATATGATTTTGAAATATTATGTTAACTGATATTTTAGTTAAAAAATTATTTAATTGATTACTTGAATATTTAATAATCTTGAATTAATAAAAATGATTATTGTTAATTAAAAAGAAAAAAGAAATGAAAGAACAGAGGAATCCTTTATACAAATGGAAGAGTTCGTTTTCGATCCGTTGAAGCTCCCCAAAGCCTCTATTCTAGGTGGCCTCAACTTCATAACGTAGAAGAAGAAAGAAGAAGAAGAAGCAGTGTGATAGGCATAGTCTGTAAAAGCCATGGAATTGAGGAAGAGATCATTGGTTTAAACCCACAGACGCGAAGTTCCTTCTTCTCTCGGAGTCGCATTAATGGGTGAGTTGGAATCTCATTGCCTAATCTTGTTCCACAAAATATATGAATATGGTTAAGGTTTACGGCACCGTCAAAAACAGCTGACACTACTGAATTGAAAATCCATACGGCTGTTGTTGTTTCGCTTTCATTTCTTTTTCGCTAGTGTGGAAATTAAGTGTTATCGCGTATTCATTTCTGTTGGGTGGTCACTATACCATCCCACTTTCCACCTAACATTAATCAGAAAATATATCGAAGCTAATATGCATTGCTTTGTCTCCAAGAGCTTCACTGCATTTTACAAATCATTTCATTGTTTCTCCCCAGGACTTTAATTGCGGCAGAATTGGGGTTCAATGCTTTTCTTGGGCACAATTATGTAAAGAGCTTATTGAATGATTGGTTTTTTTAGTCACAATTGTTGTTCCAGTATTTGCTTTTGGAAGTGTGTATTTAAATTGTATACATTTCCAGTTCTGGTTATGATACGTAAACATTTGGTTTGATTTCTCTTATGGGGCTTGAATAATGTTGGAACATGGAGATATTTGGCTATTCTATGTATCTCACTTGTTGTGTTTGGTGTTTCAGATGTAAGTGTAGCCACTGTTTGAGCCTTTAAGGTGTTGCTTGTAAGATGGCTGATGCAGCAGGTTTAGCTGAGGCTGCAGGCTCAAGATTTTGTTCCTTGCAGCTAATTGGACAAGGGTCATTTGGTGATGTCTATAAAGCGTAAGTGTTAACTTTTGGACTTGTATAATGTCAATTTATGATGAGACTATATGTTTTCACATTGAGTTCAAAGGAGTTCTTCTAAATGGCTTTGTTTTAATCAATGGGTTCTGGATAGTTGAAGAATTTTTATCTTGTTGCTTCTGCCAATGCAATATTGAATTATCTTTTTGTTAATATTAATTAAACTTATTTCCAAACGCTTATATATTACCAACTCACCATAAATTGTATATAGCAATACCCAACTTCTGAAATCTCTAATTTGATGCAAGGATGAATTTCCTGAACCATATTATATATGAAAAAGAAGAAAGTTGTATATTATGGTATGATTGGTATCATATGAAGGATGAACCTTAATAACTCAATTATATCTCCAACAAAAATAGAACCCTAAAGAAATGAGTGCCTTAAAAATCCTCCGTGATTTGGGAAACTAGGCATAAAAATAAACTGCTTTCACTTTCTGCATTTTGTTAATGGTTAAGAGTTCTTGATGATATTAAATTAAATATTCTAATCATTAAATATGTTTTTTTGGCTCGAGTACTTCTTGTGAATCATTGCAATAGCTAATCTATTTCAGTTTGTGTCATTCTGGCTTTTTTTTTCCTATCATGGACCAAAAAGGAAAAATATGTAGGGGAACTCTCTAAACGGTCATGGTTTAATCTTATCATTCGAAAATTATATTTAGTAATAGGCCACAATAATAAACTTGGTCAATGATTTGTTTGTTATGCTTTCTCATTTTCAGGTTTGACAAGGAGCTGAACAAAGAAGTTGCGATCAAAGTGATTGATTTGGATGAATCGTAAGTATAATGATATCTTCTTCCTGTCTTGGCTACTATATGTTGCATTGTGCTTCTCCTTTATTTTAGAGATGTTTGTAACTCAACAAACAGCAAGATTGGCCGTTGGAATGCCTTGTTAAGGACAACCAATTTTATGTTTGTTGACACCTGAAATTCGAAGACTTTTCCATTAAGTAATAATAACAAATGTATTTCTAATAGACTTCACTTACGACATATACTGTGAACTGTGAAAAAATAACTTAGGTGGTTTCCTGGTTGACCACCTTGTTGTATGTCTCTATTGTTATTCAAGGATAGGTCTTACAAGTGTAAAAACATTAAAGGATAAAGGATAATTTGAGATAATCATCAAATTCCTTATCTATAGGTTAGGAGGTTATTATTATATCTAGGAGCCTTGTAGTTATTTCTTATCATTATCTTTAGGTGTTTATCATCTTGGAGAATTATCTTTTTGTATTAAAATTTATATAGTTTAGTTTAGTTAATAAGGATTTCAAGCCTTCCTTTCATCATATTTCTTTGGCTTAAATGCACTTTTGGTCCTTCTATTTTCATAAAAATTTCAATCTGTTCCCTCTAGTTTAAAAATAGACAATGCCCTCCTATTTTAAGAAATTGGATTCCAATCTGGTCTCCGCAAAGCACTCTAGTCTCTGCATGTCTGAGAAAGCAATACTGTTAAATAATCAATAAGCAGAAACCAAATGGAGAGTTGAACACTGTTCTTTCCCACATCTCTAGAGCTTTCCAAAAACATCAAAACATTGCAAAAGCTTCACATTGCATCAGTATGATTGCGTGTTTACTTCCAAACCCTGTAAATCTTGTTAAAAGAAAACCCTCTGGTGTCCTAGCACACTATTGTTCTCCAGACCTCAAAACAGCTTACTGCATGAAAAGGTGTGTAGCTGATTCTGGACTATTCATACACGTAATACAAATATTGGGAGAAAGCACTGTTTTAGGCCTTTGAACCTGCGTATTAATCCTATGCAATATCACTGTGGCACTGTCCAAGCACACAACTTAGCCTTATAGGGATAATTAAATTTTGAAATCGGCTTATTTAGTACAAATTTTTTCCTATTATGAGAATGAGTTAGAAATTGAAATAACAAACTACATGAATAAACACCAGATGAGTCTACGAGTCTAAAATTTTCCTATTTGGATTGAGTGAGAAGTTGATGGAGTCTAAAAGAAGCAAGACGAATCGTAATTTCTGAACACTGTTATCTTTAAGATTTCTGTAAAGAGCCGAGTTCCAAGACACAGATGAACCTGTTAGAAAACCAAAGTTTTTACTAGGTGCATTTCACACATTGCAGAATATTAGGAAGTTAAAATACATATAGTTTTTGTTAAGCATTTAAATTGGAATATTTTTTGGGGGTGCAATGATGTGAAGAAACTTATACACTTCTTTTCATTGCCATGTTGCACTCAGAACTTTTATGCAATTCTTTCTTACTGAGCTACTTCATTACCTGCCCTTTTTCATTCTTTTCTTCTGCAGAGAGGATGAGATTGACGACATTCAGAAGGTATAATCTAATGAATTATTTGCCCATTACATCTGCTGTGCCCAAATGATTTTTTTTCTTTCTTTTTGGATTTACTTTTGTCAGGAAATTTCTGTTCTATCACAATGTCGATGTCCATACATTACCGAGTATTATGGCTCTTATCTCCATCAAACTAAAATTTGGATAATAATGGAATACATGGCTGGAGGCTCTGTTGCTGACCTAGTAGGTTACTTCTGTTGACTTGCTAGTTGCTACTGTACATTCTGTGCATGTAATTGATGTTGATATTTCTCAGAAGTCTGGCACTATATTGTCTGATTAAAATTCCTTGCTTATCCTTGAACAGTTTCTTAATAAATGTATACATGAAAGTACAATTTCTGACAAAAGAATATGCAATTAGTGTATCTATGTATTTAAAATATGAATAGATGAGAGGTATGATGTAGCTTATTTAGTTGCAAACAAATCAAGAAGTGATGTTTGTTTATTCAGTATTCCTTAAGCAATCTTATAGCTATTTGTTCAGTCCCTAATATGACATTCTCCAGTGTTGATGGCAACACAATTTGTAGATTGATGTTGGTGGATTTAGTTTCTCTATTTTTATTTTGTCTTACATGTTCTTTTTTCTTTGAACTTCTTGTACCTCTTAGTAAGGTCTTATTTATTAATGTTCCACTTTATTTGTCCTTTTTGTATGTTTGTAAATTGTAATCTCCCATCCCATGTATAGCAGTGTGACATACCTTTTGTGTTGGAACTAATGGTGATTTTGCTACTGTAGCTCCAATCAGGTCCTCCCCTTGATGAAGTGTCAATTGCTTTCATCTTACGTGACATGCTGCATGCAATTGATTACCTACATAATGAAGGAAAAATTCACAGAGACATCAAAGGTATTATCCCCCCGTACTACTTCCACATGCTGTGCTTTGAAAGTGCTCCCTTTCAATATACAAATTTATTATTGACAACATCCATATCAATTTTGCAGCGGCAAATATTTTATTAAGTGAGAATGGTGATGTAAAGGTATGTCTTATTCTCAAAGAGTCTATAATTGTCTGTTTTATTTCCACCAAGAATAAACTTACAAGAAATTTTCGAACAAAAACGTGAAGGATAATTTGAGATGAGGACTTGCATTGCATGCATTTGCATATGATTTTATGAGTCAATTTTGTGACTGTCACAGGTTGCAGATTTTGGCGTTTCTGCGCAGCTAACTAGGACCATATCAAGGAGAAAGGTGAACCTATTTCGTTAAGGGTAGACCCTTGATCAATTAGACACTTATGAGTTGTCAGCATAACACTAAATTTTTCTTTAAATTCAGATTCAAACTCACAAATGACAATAGTTCTTTTATAATCTGTTATCCAATCTTAACCTCCTCTCTAGAACAAAATTATTTTTCTTCTTTCAATTAGACCAATGAATCAATTGGTAGACTGCAAAAGTGAAATGAATGGAGAAGAACTGATATTGTGGCTTGATCTAATCAGTTATGGACATAGTGAATTTCAAATTTCTCTTGCTGCTTTGTCTTTTTTAGATATCTAGTATAGTATGCCCTCTATCCTATCTTTATTTCATTTAATAGTTTCCTTTTTTTTTTTCAAATGAAATCGTAAAATCTATATAAGGCTTTGGGCCTTTTGGTTATTGGTCTCCAAAATCATATATTAATAATACATCAAATGAAATATAAGTTGAAAGATCATGTGAGGAGAATGGGGAAAGTAGCGAGTTAAAATAGATATCAAGAGGAT
The DNA here is from genome assembly GCA_014851425.1 of Senna tora. Classification (NCBI taxonomy): domain Eukaryota; kingdom Viridiplantae; phylum Streptophyta; class Magnoliopsida; order Fabales; family Fabaceae; genus Senna; species Senna tora. Next base: position 29,135,511 of record CM026263.1, on the reverse strand, counting down.
GGGAAGTTAAATAACTTCCCATTACTTGATTTTATTATTTTAAAATATAATAATTATTTTTTATTTATATTTTTAAAAAATAACATGCATTTTAGTGCTCGCAAAGAAGCTTCTAGTATAAATTAGTGCTTTTCATCTCATACTGGATATGCTAATTTCTTTGATAACAACAGACATTTGTAGGAACACCATTCTGGATGGCACCGGAGGTTATTCAAAATTCAGATGGATATAACGAGAAGGTTATTTTATGACTACTTTATAATTTTTTGTTAAGTTTTCTATTTGAGTTGGTTCCTCCTTCTGCTCTGTCTCTAATGTTTGTGTTCCCCAGTAGTTTTGTCTTGTACTATGGTTAGACCTAAAGATCATCAGTAAATATTCCATTTGTGCAGGCAGATATCTGGTCTCTGGGTATCACAGCTATTGAGATGGCAAAAGGGGAGCCTCCACTTGCCGACCTTCACCCTATGAGAGTGCTTTTTATCATACCCCGTGAGGCGCCACCACAGGTTGTGTTCTTAAATATCAAACTGATTTATCTCTTAACTATATTGAGTCCATAAAATAAAGTTTTCTGGATGTAGAGTTTATTTTTCCCAGTTTTAAAGTGTTGACACTTGGTATTCTCTTGTGCAGCTAGAGGAGCATTTTTCTCGCCCCATTAAAGAGTTTGTTTCAATGTGTTTAAAGAAGCTTCCAGCTGAGGCAAGAGCATTTTTCCCCACTCTTACCATTGTTTCATTTTCTTTCCATTGAGCACTTACTATAATTGAATTAACTGCAGCTTTTATATGGTGATATTGAAAAAATTCAGTCGTAGCCTCCAAGTCGTATGAGAAAATCCAATAAAGTCCTCCTCTAAGATCCTTAGTGTGTTCAATTTTGTTATGTGGAGAATGCAACCTATATGCTCCAAATTGCACTTACATAGGTGTATGACTATATAACAGTTTAAGGTTTGGATCCTTATCATAGTATCAAAGGCTTTATCACCAAGTGGTCTGAAGTTTTATTTTGTTGCCTCTTAATTGAAATTTAGTTTCAGCGCAAAGCATGGTGAGCTTATGCTGTCCACACATCAAGCCAATGGGCTTTTGTGTAAGAGGGTGTGTTAGAGATCATAAGAAAACTGTTCATAAGCCTTAGTTTAATTGGTTAAAAATTTGAGTTGAAGTGATTCCTGTCAACCTTACTGACATAACAGCCAGAAAATATTTTCTAAATATTTATATGTAATATGTTTGCTCAAGAGTCAAGACGTGTTTTTTGGGGGAAGAGAAGTACTAATAAGAAGCATAGATTACATACTGGACCTTGAATATGCCAAGTTTGAATCCTGAATATAACTGGTGTTTTCTGGATTAAACTGGAATTGAAACTATTTAAGCAAGTCTTTCTGTCCCTCTGCAGTAAGTTTTTCCTCTTGAATTTCATTTCAGAGGCCAAGTGCTAAGGAACTTCTCAAACACCGTTTTATACGGACTGCTAGGAAGAGTCCTAAGTTTCTGGAAAGAGTAAGGTGTGAATCATTGCTAAAAATCTTGCCACATTTTGTTTCATCTTATTGAACCTAGTTTACTTCTGTTATTACTTTTTTCTCTTTTTTTAAAAAAATTTCTTCTTACACTAACATTTCTTGAATTGAAAGGAATGCTGAGATATGTCCGAATTATTCACTGAAAAATTTCTTCACATGCATGTTCTCCTTGACCAGAAAATTTAACATTAGTATTTCCTAGCTTGTGGTTGACATCGTGCCCCGCGTTTTGATAGGGAGCGTCCCAAGTATCAAATAAAGGAAGATGTGGAGACACCTAGAAATGGCCCAAGAGGAATAGGAGAGGCATCTGATACGATGAAGGTAGCAAGAAATTTAAGAGGTGAAGAAGCTACCCAACCCAATGCCAGGTAGTTTCTTAGCGTTGCTCACTGTCTTTAAATTCATAAACTGAATTTTCTGAAGGACATTTTCTGATTGGCAGTGGTCAGGATAAAACCCTGAAAAATTCTGGATGGGACTTCAGCATTGGATCACAGGGTACTGGAACTTCTCGTAATGTTCCACTTGCACGACCGCCTCAGTTTAGAGATAAGAAAACAGATGTTTCACAAAATCAGCTTAACCAAAGAAAAGCTCCAGAGGGTAGCTATCAAGGGATATCTTCCTATAGAAGCACTCCTAAAGAACCATCAGAAATTTCCATAGATGTAACTAGCTTTTGCATCATGTGTATCTGTCTGTCTTTGTCAAATAAGTTAGCTTAATGAGTTATATAATAATTTAAACATACAAAACGTCTTTATTGGGAATGTTGGGGCTTTTTCGGTAGAGTCTAATCTTATCAGCCAAATCAAATTATCTATGCTAAACCCTGAAATCTTAATTGCTGAGCTTTCAAATAATTTGAGCCATACCTATCTTGCTACTATTTTGTACCACATAAAAGAATTAAAGACCTTGTACAATGTCTTCTGAAAGAAATGTGTCAATCATGATGTGAGATGAAAGTCCATTATTGAATGAACTGTTCAATTTGCAGGATGAATTGTCTGGGAATGGATCAGAAACTGTTGTTGTTCGATCTTCGAGAAGATCACAGTCATCACTGCTTCGTAACCAAAGCTCCGGGGTATTCTTCAAGCTGAATTTCTATAAAAAGAAATTAGATAGTTCTTCTAGTTCTTATTGTTGTTCCAGATAGTCACCCGATGAAAACGTTTTCTATTGTGTAGTCTAGTAGCAGCTATGCTTCTATGGAAGATGCTTCTATCAGTGGAACTGTTGTCATCCGTGACACTTCTACTAGTGGAACTGTTGTTGTCCGTGATGCTTCTACCAGTGGAACTGTTGTTGTCCGTGATACTTCTACCAGTGGAACTGTTGTTGTCCGTGATGCTTCTACTAGTGGAACTGTTGTTGTCCGTGGTCAGCAACACAATTATGACTCTCCACAGACACTAAAGTCCAGGCTGGGACTTAACGAGAGAACTGCAAATGCCTCTCTGGAAGACAGTGACACTAATCTTGCAGAGGTTCGTTTTGTTCTATACGATGTCAATTACACTTTGTTTTGAACTTTTGCTTGATGCTGGGAAACAGAGGACTTCTTTCTCTTTCCCTCTTTTTTTTATTGTGTGGTCCTGGTAGACTGATTGATACTAAGAATTTTTTTGGTGAAAAGCCAAATTACATATTTGCCAAATTACCCTTAAATTTCGTAGATTCTATTTTAGTACTTTTATTTACATATTTGTTTATTGCTAATTTTACAATTGGAGAATTGACGAGTTCCTCAATACCTATAAGCAATTTTATTACTTGGTCCATAAATATTGCCTTTGAGAGCATCTCTTTGTCAATTTGTCTGCCTAGGCAAAGGCTGCTATCCAAAGACCGAGGAAAGGGAATACTCGAGAGAGAGTTTCACAGGGAAAGATTGGCAATGACCTGCAGGAAAGCAGGAGAGACCAAGTGACAAGCAGCTCTAATTCCTTGAGGTACATTCCATAACCATAAAGCTGGAAGTTTTTCTGATACCGAAGGTGTCTTTACATATACTAAAAAAATTTTCAGACCATCTCGTGAATACACTGGTCCACAACAGGGAATTTCAAAATTGGGCCATGCTGATGATGATCAAGACAACTTCAAAATATTGTCATCCTCTGCACCATTATCCGTTTTACTTATTCCTTCTTTAAAAGAGGTAACTCCTTAAACAGCATAATATAACACAGTGTGATACTGTTTTGGCTTTCTCTTGTTTTAAATTAGTTTACATGTGTCTGATGCTAATATCATGCATGACGTGAAACTTTAAAAATGCCTGAACACCATAGATTTTGCTTTATAGTTGTGTCCATGTTAGTGTCCCTCTCCTGTTTATGTGTTAATGTCTGTGCTTCTCAGACTTTAGTAAATAATACAGGTTCCTCCATTGTTTCATATGCTATGATTCAACTGTTCTAGTTTGAATTTGGATTCTTCTTTGAATTGTATTACTTAGTTGTACAGAGTATGGCATTTGTTTTTCTGGAAACGAGGAGTAGATTATGATATGCAGTTCAGGGAAAATTGCAAAAGATTATTATTTCTATACATCTGAGACAAAAAAGAAAACTAAAAATTGACTAGAACATGAATAAAATTCAACTGTCTTTCAGTTCCATTATGAAATTTGATATGCGACAGTGGTATAAGGTTTTGCTAGATTTCCTGTTAGAAACATTTTAACTTGAACTATGATTTTTAATTTTTAGGTTTCACCATTGATTATGCAGGCTATTGCTGATGATCCTGAAGGGCCTATTGTACAAGAAATAATCAGTTCACTTGTATACATGGAGCGCATCAAGCCTGGCTCATCTGATGCTGTTGTCAAAAAGTTGCTTCATCGATTGGCAAGGTTTGCATTCTAGCAACAATTATTTGGTCAACTAACAAAAATAAATGTACTTTTTTTCATGTTATTTTATGAGCTAACCTGGCCGCCCCAAAAAAAAAAAATACTGAGCAGTTCAAAGGAATCTTCATTGAAGGGCCTGCAGGAGCTAGCAGCTGAGTTATTCACCAAGTCAGCTCCTGAAGAAACCCAAAATGGCAGTGCAGAAGTTGATAGCAGGAGGAAACAACAGAATAGGGACTTTCATAATTCAAATAGCAATCTAGGCCCTCTTGCAAGATTTCTACTCTCAAGGTTAATGGAAATTATTATTTTCCATTTAATTAATTTATTTTTGAAAATAGTAGATTAGATCCTTTATGGCACAAACTATAGTGGTGAATGATGTGGTTCTTTTGTTTCACAGATGGCAAAGCCAAACCTGAAGGGATCTAAATCCAGCTTGAAGGGAGTTACAAGTGACCTTGGTGGTATTTTTTCTGTTTATGAATTTAACCTTATTAACTGTACATAGATCATTGTAAGTTATTGTTTGTCAATTTTTTTAATTATTAATATTCTTTTTTTCTACATTCATTTTTCTGAGACAGCGTTGCTGTACAATTAGGGTTTTGCATAGTTACGTCAAGATTGTAACATACTACATTTAATTGGTATTTACTGATAGTTTTTTCTCCTATCATATGATTGATCTTTTTATAACCTTTTAGCTCACCTAAGCTGCCAAAGTTTGTGAATCAACAAACAGCTCTAGTATGATACTCTGTCTCTTTTGATGTGTGGATGCATGTGTGTATATACATCAATAAACAAAGTCTTTTTCTCACTACATTTTGATTTATTTATCTTTGTACATACCTTTTCCCTGTTATTTGGAGGTGTTTGCCATTAGATTAAAAATTAAACCAAAACTTTTTAAATTTAACATAAACATCATACTTTAACTATGACTTAGGTGGTATGAATACCAAACAGTACATTACATGTAATTTCACGATTCCTAAAAAATTTTACATCATATTTTATACATATTAAACACATTTTTTATTATATTTTTTCTCTCATAATTTTTTTCTTTATCTCTCTCCTTACTTTTTTTTTACAGTATTTTCCTTTATTCTATAAAACTTTACTCTACAGTACTTTACATCTGTGCATTTATACCCAGCGGAGCCGGTCTCACACCTCAATATGTAAAAACAATATACTTTACAATTCAAAAAATCTCATCTCGTGGGAATAGGAAAGTTGAACATATAAGTACACTAATCCTAGCGAGAATCCTAAATATTTGTTCACAAAGACTAGCTCCTTCCATTAACTTTAACCCAATTAGTAACATTGAGATTTTATTTTAAAAAAAGAGTAAAACTACGTAGAAAGTAAATCTCAAAAGCGCACAGCTACAATCTACAAAGGGGTCAAGTGCTCACCCTTCCTTTAAACTTTACATGAAATGAATAAAATATTTTTTTAAAAAAAAGGTTTTAAGCAGCAACCCCATCAACGACAAACCTATATAGTATAAAGAAGGATCAATCACACATCAGAATTTACTTTTTAACGTATTTAGATCTCCACTAATAATATCCTCTATCAACTTTTTATAAATTGAGTCTATTTTGAAATTCTGATATTTTCAAGAAAGAAATTGAACACAATACCCCTTCTACGCTAACAGTTGTTCCAACCACAGGATACTTCAACCTCGTGAACAACAATGTCCTATTGACCAACAAAACTACAAAAGTGCACTAAGAGAGAGAATATTAACATTAAAGAAATTAATCATATTCCAATCAAATACTCACATTATATGATGAATCATAAATGTAAATTTTATTGAACAACTCCACATGATAGCCCTTGGGGGGATTTTCCAAAACTCAAGCCAAAACCTGCTTCAAGTAAACTTTATGAGTGGCTCCTAAATTCTACTTGATAACCATAATCCTCTGTACCAGAGCCCCTTGAGTTCTTGGAGCATGATGACTAAGGTAAAGGCTAACTGTGCCGCTGCTTCTTTTTGTTACAGTTAAAGCTACAAGCTACCTAACTCTCGCCCGAGAAGGTTGCTTTACAGGGGTCAGCTTCCGAAATGCAGCATGCATTATCATGCCTACAAAATTTATTTTTAGCTTAAAAAGAGATGGATAAAGGAACCCAGTTAAGGAAGAGACTCACCAGCATAACTAACACTTATAGCACAAAAGAGAGCCATCTGAACATTGAAGAAGATTAGCATAACAGCAGTCACTGCAAAATATCAGATCCAGAAAGCCAGTTAACCTCTGTCAAATAAGTTTTTTCTGGCATTCATAAAATAGTTTGCTGCATGTATCATACATAAAAAAATAGTATGCACAAAATATAAGATCAGAATAAGTCATTTTTATGCAATTGTTTGACACAAAAACTACCAAGTCCATAAAATTCAGTAGCTGCAAAGGAAAAGGCAGGGTGGTTTTTTTTTTCCTTCTCCCAACTTGGGGGGCAGAACAGCATTATGTGCAGTACAGCCAATTCATATATATGATAAGTGTTTAGGGGTCAAACAATAAACAAGTAAATAGATTGGGGGATGCTAAAGGTGAGATCAATGTCAAGGAATAAACTCTTGGTGTTCCTGAAATGGTTAAATGAGGCACTTTCAATGAACTAGGTTCAGACAAGTATAAATGAGAATCTTAACAAGGATCACATATTATAAACTACTAACAGATGCCCAACTAGAAAATTTCCCCAGGGAGAGATATTTATCAAGGGTAGTAGTGACAGATATTGGACGCTTTAGGCCATATATGGAAACCAGTACCTATTTCCTAGCAATATAAAGAAAATCATAAATATCATAGTCCTACAGAAATTATAACTCACCACATTGAGCAAAGCGAACTAAGCACAGCCGGGTCATTGGATATTCATTCAATCTCCAACAGTCACTACAAAACTTGAAAACTTCCCACAAAGCCAAACAAGATAACAACCCGAAGAGAGGAACTGGCATCTGATACCTGTAACCATGAACAGCAACCACATAATTATCAAATGAGGACAAAGAAGAGGAGAAGGACCAGAATGACAAACATACCACTGCCTTCCCCGAAACAAATGAGAAAGTTTCAGAAATGAAAAATAATAATATACACAAGATAACAAAATTCTCACCCTTAGAAATAAAGATATATCATTATTTACAGAGGAAAGATTCTAGGTCAGTAAAACGTATATGATTGCAATGATAATAGTTCACAAAAGTTCTCCAATTCAAAGCATACTGTAATACAACCTGTCTTCTAAAGTAGCCGATGGACGGAAGTAAAACAAAGCATAATAAACTAACCTCACCACCTACCATGTACAAATAAATAAGAGTAGCTAGCAATTTGTTCTGCAAATTATTAGGTCAATTTACCCTAAATCTTTAAGCTCAGAAAATAACAACTTATCACAAATTAGTATTTTCGAATTTCGATGACATTTTCAGATAAATGCCAATTGATAAGAAGACTAATATGGCTAAGTTGTAGTTACTTAAAAGAAACTCATCTATCCAATCATTTACTACACTAACAGTTACGGATAGATTGTTAATTCTATGACAATATAACTTAAGTCCTATTATTTAAGATCAACTTTGGGAAAGAAATAATAAAACAGATGCTCCAAAGAAGAAAACCGTACAAAGTGCAGGCAAAGAAGAGAATAAAGAGATAGGCATAATTGCGAGCATAGCGCTTGATATTCTCGTGAACCCTCAAACGAGCCTGAGACGGCGACGAAGGAAAAGAGTAGGAATCAGAGAATCCAATAAAGGAGTGGGACCAGGAAGGCGTGTCGCCGGCGAAGTCTTCAGCGGTGAGCTTGGCGAAGGGGTTGAGAGTGAAGAGGGAGAAAAAGGTGAGGAGGCGAGAGAAAAAGGAGAGGAAGAAACCGGAGGTGGCTGCCGGAGAGGCGTCGGGATTAGCGGCGGCGGAAGAAGTGGAGGCGGCGGCGGAGGTGCGGTGGTCGAGAACTTCGAGGTAGCCACTATCGCGAAGCCAGGACTCGAAGGCGGGTTCGGGAACGCTGAGAGCCAAGGGATTGGAAGAGAACACCATTATCACCTCTCTCTCTCTCTTTCCTCTTTTCCCAATTCCCAAAACGACAACTTTCTCGCGTGCTTTCTTTCTTCTCTTCTCTTCTTTCTACTTTCTGGTCACACAATTTATTTATCGGTAAATTTCACATTTTTGTCTTTCAATACACTCTAAATTTTTGTAAAAATTAAAAAAAAACTATAATTTCAATCATTACTAAAGAAAATGGAATTTTTGAACACCTACAAAATTTTGTAATAAAATTATATTCTAAAATTTATTATTTAGTTTTCACTTATTTTAACTAAAAATCACTTAATTATTTTAAATTTTAATTTTAAGTAATGAGTTTTATATAAATTTAATAAATATTTAATTATATAAATGATAAATAGAATTTGGACGTATGTTAAAGTTTTAATTCATTAAATAATATAACATTTATTGACTTAAAATTCGTTAAAACTCAACTAAAAAGATATTTTTAACATTTAAAAAATTTATTAACGAATTAAGTAAAATTTTAATATGTGTCATTTAAAATAATATTAAGATGAATCCTTATAAATATAAGGGTGTTTTGGTTAAAATTAGGAAAATCATAAATTATTTATGTCTTAAAAATATGAGTGTAATATTCAACAAATTAAAAAAGTTTAATTTTAAGATTTTATAAAAAAAGAATAGTTTATTATCTTTTTAATTATTACAATTAAATGTTCGTAGAGTTTAGCGACCAGATCTGTTGATAGATATATTTATAGGATTACGACTGTATGTACAAATTAGTTTCTTTGAAATTATGATAGTTTCTAATTAGCAACGAAATATTCCATCGCCAAATGAGAATGCATTTAAAAATGAGTTGTAGCAACGGAAACAGTTCGTTGAAATAATAGCTTGTAAAAGAACTTTGGACGCATTTTCGTTGTTTTTTTTTTTTGCCATTCGGCATTTTCGTTGTTAATATTTAACAATAAAGTTTAACTTTAAGGGCGAAAATAGATATTGTAACTTTTTGCTGCAAACTAGCAACGGAACAAACCGTCGCTCCCTTATCACTTTTAGGGACGGAAATATTCCGTCTCTTAATAACCAGCAGAAAATTTTTCCATCAAAATAATTAGCGACAGATTTTTCAGCAGCTAATAAAGGTGACAAATTATTTTTTGTTGTTGTATACTTATACACAATTACACATTGGAAATTACCAAAATAAAGATGTGCCAACTGCCAACAATATTACATAATTCCTTAAAAAAACCAATATTACACCACTGACGTTGAATAAAAATTTTAAATAAAAAATATATTAAACTATTAATTATATAATAATTGTTTTTCAATTTGTAAAATTTGACTTGCAACACCAACATGATAATTATTTTTAATTAATTACATTGTAATTATTTTTTATTTTTTAATTAATTACATTGTAACTTAACCATAGAAATGTGCAAAGACAGAACATGTTGACGTCGCTTGATCCATATAACCGACCCCATCTAGTGAAAAAAAGCTTTGATTGTTGTTGTAATTGTAAAATGCGTTTTCTCTTTAATTCAGTCTAAAAATAATTAATGCCACATTTTAAAAATAATAACAAATATATAAGCAAAAAATTTATAGTCTTTACATTTAAAATTTTATTTAATGTTAATTTTATATCGTGTGAAAAGATCAGAAGAATGTAATGAATATGATATTTATTATTAAAATTTCAAATCTAACTATAATTTAATAAATGGATTCTTTTATCTTCATTTTCTTTAGACTTGTGCATGCGCTGTTTTAAGTTTTAACCTACATTTACTTTAAAATTTTAATATATTATTTTTAACTAATATATATTGCTTTAATTATTTTTTTAATAATTTAAGAAAAAATTGATGTTTCAAAATTTATATACTAAAATTAAAATTCTGTTTCAATTCAATTATATATATATATATAAACACCTTTCCTTCAGTTTTATATTACAAGTCACTCTAGCCCTAAATTTTAAATATCTTTATTAAAACTCAAGTTAACGTTATTCTTACATTTAGATTGAAGTTTTATTCTAATCCTTCTAACATGACATCACTGTCAGAGGAGTATAATTTTCTTTTAAATTTAGCAAAATGATATTTTAAGTCTCTTAACTTTATCCATAATTTCAGTTTTTTTCAAATACCAATCTAATTCAACCCAACTTCAATTCTCAATTCTATTTACTTGATGAGTTTTTTTTTTTTTGAAAAAAATTTAGGTAAGGAGATGGCGCCTCAGTCCAAGGTTAGGGCAAGCCTCTGGACTTAAAGAGCACTTACAGAGATTCTTATAGATGACCCATCAAATAAAATATCACCAAGAATCGAACTCAAACCATACAATTTTCCTGGGCGGAAGGTGACCAAGTGAGCCAAACCTCACCGAAAATCAAACTCAAGCCATGCAATTTATCAATCTTATGTTTAAAAAACAAACAGATCTCCTTTTCTGTTCAGCATCTTTCTTTCTACTTTGTCATTACAGAGTAGAATGACGAAGAATCCATATGAAACCAATTCATCTTTTTAAGAACAAACTCTCTTGTTTAATCTTTGGGTGAATTTATGATGCAACTTGTTACATCATGCAATACAATTTCAGCCAATAGAATTGTGACACTTGTTATTTTGTTGCATTATACAATGCAATTAGATCACATCAATGACTACAATTATGCCACATAACCTATTGCATGATTCAACAAATTGCATCATAGACTCACCCTTAATGTTTACTAAAGTTCAATATTTCGGGAGAGTATCTTTTTTATTTGTTATTTGTCATATATTAATTTTAAATAAAAAAGTAATCTCTATTCCATTTAAAGTGAATCGTTTTTTTTTTTTGATAGGATAAAGTGAAATCCGACTAATATTGACAAATAATAAGTAATGAACAAAAAGAGTAGTACTAGACTTGTATAGGTACTGAATAGAATGCAATGGATGAGCTACAAATTCTAAGTTACAACAATATTTCAATTATACATAGGTAGAGGATTAAAATTGTAAAATAACCTTTGAAAAGGACAGCTAAATTATAAAATAGCAAATATTTGTATAATTTTATCGTAGTTAGATGTGGAGTATTTTCCTGCAGCTCACTGTATCAAGCAGAAAATCAGTGTGAATTTTGATGTAATAGCCAAACAAATTTCAATGCCTTCACACTACAATTTTATTCCCCTTATATTATCAAAATGTATATTACTTTAAATTTGAAAGGGATTGAGCCAAACTGGAGAGAATCCACAATGTGCTAAAAGCCTAAAACATCTCCAAATTTCAATCAGAGCATCACAAAAACTCAATTCTCATGGAGGGTCTTCATATTGAAAAGATTGTTTTATATTAAATAGGACAGATACATGATTATGATTATAGCAACTAGATCATTAACACTGAAAAATCCTCAAATAAACTCAATTTACAAAAGATAAATAGACCAAAGTAGTCATAAATAGACATATAAACATGTCATGCTTATATGTTCATTTGTAGACCAATGACTTGGATTACTTATTTTTTATAAATAAGATTTACCTAAGAATTTCCAGGTAAACACCTAAACTATCATGTAAAATAAAACTACCGGTCAAACCATTTTGGTCCCTTATGTTGTACCCAAGTTTCATATTGTTCCTTTATGTTTTAAAAGTTACAAATTGGTCCTTCCGTCTAAGTCCGTCCATTTTTCCGTTAAGTGTTGACATGACTTGTTGCGGTGGACATATTATCTCTCCTACATGTCTAATTGAGCTGACGTGTCATTGCCACGTCATCTTCTATTTCATTATTTATGATGACGTGACGATGATGTGACGCTGATGTGACATGACACGTCAGCAGTTAACTTAAAAAATTGACGGACTTGGACGGAAGGACCAATTTAGAACTTATGGGAAAGATAAATGACCAATTTAAAACTTTTAAAACATAAAGGACCAATATGGAACTTGGGTACAACATAAGGGACCAAAATGAGCTTTTGAACTAAAACTACCTATATGAATTGTTAGAGCTAAGGGTCCCACATAGGCCAACTACAAATCATGTTTCCTCATATTCTTTTATTTTACTGCACATTATTCACTTACTCTTTTCATGTGCCCAGAAATGACTTCATACATCCTTAACATGGATAGAAGATCATCGCTTAAGTTGCCTTCGAGCCAAAGCAGGGGCTTTCTTTGGGATATAGACCTTGTAGCTCACCTGGGATTTTCACAGACTAATAGTAAGAAAAGATTGGACGTGTAGAAGAAAAATGAATTCAGTGTTTTAAGGCTTTTATTTTACTAACATGAACATGACGGTAACATTCAAAATCTAAGACATTATTATGCACTTACCTGTACCATTTCTCCACCGCGCATCACATTCATTGTTTTCTGCTCAAATTGGGATCCCTGGCTGGCTTCACCTTGCAATTTATTTGAGCTAGCTTCTACAGAAGAGCTTTCAGCACAAGGTTTAGCAGTAGCCGAAACACATAGCTTATCAAAATCTCTTTCTCTATTATTAACACTCTGAATTGCAGCATCAGTCTTGACTGCATTCTGGTTTACATTACCCTCAGCCCCCACGATCTTTGTATGATGAGGTTCATGTGAGTCAGATGTTTGCTTCGATTCAAACTTTGTCTGAGAATGCTCCTTAACTTCATTCTGCTCTTTATTCGAGTTATCACATCTCAGATTAGGTATGGAGCATGATGGCCTAGGAGCAGCAGAATTCAATCCTCCAATGTTTTTCACATCATCATTGCTACTCTGACTCACAAAGTGAGCAGTATCAGAAGTATGCTTGTCAGTAGTACTCATTGTTACCACCAACTTTTCCCGTCCAGAAGCAGGTATTTGCTTCAGAGAGGGGTGACTTTTAAACAAATGATGACCAGATTCTGGGGAAGTCAATTCTGGATTGTTAGTTAAGTATCTGGTAGATGCTGTGATTGTTGCACTATGGTTTTCTGCATCAATTGCCTTTTTTGGAGCAAAGGTAGAATGATGCTTAACAGATACAGATTTACCATTAACACTGTTTAAATTCTTTTCATTGTTTCTTGACGAAACAATTGAATTTCTCCTTCCAGAAGAAGACAAAGTAAGTTCTTCTACATGGGTTTTCTTGTCAAAATTTGTCCCTACAGCAGCACTTTCTTCAGTGGACTTACCTTCAACCAGTTCATACTTTTCAACAGGTGTTTGGTTCACATCACTCCCAATTTCCTTCAGACCAGATGCTTTTGCACTTGACTGGGGCTGACCTCGGAACTTTCTTAAGTTTTCCAATGCCCTTTGCCTTAGAATTGATTCCAAGTCATCACCATTCAGACTAGCCCCAGAAGTCTCACTTGTTTTCTTCTCTACAGATCCACTTGTCCCACCACCATAAACATCAAGTTTACTTCTCTCATATTCATTACTGTCATTGTAGCTTCTATCTTTAATTTTGGGTTCTCTTAAATTAAAATCAGTGTTCTCATCTACGTTCTCATCCCTAATTCCCACTTTTTCTTTTGAAGCAGGAAGTGAATGCTCAGCTGACTCTCTCTTACTGCCCCCATCATTACTGTCATTACTTCTACAAGGGTAATCATGATCATTAACAATCTCCTCTTTGTCCTCATTCCTAAATAATTCCCTTGTTTCCTCTGCCTCCTCTGTAACAGTAATAACTGATCTGAGCCGTCTGGAGTTGTTATTACTCACATACTTCTCCTCAGTCCATTTATCATTGCTTTCACTAGAGCAACTGCATGACGAACAACTTCTGGCCCTGTATCTGCTAATCCTTTCACTTCCACTTCTGCTTCTCTCTGATTGTTTTCCTTTTCCTTTTCTTTCTGACCTTCCCCGATGGCTTTCAAATTCATCCTTATCACTGCCAGCACTGTCACCTTGACAAGTTGAGCAGCTCCATGATTCACTGCTCATAGAACCAACACTTGATTCTTTCCTAAGCTTTTTCTTCTTGTGGAGTTTCTCCCTCGTATCATGCTCAATCTTTCTCTTTGCCCTTTTTCTCTTTCTATCACGAAGAGAATCCTCACTGCTTTCATGGCTGAGTGAATGTCTCCTAGGCTTAGCCTTCTTCCTTCGACCCTTCTCATCTTTCCTTTTGCTAGACCGAGCCCTTCTACTTCGGTAGCCATCCTCAGGACTAGAAGACAATGATGTCTCTGAACTTGTTGAATCATCATAGTCAGAGCTAGAAAGAGGCACCTTGCGACGGCGAAGCTTCTTGGATTTGTATCTCTTACTCTTGCTTTTACTGCTTCCCCGAACCTGTTAAATAATCCATTTCAACAAACCTTTGCACAGTTACAAGTAGAGTATAGTACCAGGTACAGGTATCAGAGATACAGCAATTTTTTCAAAATGTAGAGCACTGATACATAAATATACAATATATACCAAATAAATAAAGAATATTGACTTCATAAAAATTCTTAAAACAGTACAAAAAGAGAATAAGCCTTCTATTACATATAATTAATCAGAATATTAATCCAAATTTATTGAATCTCCACAAACTAAATGCACTCAAATTAACCAAGAATGGGTACAAAATCCCAACAACCAAATAAAAAAAACTTCATCTCTCGTAAGAAGAAAAAAGCTCATACATCTAAACCCAGAATAGAACTTCTAGTACCCGAAAAGAAAAGAAAAATTAATACATTTGAAAACAATTTTAGTACTCATAAGAAAAATAAAAGTGCCTCTCTCAGATGAGGTACAAGATTCATAGTTTCACTTATTTCAGTTACCAAGGCGAGCGAAAAATCAGAAAGTTGATCTCATTTCCCGAAGAATTGTGAATCAGAAGCGAAAACACGAATGCCCTAGAATGCAATAGTAGCATGGAGAAGAGATTGTGTTAAATTGATTATACCTTGGAGGATTTCTTGGCGCGTTTTTTCTTGAGCGAAGCGGATGATTTCCCCATTGGAGTACACTGCAAAATCGAATATTCAAGAAGAAACGAGAAAGGAAATGAGTGAAGAAGAGAAAAGATAAGAAGTTAAAAGTCGAAGAAATTTTTGGGGGAAGGGAATTGTAGAAGAAGTAAAAGGCTATGGATGAAGGAATTCGTGCTCGTGCGTGCTTCAAATGGCACTGTTCGTAATTTTGCTACGGAATTAGATCCAATTGTATAGTACTCCTTTGTGTTTGGTTCAATTTTAGGGAAAAAATACAAATACTTTCCTTAACTTTTTATCGATAATGATTCATTTGTAAATATTGTATGATCTCTACAAATGATAAATACTCCATTCAAACAAATTGCAAACTAATAGCTACAATTTCTAGGCTTTTAGCAAATATTCCCTCACTTCTAATTCTAAGCATTTCTATTTGAATTTAGGTTAAATTATTTATGTAGTCTCTCTACTTTCAATTAACTTTTAATTGGGCCTTTATAATTTTAAATTTTATAGTTGGGTGCTTATAATTTAACCATTTTTAATTTAGTCCATGTTATTCATTTTTTGTTGAAAGGAAAGAGCATATTTTATGTCCCTAATTTTATATCAATTTTTATTTTATTTTAAAATCTTTTTACAATCAATTTTATCACCAAAATATCAAATTGCAATCAACTTCGTTTTAAAATTTAATAGTGTTCAAATTATTAATATAAAATACGGATGTGGCATCGTATCATTTTTGCTGAGTCATTACTAACCATTTCCATGCCGAACATACCTATCCAAGCATCATTGTATGCATTTAAAATTTTTCAATTACCAATTAATATGGTTTTTTTTAAAGTTTTTAAGATTAATTAGTATATCTTTTAGTGACTAAAATATATACTAACAAGCTTGACATGCACTCTAATATATTAAATATGTCAAATTTTTAAAAAATATTTTAAATATTAGAAGTTAAATAATTTCTCTCTCCATAGATATTTTTACCTTACCTTAATTTCTCACTCTTTATTAGAAGTTATATATGTTGCTCTTCATTAGTTTCATACTAAAAGTGAAATGTTGCTATATTTTCACAAATGTTAAGTATATAAATTTTACATATTCCTTTTATTCTTATCACGAAAATATATGCTTTCAATTTAATTTTATTCAAAATTTATATTTGTTAGTTTAACAAGTCGCTAACTTTTATTCTATGTTATTTGTTTCAAGTTAACTTGGAACTAATTTATGTTATTTTAGTAATTTGGTATTAAGTTCTTTGCATTTTTAGTATATGAAAGTAGTTTTGACATATATTTATCTTTGTCATTTTAAATTTTCACAGCACTTATCATTAAAAAAAAACTTTCCTTTTTATATCAAACTTTTGGAATAAAGAGGGAAAAGAGCGAACTAAAGAATTTATCCCAAATACATCGAAATCTTATAAAATTATGTCCAGAAAAAGAAACCACTTGAGCCAGAACTTTTAACACATGTAACTTTAAGAAAGCATCATTTCTAACTCTAAATAAAAAATAAGCCTTGTTGTTTTATAAATTTTAACTATGATTTATTTAATTAAGGTTAAGAGACGTTAAAGAGAAAGGTGTCAAAAATTTTAGTGAGTGCTTAGATGTTTCTAGTGAAAAATCTCTTGTTCACCTGCTACTGTAAGAAAATAGCAACACAAGCATGCTTGATTCTGGACAGTTCCTAAGTTCACCATTATTATTATTACTATTCACATACAAAAAGGCAGTAACTAATAGCTAGTACAAGAGATGCTAAGCATCTTCAGCATCACTCATGCTCGCATGGGTGTCAATATATAATTCAGGGGAGAAATCAATTTCATCAACAATCCTTCCTCTGTGATATGGACAAGCAAGAAGATACACTCAATCAGTAAAACACATTGTGGGAAGAAAGTATAACAGTATAACTAAAATTACCATAGAATAGGAGGATACCTTTCAAGGACAAACTTTCCCTCTTTATACTTTTGGCTCTTCTCATGCACAGTCTCCTGTGGGAGAACAATATCACTTAAAAGGGATTAGAAACTCTTTTAAACTGCTGAATACAACTAAAGAAGAGGGAAGGGGGGGATGATTGATGCATGATTAATCCTTCAATGGCTAACCTAGGCCAACGGTAAGCTAGCCTTTAAGGGTTCAGGATCCTCTCATGTGAGAGAATAACATGACAAAGAGATAGACACAAAATGGAATGTACCATGCGCACCCACAAGGCCACAATATCCAATTCTCCATTATATAAATGGCAGCTACCACTCTTTTGAGTCTGTCTCTCTCTTCAGATGATCCTGTGGCTGTCATGTTATTTTCTCACATGAGACTATGAGAGGATCCAAATCCAGCCTTTAAGTGTATAGGATTAACAAGATAAGGTTGGGCCAATTATGTTGGGCCATGCATACCCATTGGCCGGCTTGACACATAACAGCTCAAACCAGAATATGCATTCTAACAGTTTTCGTCTATAGCAATAGCACTTTGCAGATGAATGCAAATGAAGGAGGGTAAGAGAGTAGAAATTACATATTTCCAGCCAACTATTTGACCACAGCAACAGCAAAAAATATCTACCACTGTATGCAATCCCGAAAGCATCATCCTCTCCTCTAGTACTCCAGAAGTGACGTTCACACTAGATCACAGGCCCAAAACATTAGGATATTGAAATATTAAGGTATAGTGATATTATCATCAAAGAATGAAGGACCTGACAATTCCTTAATAGTACTATACATAAATTTTTTTTTGCAAGATAGGAAAGAGAGCTAAGTCCCAGCTCCTGTTTTCTTTTTTGCAATAACCTGCTATGGACAAGTAGGCTTTAAAAGATGATTTCAAACACTACTTCCCCATATGAATAGGAAGAGAAATTCATTAATAACAGTGCCAATCAAAATCAATCTCATACCACAACAATATCTACCATTTCATTAAAAGTTCATATCTCGAATATCATACTCTCCAACTTTTACAATAAGTTATAAATTTAACATATAATAATACTTTTGAGATATAAGAAACTCCAGTCCCAACTATTTGATTGAAAGCTTATTGCTATGCAATTATTCTAAAATTTAGCAAGCAAGGTTAGCATGTAAATTTTTTGGTTTGATCCATGTAAGTCACATCTATTACAAGATAATCAGAGGTGTGTATGTGTTAGAAGTTTTAAAACTTCAAACACAGTCAATCCAAAAATGCTTTTGAATAATGAACCCCTTAGTCCTTATACTAAAAGTTGGAAAAATTGCCTGCCTGGGGATGCCAAAGTGTACATTTATATTAGGGAGAAAAGTCAACAATTAAAAGCTGAAATAGGCTGGAAAATTCACCTAAAAAAAGACAATGGATTCAGTAATAATTCCTTGATCTGTCTTTTTCTTAATACAATAAAACAAAACAGTATATTTAACATGGGAGGCCAGAAACTTTCAATTGTAGAAGGAACAATTAATGAATTTTACGACAAAGCATATATATACCAGCTGCCACAACGTAAAAAGCATACTTATTTTAAACAGCAGAAACATGAAAGTTAATGGGTTCACTTCATTAGATACATCACAGGCATATTTAAAGGCATACACCTACAAGTTATGCAGCATAATAAAACACTGCACCATATTTTCAGTAATTCTTGAACAGCTGCAAGTCTAAGCCAACTCATAGGTTGAATTTTGGGAATATAATTCAAATCAAGGGTCAAACTTATGCCTATAGCGCAGATAAGCTAGTCCTGAATTGGAGTCCTATTCCTTAGGCAGTCACCATGATCAAATCAAAACTCACCGTCTAAAAACAAGGAATATGAACAGATAGCAGTGCTTTTGCACACAGAGTTGGCATTTTATTAATGGTTACTAGAGTATGCACAGTAATAGAAGAAAAAAAGAAGAAACAACTATAAGTCAGTTAAAAGAACAGTTAGAGAATAAAAACTTTTGATATTTACCTAAGACCAGACAAGATTTGGCTAGAGGGTTGCTTAAAAGCTTCCCTGAAACATGTGTAAAACTAAGAAAAATTTTCTACAGACGCAAGAGTAGTAATGATAACATTTATGAAAAAATAATCATTCATATAAGATTAATAATCTGAAAGGGCCATTTTTCCTTGTTTTAGCATGTGCCTATCCCTGTTCCTGAGGGCAAAGCAAAAAGATGAATGGAACAAAAAGTTGAGTGAAACTTTATTTACTTACATCAATTTTTAGAATATGGTTACAGATCTTCTGGATGTTTCTTCATTACAGTAATACAGTCAGGCGAATGATTTGAAGAGTCCAAGTTCACTAATAAGAAAGCTTTCAATTTGCCCAGAATTGCGCATATGTTAGCACATCAAGTCAGGAGATCATATGTTATACTAGAAGGATCCTTCCGTGCTATATTTCTGCATCAAATAAGATCTAACACTACTTTCATAAAATATTCATGAACCCCATACCCAGGGTCAATCGAATTGCAAGTTAAGTCAAATGATATGATCAAGTTTAGTGCTTGTGATATGGATGATGGAGAGTCAACAGAACACAAAGAGAAAGAAGCATTATGATCGAACAATGATACCATCAATCAGTTATTATAGATCCATATAAGATGTAATCTTCAACAAAAGGGTATGTGTCATTGTTATAGATTGAAGCACTCAAATTCCAATGGAAAAAGACTCACAAATCTAGACTAGGGACCTAAATTTATAAATGCATGAGAATGCCCTTAATCCTGCTCTCAACTCTCAAGATGCAATATTAAAGCAATTACAAGCAAGTAAATTAACATCTCTGAACTATTTCCGGTATTTAAATCTTCAAATCTATACCAATTGTCAGGGCTGAGTGTGCATGCACACACGTACATACTTTTCTTATCAAAGCACAAGGCGTGATCATTTTCAAACATTAAACCTCCCCCATGGATCAGTTTGTCCCAGGAAAGACTATCAAAGTCTAAAGCATGTTGCTGATATACAAAAAAAAATCTAACTTACTAATCACCTTCACCTTTGGAATTCGTTTTAAAGAACAACTAGAGATGCACTCCATGATGCCAAATATTATTTGTAAACAAAATGTGTAAAAGTTAAAAAGTGCCATTAATAACAACAGAAACAATTCCAATATGTTAGCATTTTAATTTAACGTGTTATGAATAGGTAAAAAAGACTCAATCTTACAAATGCTTTGTAAATATGCACATTCCTTCCGTACAGATATATATAACTTATTTTAAATACCAGCAACAACGACAATAAAACAAAGATGAGAAGGAGAAGAATTCAATGCCCATGGCATACTGATCAATGCAATTCTCAGAATGAAGAATGACTTTTTTGCTGAATATTTAAAGTACAATAACCAGATAGCTGGCAGTTTCGAATTATATAAAAGAAAACAATATGAAAATCACAGCAAGCTCTATGTATCTGGAAACATTTCAAAAATAATAATAAAAACACACACACAAAAGCCTATAATGTTAACATACTTACATACAACACTACGATAAATTGTAACTTATTCACCAAAATGAATATCTAATAAGAACTACTAATTACTTACACATTATTGAAGAGGTATGCTTTGCCCCGTCGGCAATGAAAAGCCTGAGAATAATGATAGAAGAATTTCAAAATGAATAAAATTTTTTCAATCCATCAGAGCATTTCAAGTACTGTACTAAAGAAAACGATGCAAAATCAACAACCTACAGATGATACATGCAATTAGAAGTAACAAATTTAACTTTTTATCATTTGTACAACTAACAACAATTATAAGTGAGTTACATATCTATTTCATTGTTATAGATATTCTTGATATCAAAAGAAGCAATGCGACATTCAAATAGTCAAGTTAAAAAGACGTAATTATTATTTGTGATCAATTGATCATGTTAACATAGACACTTCTTGTCATCTGCTTATGTGCCCTGTTGATTGCTTTACAAATTAAATTACATTACACCTTTAATGGAAAGATAAACCTATTAAAATAATACCAATAAATAACCCCCCCCCCCCCCCCCAAAAAAAACAAATTAAAAAAAAAAAAGGTTCAAACAATCTTTTCATCAGTGGTTATAAAACTGTACCTTAATCTTTTTGACTTCAGGTGCAGATCGCATCAACATATCTTGATAGAATAATCAGAAAAAGGCAACCAATGCGAAGGAAATTAAATATTAATAATGAACCCAACTATTTGAGATAATGATTTGTTGTCAGATTAATTGTTAGATACATTTCCACAGTAAGAACAAATCAGTTACTTAGCTATCCCCACTCAACCAAATGGTTATTTTGACAACACATTAATAAAGTTTATTTTAGCCGATCCCAATTAAATGAACAGACTGTGCTTTCATCATTAATTTACAAATCCCACATATCCCAATCACATAAAGATTATATGCTAACAGATACTAACACGAACAAAGCATTGTTGTTTCGAATAAGAAAATCGAAGGTCTAAGATCACAAACAGTTGCAATTAGACAAAGATTGTCAGCTAAAAAAGAGCGGAGTACCCGAGAGATAAGGTCATCTGCTAGAGCTAAGTGGGTTTTGCAGAACTTGCATCTGTAAGACCTGCCCTCCAGCTCCACCACGAAGATTCTTCCCATCTGTATTACTCTTCTTCTTCTTCTGTTCTTGATTGTGGAGACTCAATTAATCAATCACACTATCCCTAACCAAATCAAAGTGAATCGAAAGAGATTGCAAGTTATTACAAGAATGGTGCAAAGAGAAGAGCCACGTGTTGGTGGTAGCAATAGTGTTGGTGGAGAGCAGAGAGAGTCAGAAGCAATGGGATAAGATTTGCGCACAGCACATGCCACTCACGGAGTTGGATCACGTTGCGCTGTTGCCTGTTGCAGGAGCACACACTCTATCTAGAATCCACCTTTTTTTTTTTCTTTTGGTACAAGAATCCAACTTTGCTCAAACTAAAAATTAAGTTTAGAGCCTGAAATGAGATGACACCAACTTATCAGATTTAATTTCTAAAACTTTCTATTAACATAATTAAATTGAAAATTTGTATGGAATTAAACTGATCCAAATTCTATATTTCTCATAGACTAATATATACAACAATCAAAAGCCTTTTCCTATATTACTATCATATATTTATGTTTTAATTAAAATGCACAAAAGATTTTAAGTTTTAAGTTATCAACACATAAAATTCTTAAATTTTAAAATATTGCATTCAACCTACATGAATGCAATATTTTAAAATTCCAAGGATTTTGTTAGGAGGATGGTTTGAGAATGATGTGGAATGGGATGGTTTGAAACTCTTAACACTTGATTGGAAGTTTAATGAGCAAATGATATAGGGTGGTTTATGATAGTTTGTAAATCATCTTAAACCACTCAACATTACAAATTTCAAACTAATTCCAAACCTCTCTAAATTGGGAGTTTTGGATGATTTGCATATAATTTATTATTTAATTCTATTTTTAACTTGTTTTTTCAAGCTTTCATTTATTCATTGTAAGGTAATATTGCAATATTTACCTTCACCACCCTCTTCCTTTTTTAACTCACAATCAATGGAATGGTTTATTTAATTGCTACGCACCACCCCACTCCATTACCGACCACTCCACATCACTCACTTTAAAACTCACAATCAAGTCCTAAGGATTTGGTTGGTAGAATGGTTTGAAAGTGGTGTGGTGTACTTTGGGTTTATAAACCCTTAGGTCTTGTTTTTTTACAAGAAATAACAATGGAAATGAAGATGGAATGGGTAGGGTCCACTAGGTCCCACCTATTTTCTACTTTTCTATTTCCATTAACTTTTTTAAAAACAAGAAAATACAAAATACAAAATATCTATTATACCCTTTGATTTGACACAATCATAACTTTCTTTTCTTTTTATTATTTTAATATAAGGGGTAAAGTGGTAATTTTAATACATTCACATTCTATTTCCATTCCCAAACTTTTACTAACAAACACAATAAACACATTCCGTTTCCATTTCTGTGTAAAGAACGTGCCTTTAATTAGGAGTTTAAGTGAGTAATAGAGTGGAATGGTTTAGGATGATTTATAAACACCTCAATTTTCAAACTCTTCCAAATTAGGGGGTTTAGGATGATTTACATTGTTTATAATATTTAATTCCTTTATTAACTCTCTTTTATTCTACTTTTGCTCATTCATTATAAGAATAATATTGTACATCACTCTCTTTATTTTTATTTAAACTCCCAAAAAAATAATTTGTTGAAGCATTCCACACCATTTAAGTTTTGCTGCAGTAATCTAAAAAAGGCTTGTGAATAATGATAATACTTTTTTTGTTTTTGTCAATGTTAGTAATTGGACTCAAACCATAAAACAAAACACAAAGCAGCCCAAGTGAGTTGTGGCTTGTGAGAACAAAAAGAAAGGTTATGTGCTCCCCGAAATCCTGAATGAGTCATGCCCCTCCTCTTCCGACACATTAGCGGCCACATTCACAGCGGCTTCTTCTAGTTTGTCTTGTTGTAAATAATAGTAGATACATGTTGTAAATATTTTTATCAAATAAAATTTTACATTGCCTAAAATAATGCCTGATACAAGGAAAATGAAAAAAAAAAAAATCTAATTTAGTCCCTAATTTTTTAATTTAGTCCCTAATTTTTTAATTTAGTCTTTTGCATTTACTATCAGGACCAATTTGGTTATTAATGTTTATTTAGTTTTAATTTAATTCTTCATATTTATAATTGATACTAATTTGATCCCTCAATTATTTAAGTATTAAAATTAGTTGAGGGATAAAAAGAAGGAAATGTGAAGGACTAAATTGGTATCAATTACAAACATAAAAAACCAAATTGAAATTGAAAATATTATGGACCAAATTGATAATAATTACAAATGTGAGGGACCAGATTGAAAATAAATAAACGTGACCAAATAAAAAATGTTAAAGGCTAAGGACCAAAATAAATTTTTTGTCCAAGGAAAATAAATGAGCTAAATAAACCGTAAGTTTCGTGCACAAAATAATTAATCATAGTTCTCAAAATAATAATAATAATCATAAGATGAAAAATATAGTTGTAAATTGACAACTTTCTCCCATCCTGTTACACATGAAATAAATGCGATAAGAAGATTATATTATTTAAAAAAAAAAACTAAAATGTACTCAAATCTTCTAAGTTTTGGATTAAGAGACATATTTTTTGAGTTTTAAAACTTTGCACATAAACTCTTTGAGTTTTTACTTTGAAAAGCACCATTCCATTAGGATTACGTGAAATTTCGAGATTAAATGCCACATCATCAAATATGTGAAACGTAATTTTATAATTTTCAAATTAACCCTAATAACTCACCCATTTTTCATATTCCCACCCGTTTTAACATTAACCACCCAAATCACAAGTCAGATCCCAACCCAAAAGCACCATTGCAACTCGCACGCACCTAGCACCCATCGCAAACCACCGTCCATAGCCATCGTCGAGCACCGTTGAAGATACTTTACTGGCGCGCGTTAGCACTAAGGGGAAGATCTGCACTTCCTCTTTTGGCGATGTTTGGTATATCTGAATGTACTGAGAAAATCAATCTTAGTTCCACGTAGGCCTATGGATGGTAGGGGTGTTCGGCGGGCGATTTAGGTGATTTTTAGTGAAAATTTAGTGCACCTATTGGTTTAAGTTGATAACGTCAAACTAAACCATAAACGAGCGGTTTTGAGCGGTTCGGTTTGACGGTTTAGGACTTTTATATCATCAAACTTAAATATTTAAGTTTATTAACAAAAAATATAATTTTACTCAATATAAATAGTAAAAAAGTATAGGAATAATTTATTTACTTACAATATACAATCAACTTAGTTCTAAAATTAAATTTTTAGATTGACTAAATTTAATCTAACATTCTAAAAATAAATTTTAAACTTTATTATTTAAAAATTTTAACATAATATGTACATATATATACATGTATGTGTATGTGATTTGGTTCGATTTTTTAACATATCAAATCGAACCAAACCAAATATTGATCGGTTTCGTTCGATTTGTCATATTTTTGTTTAGTTTGGTTCAAATACGTCAGTTTTGTTTAATTATAAAGACCCCTAATGGATGGTGATAATTGTGAAAAATGGAGAACAATAGAATGCCATTAAAATATGACCGGATCCAAAATAATATTGTGAATCTCCAACACCAATAAAATTTGAGTAGTATGGTAGGATCATTTATAAATATTAATAAAAATTTATATTAATAAAGATAAACCTTAAATGGATTCGGAATAAACTAATTTGAGGGATGTACAGAAATTGATTATTACTGTACTATTGAATATTTATTCCTCTAACACATACTAATGTGGATTGTGGAGTTTAGTACATTTCTCTAATTATATATAATGTCATTTGTTAATATTAATAATGAGCCACCTTAAATGGATTAAAAATTAAATGATTAGTTGAATATACTAAAATTTTATACGACTGCATATATACTCACGGAGGTGATCAACCATAATGAGTCATCACCAAAAATCTTCAGCTAGCTAACTGATTTGACTCCACCAGACCACCACTCCTTGTATCACTTGAGAGAGAGAGCGCGTCTCATTGTGTTGCCTTCAAGGATTCCTAAGGTCTTCTTCGCAAGAGAGAAATAGTCAAGGAATGGATCCCACCTATTTTTTATTGTTAAATTAAAAAAAATATAAAAATATTTATTTTATTTTTTAATTTGATATAAATCTAACTTTTTTTTATTATTTTAATATAAGAAATAAAGAGATAATTTTAATGCATTCTCATTTTATTTTTATTCCAAATTTTTACTATATAACACATTAAACTCATTCTCATTCCTTTTTCCTTTATCTTTCTGCATAAAGAACGTGCTCTAAAATTCACAATGAACCAATGACATATATACAATAATAATGCAATAGATAACTCGTACCCATTGGTGGAATATCTATTATAGTAAACTTGATGATTAATTTTTTCGAAATTTATTATTGGAGTTTAGAGGCAACTCTCTCAATAAATGACATTTCATTCTATTTTTTAAAAAATTAAATTTAAAAAATAATAATTAAAAGAATACAAATATCTTATTAAATTTATCATCTTTTAAATTTGAGTGTTAGATAAATAAAAATAAAGCCTCTATCTTTAACAATAAAGTTTACAGTATTCAAAAATTAAAATTCTTATTTTTTAGAAGTAGTACACTGTACACCAACAGAATGGGGCCCATCCCATGCCGCCGCCGCGTCTGCGTTTCCACTTTCCATCAATTCAATTGGGAGGGAGCTCCTCCATTTTCCTCCTTCCAAATATTTCCACGTAATTTCTTCCCTTAATAAAATCAATTCATTCTATCCATAAACTTGAGATATTTTTATTTTACTTTGAATTTGTCTTTAACTAATTCCATTAAATCATTATAATACAACCAACAGCTTATAAATTCCTATAAAAAGCTTATAAATTGAGTATATAAAAATCAAATTGGTTTATAGGTGTCGGCAAAGAAAATTTATGGCCAAAATATAAAATTAGATTAGAAATTTTAGTTATGAAAGAGTAAAATAAAAATTTAGTGATTAATTAAGGAAAAGGAAAGGAAGAAGAAGAATACAGGGAGAGGGAGAAAGACGAGGAGCTGAAACATCACGTGAAGACAACATCCACACCGACAGCAATACAGTCAACACGTAATGCGGAAATGGGGCCCACCTTTACGCATGCCCGCTTCTCATTCGCTCTTGCTCTTACCTTCTACGTTGCGTTTTCTGCCGCCTCTAATCCAACTAATTCAATTAAATATTTAAATAATAAATCAAACACTCAAGCCACGTTTGTTATTCATTTTGTCTATCTAATTCCTTTATATTTTTTTAATTAAATATATTTTATTTTTTTAATATGATAAAATTATATTTTTATCTTTACTTTTTTATCCACTAACCAAACGCACCCTTATTTTATTGTCAAATTGTGTGTATCAAATATTGTAGATTCCAAAGGATGAAAATGGAAATGAAAAAAGCGTCTAAATTTCAAGAAGTGATCATGTTTGATACGAGGGAAGTAATTTGGTGAAAGATGAAAGTATAAATGAAAGTGAAAATAAATGATAAAAAATATGTTTGGTATGTAGAAAAATGAAAGTAAGATGTAAAAGTAATATTATTTAGTATGGTGAGAAGAAGATAGAGAAATAAAATATAAAAGTATGAAATATCTTTTTTGCCCTTATTTTTTTTTAAGTCACACGTTTTTTAAAGGCATTTTAGTCTTTAAACCTCACCTCACCCTACCACAACTTCTCTCCCCACATACAAGCAACCTTACTCACCTAAGGAAGTTTCTTCTCTTTCCCACTCACCTCGCCACCTACCAAACATATCAAAATGTCACCTCAGATATACTCACTCCCTACCGAACATGCTACGAGGGTTCATTTACTAGATGAAATCTAATGGGAATAGGAATGAAAATAAGAATAAATTTATTATCTTTGATAATAAGAAATGCGAATGAAATAAAAGTGAGTAAAATAATCATTTATCTTTATATTAAAATATTAAAAAAATAATAATTTTATCGCATTATAAAAAATAAAATATGTTTAATAGAATGAATTTGTAAAACAATATTAAATTATTAGATGAATCTATAATGCAATTTGTTGTATCATGCAATGTAATTTCAGCCAATAGAGTTGTAACACTTACTATTTTATTACATCATGCAATATAATTAGATAATATCAATAGTTATAATTGAACCGCATAACATATTACATGATGCAATAAATTGTATCATAAAGCTACCAATGAGGAAGGCATTCGCTATTGGGACCCACATTGTGTGGCCGTAGGATTTGAAATACTTTTGAGATCTGCGAAAGAAACGACAGCCAAGTACGAGAATGATCATCAAGGAAGGAATACAATCACGCACTCATCTTCCTCCCACTACTTCTTTTTTGTTTCTCTATTGGCTTCACAAATCAAACGCACCGTTTCGTGGGAAAATGGGGAACACCACTGACAAACACACTTACACACTCCTTGGCCCTTGACTGGGGTGATTTAATTTGGAGAAAAGAAAAATACATTACTTGCTAATATTCTAGCCAATAATATAGTTCACGTAACACCGAAAGAAATAAGAAAGAACAAATTGAAAAGGAAAATTTGAGAAGGATGAAATTAATAACAGAACAATTTAATAAGGGATTAATTCAGGAAAAAAGCAAATTTAAGAAAGTTTGAATTGATAATTAGACAATTTTTTGCGATTATATTTTATTCTTAAAAAATTGTTTTTAAAGGATTAAATTGAAAAAATTGTATCAACATTAATGAAACATTACTCACTGGTCACTATTGCAAGTTTATTCTTATATATCAAGTTTTTTTTTCGGTAAGTATATAACAAGTTTGAAGTGTTCTTTTAGGGAACTCAAGTACTTAATCATTTTTTATTCTTATATAAACGCGTTCATCAGAATTCTATTGAATAACTGGATAATGAGTTACAAATAATTTTCTTCTTTATATTGCCATTATAGCACAGGCATCATAGAAATCAGAAACGCCTTTTGTAATGGATCACCTAAAGAAAAAAAAAACCGATCTTGTAACGAAATATGCACAATAGATCAAAAACCAACAAAATATAGGAAAACTTCAAGTATTTCGGCTGTACATGCCGGAAAATTGAGATTTAGAGCGGATTAAGTTAATTCCTTTTCGGATTTGCAAGTTTTCTCAGCAAACAAACGAGAGCAGAGTTATACAGAGAGAAAAAAATGAACAAATATAAGAAAGATGTGAATGTTAATTAAATTGCAGAAACAACTATGAGAAACTCTGAACAAGTTCTCAAGTTGCAAAAAGGGAATAAGAGACTTGTTTGGTTATAATCTATTTACATATATCGTGCCGCGGGTTATTGTCATCACCAAATTTCCCAGCATTTTTTTTTTCTACTTTTTCTCTGCTCTGTTTTTCTTTCTTAAAATTACTAAAAAGATTTAAAAAATTCGTGAGGAAATAGGGATAAATCGTAGCATCTTTGCCGGAGTATTTTCCAAACACGGCCAGATCAGGCAACCTCCGGCGGAGGAGGAACATTGAGGTCAAGATCTAAGAGCATCCGACGCGGAGGAGCGTGCTCATAATCTACGACGGAGGACGAATCGGAGTCACTCTGAGCCCCTCCGCCGCCGCTGACGGAATGATGAAAATCCCCCACCGTCTGATCAAACCCGCACATCTCGCCACGGCGGCGATTAAGAGCAGCCATGTTATCCGCCCTAACGAACGCGTCAAAAAACACAATCGGCCGAGCCACAGGAATCACCGGGAACCCCAACGCGCCGCCGGGAGAGAGTGTCGCAAGGGACAGTTCCAACGGAGGAGGAGGAGGCGGCGGTGGCGACGGAGACGAAGACGACTCCAGCGTGCTGCTCTGACTCGGGCTATGGCTGGAGTTATTATTCGCGAGGTCGGACGGGGTTGGAAAATTGGTCTTAGCCTTGGCGCCACGGAACTCCCTAGCGGCGGCGTCGTAGGCACGCGCCGCCTCCTCGGCCGTATCAAAAGTGCCTAACCAAACACGCGTTTTCTTGCCGGGATCACGAATCTCAGCGGCGTATCGCCCCCACGGCCTCTTGCGTACACCTCTGTATCGGATCTCCTTGACGGTGTGGGCCGGGTCAGATCCAGGGAGTGAAGTGGGCCTATCTCTGGGAGCCATTAAGATTTGGAAAGAAAAGAAAAGAGAGTGTGTGAGAGAGAGTGATGTGTGTAGGGTTAAGAGGAAGAAGGGAGACACAAAGCCTGAGGAAACCGAAAGGGAGTGGGAGGCGTTTTATAGGAAGAATTGAAGAATGAGGATAGAGAGAGAGAGTGTGTGTGCGTGCGTGAAAAAAGCTACGCTCCTTTTGGGCGCTTGATGCTCGAAGCATTTGGTGGGTACTATACTACTCGCCACTCACCTCATGCCACGTAACTGCAGCCATTTTATTTTTCATTCTCTTGTCTTCATTTTTCTTTATTCTAATTTTAACCTTTTTTCCAAATTTTATATCAAATATATCAAGAGATAATTATAATATTAATAAAACAATATAACTTCTTCTTCTTTTTTAAGTACCTCACTGAGCATGCCTTACTTAGATCAACATTGGGTTTAACTTTTAAATCGGGTTCAACCGTTGAATTGTTTGGTCCAACTGTCCTCTTTAATTTAAAAAATTTATGAAAAATTAAAAATTAAAAATGCTAAAAATCAAAATGATTCTCTAAGTCTCATCTTCATCATTTTCTCAACTCTATTTTACTTAATTTATGCATTACTTGTTAAAGGTTGAATGTCTGTGATATTTTACTTAGTATTATATAGACAAAATTAATATTTAATTATTTATTGTATCATTTGATTCGACCGTTTAAACCGATTAGACCGTGAACCGAACATTTGTCCAAATTTTTATCCAATCATAACAACATTGGATCTACGAAGGTTGGAAAATCATTTTGCTTCTTTATTTCTTATTTTGGTCAATTAAATTACATATAGTTTTTACTTTTAATTTATTTTTGAAATAGATCTTTATATTAAAATAAAGAGTAAATTACTGAAGTATACTCTTTTCTTGTTTTTTTTTAAAAAAAGTGCTTATATTAAAATAAAATTTAATATTAGTTAGCTACAATTTTAATTATATAAATAATAAATACAACTTTTTTACTTAAAATGAGTGAAACTATACAAAAATTGATAATTTTTTAAGGGAAAGGAGTAAGCTTTTTAAAATCCAATTAATTAAAAAGACACAATAAAATAGGATTAACACATATTTTGTAAAAGAAAAATAGTACTCAATTTGGGTTAATTTTATTACATTGTCCGTCTTATGTGATTAAAATAAAGCATATGAAACATATTATAAAAAATTGTAATAAATAAATGCATATCAAAAATAGAAATTACAATTAAGTTTTTCTTAATATTAAAACTAATTGCATTCATTAAAAAATGGTAAAAGTAATATAGAATGAAATAGTGT
This sequence comes from Senna tora, assembly GCA_014851425.1. Lineage (NCBI taxonomy): Eukaryota > Viridiplantae > Streptophyta > Magnoliopsida > Fabales > Fabaceae > Senna > Senna tora. The sequence goes on along the minus strand of CM026263.1, from coordinate 29,103,937 downwards.
AAGAAGGAGCGTGGGTTCACGCTCACACGTGCCATGCACTCTGTGTATCCATCCACTACCAATTTCAGAAAAGAGAAGCGCATCAAATATTCGGCTCAGTCAACGAGGAATGTGACTTCTTCTTCTTCTTCTCTACAAAAAGCCCGCGCGCCGCCCCAGCCGAGAGAGCGTGGGTCCCACCGCGAGTAATTGCGACGAAACACTCTAAACAGTGCGACGTCGCTGCATTACCATCGCAACACGTGGCAAGGACATCAACGAAGAAGGCGGCGTCTTCCTTAACGGCGGTTAAAACGTGTCCGTTTCTTCTCCTTCCTTGTCCTCCGTCGCACCAAACGGAACACATAGAATTTTGTTGTGACGGCAGTTATGTGTTCGAAGGTGAAGCCCCCAGACATTTGTCGGCACGCTACGCCTCCTCGCCGCGTGAGACGGATCATTGTACTTGCGTGTAAATTTCGCATTGAACCCAAAGTAATAAAGTAAAGTAAAGGAAAGGCTTCTTATTTTATCTTTTTTTTTTTTTTTTGAAAAGAGAAAATGTTTTACTCGGTTTGCTTTTGAATGAAGCTGCCGAGATCTGACGGTTGGAAATAGTTGTGAATTCAGATGGTGACACGTGGTGGTGCTTTGGATACCTGATGGGAGACAAGAGTAGCCGCCCCTGCCGTCCTTCAGATATTGTATTCTAATCTCTTTCTTACGCGTAGGGAAGACAAAGAGACTAGTATCACTATGCATGCAAAATATGCAAATGCTATTTAAATTATAAAATTTGAAAAAGTTCCTTTTTTTTCCCCCTAGTGGATTATATAATATAAAAGGGGAAAATTAAACATTTTTTTTCTTTTTTTTTATGGATTTATAGAAGGTTTTCTTTGATTGGTGAAGAGCGAATTAATCTTTTTGAAGTTATTGAAAAGTCGACTAACACATATTTTAAGACCTTCTTATTGGTTGAAAGAAAACCTTAAAGAATACCCTTAGAACATTTGTTAACAAAACTTTTTTTTAACAACTTTTTTTTTCTTAATTACAATAGAAACTGAAATTCCTACATATTGATTATTAATAAACACAGTGCAATTTAAGCTGATGCTTTCATACACGCAACTTTTAGGCCGTTATATCACAGAAAACTTAGTCAAAATTTCTTTTACAAAAAAAAAGATTCTTTTAATCATATATATATATATATATATATATATATTTATAAGACTTTTAATCATATATTTTATTTATATTATTTATTTATAATTATTTATATAAAAAAATAGTTTTTTATATTTTCTTAATTGTGATTAGTTATGCAATATATATATGTTTTTTTATTAAAAAACTTTATAACAATTATATAATAAAAAAGTTATCTAAATCTAGTCCTTTTATCAGTATCTCAATTACTTTTTTTTTTCTATTGAAAAAATAAAAGTGGAAGATGATAGAGTGAAAATTTGCAACTCCCTACCTCATAAAAGAGCCCTTAACTTTTATAAAATATATCTCTTAACTATCATATCTCGTGTTTAATTATTATCTCTCATGTTTGAGACTGAAAGATAAAAATAAAGAAAACTCACTTGGAAAACTTTCCTTTATGAGTTATGAGTAGTTGAGTACCATACTGATATATGCACACTTGCCCACTATTTTGTTACCAAAGCAAAACCCTATTTTTTATTTGGCATTGTGAGAGAGAGAATATGCGATAATGTGGCATCCCCTAGAGCCGCCCGCCATAGCATGAGTGATATGATAGTATGTGATACACGGATTTCTAGCTCTCTAATTATGCCTTCCATCTTCCAAACAACACATAGTGGACTAGTGGTGGACTTACACAGTTACACGCTTACAGCATCGGCTATATATATATACTTAAAAACAATACTTTTTTTTTTTATTAAAGTAAAAACATTTTTTCTTCTTCAAAGTTCAAACTTTAGCCTTTTTTTTGTCAATATTCTCTTTAAACTTCCAAATTATAATCAATTTTAAAAAGTGTAATTCTACTAATTAATTGAAATTGAAAGCATATTCATTTTTATTTTGTTTTAAATCCATTTTTTTTCTAAACTAAAATATCCACCGTCGAACACAGTGATTAATTCCTTCGCTGAAATGTAAACACTTCGAAAGATGGAACAACTGACACAAGAATTTAAAACTGCTCCATATCCAAGACAGAAATCGAACCCCCACACTTGGTTAAGAATGAATAAATCTCTTCCACTCAACCACACCCTTTGAATTTAAATCCAATTTGAAGCCAGCCTTGATGGGAAAACTTTTGTTTTTAATAAGCTTGGATGAAACAGATAAACTAAGTTAATTAACTAAAATACTTGAATTTTATTTAAAAAATGGCAAAATTATTTAATCTAGAGAGTAGAGTAATTTACCACCCTTTAATTTTTAGTAGTTCAATTTCAATTTACATATGGGTCGGATACCTGTCGGACTTCCTCTCTCTAAAGAGAAATTATTTACAAATTGTAATATTCATCACCCATAACATATCTGTTAAATGAAGGGTCCTTTTCTTCTTCCAGAGCACATCGAAGCCATTGGCATTCACATGTAGAGTGTATTTTATAAACTACACAATTATATTCAATGCCAACATTCTATTTGAGTTCCAACACTATTGTCTAAAAAGAAAAAGTTCCAACACTGGACACAACTTTGAAGCAGAAAACGTCCATTTCATTTCATAAATCGCATATTGCAGAAGATTAAAAGAACACCTACAAATATTGATCACAGCATTTGCATAACCTAGAATCTCTCAGCTGTCATCACTACTGGTTGAGCTTCCACATGCTTCCTAACGAGATAAGGACCCATTCCAATAGCTTCCTGCAGCTGCATGCAAGAATACACATCAATTAAACAAATATATCAGCATATTTAAGGTTGAGATAACATTTCTTTCCCCCCATATCGAATTCCAACCCAACTGGATTAAGTCCATGTTTTAAGGTTATCCAAAAAAATGGCTGGTGGACCAGAGTCTTGTTCCTAGGGTTGAGTTCAAGGTGAAACCCTGCCTAATGCTCAGCCTAGGCCTATATGCGAGATGACATTTTCCTTCTATTTTTTATTTTTAAAGTACACAAGTCACAGACACAGAAAAAGTGGGAATTAGATCCTCCTAAGTGAATTTCGTTGAAACCAGACCACAATCCGCTGATTATTGTGTAAAATGGTGCATTTTAACCAACTTTATGAAAAGTGAACTTCAAATGATCCAATTCCATAAAAAGGATAACGTCTGGCGGTGTGGATCAACCTGGAATATAATCCGGATGGACACCACATAAGGGATCCATATAAAAACTAATCCCACTTTTAAACATGCAAAAAGAGAAGTTTTGGTATCTAACCTTTGCATCTATTGCTGCAAGAGCAGGATCAGTGGATAGTTTACTTGAAAGTATGAAAGAGTTGTGTATAGCTTTGCAGCAGTTATATCTAGCTTCCATACCTGAAATTCACCATTGTTAAACAATGACAACAAAAAAAAAAAAAAGTTGGAAATTGGCCAAATTTAAAGACCTAATCATTTATTAATTAGCATTATGACCATCCTTTCATTCTTTCTTCTTTAATGCATATTTCATTTATATCAATTTACTTCAGGAGGCGTTAGATAAGTAGGTATTCTAGTTTCCAAAGTACTAGGAAACTTATATAACCAAAGGAATTAGAGGTCAAAAGACATGATAGTAATTGGTAAATTTGGCACTTATAAAATCCATTCTAGATTACACAATACCTCAGTAGTAATACAAATATACAAATTTCAAGTTGTAAATATGTTATGGGCAGGGTTGTTAAAATTTAGATATAAATCTTAAAATCTTACGATTTTACACCATCAAATTTTGTTAAATCGTGTACAAAATCATTTTGGTACAAAATCACCGTAAAATCGGTAGAATGGGATAAAATCATATGAAACCTTGATTTTACTCAGCGATTTCACGATTTCACCACAATTCAAAAAACATACTCTTTTTTGGAGCTTTTTTTGGCATGTTTCTACAAATATCAATAACCCAATCCAGCCCCAAAAAACTGTGTTAACGTTGTTGATAATCTTGTGATTGATGTTAATAATGCTCGAGTTCATAATACTTCAAATGATATATGTTTGGATTTACATAACACTAAGAATGAAGTACCAAGTGTTGATAATGATGCATGGTAATAATAGAGCAAATGATGATTTTTTTTTTTATGATTATGTTAAAAGATCATTTGATTATCTTAATTGAAATATAGTTTAATTTCTTAGGTTTAATTATTTGTTTATGAATTATTGAATTATTAATTATGTATTGAACTATCTGCAGCAAGGTGCACGACGTGGGTCGAGTTTGGATTAATAATTCAATACGTAGTTCTTTAGAAAAGACAATCAATTATTTGTAGTTACAAATAACTAAATATCATTTATAGTTTAATTTGATGCATAGTTATTTCGAAAGAATACTCAATTACTTGTAATTGTAGACAACTAAAGATAATAAAAATTATTAATAATATTGTTACAAAATATTGGTATTATTTCTGTTCAAAAAACAAATTTGGTATTATCTAAAAAATTTAGATGAGATTAGAAGAATATACTATATACTTTCAATTTTTTTAAGAACGAGTTAATTTTAATTTTCACTTCTTTTACTTTAATTTAAAAATCAATTTTAATGATAAAAATTTTTCATTAAATTAGGTTAAAAAAAATTTGAAGTTCCATTTTTCAAACATTTATATTTTGAAAATTATGATAAAAAATTTTAGAGCACCACTTGTTAAATTATTATGGCATCACTCTTCAAACCTCTATAGTGCCATTTGAGATGTTTTTATGATGCCACTTGTTGAGATTTTAGATTGGTAGAAACACTTGTATATATATATACTCACACAGTCACACATATAGATCTTTTTTTTAATGTTATTTTCATTTAAAAAAATAATTTATAACCTATCTCTCGCAATTTTACTTAAAATTTAGAGTTTGACAACCATAGTTATGAGTATAAAAGGAAAAATAACAATAATTCAAATTGGATTGCATACCTATTTTAGTGGTTTCAGTACTTGGGTCAGTTACCATGTTAATTATCTCTTGTTTTGAGCAGATCTCCATCAAGCACCATGATTGGGCAACTAATCCACTTATCATTCTATAAACCTGATAATATGTTAAAAATAAAATGGCACATCAAAAACTACATGAAATTTAAAAGTAAGGAAAGCATAGTTTATATTGCAATATTGCCTAGTGCTGAATAGCAAGTATGATATTAGTTCAATAGTTTGTACTGCAGTATTCCATAGTAAAGAATCGCGATTTTCACATTATTTATGCCATCTTCTTTTTGTCGCCAAATAAATTATGGAATACATTAGAAAAACAAAAAAAATCTTCATTTTGAATGTTAAGTTTTTGTTAATTTAAATGCCTGAGCCACTATAGTGAGAATTTGGCTATTTGGTTTTGGCTAGAAAGCAATAAAAAAAGTTTTAAAAAGTTATCCATCCATTATTAATAATAGCAAAGCAATAGGACCGGATAATATACCAATTGCGGTGTGGAAGAGCCTAGGAAGCAAAAGCGTAAGTTGGTTAACAAAGCTTTTTAATGTGATATTGAGATCCAAGAAAATGCCAGATGAATGGAGGAAAAGTACTTTGATCCCAGTGTATAAGAACAAGGGGGATATACAAAATTGTGCAAATTATAGGGGGATCAAACTCATGAGCCATACTATGAAGCTATGGGAGAAGGTTATCGAGCGGAGGCTGAGGGTGGAGACGCGAATTACAGAGAATCAATTTGGGTTCATGCCAGGGAGGTCAACCATAGAGGCAATATATCTATTAAGAAGATTGATGGAGAGATATCAGAGGTCTCATAGGATCTATATATGGTTTTTATTGATTTGGAAAAGGCTTATGATAGAGTACCGAGAGAAGTATTATGGAAGGCTTTGGAAAAGAAAGGAGTACGAGTGGCCTATATTCGAGCAATCAAAGACATGTACGATGGAGTCACGACTTGTGTGAGAACACAAGGTAATGTCACGAAGGATTTTCCTATAATCATAGGACTACATCAAGGTTCAGCTTTGAGCCCTTACCTCTTCAATTTGGTATTGGATGTGCTCATTGAACATATACAAGAGGCAGTACCAAGGTGTATGCTTTTTGCTGACGATATAGTCTTGGTTGGAGATTCCAAAGAACAAGTAAATGAAAAATTAGAGAGATGGAGACAAACTTTGGAGACATATGGATTTCGCATAAGTTGAAGCAAAACGGAGTATATGAAATGTAAATTTAGTGGTAGGGACGCTGATCCTAGGAGTGAGGTGAAGCTTGGAGATCACCCCATGCGGGAAGTCACAAGTTTTAAGTATTTGGGAACGATAATACAAAATAATAGAAAAATAGAGGAAGATGTAAACCATAGGATCCAAGCAGGATGGATGAAATGGAGGAAGGCATCAAGTGTTATTTGTGATAAGAAAGTACCGCTTAAGCTTAAGAGGAAATTTTATCGCACCGCAATAAGACCAGCTTTACTGTATGGTACTGAATGCTGGGCGATAAAAAGCCAGCATGAGCACAAATTCAATGTGGCAGAAATGAGAATGTTGCGCTGGATGAGTGGTCACACTAGAATGAATAGGATTAGGAATGAGTATATTAGAGAGAAAGTGGGGGTAGCACCTATTGTCGAGAAATTATTCGAAACACGCCTTAGGTGGTTTGGTCATGTACAAAAGCGATCGGAAGAGGCTCCGATACGTAGAGTTGACCAAATGGAAGATAACCTAATAACTAGAGGTAGAGGAAGACCAAAGAAAACAATAGGAGAAACGATTAAGAGGGACCTAGCTATAAATAACTTAACCATAGAAATGTGCAAAAACAAAACATGTTGGCGTCGCTTGATCCATATAACCGACCCCACCTAGTGGGAAAAGGCTTTGTTTGTTGTTGTTGTTTATCCATCCATTATTAGAAAATAATGAAATTATGGAAGATCTAGATGTTTCAATGTCAAGTTTTGGCTTTTACAGTGACCAACTTCTAAAGTAATGATGGTGGAAATCCCTTTCATTGTCATGTAGCAGCCTAAATATTATTTCTTTTAAAAAAATAATTTAGTTCACAAAAATATTCAATAGAGAAGTTCCTATGAATGTCTCACCGCTAAACGAATTTCTGAATCCTGCTGTAGAACTGATAGAAAAAGGCCCTACAAATCACATTAACAACTTGGTGAATCTCAAGAATATGAACATTTGAGTGCAAAACAGACAAGCAGCTGAATGAATATTGTAACCCCAAGAGTCATTGTCAAATCTAAATCATGATATTAATAAAAAAAAATATGAAACAAAAGAAAAATTGCAAGTAAAACTTGCATAGACAAAGATTTTTCATTTATATTAGAAAAAGAAAGGCAGTGTAAGACACAAATGATAGATGAGCATAATCTTTTATCTTTGTTGTTATTCAAATCACAGGCAGTTATAATGATGTTAAGATAAATCTACCACTGGATAACATTTAATTCACTAAAAAAGGCGGTTGAGACTAAAAAGAACAAGATAAAAAATACCGATGGTGTCAGCTTTGAGCTTCCATATGCTACTTCATAAACTAAGCGTCGCAAACTTTCTTCTGCTTCAGAATTGAGTATGATGTTGTTTTCAGATCGAGTTTCTCCTGAGATGTTTCCTAGAGCATGCAATGCAGCCTGTGATTTCCAATTAATAAAAAAAATAAAGAAAAGAGATCTCATATTAGAAGCTATTATAGCTGAAGGTTAGTTATTAGTACAATACATATCTCTAGTAAAATGGAAATTCCAACTTTATCCATTATAATTAAAGCCTATTTCTATGAAGTAATGCTTCTTCATGTAAAACATCACTTCCTTTTAGAAGAAAAAAAAACACAAAAAGATCCATTGAGGCATGACATGTCCAATCATCAGTCTTCACAAAAGAAGGGTTACGAATGTGGAGAGCAACATTTAATGTCAAAACTTCTTATTATATATCCACTTCAGGTTGAAACAACAACAATCAAAGCCTTTTCTCACTGCCAATGGGTAGAATCGACTATATGGATCAAGCGACGTCAACGTGTTCTATCTTTGCTCATTTCTACAATTAGATAATTAATATTTAAATCCATCCTAATAATTTCTCCTATTGTTTTCTTTTATCTTCTCCTACATTTAATTATTAGGCTATCTTCCATCTGGTCAACTCTACGTACAAGAACCTCTAATGGCCTTCTTTATAAATGACCAAACCCTACTTAAGGCATGTTTCAACCGAACTTTCTCTCTAATGCAATCATTCTTAATCCTATCCTTTCTAGTGTGACCACTCATCCAACATAGTATTCTCATTCATACAGCATTGAATTCTTACTCATGTTGACTTTTTATCACCCAACATTCAGTACCATACAATAAAGTAGGTCTTATTGCTGTGGAATAAAATGTGCCATTTTAGGTTGAAAACTTGGGGAAAAAAAAAGAGAGGATAGACTCCCGGTTACAAAAATCGAATGGGCTGAACCTAAAAAGTAGGCTAGAAAGAGATGAGAGAGAGAATATCCTAATGGGTGGGGACCACAATATCGAATTCAGATATATTGGAGGGCAGAGCAAATGGGAGGGGGAGGAGAAATTGGGAAGGGAATTGGGAGAGTGCTAGCCTCTTGAAAGCTAGCCCTTTGCTATTGTCTTTTATTTTGCTTTTCTGATAGTTGTGTGCTGCTCCTCTTATCTGTTAGTACTGGTTTGCTGCTGTTTTCTCTTATATTCCCTTTTGGAGGAGTTCTTTAATATCAGTACTATTTTTCAGTCTTTAGAAAGAGGTTCCTATAAAAGAAATAGGAAAACAAATAGATAGTTCACTGACCAGCTGTTTACCATGTCCTTGTGGTCCTTGTCGGTCAAAAGCAGCATAAACTACATGTCTTGCAGGAGGTGATGAACCTGAGAGTAGTAATTTAGCCCCTGAGATAGCTGCAATCGCCACAGAAACCATCAATACAGTATTACGGCTTTCAAAGAAAAGATTCTCAGGAAAATAAGAAATTCAACATGCAGGTAAGTAAGCATTTTTTAACCTTAAAGAAAATACATCCATTGAAGAAAGAGGGATAAACCTCACTTGATGTGTGAAATCAACTCCTGTAAAAAATTCTTAAAATTTTTTTTTTAAAAAAAAGTATATAACAAAGACCTCTCCCTAAATTTGATGCAATCACACGAGCACCATTCTTGTTTCTAAAATTACAGAGATCTCTTTTATCTTTTATTGTAACATAACATAAATGTGGTGTGGGGTCATACTTTGTTAAAATTTAAAATTTTAGGAAACCAAAATTTTCAAATAAGAAAAAAGACTTCGCGTAATGTTCAAATTTAAAACAAGAGAGTGGTGCATGCAGTTTTAAAAGAGGGTAGCTCATTGCAATTTGGCAAAATTCAAGAATGTAATTTGATATTAATATTTAATAATAGGAAAATGGGAGGCAATCAACTTCCAAAGTAGGCCAGCATAATGATTCAACCAAAATTATTGTTTTTCCTACAGCAATTCTATACTGAACAGCAGATAATGCCTTACTTACATGATCCTATATGACCCAGTGCTTCAAGCGCAGTTTCACATTCATCTCTATCAGAGCTTTCTAATGACCCAAGTCTTCCATCAATGGCAGAAATAACAGTTTTAAGACCTGGGATTGATAACACTATGAGTACATATTAATGACCAGTTTCTAGAAACATCAAGATAAACTAAATTCGGAACAAGGGAATTGTTCAGTCCAAGATAATGGAAGCAAATGTATTATCCTTTTAACATATATTCGGTGGCAACAGAAACTCAGGAATAAAAGTAAGTCTTACAGGGTTCATCTATGAAGGAGTATATAATTTCCTTGGAAAGAAGTCTTCCAATTATCATCATTGCTCTTGATCTTAAAATAGACTCCATGGAATTGTTACTACCCTCGTGAGGAAAAAAAAAAGATATCACAAAATCACATCTTACAGTATCCAGTAAATAAATGTACACAAATCCTCAGGCGGGTAGTAAATGAGTACCTAATTATAGAAGTAAGCAGTTGAAGAAGGTTAGTTTTTGAACAGAACTCTGTACCATGCTCGATCTCTGCCAACTTCATCCATTTCAAGACAAAATATAGTGCATATAAATAAGCATGCCAAATAAATTTAGAAGTTATGAAGAGGCATTAAAAAATAAAAACCCAATTGCCAATATAAAAGTTAAGTTCTTGAATACCACATATATCTTATGTGTGAATCTGGGATTGCTGTGCGATATTTTTAAATTTATAGAAGAATCAGTTTTGCAACAATAGCTGTTGAAAATATTCATTGCCAAATCAGTTTATGTTTGGGAATGCGATATCCAGAAGGAGATGTGAGGGAAATTGCTTTTGTATCGGAAATTCACTTGTTTAGTGTCACTTGGCAAATAATTAAAAACCTTACAAAAAAGGAAGTAAACCTTATGGCTATGGATTATGTGCAAGGGAAATATCAAATGACCCAAAGACATACTCAGTTGAATATAAACAAAATGAAAATGGACAAAACCAAATGAAACAGCAAGCTAATAATGATACCGACCAAGCACCTTGCTAGTAGGAAATAGGAATCATTTTCCACCTTTCTTTCATGTAATCCAAATAACTGAAAAATTTTCAAATGAAACAAACGATGGAAAACATTGCAATAGTATTTTTTTTGGGGAAATTATTCCAAATAAAAATTTTCTAATTTTTCTATTTTCCTGTGAAACATATGAAGATATTGTAGTTTTATGTATCTTCAATTAAGAAATGCAACTTTGTAACATTTTGTGTGAGATATAATAAAAAAGAGCAAGTAGCAACCTCATAAAGAAGCTCCAAAACACTTAAAGTTACAAGAGTATCATCTGCATTCGTGATTTCTGCCTCCAACAAATTAAGAAGATTTAACCTGTAAATGGTTGATGCTGCAGACCTAGATACAGAAAAAAGCTTCACTACTAAAGCCATTACACGTACCCGGCCCTGAATGAGAATGGTCAAATTAGTAAACAAATTATATCAAATTTCAAACATGGAAAACAAAGCATTATGATACCAGTAAATTTAAAGTCAACATCAGCATTCTATGAATTTGCAATTTAACTCTACCTTTTTTGTCGATAAAATGAGGAACATACCAAAATAGAATTATAAACTTGATGTCTTTACTAAATACTATTAGAATTTATTTATTTTTAACAAAACCCACCTATAGATTTCAGGAGAATATTTATTGGAAAAAGTATTGAATAAATGACACTTCCAAAATTATAAAGAAAAAAGAACCTGGGCAATCAAAACAGACCATCCTGGAAAAGTATCTTATCATAATTTTCAAAATTTTATGAATTTTTTCATAAATTAATTCCAAACCACATAACAGTGAATGTTTTTCTCTTTGGTAACTCCGTGCTTGAGAGTGTAATGATGTACAAAATCAAGGTAAATCTGATGCTTCCCAACATAGTGATATCCTCATGTATTTATGCCGAACAATTAAGAATACATATTAATTCTACGTGTAATAGGGGTCTACTTGTGTTAACAGAGCCTTCCCGTGAATTCAAGGTAAACCCTGAATAAATATAATCTTTATGTTAGGTTCCACCAGGATAAATATAATTACAGATCTATTATCATACCAGTGACGAACACTGCGCAGCTAAAGTCCTGAGATCAGTAGCACCTTCGTTTGCAGATGGAAAGATGATTTCCTACACAAGTATTGCCGAACATGATTGGTATTGTTTAAGTATACTCCTGTTTTTTCATACAACCAAGAGGATTTTACAAAATGGTGAATTGATGCTTGCATTTTCTTACCATTCCTTCAGGAGAACCAGCTAACTTCTTTATTGCATCCATTACTGCAGCTGCCACTTGTTCAGTTCTGCTTATGTCACAGGATAAGCATATCAAATATTTATTATAAGTGAAGGTTCAATAATTTTTTTTTTCATATTATACTAAAAAATTACCCTTTGAAAAAGAATTACTCAACAACCTTATCTATCAACCAAAAGGCCCTAACCCAGCTTCAAAAGTTAGCAGCAATTTGCAGGAATTGAAGAGTTATATTTCAGCATACAAAACAATAGAGGACCAAGTGCTTAATTCTCAGAACATTGGAGTATTGGACTATTGGAGGATCACCAACAAAGACATGCTTGTTTCAGATGACTTCCATAACTGTATACAAATGAACTCTACATACATTGTGTGATTGTGAGACTAAATTAATCACTGAATCTGTACCACATTCCCTTGCTATGTACTGCTAGTACACAACACAATTAACTAGCATAAGTCTCAATCTCAATATCTCTGCTTTGCACGTAATAATGGGAAACTTTAGTCTCTCACTAATTGAATTTGCACTCGAACCCATAAAAGGGGGAGGGGGGAGATCTTGTTTACAGCCTCAAAGAACTACTAATTCAACTCTTACTACTACCTCTCCTGTTGCCTGTAAATTGATAGTCCCTTAACCTACATACAGAAAACCCTCAATTCCCGATCTTCAAGGCACTAATGACACCCAAGAAAACCCTAATTCTGAGAAACAAATAGTTTTCCTTCTTACCCATTGACAAGACAATCAAGCAAGAGAGGATATATGTTGTATTCTGTAATTAGACGAGCAGCAACATCAGTATGATTGTCAAGATCCTCTAGAAGACAAGTGACCTACAATTTGTTGATTGTTATCATGTCAAAAAGTGCAAGAGGCTTTTACAATTGAATTAGTAATACTTGCTAGATGTATAAATTCATTAACAGGGAAAAAAATTTGATCACCAAACAAATTGGATACCACTTGATGACTTGAAAAACAAAAAATACAAGCTATCACTTTACTAATGATAAGTACAAATGAACAGCTAGTCACCCATATAGCTGTCATCTTCGATAAGGAGAAACACCAAAGTCTATAACAACATGGCTCATACACATATGGCCCAAAAAACAAGGGGAAATGGCTGGAGAAACATTTTGATAAGATAACTGAAGCTCTTTCCGAATCATTTTTGTTGTAAATGAATAATTTTTTTTTTTTGATAGAAAAAGAAGTATTATTAAGAGAGAAAGAAAGTACAAATGAAGAGGACAAGAAGTCCTCTAAACAAACAAACAAAAAACAAAGAGAAAATCAGAAAAGGAAACAAAGACTTAGCTCAACAGAGCATTCCAATCCCTTTGTAAATCCGTAATAAAAACCCCTCTAAACATTCCATTAGCCGAGACCCATAGAGACACCGAGAAGGTGATTCTATCCCATAAAAGATGAGGAGAGATGAACTTGTTGTAAATGAATAATTTAAATAATATAGATTAACAATTTTTTATTTAGTAGTTCTTTTCAGAAGATAATAGTTTAATATACTCAGGATATAGAATAATGAGATTGTGTTCTATATTTTTTGAAGTTTAATGAGTCAATATAGCTATATCTATACAATTATTTGACCTTCCTAGGTTAAGAATAAGTTGCATTATTAACAATAAAAATGCTTTTTTCAGAGAAGGGAAGTTGAGGGGAGGTAAGTCTCCAGCATGGTACATATAAACGAAGCATTAAAACAATAAGGATATATGAAGTATACACACATACTGTTTTACAAGCTAAGGATCTGACTACTTGAGAATCTGCCTGCAGGCCGACTTGTACAAAAGGCTGGGGAAAAAATAAGAGAATAGCAAAGCAATAAGGATAACCTCTACAATCAATGTATAATATAAAGAACTTGAATCGTACATACAAAAGGCTGAATTTTTTGCAAGCAGATTGATTTGCTTTGCACAATAAATCAATTCTTCTCTAAAAATTTGCTTATAAAACAATTTTATCCTAAACTTAAAGCTAAACATGTAACACAGAAACCAACCTTGTGACGCCCTCTTAAATTTTCTGGTTTAGAAAAATGTCCAGATACAATTTTTTAAGTACTTTTCATGCAAGTTTACCATTAGCTTAGCGTCAAGACTCAAGAGTACATTTGTGGCTGCATCTATCTCTTGCTTGGTCAACACGTATGAGTTCCTACTTTCAACTCAAACTTAGTGCAAAGTATTTCAAGTAATCAAGTCTTATCTTTATACTTCATCTTTGTTGAAATTTGAACTTTCCTAATATGTAAAGTGCTTAGAAATTAGAAAATACAAAACACATATATGTTTACGAACATAAAAGAGTTCATTACCATCTTTGATAGAAAAATTATTTGTATTTAAAAAGAAACGACGTGTTTAATTAGCGTGAAATGCTTTAAAATCAGCCACAGCCCATTAGCCCTGGCTGAGTATACGGTTATAATTCCAAAATAAGCATTTACGTCTTCCATATATTATCAAATAAGTAGCTTATTTATCATTGAATGATCACTTGATCAGGAACCTCCAATTCAGAAAGGGTTTTTTGAAAACATAAAGAAAAGGATTTTTTTAAAAAAAAAAAAAACTTAGAAGTTAGGTGACTTATGTCTATCTTTGATCGCACACAAAATATTGTTTTTGAGAACTTCGTTCTCACATACAACACGTGGGGTAAGTATGCCATGTTTCAATAGTAATTCAAACCATAATAATATAATGAATTGGCAAATGGAGGAAATCACAAACCATATACTGTGGGATCAGAGAAGCACCAAACTTTGTTTTGAATAGCCTCTCCAGGCAAGCAGTTAAAGTATTTTCTAGGCCAGGTACATCAAATTTGGTTTGTAAAACACTGTAAAAGAAGAACAAATATGAAATTAAGAGCAATTTTCTCACAAAGGGAAAATTTACATTTTTAAATATTAGCATTAACCAAAACTCTGACCAAATATATTTCACGAAAGAAAATGGGAATAAACAACTACAAAACTAAATCATACAGACATCAACTGATCATAAAAAGATTGGGCAAGAAAAATAGTTCTAAAGTCTCAATCGAACAAGACAGGCAATTATATTTACTGTCACATTATTTCAAGTAACAAACAAAGAGCAGGCACTTGAACTTCTAAGCTGGATTATATATATCAATTAGAATACAGATTGTTATACCCTACTCTCCAGCAAAATATCTCCGCACATATTCATTCATAAAAGCTCCTTCTAAGTCAAACGAATTGTTATCTCATCATCAAAAGTTTCTAAACATAACCAAATGAATTAACACGACTAGGAGAAAATTGAAAATAACAAAAGTAGATTGCAATAGACAAAATACGGGGAAGCAAGGTTGAAATAGAAGCTCACTTAATTATAACCGGAAGTGGGAAGCGATTGAGAAAGTCCCTTGCGGCAGCGTCGTTTTGCACACCTAATATGAAATCAAAAAATATTGTTCAGAGGAAGTGAGAGTATTTGGTGATAGAAAGAAGCAACTACAAGTGAAGAAAAGTATGTACCAGGATGATGAGCGAAATCTGAAGCTGCTTCAAGTAACCGAGTCGGATCCTCCATTGACAATTCCTCGCTCATTTTGTTACGATCTCTCTCTCTCTCTCTCTGTGCCTGTGAAGTGTGAAGAGTGAACTCTGAAGCAGACGCGGGTTGGAGGGAAGAGGGAAAACGCCTAAAATAAACCTACGAGCGTGGCAATAGGTATTTCTACGTGTCACATCGCATGGACGCTAAATCGTCTCACAATAATTTATAGGAAGAGTTAATAGGACCCGGGTCTGGCCCGAACGACCCAACCAGATGACCAGATCTACCCGATAAAGACCGAGCTGAGTCCTGCGTAGTGCGCCCACCAAAAAACCCGACCCGATCACTCTCTACACGTAACACCCCATCTCCTTTCTTCTCTAATTTCAGTCACTTTGATATAATTTTTGTTTATGAGATATTTATATATTTAAAAAATTCTTCAAAGTTAGATCAGAACGAGCCCATTTGTCAATCTGGCCCAACTCGAATTAAAAAACAAAAAAAGGCTCAAACTAAAGCTTTGTTTATCTCTACTATTTTGTCAAAAACTAATTTTTTTAACCATTAACTTAAAAATACTTAAAACTCTTTTTTGTTTTTAAAAAAAAAAACCAAATTATCTTTAACATCCCTATATAAGTATAAGCTAAGAGAAAAAAAAATGAAACTAAAAATTGAAGAACTACCACAAATTATAATGTACTCCACCACTCGGGTAGACCTTAGAACTACAACCTTCCCAAGTGAGCTTACAAGCCTAGCAAGAAGGAACAGATTGGAACTTTTTTTTTTGTTACTTAAAAGATTAAATATATGAAATATGTCAAAGTTGATGAACATGTATACAAATAAAATGGGGGTTATTAAAGTAGAAGGGCTAAAATAATATTTGCTTTTCTTCTTCATTGGAAATCAAAGGCCAATATCTTTGGACAGTTTCAAATTTTAAGCCCAAAAGATTTTTTTTTTTTATATCATTTTAGACAAGTAAACAAGCATCTTTGACTTCCATATGGGCTACGAGAGGGAAAAAAAAACTAGACTTTTTTGGGGTCAAAATATCAACATTCAAGAAGAAAGGGAACAACCAATCTTATGGAGCTCAAATTATTAAAGACCTTCCGTAGAGAAGAAATTAAAAGGTATACGTCTTCTCTTCAAGATGTAATTTAGATATTGTGCAACTTTAGGTTAATTAATTACAGGACACATATAAACGAAAAAAGAAAAAGAAAACAGCAGTAGATAGAGGAGAGCCAAGAAAGTACGTACAAGACACGTATGAATATATATATATTGTGTGGTTGAAGATGAAGAAGGAGATGATGACGATTGGGTTGTGTTTGTATAAATTCCAAAGCCAAACTTTTGGCGTTTGGAGGGTAGCACCATCATGGTATTCCTTGCCCTTTATATTTCAGAGCCATCAGAAGAAGGAGCCTCAGACGCCAGAAAGACCATGGTTTCACACCCAAAAATATATAATTCTCTATGTGAGAGATGGGATATATATTATAAATAAAAATAAGTTTTATTATTACATAGTTATTTAGAGTGATAAGTATTTTGTTGCTTTTGATATCATGATATCACTCTTTATCATTTATCTCCAAACTTTGTTTGTTGTCAATTGTATCATTAAAATTTTAAATTACACCAATTTTGCCATTCATCCAAATTTTGTGTATATAATTAATAGTATATGTAAATGTGTGTGTGACTATCCTCACCGTAGTTCAAATGCTAATTGTGATATCAAATCATATATATTAAACTATAATTTTTTTATCAATTTAGCCACGATAATGCATTTTATTTTGTATAGTGATAATCGTAGGTAAACTGACTAAACAATATTGTTATATATATGATTTGACATCACGATCAAAATTAGAGGTCATGAAGAGAGTTCCACTTGCATCAATCATTAATTATTTACACGAAATTTGGATGAAATATAAATTTTTTTTGCAAATTAAAAAGTAGAATTAAGGGCACAATAACTTATAACAACAAATAAAATTTAGACATTAATTAAAAGATGTTTTTTTTTTTCTATTTTTTAAGTAAAGTCTTTAATAGCATATGAAAACATGGATAAGTTGTGTTTCTCTAATGTTGTCAACTATAACTCAAAATAGATTAATGAATGAATATTATATTGTTTAGTGGGCCTATGAATATAGTTTATATTTATTATTATAATTAATGACAATGCATGGCATTTTTACCAAAAAAAATGATAATGCATGGCATGGCATTTGCATGCAGAAAGACATTGTTTTGACCCCCAAAATCTGTGGTATACTCATTGCCTTCACAATCATGCACACACCACATGCATACACCCATTTTCACTGTCCAATTTCATCATCACTATCATATTTATTATGAATACTCTTTTCTTGGCATTGGCTATAATAACCTCATAGTACATTGCAATAAATTTTATATATATATATGTGTGTGGACTATATGATGGCATATATGGTGATCAGAGATTAATTAAGTATGTATGTCTTATTGCTGGGAAAAAAGAAACCAGGGCTTCAGGGAACCCTCAATAAGTCAATATCATCTTAAATAATGAATTTTAGCAAAAGAAAAAAACAATACATTCTCTTTTTATTGAACAGATAAATATGAGGATTTTTTTGCCAGTACAATTCTACAAAAAAATTCAAATTTCCTTTTTTGAACTGAAGAATCCATATTTTACATTGTGTCATTTCTTGCAACTTGTTGATCTTTCTAAACAATTACTTTTGTATATGTCGCATTCACATGTGAGTAAAAAAAATAATGTCAATCAACAGATATTTAGCTTTATTTATGACTAATGTTAAATGAAATAAATATAATTGATAATAATGCTCGTCGATGATTTGAACGTTTGACGCTAAACATGGCACAAAATAATTAGTTATTAATTACTATTATTAAATTGATAAAAACTTAAATCATCTAATTATATATTGTACGGAGTTTGGAATCTCTAAAGTTAAAATTTTATGAAGTCCCTTAAGTTGATTCAATATTCATTTTTAATTGGTCTAAAGTTTAAGAAATAAAAAAATTAAAAATTTTAAAAAATATATGCAAATGACAACTTCAAAAATTTCAAAAAATTTTAACTTTAGAGGATATGCTCTCATATTTGTACGCCCCACCGTGATACAAAAAGGTGTGAATTTGAATTATTGTACAGTTAGCATAATACTTCAATTATTTATATCACCTTCATAATGTGTATATAAATAAATAAATATGAAGATAGTTTTAACAGTTATAAGCTAAGTCTCCATCATATAAAAGTTTATTCATACATTAGACTTTCTTTCTTTGAAAAAAAGCTCAACACTAATCATATATATATAAAAGTGAATTTTTATTGTTATTGCCAAAAACTTAAATAGAAAAATCTATTTATTGGAATGTCAAATTAATTTTTGTTGTTGATTAATAATTCAAGTAGTTTAAAAATTTATAAAAAAATTTGATAGCTTTGTTATTTATAATTAGAATATCTTTCTATTTTTCGATTTTTAATCATGAAAAGTAGTTTTAAAGAATTGAATTCAAACATCTTTAAGTTTTTTTTTTTAATATTTATAAATCAAAAAGGAATATTTTTTCACCTGGTTGCTAAATGCAAACATAAAATTGTAGGGTTTGGTGGGACCCACGGGGTCCCTCTCCCTACCCCACGTGCTGTCTAGGAATACAGAGGAAGAAAAAGCAGTAATGTTAACAGAGAGAGCATTAATTTTGTCCCTTCCACAAGTACTTTATGATATACCCTAACCCAGCCATCAAAATAGTAACACAAAATTTTGAAGTGTAGTTCCTAAATTTTTATAATCCATTTTTAATTAAAAGCAATATGTATATATTTCATAATTAAATTTTAAGAGTTTTTATATATTCATATTCATTAAATAACTTGAAGTAAATTAATATTTTAGTAATCAAATTTATTTGAGTTTGATTAATCCTAGCTAATAAAAAATTTTATTATATACTAAATAATTTAAGATAAACTATATTTTTAAAAGATTATATTTGGCATATTAATTAATATTTTAAAAATTAGACTAAAATAATTACATATTTTAAGAATAAAATTTGATATTTATATATTTCAATCATTAAATTAAAACAAATTACATGATCATTTGCATATCAAAATGTAAATTTATTCAATAACTTAATAATAAAAATACTTTAAAAAAATGTATGGAAGTTTTTGTTGTTTAGATCATTAAAATATTTACGGTTGAATACAATGACTAATTTTTTTACTAAATTTTAGACAAATGGTACAACTAATTTAAAACTTTAAAGGTATTTTATATCCAAAATAAAAAAAATCAAACTATTATTAACACCAAAATTAAAGATGAATAAGTTATCTTTGTTTCACTCAGACACCTTGTACTAATGTATGGAAATTTTTAATACTAATAGTAGAGTACTAATGCCATGTTTGGTAGGGAGTGATTATATGTGAGGTGAGATTTTAATATGTTTGGTAGGTGGTGAGGTAAGTGGAAATGGGAAAAAACTTCTTTTACGAGAGGTGAGTATGGTTGCTTGTTTGTGAGGAGGGAAGTTGTGGTGAGGTGAGGTGATGTTTAAAAACCAAAATGCCCTTAAAAAAGTTGTAGTTTTTTTAAAAATAAAAGCAAAAAAGGTATTTCATACTTTTATCTTCTATTTCTCTATATATTCTTCTCACTGTACCAAACAATATTATTTTTACATTCCACTTCCATTTCTTTATATATCAAACATACTTTTTTATCACTTACTTTCACTTTCACTTCCCACTAAAATATTTATCCGATATCAAATACTACCTAACTACTTAGGTGGCGTTTGGTAGGCTATGATCTCCTGTTATCTCAGATATCATAGTATCTTAGATAACATAGTATGTGATACTATAGTATACTATAGTATTTACAATGTTGACATTTGGTATAACAATGAACGATATCTCATATGTCAAACATGTAAGATGCACATGTTTGGTATTTTTTATGATTAGCAAAACTTATTTTTTTTTTAAACTTCCTTATTTATCCTTATAAAATTTAATTAACTTCATTTTTTTAAACAATGTAAAAGATATTACATTTAAAAAGAAAATATTGCGTCAATCATCAATTGAAGAAGAAGCCATAATATCATGTACTAAACATAGAACAACACTAAGGAATATAACTAACTATTGAAAGGAATATATAAAAAAAATTAGCTATTGAAAGGAATATATAGAAAAAAAATTTGACTATTGAAAGAAAAATATAGAAAAAAAAAAGTGGTTATTGAAAGAAATATATAGAGAGAAAAAAAGTGGCGATTGGGTATGTGGGGAAAAAAGTGACGCCAAGTTTATAATTGATGATTAGATTTGGATATGTGGTAAAAAGTAGCGTTGAATAAAAAGAATTGCGCTAAATTAAAAAAACTGAAAAAAAAAAGATAAAATTGAAAGTTTAATAAAAAAAAAAATTTTTTAATCCTGTGATCTGAGATGACATAGTTTTTGGGTTGTCATCAGATCATACCTTTTTAGTTGTGATGTGATAACAGAGTGTTATCTCAGATGTCGTCATGTGATGAGATTACAATATACTAAACACGACATTCAACCCTGACATCTAAAATACTATGATATGTAAAATAGCAGACATATGATGAGAGCTACTAAAACCACCTAAGTAAGGCTAGAAGACCTAGGCTCAGTAATCCACGTGTTTTGAAGCAGCTATTCACAACTCCCATCCCTTGCCTACCTCACCCCTTCAACTGCCCATTTAATGTCATCAATCTATCTTCAATGCTCAAACTTACAAAAGGAAACAAATATAGAATTCATCTTAAACTCCAGCTTTTTTATTATTTAAGGAAATAATAAATTATCTATCATTGTTATCGTAATACTATATAATAAAATCATAGTTTGATGTAATCATATGTAATAGTTCACATTATTTTAAAAAATAATTTTGAAAGAGATTTTTTCAATATATTAATTAATTTGATATATATAACACTTGTCTGTTTATAATTTTAAAACAATAAATGAACGCTATGTAGAATTTAGACAGATTTTAAATGAATGAAAAGTAATATCTTCTTTTTCTACTTCTCAGTGTAATTAATCTTATTTTAATTTACAAAGGTATATAATTAAGCATCAGTATAATACTTTTGAATGCTCTTTCATGAACTCAGTGATATATTTAAAATAAAGCATTAAATTGTATTGTGGGGGCAAAAACAAGTTGGAATTGAACGTTGGTTTATTGTATATATATGAATCTGATTGAGCAGTAATTAGAGTATATGTAGGAAAAACAAAATCTTAGTCAACGACCTCCTTTGAATGTGATTGAATGTGGCATTCCATGTATGTCATAGACTCATAAATGTATCATAAATATTACTCACTACCATACGGATCATACTTAACTTTGTCACACTTGTATTCAAAGTTAAGTATGATCCATATGGTAGTGAGTAATATTTATGATATCATGTTTAATTTGGATATTAATCATAGAGCTAGGGAGGCCTCCACCATTTGAATTAACCACTCCTGAATCTCTAATACATGCGTTTATAATTTTTTTATGCACTCAATTTCTGAAGTTTTATTCCATCCGTCATTGCTACTTAGGTTAATTAATTACCAATGCTATATGAGAAAACTAATGTTCTTAATTTGCATGTGTCTTTCTTCCATGGTCCATAAAAAAAATTTCATCAAATCAACGAACTTACTTGTTTAAAAAACAAATATGCGTGCAAATATTTACTAAACGGAAATCTGCAAATCCCATTTTGTTCTTTCTGAACACACACATGTAAACATGTACTGAAATTAAGGACAACAACTAAATTTTAAAGAACATATATACTCACATAAAACACTTGAATTGCGTGTAAGATAAGTTCTATTCTTAAAATCAAACAATATATTCCATCAAGAGAAAGTAAGTGCAAAGTGCATTGTATTTTTTACAATAATAATTAATGTGCAAAATATATTTTATATACTAAACTCACTTATTTTAGACATATACGAAATAATTCTATTGACGATTGCAAGACAACAACGTAACCATCTTATAAGTTCTATAATTCAATCATTTTAGACATTTCTCAAGTCTTAACCCCAATTGATATATGTAGAACATTAGCATGGGTTAGGTACCTTTTACACACAATAATATGCTTTAAATTTGAGAAGCTAGAAGCTTAACTAGAGTACATACATTACATACATAGGATCAGTACCATAGTAAATGTTACTGATTCATAATTCATACATAGATTGAACTACATACTATTACTACGTCACACTAATTAATACAAATCACTCAAACCCTAACGAAAACATTTTCTGATCCTAATTAATTCACACACACAATTAAACTCCTAATTAATTCTCAAACACTTGAGAGGACTAATCTTGATTAATTAGCTAGAAGCCCCACATGCAATCAAGGTCGGAGCCACCGATCACCGCCATGCCGGAGACACCGTCTGCTGCACGCTGCTCCTCCGCCGGCGCCGGCGCCCAGTTCCCCAGGGCTCCGCAGCCGTTTACGTCAACCGGAACGCCGTGGAAGGGCGGCTGCTGCGGCGGCGGGGGAAAGAAAAACGGCAGCTGGAGGTTGTCCTGGAGAGACCTCAGACTCGGGAAGGCCGAAACGGCGCCGTTTCTTTGGAAGCGCGCGAAGGGGTCCACCGTAACACCCGTGGACGCGGCTGCAGCAAAATCAAACCCTCCATTGGCGAAACTGTAGTTGTTATTATTGGTGCCAGAGATTGTGGAGAAACAGGACACGTGCTCTCGTACGGTCGTATTGCTGTCGTAAGCATTAGAGCAGCTGTCACGGTCGTTGACGCCGGCGGTGCTGCTGGCGGCGGCGCCGGAGTACGCCGCCGCGGGGGAGGGGTCGAGGAGAGGCGGAAGGTAGACGGAAGAGGGAGAACTAGGCTGATCAGTATACAGGCTCAAGTTAGAAGCACAGCTGATTCCGCCACGTGTCTTCTTGGAGCCGTTTCCGGAGGAGGACACGGTGGCGGATCCGCCGGTGCCGGCGATGTTCTTCTGGAACACACGGGATATGACCCACTCGTCCTGTGAAGGAAAGTACCAACATTTAATGAAATAGATGAGAAGGGTAAATGGAATATGAATGAAAATGTACAATAAAGTTTCTGCAACCAAAATCTGAGTGTTAAATTCGCGAAGATCTTCTTCCACTTCTTAGAGAGCCTTAATTAGATGAAACAATGGTTAATGGTATAACCCTCTAGTCACTTGTGAGGCTTCATATAACCATCAAGTACAAAGCCCTAACTAGCAGAAGGAATTAATTAAAACCCACAAAAAGAAACTTGAAAAAGTTAAGATCTTTGAGATAACCCTAGTTTAAACACTGAAGCGATCAGCATCAAGTACAAACATGAGAGAGAGAGAGAGAGAGAGAAGAAATGAAAGAAAGCTACTACCTTGGAGGTTCTGGAGAGGTAATGGTAAGCAAATTTGCCTTCAAGGCGATACTCGTGCATGACCCAGTTACTTTTCTCGCCTTTGGGAGCTCTGCCTCTGTAGAAAACAAGTGTCTTCTTCATCCCCACAAGGCAGCAAGACTTGGAGCTATAGATCTCCCTGTCTTTCCCAGTGGCCTTCCAGTATCCTGCTTCTGTTGCCCTATTGGTTCGTAGCCCAGTTGGGTACTTCCTATCTCGTAAGCTGAAGAAGTACCACTCCTTCTCCCCCATCTTGGCTTTCCCTGGGAGCTCCCATGGCTCACACTTGTTCAGGTCAACTTCAGCAATGGCTCTACCTGTGAAGCTATTGTCAAGAACCTTCTTGAGAAGGTAGTACGTTATGAGCTCTTCGTCTGTGGGGTGGAAGCGAAAGCCAGGAGGCAAATGAGAGTCACTGTTGTCAAACTGGTAGTAGCTTTCCATTGAAGATGAAGAGAGGGAGGAAGTAATGTTTTTTTATTTGGTCTGGATGAGGCATGTGGGAGGGGCATGACTTGGTTTATATATATCATTATATGGGGGATCATTGGGATTTGATGAATCAATGGAAGGAGGAGAAAAAAAGGCAAAATAATAATGTATGATAATGGCTGGAAAATCTTTAATTTTTAATCTTTTCTTTCTCTGCTGTGTCCTGTTCTGATGACTCTGTTTCTCTCTCTACACTGCCATGGTCCTTGTCATAGTCCAGGATAGCTAGCTAGAGAGAGAAATAAGAGAAGGAAGGGAGTGGGGCTGTCTGGCATTGAGTATGCGTGCGTGCGTGAGGAAGTGTGCAGGTATTCCTCTGTCAGCGAAGAAAATGAAAGGGAGGCAGCAGAAAGTAGTTTTATAAGGGGTCCTTTTGGTGCTGAGAGAGCAATTCACAAAAAAACAAAACCAAATTTCAAAGGAAAAAAAAAAAGGTTTTCATTTTTCACCAATGTATCTATATCCATAAAAGCTGTTTCATATCTTCTCTGTCAGGTACACACAAAAATTAAATAATCAAACCCATGCTTTGTTTATTCATTGCACGCCCACTCCTTCCTTTCTCCTTATTTAAGAATTCCAATTCTCTTTCTGGGTATTTGTTCCTCTGATTCTTCAGTCTTAGCATCTCTCAAGCTAAAACCAATATGGTTTCACAGTGTGTACAAACTTAAGTGCATCAATGTATAATAGTGAATAATAGAGGCTTTTCTTCAGTACTGGTAGTTGGGAAAAGTTTTAGTCCCATTATATTTGAGATTTTTCTTATCTACTACAGTACAGCCTAATTATACTTGTTAAACTACTAAACTGCAAAAATTTTAATTTAGAGACTAGATTCATATTCCAAATTTCAGAGAATAGGTCTGAGAGTTAGCAAGATTCTCATATGCATGACATCTCAATTCTTGTGATTGATCCATCTAACTGTTCATGAGCTTGTAATAATTAATACTTACATAAAAAAAATAAGAAAACAATATTAATGAGTGAACAAACAAAGAAACAGTGGGGGTGGATGGATGGTGATATGTGATATGTATGTGAATACAACCAAAAGTAAAGAATGATCAGTGTTATACGATCTAATATATATGATGAGTATGAGTATATATTGATGGTGCATGTGTGTCCCGATCACCAGCTTTAATATCCATTGGTGACCATTCGTAGAACAAAACAAATCTTACTGAAAGTGGGCATGTTTTCTTTTGTATCTGAAAGCATCATAAAAAGGTGCATCAGAAGAGGAGCATGTAGTTGAAGTTGATTTCTTGATTTTACAACTTAAAGGTCAATCCATCAAAAAAACAAACACATTGGTATATACTATGCTATACTATATAATCTGTTTTTAACAAGAATGAATGAGACCAAGCAAGCAAAGTGTAGGAAACAAAGAGAAAAAACAAACACACATGAAAAGCTGATGGATGAGTTCTGCAACTTAATTTTTTATTTCTTAAATTTGTTGTTTTTCCCCACAAGGAAAGAGACATGTGGGGTTTCAAATCAAAATTGAGAAATGATTAAATTAACATGCATGAATCTATTCAGCCATCAAATCCATCATCTATCCAATCCAATTTCCATCCATCAATATATATATATATAGTATGAGCAAGTGAGAGAAGATGATGATGGTAGCTAGGTGGGTGTGAGAGAGAAAAATTTTGACAATGGGAAGAAGTTGACACATGATGCTCGGATTTTGAGAAACACAGCATCTCTCACAGGCTTTATATCAAATCATCTCTTCAATCTGCATGCTGAGGTCCTCCTCTCTGTATTACCCCAATTTCCCAAATTCCCCATTTTTTTCTTCTGTTTTTGGATTTTTCCTACTTCTCTCTCTCTCTCTCTCTAATGCTATGATTCCCCAGAAAAGCAAAAAATTTCCCCCACGATTTTCTCTGCTTTGGGTTGGTTAACCACTTAACCTTATACTACCTTTTCGCTTGCAACTCACGGTTTCTCTTTTTCTCTTCTCTTCTGCCCCTCTCGTAATCCAACCGGGTCGGGTCAGATCCGAGAAAATCATCATAGAGCTTGAAATTTCTTTCATGGGTGAAAAACAAAGTTGAAAGCTGCCAAGACAACACAGAAACTCATTGCAGAAGGTGACACACACACACACTCCTCCATCTCTGTCTGATTCCCACGTGATTGATGTGAAGGCATGTGTAGAGTCTAGACCCCCCCCGGACGGTTCGGTTCATTCCAACCGGTAAGAAAAATAATAATTATAAAGTTTGAAAATTGAAGCAAAATCTATGAATAATGAAGCTTCACTGCTCAAAAAAGGTTTTCAGTACGTTGTTTGATTGAGCTACAAGTAAAACATTTATCTTTCGTACAAAAAAATTAGTTTAATATACAAGAATGAGAGGGCAGTTGACTTGTTTTGGTTAAAAATAAAAAATCAGAGAAAAAGGAAATTACGAATTTGCCGGATTCAAAAAAGAAAAAGAAGAAGGCGCGTGAACCGAGACGTTGGGTGGCGCGCGTGACGACAAGCTTAGGTCAGACTCCGCCGCCCTCCGGCTACGGCGCTTGGGGGATGGAGTCAGTGTAGTGGTGGTGGAGAAGGTAACAAATTATAATAACCAATAATTGTGGGAAATCTTAAATATGGCCCATGCGATCTAAGTGGGGACTTCATGACGTGGCAATATCGTACGGTTGCCTTTTTCCCCATCAATTTTGTTAACTAATATTTACCTAATCTTTTTTAGTTTATTTATTCAAATTATACTTCTCATGTACATATGTATGTAATTTTTTTTTAAGGTTAAAGAATTATTTTGGTCCTCAATGTTTGCAAGAAGTTTAATGTTGGTCCTCAATGTTTCAAAAGTTTAATGTAAGTCCTCAAAGTTTTTGTTTTTGGTCGATTTTGGTCCTCGAGCGTAACACCGTTAACTTTTTGCCGTTAAATGATAACGTGATATGTTTATATGGTACATCCTCTCTCTTACATGTCATATTTTAATGACTTGGCATGACAAATCACTGCCACGTCACCCCATATGATGATGATAATGATACTGATGAAGGGGAGAAGATGATGATGTGGCAATTTGGAGTGACGTGGTAGTGGATGTGTCATGTCATGTCATTAAAATATGACATGTAGGAGAGATAGTGTGTCATATAAGCATGTCACGTCATCATTTAAGGGCAAAAAATTAACGGTGTTATGCTCGAGGACCAAAATCGACTAAAAACAAAAACTTTGAGGACCAACATTAAACTCCATACAAATATTGATGACCAAAATAGACCTTTAGTCTTTTTTTAATATTAGGTTTAGTTGAAAAATATTATTATTATTTTTTAAAATAACAAATTAAATCATTATTTATTATCTTTAATTTTTCTATAAGTATACATTATTTCACTTTTCTCTCTCACATCTCGTTCACTTCTATATAATTTTATATTTTATTTATTATTAAATAAGCATTATTGTGAAATCAATATCTTGAAAAATTAACATTCATATTAATATAAATAGATACATATATTGCAAGAATTTTTGCATGCAATTTGTTTTCGAAATTTTTAAAATAATTATTGCATTTTAAAGAATAAAAAAATTAAATGCTTTCAGAAACAGTGGTTAAAATAATAGTGAATGGAGCAAAAAATAATAAAAGTGGTTTGAGTTTGAAATTATGAGAGGTAGATTTTGATGGAGAGGCTTGTTTGGTTAAATGGTTGTGGGTTTAGTATTAAGAAGTGAAATTAATAATTTCTGAGATGTTTCGCATGGGGCCATTTGCGCCGTCTGATTTAAAAGCAGTCTGAAGGAGCACGAGGTACGGAACCTGCCAAACACGTAATAACACACACACACAACCAATTCCATAGCACTACCAGACAAATAAAACAAATAAATAATATGACATGTCCAAAACACACCACTTTATGATTTTTTAAAAAATATAAAATTGTAATAAATTCTAAATATTTCTTTTACCAATTTATACAGAGATATAGTTTAGTCTTTACATAATTTTTTTTTGATGAAAAAGCATTAAAGTTTCATTATATTGTAAAAAAAGTCAAACGACACTTATAATAATTTAGAAAACTCAAATCTGATAATACTGAAGAATAAACCTTAATAATTATTAAACTAAGTAAACAAAGTGTAAGCTCAGCTGATCCTATTTCTTCAGGATGAAAAATCTCACCGTCATTGGTGTTGCCAATAGAGTTGTTACTCTTATACCGCCTGTATATTAGATTTGAAGTAATCTTCAAAGTTGAAATTGTCGTAGGCTCTTCCAACATCATGATGAACGAGTGAAATTTTTTGAACATAGATGATTCGTAGATTTAGATATGATTATAACAAATCTTGAATCCAGAATCACCTTATTGTCAAACAAAAAATCAAAAAAGAAAATAAATACACACAAAAATAAAACAAACTCCACTTACTAGATCTGAATCGATCTAACAATGGGAGACTACACTCTCACAAGAGATGACTAAAAAACTCAGAAGTAAATCTGGAAGAAAATCACCACCAAAATTGGGGGAATGAATATCTACCTTATTTATAAAAAGTAACGACGATAACAAAAAAAGAAGAAAATGAGGGAGGGGTTGCCAAATTTTTGGCAACCCTTCCGGTTAGATCTACAGAAAGAAACTGGTTGAAGAACGAACGTAGAAAAAAGAGAGAAAGCGGCTAGGATTACACATTTTTAGTATTAAACTATTAATATTAATAAGATGGCCAATAGTGTTACGAGAGTATTTAGTCTTTACATAATTGATATAAAGTTGGGTTTTAAATATTTAAGTTTTTTTTAGAGAAAATATTGGCTAAAGTATTATTTTGGTCCTCAATGTTTACATGAAGTTTAATGTTGGTCCTCAATGTTTCAAAAGTTTAATGTTGGTCCTCAATGTTTTTTTTTTGGTCGATTTTGGTCCTCGAGCGTAACACCGTTAACTTTTTGTCGTTAAATGATGACGTGACATGCTTCTGTGGCACACCCTCTCTCCTACGTGTCATATTTTAATGACGTGGCATGACAGATCACTGTCACGTCACCCCATATTGCCGCATCATCATCTTCTCTCCTTCGTCATCATTATTATCATCATCATCTGAGATGACGTGGCAGTGATCTGTCATGCCACGTCATTAAAACATGACATGTAGGAGAGAGGGTGTGCCACATAAGCATGCCACGTCATCATTTAATGACAAAAAGTTAACGGTGTTACGCTTGAGGACCAAAATCGACAAAAAAAAAACATTGAGGACCAACATTAAACTTCATGTAAACATTGAGGACCAAAATAGTACTTTAGCCGAAAATATTTAAGTATGAAACAACTCACAATTATTTTTATATATATATATATATATATATGAAGTCTTTGTATTATTTATTTTAAATATAGGGACTCATTTATACATGATGATTTAGAAGTTATAAAAAAAATGAAATATAAAATTCTTCAAATTTACAAAGACTACATTACAGAATATAATAACAGTTACTATTTTAATAATTCATATGTGTGGACTTTTCTTTTCTAAGCTTAATTAGCTCTTATTCCTTTATGGTGTATATTTTATAAAATTTCATTCGTTTTGAGATTTCTCAAAGTAACTTTTTGGTTCTAACTTCAAACCCACAAGGCATCAACTTTGTTTGCACTTAATTACACACATTTTAAAACTTTTAAGTTGTAAATAATTGTGTTCTTTGTTCTGTATATCTATCTAAATAACTAATAATATATATAAACATAATGGTCCATTGGTCCACATGATCTTTAATGCTTAATTATTTGATACCAAGTCATATACTAGTTACATTATTTCACTAATTTAGTAACAATAACAATTTTTTTATTTTTACAGTGTCACTATGATAGTTATAATTAAATTGACAAAATAATATAACTAAATATATGACTGGCCAAAATTCTATTTTGATTACCATATTTTTAATATTAGTTCTTGATATTTCAAAACAAGCCACTGTATTTGTAACTTGTTTCATTTTTTTGTTGTCATGTATAGTTATACAATTTAATTTGACAATGTTATATTCGAGGACCAAAAATGAAAACGTGATCTGTTTAAAATTTTTCAATGATCGAGGACCAATGCGAAAAAAGTGGCATACATGAAGTACCAAAATAGAATTTTAATTTGGCTTATATAATTTGGCATCACAATTAATATTTGTCTATTTGAGGCAAAAAATTATATTTACATTTACTACTAACTATTTAGAGTGAGTTATGCTAAATAATAAAATTATTTACAAATTAAAAATTTAAGAATAAAAAATAAAATTTACATAAATCCTATAATTTGAGGGCTAAAAATATACCTTTCACCAATTGGTTTATAAATAAAAGCTTGAAACTGATTTATTTGATTTTTTTGGTCAAATTTTGAATAAAATATATAGTTGAGGCACATTCTATTAGGCAATTAGCTATAATCTTGAAACGGACCAACGGAAGCCCAATCTGTATTATCCATCACCATTCATCAACTGGACAACAATGGTCCAATGTTCGATAAAAAAAGTTACAAAAAAAGGACAACAGTCCAATTATTTTCTGGTTCGTTCGACCTTAAAGTTTTATTGTACACTTAAAATATGAGTATGGTGAAAGAGTCTCACAACAAAAATAATTGTATTTACAATGTCTCAAACATAAGATCTTGTTCGATAATTGATATCAAGTTACTTATTACTTGAACTAACTCCTCATTAGTTATTGCCTTATAAACAGATCCTGCCAATCTATTTAACAATATTGACAAAGACTTATATCATTAAAGTCAGAAAGAAACACAAAGACGATAAAGTTCTCTTAACTAAGTTTTAACATATCTAAGTTTGAACTCAAGACCTTTGATTAAAAGTAACAACGTAACTCTTTACCAATTAGTTCACCTACAAAAAAATAATAATATTTATTGATTTTTAAATAGGAATTAATAAAAGTAAATATCAAATTGAAGTTTTTTTTACTTCATTTAAGTTTCGATTTATGATTTATTTAATATATATCCTCAGGGTACAAGTTAAGAAACTGTTAATTGGTTAACAAAATATTTCATGTTTTAAAATTTATGAAAATTCATTTTAAAAAATAAATTTTAATATTTGAAAATTTAATTAACTAATCATGTAAAACATTAACAACTGCCAATAATGGCAAATGTGAAAAGAACCGTATTTATTAATAAATTAGTACAATTTTGTCCTCGTTTTGTCTAAGCAGAATTC
The DNA here is from genome assembly GCA_014851425.1 of Senna tora. Classification (NCBI taxonomy): domain Eukaryota; kingdom Viridiplantae; phylum Streptophyta; class Magnoliopsida; order Fabales; family Fabaceae; genus Senna; species Senna tora. Next base: position 29,072,039 of record CM026263.1, on the reverse strand, counting down.
TCAACCAAATAATTCCAAATGTTGCAGAACCCTAAGGTTATAGAAAACTTGAAACCCATGACACACAATATGGTCAGAACAAGCAGAATGAAACAAATTTTTAACCTATTGAACTCCCAAATAATAATGCAAATAATCGGTTGAGTTAAAATCAAGAATGAATTCGTCACAAGTTATTACCTTGATAAGAATTAATTATTGATGCAATAGAAGAAGATAATCCACCCTCTCTTATGGAATCTCCTTTTAGCCAAGGCTAAAATGCATTGAGACCCCCTAAGTTTCAAAACCTTGTAAACATACCCCCTAAACTTTCAATTTGGGGCACATAACACCCTTCTGTTAGACTTCTGTCCACAATCAGCCATTATCTGCTACGTAAACATATTTTGTAAGGATATTGTAGTCATTATCTACCACATAAGCACATTTTAGAAAGGTATTTTAGCCGTTATATGTTATTAAGCACATTTGTAAGGGTATTTTAGTTATTATAATGTTATTTTAGCCATTTTAGTCAAACAATTTAGAGTCACTAAAATATGAAATGATTTAATTATCTTTACAAAATGTGTTTGAGTGGTAAATAACAGCTAAATGTGGACAGAAGGGTGCTAGGTGCCCCAAATTAAAAGTTTATGGAGCCTATCTGCAAAGTTTTAAAACTTAGGGGGTGTATGTGCTTGTGGCCCAAACTCAGGAGGTCTTGGTGCATTTTAGCCTTTAGCCATGAAGAAGAAAAAAATGAGTATATATACTCAAAGATAATGAAACCCTAAAATAACTAATGGGCTAACCTAACAATATAAACTAAAGCTCAAATAATAGAAGACCATGTTTAAACTAAAACCTTAAAATTATTGCGCCTTTCTAATAATCATATTTAAGCTTAAAACACTAAATCTAGAATTAGAGTATGAAAACACTAATGGAGTTTAAACAAAATACCCTAAATATAATGATTTTCGCACAAAAATGCAACCCAAATTAAAATAAGCATTTTAAGGCTAAAATAAGAAGAGTTTGACTTAAACAAATCTTCACATGTATAGTACTTTGTCTAAGCTCTTCAAATTAATGTTTCCAACTTTAATATGTATTATAAAGTTTCATTTTCAACACACTTGATGTAAATGACGTTTTCAACTAAAATTTATGGCCAAATTACTGTTTTATTGGCAAAAGTACCTTTCCTAACCCCAACGTTTGGGGGTCCTGTCAGTTTCGCCCCTAACGTTTTTTCGCTGTCAATTGTACCCCTAACGTTTTACGTTTCTGCCAATGTCACCCTTTTCACTAACACCGTCAAATATTTAACAGTTTTTGCTGACGTGGCATCCTATGTGGCAAAACGTTTCTTTTTTCTGTCAATTGTAACCCTAACGTTTTACATTTCTGCCAATGTCACCCTTTTCACTAACACCATCAAATATTTAATAATTTTTGCTTAAACGTACGCACTATTTTGCTCATAAAAACATCGGAGACGTTATCCATTCTCTACTTTGTCGGAGACGTTACCCTAAAATAGAGAATGGATAACGTCTCCGATGTTTTTATGAGCAAAATATCGCGTGCGTTTGAGTTATATTTTAGAAGGAATAGGCCGAGGTCAAAACGACACAACTTTGATGGAGAAAAGATGAGTAGGAAATCTGATGTGGAAAGAAAATATACCAAGTCAGATATTTTTGCCACATAGGATGCCACGTAAGCAAAAATTATTAAATATTTGATGGTGTTAGTGAAAAGGGTGACATTGGCAGAAATGTAAAACGTTAGGGTTACAATTGACAGAAAAAAGAAACGTTTTGCCACATAGGATGCCACGTCAGCAAAAACTGTTAAATATTTGACGGTGTTAGTGAAAATGGTGACATTGGCAGAAACGTAAAACGTTAAGGGTACAATTGACAGCGAAAAATGTTAGGGGCAAAACTGACAGGACTCCCAAACGTTGGGGTTAGGAAAGGTACTTTCGCACTGTTTTATTTGTCAAAGTTTCTTCTGTAAACTTCTTCAAAAAAATTTTAGTTATACTAGCTCTAATTGCACCTTATAGTATCATTGTCCCATAAGTAAACTTGCTATAGTTAAAGTATAGGGTGAAAAAGAAGAAGAAATTGTACTACTTAATTAATAAATATAAGAGATAAAATTAAAACCTCGTATAAAATTAAGGGAGAAAAAGTTAAACCAATATCAAATAGTATAAAGGTGAAATCCAATTAATAGTTGGGGAAAGAAATGAGAAATGATGAGGGTCTGATTGTTTTCAAGAATGTTGGATGGAATATTATATTGGATATAATTTAATATTTATTCTAATATTTCTTCTTATTAAATATATATTATTTTTTTATGTGATAAAGTTATATATATATATATATTTTATCCACTTTATTATAATTTTACGTTTAATATAAAAGTAAAATAGTCATTTTATATATTTTTATTTCTTACTATCAAACATAATAAACTCATTTTTATTTCTATTTCTATTTTATTCTCATTTTATAGTATTCTCCATATCAAGCAATAATACAGCTTTATGGAACTCCTTTTTTTTTTTTCTTATATATTTTTTACTCTACCAATCATCGAACCATACAGATAAGTGCGGGAAAGCTTTTCTAGTGCAGGGTTATCTTCTCGCAATATCCTATTTTTATAATTTTTTTACTCTATGAAGTTTTTGATGAATTCAACTTTTAATTTATTTGACAAAAAAAAATCATTTTACTTCATTAATTTTCGTTTTCTATAAGTTTTATAATTTTAATTTTCTGAATCACTTCTCCGTTTGGAGATATTTGTACGTGCATTTATTTACAATAAAATAAATAGTTGACCTATGTATAAATACTTGGAAATCGAGATTAATACATAAATTTTTATATATATATATATATATATATATGGTGTAAGACTAACACCAAATCATTGAATTGAGTAGTGAAAAAAAAAAGGTGTAACTTCATAAGTGAAATGCTAGGTCCAACTACAATCTTAAAAGTTTTTAATCTCATTTACACTCTCGATTTGTTTTCGCATCAATTTGCTAATTGCGTTGTTCACTTGTTTTTAATTAAAACACTCAATTTCGATTGTTTGACTTAAGTTAAATATGAAAGCACTAATATTCATTTTCTTTAAATATAGTTCTCTGTGGACGATATTCTACTTACTCTTATCACTATATTACTTATTGGCGGTGTACATTTATACCGTATTGTTTCGTTTGAGCTGAGCAACAGAAATCATGCAAGAAGGAAAAATTAACACTACTGAATAAGATATAGCATATGAATGTAAAAAATTAGCACCGTAATAACCAAGTTTAGTTGGTCTAGTGGTTAGCTCACTAAGTCGTTTAAGCAAGTGTTGGGGGTTCGAATCCCACCTTGTTTATGTAGCAACCAATTGGCCAGCGACAAACCCTTAAATGGAACTCAAATCCGCGGAGGATTAGTCCTTAGCCTATCGGCTTGAAAAATTCAAAAAATAGCACCGTAATCACAAACTAAATGAGATCTACGTGGTCCAAAAAGTAAATTTTAGATGAATATTAAAATTTTGTTCATTAAATATTTTATTCTACAAAGTGCAAGGGTACGTTATGGATAAGAAAGACAATTAAATAACTTATACTACAAAACACAAAGTGGGTAATAAACACACGCACGTGCAAATGAGACAAAAGAGTCAAAAGCGGAGAATTGGTGGCATTCTTTATTGGATAACGATCATGTAAGTCGAATTCGAATTAATGGTTATTAGGCATTCCAAAAAAAATGGTTATTAGGCATTAGATGGAAAAAAAATGAAATAAAATAGAAAACAATGGAAAGGAATAGAATATTGGAAGTACACAAAAATGTTTGTAATGTATCATGCATGAACTGGATTTTCATACATTTGAAAAATAAAATGTATATTAATATTTAAAATATTTTTAATGTCTAAAATTAATGGTGATAATATCAACGAAAATATAGTTGAGTGACGTTATGTATAAAATTTTTCTTGGAGACTGTCGATGTGGGGAAAAAACAAAAGAGGCAAGTAACTTCACTATTTGGATGAAGTTCCACGGAATTTAGTTGAATCATCCTTCTCATCCAATTTACAAGTTTAAAAATAATATATTTCTAATAATATCTTAAAATTATATATATATATATATATATATATATATATATATATAACACGTAATGATATTTAAAATGATGAATAAATCATATGCTATATAATATATAAAAGCAAAAAAGAGAGAAATATACAGATCGACTCATTAAAGGACACACAATCAATTCGAACTAAATTATTTTAATTTATTGTTACAATTTCGAAGAATCATAAAAATTCAATTTGATTTTACACCATATGTATTATAATAAAACTATATAAAGTTTTTAATTTGGCTTCCGATGATCAAAACATTCGTACATGCACGTTCTTTATGCAGAAATGAAAATAGAAAGGGAAACGGAAACGAAATACGTTTACTGTTTTTGTTAGTAAAAATTTGGGAATGAAAATTAAATGGGAATGTATTAAAATTACCACTTTACCCCTTATATTAAAATAATTAAAATAATAAAAATAAAAGAAAGTTATGATTGTGTCAAATCAAAAGGTATAATAGACATTTTGTATTTTCTTTTTATTTTTTTAAGTTGATAAAAATAAAAAAATAAAAAATAGGTGAATTGTTCTAGCCCAGATTGTATTTTGAATGTTCTAGCCCATGATGGGTGTGGTTTTTGTTGATTGAATGCATTCCTTTCCTATTTAAAAAAAAAAAGTGAGATCCAGTGGACTCCACCCATTCTTTTCTCATTTCCATCCTCATTTTTTTTTTTGGTAAAGACAAGGAAAAACTAGACAACACAAGTCCTCAAACGGGCAACACTATTTCTATCCTCATTTCTTATTAAAAAACAAGGCCTTAAAGTACCAACAATTAAAGCTCATTTATTATTAGGTTAGCATATATACATTGATGACCCCAAAAAAAGGAAAGAGAAAAAAAGAAGAAAAATATTAACGTGCATGGTTGAATCTTGAATGCACCACTGACAAGTATTAGTTTAAGTAACAAGGAATTTAGCGGAGAGATTCTCCTTTTATAATCAAGTATACGACGTGAGTCAAATTTAAAATGAGGTAGCTACTCTAAGATTTGATGAATATTAAATAACAAGAAATATATTGAATCCATCAAGACGTACTATTACAACTTCGTTGGACAAAACTTCACTATTTTTTTTTTAATTCTGTGTCTCAATAATTTAACTACTAAAAATTATAAAAATATAAAATTTATTCTTTAGATAATACCTTGTGTTATAATATTGTCGCTTCATATTTTTGCTTCTTTTGTCAAATACAAAATTGCGATACAAAATACATTTCAAAACAATTTAGTAGTTTTATGATTCAAGAATTTAATTCAAGAAAAAAAATTCAAGAATTCAATAGATATAAACAAAATATATATTTTAAGATTTAAATTTGATATTTTTATAATTTAGAGATGAGATTGAAAGGAATAAAATATTTCAAAATTTAAAAACACTAATATACTCAATAATATTTTATTATTTTTAAAAATTAAAAGATAATAATAATAATAAAAAAAACTAGTGCATGATGCATGTGAAGTAAAATACTGAAATACAATGGGTTTTTCAGTGTCACAAAAATAATGAGCATTTTCATATTGTAGTGTGTGGATAAAAATTGAACAGCAGTCTACTAAAATAAGGAGGAGGGCCTTGTGGTGGCTGTTATTTAGTTATTGAGAGCTCAAGACGTGTCAATTAAATTCCCATAATCAACCACACAATAAGAAGCCAAAATTTAATTGGTTTGCCAAATAAAAAATTTATAAGTGTTTAAGGCTCTTAAATATTTTTTTATTGATCGGTAGAGTATTTATTTATTTATTTTTATATGTAGAGTATTTAATATTTTTAAATTCGTAAAATATTAATAAAAGTAATCGTTTTTTATTTTTAATTTATTTTGAACCAATTAATGAGACAAATATACAAATTCTGGTGGAACTCATTTTTTCTTTTTAGATTTTTTTATTCAACCAATCATCGTTACCATATAGATACGTGTGGGAAAGCTTTTCTAGTGTTGTGTCAATGTGTCATCTCGTAATATCTCCTTTTCAATTTTTTTTTTGTTTTGTTTTTTGGGTTACTACTCTATGAAGTTTTTCTTTGTACTCAACTTTTATTTTTTTTGGACAAAAATATCATTTTACTTCATTAATTTCCGTTTTTTGGTTATAATTTTAATTTCCTGTTTCACTCTCCGTTTGGTTTGGAGAGATTTGTACGTACATTTAGTTCACACTTAAAATAAATAGATAACGTATAAATATGTGAAAAGTAAGTTCTATTAAATTAAAATGAAATCATATCAACATACTGTGACATAAATTATAAGGGATCTATATCTTTTTAACTATCGTCTCTCAGGTCCTTAGAGAGATGGGAATGGAATGTCATCCGTTGAGAGGGTCGTCCCCAGTAATGGACACCACAATACCTAATGGGAGGGATTATAGTCACTAAGTCCACTCTGATAGATATCCCGATTATAAACAAAATTTTGTTTTAAAAAATCATTAATGAGGTTAAAAATTTATTTAGTTGAAGAAATTAGTCCATTATAATTATCATATCATTTGTTAATTTTAATAAAAAATTACATTAATAAAAAGTTACATTGAATAGATTAGAGATTATTATAGGGATATACTAAAGTTTAATATTATTGTATTGCTCTGAACATCTGTTTTACAACATGATAAATCGATGTTAGAATCTCTATTAAGAGAAATACTCATATTTAATGTTCAATAATATCTCGAATAAAATTATTTTAATAAAAAAATATGTAAAAAACTAATAAAAGCAAGATGTACGTAATACATAAATAGTTATAGTACTAAACCAAGCAATTTTTTTTTGGGTGGGTCAAACCAAGCAATTTTAAGACGGATGGCTTACTAATGAGTTGAGTCGTCACGGCAAATCCCTTATAAACTATAAAATCACGAAATTTATAATGAAAATTCGGCAAGTTGATGGCAAAGAAGTTATAATAATTAATATCACAAAAACTAAACATTATAAAATGTTAATATATTTTTTAAATATAAACAAAATTGTTCGGCTTTAAGGATTTGGGTTTGTCCTTCCAAATTTAGCTTTTCGGTAGTGGATTAGATTAAAATGTGATTTATTTGTTGGATTTTATATTATTGTATTAGGATTATATATATACTTATATAGGCCCATGCCAATCCATACCATATCGTCTGACTTGTACCGATAACTCCTAACTTTCAATATAACATCAAATTCTTATATCTGATCTTATATTTATTTCACATGTACACCATTATTGAATTCTGTCCTTTAATAATTTGCCCACGTCTCATCCATTTTATTAATAATGTTTAAATAAATAATGGTTGTGACTTACGTGATGATAAAAAAATTTGACTATATTTATTTATAATATGTTATATTTTCTTTTATCTTTTATGTCTTCATAAAATACTATCGTTTACTATAATCCTTTATCTTTTCAAAGTTTACAAAGAATAACTTGGGTGAGTTATTTTTACTCTCATTTTGTTCCAAAACTTGACGAGTCAATATATCTTCAACAATAGAAGAAGTTTCTATTTAATGATGTCACGTCAAGTAAACTATAACTATTATATATTTTAACGGTGTTAATGAAAATGGCACAATATTGTCGAAAAATAAAACGTTACAGGATAATTGACTGCAATAAAACATTAGAAACATATTTGATTCTAAATTGAAATGTTGGGAGTACAAAAAAATATTTCCTCTCTATTTTGATCAATAATATTCCTCTTAGTAAATACATTAATAACATAATTAATGTATTTATTAGTAACAATGAACCGTAAATTACTGTAAGTTAAATGACGAGAGTGGATGTTCACTAATACGATAGATTGGTAACATTAAGTATATATGTTCAATTTTTTGGTCTATAATTTATTTAAATTAAATTATTTTTAATATTAAAAGATAACATTAAATAATTAAAATAATATATTAAAATTTAATATTTTCTTACTACTCAATTTTTATGACTTTTGCACATGTATATACACATTAAAAAATATATACACAAATTTAGTCACATTTAAAAATTATTTACAAAAATATATTGTGTACATAAAAAAGCTCAGGTTGACCATTTGACACCCGTAAAAACTTTTTTTTTGTCAAAAATTAAATTTATATATTTCTGTGAATAATTTTTAAAATAATTAAATATATATATATTTTTTAATGTGTATATAATACAATTTCTATCTGTCGAAATTTTCAAACATTGAATATTTATATTTCTGTAACGATGATGCTAATTCAATTGGTAGTGGTAGTACAGCTTTAAGAAAAAAAAAAAAAAAAAGAGGTTCAAGAAAGCGCCAAATTTTGTTATCATGCACAAAATATAAGGGTGTGGTTAAGGGGCAGCAAATTCTGGTGCACAATTCAGAATAACATGTTCAATACACACACACACACACACGAGAGGAGATAGAGAATTATACAAATTAATTCCCAGCTTCTCCCTACCCAGACCCGCCATGGAAAATGGGGCATCCATGACGAACCACGAAGCAAAAACGGCTTCAACCATCACCATTAAAGGCATTCTCAACCTTCTAATGGAAAGCATTGACGAGACTCACGGCCTCAAGAGAGTCCTTTCTCTGGGTATGGGCGACCCTTCTCTTTATTCTTGCTTCCACACCACTAGTGTTGCTCAGGAAGCCGTCGTCGATACGCTCCAGTCTCAGAAATTCAATGGCTATGCTCCCACTGTAGGTCTTCTCCAAACCAGGAGGTAATCTTTCGGAATTCAACCACAATTTCTTCAAATTCGCTCTCTATTTTGCAATTTTGCTTTTGGTTTAGACAGTTTAAGCTGTTTTTGTTTACTTGCTGCAATTTTTCTCTGATTTAGCCAGTTGAGAGTAAGTAATAGACAGGTATTTGTTTAATTCAACTTGTGACTTCCAGACAACATACTTACTATTGCTTCAAGGCTCACCCTCTCATTTAGTATTTTCACCCTTAAAGGAGCTGGGGTGTTTAAATAGCTGTAGCTTTCCCACCATATATGAGGTTATCAATCATATATAAAATAAATAAATAAATTCTAGATTAATTGCTGAAAGTAACTCAGGGCTTGGTTTTTCTAATTAGTTCACCTATGGGTTTTTCTTCTTGCTGTTACTGTTGATTGGAAACCAATATAGGTTGAAGTTTGGTGTTTAACAGTTTTGCTTCAGTTTATTGTTTTAGTTCCTATGCAATTTCTCAAGTAACTGAAAAAGAAGACATATGAGAATGAATGGGAATCTGGTTACTCAAAATACTATTTGGCTGTTGGCTACTTCCTCTCGCCATTTGCAGTCAAAATAATTTAAAACGGTTATTTGTTTGCGTTTTTTTTAAACTATGCTTATGCTAAGTTTGGCTTTGGTCTCAAGCTCAAATAAAACAGGAGGGTTGCATTAGGTAGCCAACACGTAAAAATTTTGTCGAATCTTTATGAGTATGGATCAACGACGGTAAACATAGAACACGTCGGTGTCATATGCCAACCGCAACTAGTATGAAAAGGCTTTGTTTGCTTTTTATTTGTTTTGAGTTCTTTTTTCATCTTCCTTAGATATTCAAGTTTGAATTGAATGTCCTCTAAATTATCTACCTCTTGGTGACAGAGCAATTGCTGAATATTTGTCCTGTGATCTTCCCTACAAGTTATCATCAGATGATGTTTTCATTACTTCTGGATGCACACAAGCTATTGATGTTTCAGTCGCCATGCTTGCTCGCCCCGGCGCAAACATCCTGCTTCCAAGACCAGGCTTCCCTATCTATGAACTTTGTGCTGCATTTCGACAAGTTGAAGTTCGGCATTACGATCTTCTACCAGAGAAAGGCTGGGAGGTTGATTTGGATGCCATTGAAGCTCTTGCAGATCAGAACACTGTTGCTTTGGTGATTATAAACCCAGGAAACCCTTGTGGAAATGTGTACACTTACCATCATTTAGAGAAGGTTAGTCGAAATAATTGAAAAAGAACATGTTTCTAATATGAACATCATCAACAGAAAATATTACTAATTAAGTTGTATGTATGTGATTGTGACACTCAGATTGCAAAAACTGCTAAAAAGCTTGGAATTCTTGTGATTGCTGATGAAGTCTATGGTCATCTTGCATTTGGGGCCAATCCTTTTGTGCCAATGGGAGTTTTTGGATCCGTTGTTCCTGTTCTTACTCTTGGGTCCCTCTCTAAGAGATGGATAGTTCCTGGATGGAGACTTGGTTGGTTTGTCACAAATGATCCATGTGGCACTTTTAGAAAACCAAAGGTTCTTCTCTCTTCCATACACCCTGTGTTCTCAATTTAGGATTTAATTTGCATGTTCCTTGACTATAGTTGATCTGTAATGCTCTTTCATGCTGAAAAAGGAAACCAACGTTTTAAATATATTTGTTCATCTTCTGTTCATTATGCTTTTGTTTCCTCTTTGTTAGTTTCACATCATGGTGATATATGAGTTCAAAATTGGCTAAGTTCAGTGTATATATGTATAATTATATATTATATACATAAAGTTTTATCTGATGCTAATAGTAATAACGTTATGTTTAATTATGCAGGCTGTTGAGAGAATTAAGAAGTATTTTGATATTTTGGGGGGTCCAGCCACCTTCATTCAGGTTTTCTAATTTTCTGTTTGCTTGTTTGATGTAGGATTGAGAGTAAATTAACATTTTGGTCCCGGGAGGATGTAATTTGTTTCTTTAGTCCTTGAAAGATGAAAATGTCAAATCTAATCCTTAAAATGCAGTTTGTCTAAATTTATAGTCCTTATGAAATTTTCTATCATTTATGTTAATGAAGGTTTATACTTTATAGGGACTAAATTGTGACAATATTACATCTTTCAGGGACTAAATTGAGACAAATTGTATCTTTTAGGGACCAAAATGTTAATTTACTCTAGGACTTATGTTCCTAATTACATGGTCTAATAAAGCTATTTAGTGCAGAGATTTGTTAGAACTTCAACCAAAATTCTTGTTTAGCCAAAATTTCCTTTCACATCACTAAATCATGTATTGCTTACTTATTCTATCCGATTGATACAAGTCTTTGTCTGACAGGCAGCCGTTCCTAGCATAATTACACAGACTGAAGAGGTTTTCTTCAGGAAAACCCTAAACATATTAAAGCATGCCTCTGATGTATGTTGTAAAGAGATAGAGGATATCCCATGCATTTTTTGCCCTCACAAGCCTGAAGGGTCTATGGCTATGATGGTGAGTTCATAGCAGAATTGGGACTTTGAGAGTGAAATAGATGTCTTTATAAAGGCATTGTTATTAATTATCAATACTACAACCAATGCAGGTGAAACTAAACCTTTCACTTCTGGAAGATATAAGTGATGATATTGATTTCTGCTTCAAGCTTGCTAAGGAGGAATCTGTTATCATTCTTCCAGGTACAATAAAAAAAAACATGCTTCAGCTTAATATTTTGTGGGCAAAAATACCTTTTTAGTCCCTAAATTTCATTGATTTTGGTTACAACTTAATTATCACATTTAAATTCACTAGGTCAATGTAGATCAAAACAAAATCCATCTGTAAATCACTGATTCTGCTGGTGTTTGACCTTGCTGAGGCTTACAAGATATTTCTTGAATTTTGTAACAAACAAGAATGAAACTCCCTTTGCAGGAACTGCAGTAGGGCTAAAAGATTGGCTTCGGATTACTTTCGCCGTCGATCCGTCTGCTCTTGAAGAGGCTATGAAAAGGATAAAATCATTCTATCAAAGGCATGCTAAGAATCGGTGAAGAGCCGCCGGCAAATCCATAGTTAAACATTTGGGTGCTCATAATTCTTTGTTATACATGTGATCTCCTCTCCTGCAAAGCAAGAAATAATCCTTCCACCACTGCATTAGAATGGTGAAGATTCAATTGTATTTAATTACAACATATAGGCTCAGACTTGAATGGGTTTTTACTGGACATTGCAATAAGTTACATAGAAAAGCCTCTCGACGGTGAAGCATAGTCTCTAGGTGGTGTTTGGTTCGTCTGTGCTCTGTAGAATTAGAATCTTTGTAAATTGTGGAAAATGCATAAATAATAATGGCGAATTATTAAAATTTGATTGGCTGGGAAAAAAGGTAATCATGTTATATTAATTCCTTGTATATGGCTCCCCAACTTCAAATCAATGTTTTAAAGTTTGGACTGGGCATTGAACTGATAAAACGTGTTAGGTTAGAATTGGATAAAGCCGTATAAAAACTTGTTATGAATTTTAAATAAAATGAATAATTTATGAAAACTAATTACATGTATGAAAATAAGATAAGTTCAAATAATCAAATCGTATACCTAACAAACATAAAAATAATCCAAAATACAATTCGCCCTTTCAGTTTGTGGCTTACTGGCATTCTACAGCAGAGTGTTCTAGAGCTCGCGTGATAGTGTGCTCATAGGCTGCTTCTCCCATTTTTGTCCCTATTCCAGAGTTTTTAGCGGGTTGTCCAATTTTGGCCGGGCCAAACCGGTCCGACCAATGGTTGAAATCAGACCGAACATTTCGATAGTTACCACTCAAACCATTCGGTCTGGTCTGATTCTTAATACACTGCTTCAAATGAGTGTTTTCTTATGTCATAGCTGAGAAATTAGGAATGCTGCATTATTTAGAGATGCACTATGTTTAGTTCTCAAGTAACAATTGTGTTAGCAAGAAATTTTAGACAAACTTTCTGCCTGTCATTTTCCACTCTTTCGTCACCAATCCGATAATAACCTACCACCATATTGAAATTAAAAAGAGGTTTGGCCTGAATGTTATTTTTTTTAAATATGATATAAATTATTATTATTATTTAAATAATAAATTAAATAATAAACTTTCTTATACTTTTTTTCCTCCCGATGTTTGAGGCATTGTGTCAACTAATCCGAACTTGATTCGAGTCGTGCACTTGACTATAATGGAACTTGAGAGAGTCTCCTAACGAGAATAGCCGCATTTACATAGTTTCGAACACAGAACTTTGTTTAAACAATATCAAATCACTTATCACTTAAACCAACCTCACGTTAATACCTTAATACTTTCTAAGTTCTAACAAATTTGATTTCAAAAAAAAATAAAAATCTAACAGTTACTTATTATTTTACTTTTTCTTTCTTTCTACTCATTACATATTTTTTAAATATAAAATAATTATTTTATGACATTAATAATTATAGTCATATTAATATAAATGTGAAGCAAAATTAGTTGCAAACTGTTTAATGTATCCCCTAAATTACATTACCTTTTCTTTAAATATTTGATTAATATATATATATATATATATATATATATATATATATATATATATATATATGCTTAGCTTAAAAAATATTTATATCTTGTTTTATTTTTTTGAGAACTATATCTTGTTTTATTAATGAAGATAATTTTGCACATTGTAATTTTATGTTTAATACAATTATAAATTCTGTTAAATTGATACTACAGTTTTACAATAGAATTTTTAATATATAAAAATAAAAGTGCTTTCAAATTTTTTTAAACACAAATTATGTAAAATATTGACTTCATTTTCAAGAGAATAAATTAGTAGAGAGATAAATTAACATTGTATCAAATCTCAATCTAGTATGGTTTTTTTGGCCGGCTATCAAGTATGGTTTTTGAAACAAATAAAATAACAAATCTCATTTCAGCAAACCCAAAAAAAATGTTGTTAATATTATATCAAATCTACTTTGAGAGTCACAATAACAATTAACTAGAAACTTCACTAGGTACATCAAATCTAATTTCACTATTATTATATCAAATCTACTTTGAGAGTCAAATCTACTCTGACCTTTGGTTGCTCTTTGTGTTTATCATTGTTGAAGTCCCACATTGCTTAGTTAAATGACTAATAAGCTGTATATATAAGCTAAGGTAATCCTCTCCCCTTGAGAGCTCTTTTGGAGTGAGTTAGGCCTCTTAAGAATCATCAATAAGTACATCTATGAGTTGGATGTTTACCTTGATCGCTTTCTCAGGTCAGCCACAAATGCAAAGATATCCTCTCCCTTCTCTCAGTCGAAATGATGTATGTTGGAATCACGCTTCCTGTATTGCCTATCATCATGTGGGATGATCAACCCATTGGCAATGGTAAGTTGGTAAAACTTGTTTTATGGTTGATGGGAACGAGGACAGTATGAGATGTGCTTAGAGTGTCCCATATTGGGTAGTATGAGATGCTCGATGAGGTACATATATGGCTTAATTCTTCCCCCCTCAACAGTTAGCTTTTGAGGGAGAGTTCCTCAAGTCATTTGTGTTTCATCATTGGTAGAGATATATATGTCTCTCAAGTCTCACCTATAAAGCCTTTAATTTTGATGTTCTCTTTTCATGACGAATCCACATGAACTGTTTTTATGCATATTATTATTGTACACATATCAAATCAAATGCCTGGAGGCTGGAACTGCTTTGGTCCTTACTTTTATGTCTTCTTTTGCTGCATAGACTGAGCATGGGGCTTCTCTGTCCTGATTTGTTTCTAGTGAGAACAAGTCTTGGACTAAAGCTTCATTAGTTTGCTGCTACACAAAATTTCTGTTGAATTACATAATTGTATCTGTGAAATTTAGTCATTGAGTTGTGCTGCTTTCTCTTTAGTTGAATAACATAATAATGATCAGTCTTCATTTAACAATCTAAATATTTGAGCTGAATTGATCCCCAACATGGTATCAAAACCTCTGGTCTAGTCCAAGTGGCATTTTGTCAGTTATCACTTATCATATGACTATGATACCCAAATTGGATCCTTAATCTAACCCTTTTTTCAGTTATCAATGTTCTTATTTCAATGTGCAAACTAGAAATTGACCACTCAATCTTCATCATGCAGTTATAATTACCTCCTTACTATTAACTGGCTTTCCAGAACTGCGAGGCAAATGGCATGGAAATGTTAAAAAATATTGGAAATTTTGTGGTTCTGTAAGTTATTCACAAATAACAATGCAAGTACTTTTTGAATGACATTAAAATACTCTTAACAACTTATTTTTATGAGAGATTCTCAAGTTCTCTCATAGTAAGATATACCCTATGTACTATAATAACTTCTTTCTTTCTGAGATTCTATGACTTGTTTTGTCAATCATCTGCTATCTTTAAGAAACTTTGGTTTCCTGATCTAACAATCTATTATAAGATGTCAGATTTTCCTCTTTCTCCGAGTGAAACATGAAAAGCAAACGTTTTATGAGCATTAATGATATTAGAAAGAGGAAAAAAAAAGGGGAGGAAATTTGTCCATACTTTTTGCATTTTCAAATAGGACATGACTCCATTGGTCCTCTCATTTAAGGATGCATACAAAGATCATCTGGCATAAGATAAAACAACATAAAGAAAGAACCTACAAGCAAGAAAGTATTTTAGTTTTGCATTATCAAATGACAAGAATATTCACCAATTCCAATTTTATCAGATGTCCTCGAAGGGACAGAATATTCACCAATTGAATGAATACATAATCCTTTGCTAACTATTATTAACAATGTTTTATATATATATATATATATATATATATATATATATATTTATTATAATATGATGGTTTATGTTTCGGTTGTTTGGTGGTTTTTCTAATAATTAGAGAGGAAATAAAATCTGTGTATATTCTTCTACTCTTTGAACACATCAGAACACCTTACAATTTTTATAACAAACATAAAAATAATCTATAATTCATTCAATCACATGCTCAATGTGCATCTCCCACCCTCCATAGTCGAAATCAATAGAATTTTACAATGAATCGCAAAGATGAATCATAGGTTGCAATAGATGCAAGCAAGACCTTCCAGCAAGATTCCATAATTTTACAGCATGATTCTACAGGTTAAATGTAACAAGTAACAATAACAACATCATAATTTTGTTATAGGCATTAATTAGTTGATTTGTGGATAGAACTTTGTGATGTGAGCTTGTTATTCTTGCTAGACTTTAAGTTGGTTAGCAATACTTTTGATGAATAAGAACTTGTATGCTACATCTAATTCATTGAACTACATTAGATCATTTTGCTGATGCTAGTTTCTATTATTCTTAAACTGATTAAATAAGATCTTAAAATCTCCTTGTTTATGCTAGCTTATAGAAATTCTTAATCTTGTTGGAAGGTCTTTTAGCTGAGCCAGCTTATTATCATGTCATGTTCAAATACATTTGTGTAATTGTGATATACCTAATGGTAAAAATATGCATATTCTCCATTGTTGCTTAAAGCAATTCATCCAAGTTTGATTGCTTATTCTCACATTATGTGACATTTCATTAACATCTTGAATGACATATATGACATCTTGTTTTTACTGGACCAATAATGTCTGAATTAAAATAGATTATGTTCACAGGCCTCCCGTCCTTTGGAAAGGGACACTACAAGGGTAGCATACTGATTTTTAAGGGTAGAAGCAGAACCGTAGGACTATAAAAAGGACCATTGTAACTCTAAAAATGTGCAACTAGAGATTTCAAAGTGGGCGGCCCAAGTGGTTCACTTACGGGTTAAGTGAAATACTAAATTGAAATGATTTTATTTTTGGACAGAAATAGACTTGATTTTATATGGGATAAGATGCTTTTTTTTTTGGAAAAACGGGGTCCAAGGCCCAAGAAAGAAAACAAAAGGACATGTGGTAGTATCCCATTTCCTTTTTATATTTTTAATTTAGTTTTTTTATTTTATAATAATTACATTTTTATACAATAAAAAAATAAATATTTTTAACGACCTAACTGTTAAGAAATAAATTTTTTTAATAATTAATTTTGATCATTGAAATAAATTATTGAAAAAAAGACAATAATAATATTTTTATGATAATTAATAATTCTCAATAATAAATTTTTATAATACTTTTTTCAACGGTTATAATCGACTAATTTATTATCAAAACTAATATTGTTGATGAACTGACAATTGTTAACCATTAAAAATACTAACATTGACTTTTTTCAACAACTTATTTCGACGGACAAAATTTAATTGTTGAAAAAATGTATTATTTTGACAGTTTTAACTAGGGATGATCAAAATACCCATACCCAATTAGTACCTTGAAATTTTATCACATGGGTTTGGGTATATATTCGTGTACAAAGTTAACCGGTTTAAAAATTGGATAACGAAGTAGTCTACCCGCAATAGTGATTTTTTTATATATATAAAAATATATTTAATCTTTTTGTGTTAAGAAAATATATAATGATAAGGAAAAATATTAAATATTTTACACATATTTTTTTATAATAATATTTTACACATATTAAAGTAATTTAATAATATATTTATATTTATGATTTTTATTTTTTTTATGGTTATAGATAAAAAATGATAAAAATAAATCTTATATTAATAAAATAATAATTTATTGCAAAAAGTTTACTGGTTGGGTTTCGGGTATGGATGCGGATTCAACTATTCGTAGAGTCCAAGAATAAAAGTTAATTTTTTTATATCCTCTCAAAATCACGTTTGAGGATGGAGAATATAATACTCTATCCAAATTCTATCAATGATCATCCTTAATAGAGCTTGACATGATATTAGAAAAGACAACCAGAATATATATTTATTATATATATATATATATAAAAGATATGTACAGTCCATCCCATATATTACATAAGTAATAATGTAATATAAAGGGGCCTTCACCGTACCCTATAGAGAAGGCCCCACTTTGTCTGTGCCTTTTTTACTTTTAAGTGTTGAAGGCACGGTAAGATAAGTAAAGTTAAAAATAAAATTTTTTTTGAAGGTGTAGTATATTGAGAAATTTTTTGATAAGTAGAAATTAAATTTATGATATGTTAATTTAATAATTAATTTTTAAAATATTATATTTAAATAAATTATACATATATGTCGGGCTATCTTTGTGGGCCAGCATGTATTTCATATAAAAAATAGGACAAATACATTCAAAATGCATAAAAATCGTATTTTGTATGCATGTATAAAAATGTTAAGAGGTGGGGGCTGGGGCACGTGGCCTCAAAATAAAGCATGTTAATGGAGGTGGCCCACTTGGAAGCATAATGATGAATTTGCATGGGCGGTCCACATGAGTAAAATGTACCATGCATGAAGAAGCAGAATTGGTTCACGTGTTTAATAAAAGAATGATGCCATAGAATATGCCAATCTTCAAGGGATTTTATGGAGTTCCCTCCCTTCAATTCGCGCTGTAATTTTGAAATGAGATGGGAATATATAATTAATGAAGGTTAATTAGGTTAACTATGGTAACGTACCTGGTTTGACACCTTACCTAATGGCTAATGCTTGTCGGTATGAACTGTGTTTAATTTTGGATTAGACCGTTGAGATCAGATTTAACCACACTTTCCTCCTTCAAGAAACACCAATATAATGGCCAGCAGCAAGAGATCATTAGAGAAGCACCAAGTTGTTATCTATGGTGCCTTGTCCCATAGGTCATTTGCCCACCGTCTAATTCTAAACATCTAAAATGCAAGCCATCTAATAAGACACCGAAGATTTATATCCGCATATAGGATTATTAAATTAATCAAAATAAAATTATAAAAGAATAATATAATATAAATATTTAACTAAATTTAAATTTTTTTTTATTGTTCAAGTTCAGAATATACATACATAGATTGAATGTTAACAGTATCGAAGAGAAGAGCATAAACACTGCGGAAGAGAAGAGCACAAACTCACCTTAGACTAGGATCATAACAGTACTCTTAGATATGGTGGAGAGATTATAGGAAAGGAAGAGTTTGAAGTAAACGCTAAAAAGAGTTGAAAGTAGAAGATTAGGGTTTATTGTTATTATTTTAGGGATAAAATAAATATAATTTAATAAAATAATAATTAATTCAATTATTTTTAGGTAATTTCTTTTATAAGTTATATTAAATATTAAATTTTGAGGAAAAAATAATATAAGGTAGTTAAGTGATAACATAACAAACCACATGGGGGTCAAGTGTCACACTTTAAACCACAGGGGGCACATTAATTTTAAGTCAAACCACATGGTAGTTAAGTGTCGCATTTTAAACCACATGGAGGCAAACTAGATTTAGACCAAATCATAGGGGATAAACTGTAATTTATCCTACAAAATATTTATATCTTGTTTTATTTTTTTGAGAACTATATTTTGTTTTATTAATGAAGATAATTTTGCACATTGTAATTTTATGTTTAATACAATTATAAATTCTGTTAAATTGATACTATAGTTTTACAATAGAATTTTTAATATATAAAAATAAAAGTGCTTTCAATTTTTTTTAAACACAGATTATGTAAAATATTGACTTCATTTTCAAGAGAATAAATTAGTAGAGAGATAAATTAACATTGTATCAAATCTCAATCTATCAAGTATGGTTTTTGAAACAAATAAAATATCAAATCTAATTTCAGCAAACCCAAAAAAATGTTGATATTATTATATCAAATCTACTTTGAGAGTCACAATAACAATTAACTAGAAACTTCACATTATTATTATATTTTAAAATAATAAAAATTTATTTACTACTCATATACTATTTTTTTTCTTTCTCCTGTTCTCTTATTATAGTTTTTTTTTAAAAATTTTAATTAAAAATAATTATTTTATAAATTTTAATATAAATGAATCATAATCACATTAAATTGTCAACTAAATAATTTCTTAGGTTATGTTGAGTAAGTAATGTAGGTAATTTGACATCCCTTTGATGTCAAATTACCTATATTACCTATCCAACATAACCTAAGAAATTATTTAGTTGACAATTTGATGTCAAATTACCTACATTTCCTATCCAACACAACCTAAGAAATTATTTAGTTGACAATTTGACATGATTACGAAAGAAAAAGGAAAATTTGACAATTATTTTATTATTTTAATATAAGAGGTAAAGTGGTAATTTTAATACATTCTCATTTTATTTATTCTTAAATTAGAGAAGCAGCAAGTTGTTATCTATGTTGTTATCTATGGTGCCTTGTCCTAGACATCATTTGCCGACTGTCTAATTCTAAACATCTAAAATACAAGCCATCTAAGACACCGAGGTGTTATGAAGGCATTGAGCTTCTTAAGGTTAAGAAGCGGATAGAAGCCAGTGTTATGAATGTGTAACCTCCATTAGCTAGGCTAAAGGACCATGGGCCCTTTAGGGAGCTTAATTATTCAATGGTGGCGTAGGTTGGTCCCCAAATATATTATTGGTAAATGATTAAATGCCTGCCATGGCACAACTAACACGTGTTACGTGTACCTTAAAATTAAACTTGTGAATCAATATTATTTAATTAACCAGCATTATTTTTGTAAAAAGTTTCAAGTATTAATTACCGTGTGGATAAGATGTGGTGGGGTGATTGGGCCACGCAATAATGAAAAGGAAGCGCGGACGATGATTGATTGAGAGTCCCACCACATGCATATGCTTCCATTCGCCTCATAATATGTCACCGTCAGTCCATCAATTAATTTATATATACACTTAACACTTCACCACTTCACAAGTTGAGATCCACTCACGTTTTCAGTTTTCCTCTTCCGATCTTGATGGCCACTAATACTATTATGGCTTCCCTGACCCTTTCTCGCTCTTCTTCTGCTCCCATCCGGGGCCCACATTGTTCCATTCCTTCACTCTACTCTGCAGCTACGTTGCCGCAATACAGACGACGCCTTACGCTCACACCTCTCGCTGCCACTCGCTTCGATGGCTCCCCGGCTTCCGCCTCTACCATCGCTCCTCCCAATGGGCCCCTCGTCTGGGAACTTCAACACACCGCCGTTCAAGGTCCCATTTCTAATTTTAATTTTAATTTGTCACGCCATATATATTGCCTATGTTGCCAAGGGCTCCATCATATATATTTAACTTAAATAATAAATATATTTAATATCAAAATCTTAAAGTACTTTTGTTTTTTTTATATATTAAATATAATTTGTAAATTTCTGTAACAAGTAAGTAATTTATTTTTTTTACAATGGGTTAAAGTCAAAGTTTTCTCTTGACCATTTACTTTCTCTTTTCTCTACCACTTTTGTCTGCGTTCATTTTTTTAACTAACTTTCTCCTGCAAATGGCAACCCCTTCCTAGTTTCTTTTTTTGTTATTGTCACATCATAAATAAGGTAAATGTTTATTTCTTCAATTTTGGTAGTGATTTTTTTTTTAATCTATTTCTGATTTTTAATCCTTTTTTATTTTCTTATAAGAGTGTAGTCTCTCTTTGTTAGATCAATTCAGATCTAGTAAGTAGAGCTTGTTTTATTTTATTCTGTGTATCTATTTTTCTTTGCGAATTTTTTTGATGACATCAGATGATTATGGATTCAAGATTTATTATAATCATATCTAAAATTTATGATCATCTATGTTAAAAAAATTTCATTCTTTCACCATGTTGTTGAAAGAGCATACGACACTTTCAACTTTGAATATTACTTCAGATCTGATATGTAGGAGGGGTATAAGAGTAACAATTCTTTTGGCAACACTAAGGACAATGAGATTTTTCATCCTAAAAAAATAGGATCAGCTGAATTTATACTTTATTTACTTAGTTGATCTGATTATATGTTCTTTGTACATGTTTTGGTTGAACTTTATGCGGATGCACCAGAGGTTGGAAATGAGTCTGATTTCAAAGTTCACGTGTTCTCCTCATCATCCGAGGTGAGATTTTTAAACCCCACTTTTCTTAAGCTTATCATTCTCAATTCCTAAAGTAACTATATGATGCCATGTTATTATTTACTTAAGCTTTTTCATTATTCTTTCACGTCTGCAATTTTCATCAAATATGTTGCATCGTTCAGTTGCTGGAAAAGCTTCATAAAAAGTGGAATCTAGTGGAGAAACAGCCATTCCCAGCAATGTATTCCAGTATATATGGAGGAATAATACTTGATCCTGCAATGATGGTAATTCCCATGGATGATCACATGGTTCATCGTGGACATGGTGTATTTGATACAGCTATTATTTTAAATGGGTGAGCTAGCTAGTATATATATTGTGAACAAATTAAGCTTTGGTACTTAATTATTTGGCTAAATTACTCTTTTGGTCCTCAACGTTTCAAAAAGTTATTTTAGGTCTCAACGTTTTTTTCTGGATCAAAATTGATCCTCTAGCGTAACATCTGTCTGGTTTTGTCATAAAATGCTGACGTTGAAGGCTTATGTGGCACTCTCTCTCTCTCTTACATGTCTTATTTAAATGACATGACACTCTTTCTCATTCAAACTCAGCAAAACAACGCCGTTTTTTATTCATTTAAATATTTTGTTTTGAATCAAAACGGCTTTGTTTTGCTGAGTTTGAGTGAAAGAGGGTGCCATATATGTCATTTAAATATGACACGTAGGAGATAGAGTGTACCATATAAGCCTTCCACGTCAGCATTTAATTGCAAAACCATACGGATGTTACGCTAGAGGACCAATTTTGACAAAAAAAAAAACGCTGAGGACCTAAAATAACTTTTTGAAACGTTGAGGACCAATATTAAACTTAAAACAAAATTTTGGTTGGTTTTGGCATTTATTTATCATGCATGATCTCTAGGTACATCTGTGGGTTGGATGTTCGCCTTGATCGCTTTGTGAGATCAATCGCAAAAGCAAAGATATCCTCTCCCTTCTCTCAGTCGGCTCTTCGAAGCATTCTCATACAACTCACTGCTGTATCAAAGTGCAAGAAAGGAACCTTGAGATATTGGCTAAGTCCAGGTCCTGGGGATTTCCAGCTCTCACCATCAGGATGCCCAACATCGGCCTTCTATGCCGTAGTAATTGATAATGACTTCTCCCAGTGCAAAGATGGGGTTAAAGTGATCACCTCCCATGTTCCCATGAAGCCACCTCAAATTGCAACAATGAAGACTGTCAATTATCTCCCAAACGTGCTTGCCAAAATGGAAGCTGAAGAGAAAGGAGCATCTGATTCAATATGGGTTGATGAGGAAGGCTATATTGCTGAAGGCCCCAAAATGAATGTTGCTTTCATAACTAAAGAAAAGGAACTCGTGATGCCTAATTTTGATAAGATCCTACGTGGCTGCACTGCCAGAAGGGTTCTTGAACTCGCACCCAAGTTGGTAGATGAAGGGCTTCTGAAAGGTGTAGCAACCAAAAATATAACTGTGGAGGAAGCTAAATCCGCTGCTGAAATGATGTATCTGGGAAGCACGCTTCCTGTTTTGCCCATCATCATGTGGGATGATCAACCCATTGGCGATGGTAAGTTATTTTGTTCAAAGTTGTTATGAGGCAAAATACTATTTAGTCTCTGAATTGTTGATCAAAATATTATTTAGTCCCCGAATTTATCAAAAATACTATTTAGTCCCCGAATTGTTTAATTATATCAACTATTTAGTCCCCGAATTTGTAACTATGTCAACTATTTAGTCCCTAAACTTGGCAAAAATACTATTTAATCATCGAATTTGCAACTCTGTCAACTATTTAGTTTCCTGACTGTTATCTGTTATAGTTGACAGAGTTGCAAATTCGGTGATTAAATAGTATTTTTGTCAAGTTTGGGGATTAAATAGTTGATAGTTATAAATTCGGGGACTAAATAGTATTTTTGTCAAATTCGGGGACTAAATAGTTGACATAGTTAAACATTTCGGGGACTAAATAATATTTTTGATAAATTCGGGGACTAAATAGTATGACCAACAATTCAAGGACTAAATAGTATTTTGCCTCAAGTTGTTTTACTATAAAGCCTTTAAGGCACGTTTATTAGGTAGAAATAGAAATAGAAATGGAAATGGAAATAGAAACGGAAACGGAATGCATTTGATATGTTTAGTAGTAAAAGTTTGGTAATGGAAATGGAATGGGAATGGGAATGTATTAAAATGACTATTTTACCCTTTATATTAAAATAATAAAAAGAAAATATGGTTATAATTATGTCAAATCAAAGAGGTATAATAGACATTTTGTATTTTTTTTTTTAAATTGATAAAAATGAGAAAGTAAAAATTTTTCATTTCTATTACTATTTCCCCAGTGTCATTTCCGTGCACTGAACACACCTTAATTTTGGAGTCTATGTCTTTCACCCTTTATGTTATAATTGATTAGGTCGTCTAATTTTGACAGGAAGGGTTGGAGAATTAACAAAGCAGCTTTCAGACATGCTATGGGATGACATGGTAGCTGGTCCTGGGAGAATCCCTGTTCCTTATGTTTAAGGCCTCAAACTGCTTTGGTCCTTAATTATTTTTGTGTCTTCTTTCTCATTGTTCTTCTTGCTGCATAGATTGAACGTGGGGCTGCTTTGTCTTTCTTAGTTTCCAATAAGAATAAGTCTTGGACTAAAGCTTAATTAGTTTTATGCTACCCAAAATTTTTGTTGAATAATATAATTGTATCTGTGAATGTAGTCATTGAGTTGTGCTCCTTTCTCTTTAGTTGAATAACATAATAATGCATCTTAATGAACAGTTTAGATTTTGTCACCAAGATGTTATAATGGGATGCACCAATGACATGTCAGAATTTCCCTATCTTATTTAGGGCCTTTTTAGGCAGCGATCACCTTCCAAAAATACTTATTTTTATATGATTTATTTTTAAATAAAGTTTGAAAAAAAAGTATCATGAGAGATAAATAGTTTGTATTTGACATATTGAACTAAAAAGTACTTTTATCATTAGCTCAAATATTATTTGTATTTGAAAAATTTATAAAAAAATGCTTTTAAAGTAAAATTACTAAGAGAGACATGTATAAATTTAGAGTGTTATTAATGTTATTAAATAGATAAATGAGTATAAATATTTTTTATTTTTAAATTTTAAACAAATAAAAATAATATTTTAAAATTATTTTATTAATTTAATAAATTATTAGTTAAATAAATTATTGATTTTAATTATTGAAAATTTTTTATTTATGATTATTATTTTTATTAATTAAATATCTATTAATATTATTTAAATAACAAAATTAATTATAAATCATTATGAAGGAAAAAGAAAGGATAAGGATGAAGGATAAAATAGTAAATACAAAATTTTAATAAGAATAATTTTATCTTAAAATATTTAAATTTAATTTCTGCTTTTTAATAAAAGCAGAAGCTTTAATTATCAACTTCTACTTAAAGTTAAAAAAAAATTCTATTACAAAAGTACTTAATTTTTTTTTGTTGCCAAACATTTCGTTTTTTAAAAAATAATTACTTTTATAAAAAATTAAGCACCTCTAGTTCAATAAGCAGTCAATCCGGCTTAGAATAAAAAAATATTTAAAATTTTCAAAGAGAAATACTTAGATCAAAACATTGAATGCCAAGTTCAGTGGACCTTGTGGAGTTGTTAGTGTCGGTAGGTAAATAGTAAATACAACATGTATTTTTTTTTGTTTTGCTAATCAGTGCCCTGAGTACTGATTAAGGAAGCATTAAATAAAATTAGGTAGTTAAAAAGGGTATAGAAATCAGAATTTATATTAAATGTGTTTTTCTTTCTTAAAAACACTAATACCCTCAAACATATTTAATATAAATTCTAATTTTTATGCACTTTTTGACTACCTAACCTCATTTAATGTTTCCTTAACCAGTGCCCTTGGACACTAGTTAGCAAAACTTTTTTTTGTCTAAATCAGAGTATTTATTACAGATACCTCAAATAATGGGACAGATAATTCAAAAATTTAAAATTATTCCATATTTAAACCAAATAGAACATGCATGTATTTGATTTGTGGTGAATATGCCAACTCCATAAATTAATGATGATGGAGACAAATTAAATCGAGCTGTTATGCGAATGATAATAAGGAAATTTCACGTGTTTTTTAGGTTGATGTCACACTTTCTCTCTTTCTTCTTTTGTGAACAAAATAGATAATAAAGAGATGCACCCCTCAGTGTTACCAAACATCAATGGCATGTTAAAAAAATTAATAAAAATTTAATTTAAAAGTTTACTGCACAATTCTAAATTACAAATAATTTTACCGAGTCCCTTAAATGCTAAGAAAGTTCTCTGAAAAAGGATGTTTATCAAACGAGACTCTGAATATATGTAAGCTATAAATATGGAACTATATACCCACCCTATGCTGCTCTTCCAAGTTTTCATTACTTGGGCTATATAAGAAACGCCTTCCATGAACATTATTCGCATATATAGTCTGATTTATGGAAAATGGATTAGGCAATTAAAGAGAGTAAGACATTAATTACTTTGACTGTAGAGTGATACACTAGCTACTAAGATAATGTTGCGGTGAAACTGACATGCGATGCATGTAAGTATACATCGTACATAAGTAATTCAGTGATCATTCAGGAGAAATTCATAATCAATGAATCATTATCATATCAATTAAATAATTTTTTACTCTCTCTTAATTTTCCTTTTCATCATAATTCTTCTTATGGTGCCACTAATTAACTTTAAGGGTGTTTTGGTAAGGATAAAAGAGGAAGGAATGGGAATGAGAGTGGGACAAAATGAGAGAAAGAAAATGTTATGTCAATGTGATGTGATGTGATATGAATGAAATAAATGTGGATAAAATAATCATTATGTCCTTACTTTAAAAGTGAAAATGGGATAAAAATAGGTAAAAATATGATTTTATCACATTACAAAAAGTGATATTTGTTTAATAGGAAGAAAAGCCTAATTTTTTATGCTACCAAACATAGCCTAAAAACGCTTTCCTTTAACTACTAATTTTTTGTACCAAAAAAAATTTGGAATGCTCATGGAAATTCATGAACAAGAAAAGCAGAGAGAGCAAGAGTTGGATTCGTCGTTTACGTTGTTGGTTGTCCCAGTTAGCTTAATTACAAAGGTTAGGTTGTAAAAGGAAAGGATCCATATAAAGTTGAATAATGTAAAATAAAAAGATATAAAAATAAAAAATATGTTTAGTTTATAAAAATGTGATATAAAATTGAGTAACGTAGAGTATTATTAATGTTATTAAATAGATAAATGAATATAAATATTTTTTATTTTAAAAATTTAAACAAATAAAAATAATATTTTTAAATTATTTTTTAATTTAATAAAATATTAATTAAATAAATTATTAATTTTAATAATTGAAAATTTGTTATTTATAATTATTATTTTTATTAATTAAATATCTATTAATCTTATTTAAATAACAAAATTAATTATAAATATTTATTATGAAGGAAAAAGAGAGAATAAGGATAAGGATGAAGGATAAAATAGTAAATATAAAATTTTAATAAGGGTAATTTTATCATAAAATATTTAAATTTTAACTTTTATTTTTTGCTAGAAGAAAAAGCTCTAATTCTTAACTTCTACTTAAAATTAAAAAATTGTTTCTATTACAAAAGTACTTTTTTTTATCGCCAAATATTTTGTTTCTAAAAAATAATCACTTTTAAAAATTTAAGCTAATCCAATTAGTGGCCTAGAATAAAAAAAATTTAAAAATTTTTAAATCACGTGATCACTTAATTTTTGTTATGGGACCAGTCAGGAAATTATTGTTTTCAATTGGGGCCAACAATTTGACTTTGGTAATGGTAGGTAATGACGTATTGTGGTTTAGTTTATGCTCTATGGTTTGTCGTCATTCAATATTTATCTTCGGGACGCAAAACATTGAATTTTGAATGCCAAGTTCGGTGGACCTTGCGGAGTTGTTAGTGACGGTAGGTAAATAGTAAATAGAACATGTATATATATATTTTTTTCTAAATCAAAGGATTTATTAATATTGTAGATATCTTGAATGATAAAACAATTAACTCAAAAATTTAAAGTTACTCTATACTTAAGATCAAGATCAAACCCAATAGAACATGTATATGATTTGTGGTGAATATGCCATGCCAACTCCATAAATTAATAATGATGGAGACCAGACAAATTAAATCGAGCTGTTATGCGAATGATAATAAGGAAATTTCACGTGA
This sequence comes from Senna tora, assembly GCA_014851425.1. Classification (NCBI taxonomy): domain Eukaryota; kingdom Viridiplantae; phylum Streptophyta; class Magnoliopsida; order Fabales; family Fabaceae; genus Senna; species Senna tora. The sequence continues at coordinate 29,043,862 of CM026263.1, read as the reverse complement.
ATATGCCAACTAAATTGATAATAAAGAGATGTACTCCTAAGTATATAAGAAATGCCTTCCATGAACATTTTCGTATATGTAGTCTGATTTATGGAAAATGGATTAGGCAATTAAAGAGAGTAAAACATTAATTACTTTGACTGTAGAGTAATACACTAGCTACTAAGATATTGTTGCGGTGAAACTGACATGCGATGCATCATGCATGTAAGTATACATCGTACATAAGTAATCCAGTGGTCATTAAGGAGAAATTCATAATCAATGAATCATTATCATATCAATTAAATAATTTTTCATCACTCTCTCTTAATTTCCCTTTTCATAGTTCTTCTTATGGAGTAGATGTTCAGTGGTATGGTAGTACTGAACTTCAGTACATCCCTCCAATCAGTTGGTCCCTAAATCATTCAAGGTGAGCCCTAATTAATATGAGTTTTTATTAATATTAACAAATAACACTACATGATTGGAGGGATGCATTGAAGTTCAGTGATACTGTTAGAAAAATCAGTATAAGCTTTGATAGTGTATTCACTGTCCTTAAGGAAATTAAGCCCCCACTATTTGTATGCTGCTGGGTTTGTATGGCAGATTTCTTCCAGGATTTACAAAGCCTGATATTATAGCCAGCAAAACTATAATACCTTCTGAACACAATTTTAGAAGGATGAGTTGAAGATTTGAGAGGTTTTTTTTTTATATATATATTTTTTGTGAGAAGAAGTGCTACTTATATAGAACACATTGAACAAAGAAAGCTTGGTTCATATTCTTTCATGCTCAAAATATTGAACATTCATGCACCTTTAAGAGCACTCATGTGCTTTAAGTACATTCATACATCTTTAAGAGTACTCATGTGCTTTAAGAACATTCATGTCCTTTTAAGGACATTCATTTTCCTTTAATTTTATCAATAAACTATTGTAACCTTTTGTACATGAATAGTCATGCTTTAACAAGGTATAAACACTCTTCACAACCCTTCAACTCACCCAAATGTGGAACCTTTAATTACTAACTATACTAATAGATACAGTACCATTGAACTTTAATTTTATCCCTTCTTATGGTGCCACTAATTTAATGCCTTCCTTTACTACTCATTTTTTGTAACAAAAAAAAATTGGAATATTCAGTCGGCGAGCGAGAGAGATGATGGAAATTCATGGACAAGAAAAGCAGAGAGAGCATGAGTTGGATTCGTGGTTTACGTTGGTTGTCCCAATTTACAAAGGTTACGTTGGGAAGGGATGTAAAAGTTGAGTAATATAGAATAAATGGATGTAAAAATAAAAAATGTGTTTGCCTCTTTGGTATATTAAAATATAAGGTAAAGTTTGTAAAGTAAAATGTTAAAAAAGACTAAAATACCCATATGTTATAATGAAAGTATTTTTTAGTAGATAAAAAAGTAAAGAGAAAGAATAATTAAGAGAAATATTTTTGACATTTTTCCTTCGAGTAGAGTTAAAGAGAAAATAAAAAAATAAATAATATTTTACGTATAAAATATATTAAATAATGTAAAATTTTAAGATCTAAAATTTTTCTTTTTTTTCCCTTTTGAGAGTATACCAAACATAGCCCGACAGGATAAAAAGAGTACTTCACAAATTAATGAATGAAAAAGCCAACGTAACGCAGCAATCATACACCTGTATGTTGGGTTATCTTTGTGGGCCAACATGTATTTCATATAAAAAATGAGACAAATACAAATATAATGCATACCAGTTGTATTTTAAAGGACAAAATATTTTTAGTCACTGATTAAATTATAAATTAGTTTCTAAATTTTTTTAAAAAATATTATTTAATTTTTGAATTTGTAACTATATCAATTATTTAGTCTTTTAGACAATATGTTCAATAACCGAGTGACGTGACCATTAATTGTTGACGTGGCGCCACTAATTATGATGACAATGTGGATGTCGCTGTCGACGTTAAAGAGAAATTTATCATGAGAACGAAGTATGATATGGCCTTCATAGTTACACATCAAACAAAGTTTAGCTTCGAAGTAGGAGGAAGGGAGTCATCAACCTAATATTTGATAACGCATGAGGAAGAGCGAGGAGAAGAGTCCAACTATATCAGTAATTAACAGTCATGTCACTCGATTATTTAATAAATAATGTCCAAAAAACTAAATAATTGAAATAATTATAAATTTAAAGACTAAAAAATACTTGTATTTTTTGGGCCAAATTACTCTTTTGGTCCTCAATGTTTGCACCAAGTTTAATATTGATCCTCAACGTTTCAAAAAGTTATTTTAGGTCCTCAACATTTTTTTTTTGTCAAAATTGGTCTTCCAGCGTAACTTCGTCTGGTTTTTTTTTGTTAAATGCTGACGTGAAAGGCTTATGTGGCACACCCTCTCTCCTACGTGTCATATTTGGATGATATGACACCCTCTCTCACTCCAACTCAGCAAAACGACGCCGTTTTGCTGAGTTGGAGTGAGAGAGAAGTTATGCAAAACGGCATCATTTTGCTGAATTGGAGTGAAAGAGAGTGTCATATCATCTAAATATGACACGTATGAGAGAGAGTATGCCACATAAGCCTTCCACGTCAGCATTTAACAAAAAAAACCAGACGAAGTTACGTTGGAGGACCAATTTTGACAAAAAAAAAATGTTGAGGACCTAAAATAACTTTTTAAAACATTGAGGACCAATATTAAAATTGGTGCAAACATTAAGGACCAAAAGAATAATTTAACATATTTTTTGTAGGCATGTATAATGTTAAGAGGTGGTGGTTGGGGCACGTGGCCTCTATATGTTTATTAATTATTTGTATATTTCATAAAAATATATAAAATAAAGCATGTTAACAGCAGTGGATCCCATGGAGGTGGGCCATTTGGAAGCATAATGGTGATGAATTTGCATGCGGGGTCCACATGAGTAAAACGTAGCATGAAGAAGAAGTGGTTCACGTGTTTAAAAGTATGATGCCATAGAATAAGAAGAAGCCAAATTTCACAGTAGTTCACATTAAAGCACATGATGATTACCTCAGTAATTCACACTACACTATTTTACAATCGCCACATACCCTTTTGTTAAGTCCTGTATTAGTAGCTAGTAATTGTGCTAATGTGTATCATGTATCAACTCTAGATATTATATAGCCTTACACGTGTATGGTGATGATTAGCCATGATCTACACTCTCTCTGTAACCATTTTGTGTAGTATTTAGGTAACTCTATTCTTTGATTCAATATTCAACATACATATCATTATTCAGAATTTATCTCCTTCTCCTGTTTCTGCTCTGCACACCATCTGTTCGATGGAAAACCACAGTGAGTCCAGTACATTCTCTCAGAAACTAGGGAGTGGTTTTGGAATTCTGGGTTGCTTTCAATTTCTATGATGATCAATTTGTGATGTTAAACTTGCTTGCTGCTTTATCTTTGATCTCATTATATGTTCTTCTTTGTACATGTTTTGGTTGAACTTTATGTGGATACACCAGAGGTTGGAAATGACTCTGATTTTAGAGTTCACGTGTTCTCTTCATCATCCGAGGTGACATTAATTTTTAAGCCCCACGATCTTTCTTATCATTTTCAAGTCCTCAAGTAATTATGAACTGATAATTTTCAAATGCTAGAACTAAATACCCTAATAATCATAGAACCAAATTGTTAATTTTGCTAACAAAAGCATGATAGAAATTATGGAGTTGCCAAATTATTGGTAATTTGGCTATATACCTAAAGGAAAAAAGAAATAGAATTCTGACATACTATTATTTACTTCTTAAGCTTTTTCACTATTTATTCACTTCTGCAATTTTCATCAACGTTGCATCGTTCAGTTGCTGGAAAAGCTTCACAAAAAGTGGAATCTGGAGGAGAAACAGCGATTCACAGCAATGTATTCCAGTACATATGGAGGAATCATACTTGACCCTGCAATGATGGTAATTCCCATGGATGATCACATGGTTCATCGTGGACATGGTGTTTTTGATACAGCTATTATTTTAAATGGGTGAGTATTAGAGATAAAGATTAAGTCTCACATCTGATAGAATAAGATATTCAATTGAATACTTAAGGAAGCTTGGTTCTTCCTCCTTACGAGCTAGCTTTTGAGGGTGGGTTCCCCGAGTTACTTTGAGTTTCAACATTGAGCTAGTATATTGTTAACAAAGCTTTAGTACTTATTTTGATCTAAAGCATTTTTTCCCTCTCTGACCTTTGGTTGCTCTTGGCGTTTATCATCACTAGGCACATCTATGGGTTGGATGTTCACCTTGATCGCTTTCTCAGGTCAGCCACAAAAGCAAAGATATCCTCTCCCTTCTCTCAGTCGGCTCTTCGAAGCATTCTCATACAACTAACTGCTGCATCAAAGTGCAAGAGAGGAACCATGAGATACTGGCTAAGTGCAGGTCCTGGGGATTTCTTGCTGTCACCATCAGGATGCCCAACATCTGCATTCTATGCTGTAGTAAATGATGAACAAGTTTCCCCGCACAAAGATGGGATCAAAGTGATTACCTCCCATACTGCCATAAAGCCACCTCAATTTGCAACAGTGAAGAGTGTGAATTATCTCCCAAACGTCCTTGCCAAAATGGAAGCTGAAGAGAAAGGAGCATTTGCTTCAATATGGGTTGATGAGGAAGGGTATATTGCTGAAGGTCCTAATATGAATGTTGCTTTTATAACTAAAGAAAAGGAACTTGTGATGCCTAACTTCGATAAGATCCTACGTGGCTGCACTGCCATAAGGCTTCTTGAACTCGCACACAACTTGGTAGACCAAGGGCTTCTAACAGGTGTAGCAACCAAAAATATAACTGTGGAGGAAGCTAAATCTGCTGCTGAAATGATGTTTGTAGGAAGCACGCTTCCTGTCTTGCCTATCATCATGTGGGATGATCAACCCATTGGCGATGGTAAGTTATGACGGGGATGGGACAGAATAAAATGTTCGATGGGAGTACTTAAGTGGCTTGGTTCTTTTCTTCAAATCATTTCTGTTCCATCACTAGTAGAGATATATCTCAACTATAAAGCCTTTAATTTTTTAGCTATCTTTTTCACTCTTTATGTTATAATTGATTAGGTTGTTTAATTTTGACAGGAAGGGTTGGAGAATTAACAAAGCAGCTTTCAGACATGCTATGGGATGACATGGTAGCTGGTCCTGGGAGAATCCCTGTTTCTTATGTTTAATGGACACACAAAAGTCATCAAATAAAGGCCTGAAACTGCTTTGGTCCTTATTTTTATATTTTCTTTCTCATTGTTGTTCTTGCTGCATAGACTGAGCATGGGGCTTCCCTGTCCTTATTTGTTTCTAATGAGAACTAGTCTTGGACTAAAGCTTCATTAGTTTTCTACTACCCAGAATTTCTGTTGAATAACGTAATTGTATCTTGAATTTATTCATTGCTTTCTCTTTAGTTGAATAAACATAATAATGCGTCTTCACTTAACAATCTAAATATTTGAGCTGACTTGATCCTCAAAATGGTATCAAAACCTCAGGTCCTAGTCCAAGTGGCATTTTTGTGAAGGGAAGATAATAGAACCAGTAGTAAGTTTTCACTGATATATGGCTTTGGTTTTTGAGCTGAAGTATTAAGTTTCCCAAGAATCTGAATTCAAACTCGTATGATCTATAAAATAAACATTCTTATTGAAATCTTGTTTTCCTTAGCCACCGTAAAACATTGGAACTTGAAAGTAAATTTCCCAAAGTCATTCATTCCGAAAGCTGAGATCTTTTTTGGATCCCGTTTGACTTACCATCCACAGGTTCTATGTGTTCCTCTTTCCCCCCCCCCCCCCCCCCCCCCCGGATGATGGTGAAGAGACATGATGTGGATTGTGGAAGAAGAAGCTACTGCTTTTGAGAAGGCAAAAACAGAGAAAAGAGATATGGAGATTTGAAGGCAGCGAGGAAGACTCAATCTTAGTGCGATTTGAAACGCATAGTATTGCTATTACCCTTTTCCACACCATCCAAGAAAAAGAATCTGATTCAAGGCTATTCTATCTTTGTTGGGTGTCTATACGACATGTCGTTTTGGGATTTGGATTTGTGCAATTCCTTTACCTTCCTTATACAATTTTTTTAAAAAAATATATGTGAAATACTTAAATTGATCCTAAAAGTATAGGATAAGTTTTAAATTAGTCTTAAATATTTTATTTGTTTCAAATTAGTTCTATAAGTTTCGACGGTGTTTCAAATTGGTCATGCCGTTACAAATCATTATATTTTCTTATTAATGCTGACGTTATCATTGTCCAATCAACAAAAAAAAATTCAAGTAATCAATTCTTGCCACATCATTATTTTTCTCTTTCACATTTTAGCTATTCAGACTTCTAATTCAGTTTTCACTCTTCACACAATACCCATCTTTCGTTCTGAACACAAAAAAAAAAAAATGAGAGAGGAAGATGATGGTGTAGCAAGAATTGATGACTAAGAATATATTTTGTTGATTGGACAATGATAAGAAAAATATAACGGTTTGTAACTGCAGGACCAATTTGAAACATGGTTAAAACTTATAGGACCACTGGATCAATTTGAAACAATGAAACATTTAGGACCAATTTGAAACCTAACCTATATTTTTAGGACCAATTTGAACATCTGATCTCATGAAAAGTATATAATTTTTTTGTTTTAATTTTAACCTTAGTTTTTGTGATCATTAATTTGGTTAACCACTTTAACTAATCAAACTGATAAATTAATGATGACATGGAATTCTATCCACTAATAAGAGGATATATTATAATAAAAATAGGTTTTTGATTACAAGTTCAACCCAGAGAATTTTAAAAAAAAAAAAATTTGACTTTTTCATTGAGTTCAAAATAATACTCTCTCTCAACCAATAAGAGAAAATCTCAACAAGCAACTAGTTTGATCACTATTTTTTTTACGTTTCTTAAGCAGATCACCAATTTTTTTATAAAAAAAATATATTTTGAAAAAATTCTTAATTTACTATAAATTTTAAAATAATAAATGAAAAATTCAAAGCATTGGTCGGTGAAGTCTGAATTAAAAAAGATTGGGCCAAAACCGACTAGGCCTGACGGATGAGGCTGATGATGCAATCAATAGCTGATAGGTAATATGTCCAAAACGATTAATGAATGGTAAGTGGATTAGTGGTGGCACTGGCACCCATAATCAAACAATTTATTGTTTTTAACTTAATAAAAATAATTTTATAAATATTCAATTGGTTGAAAGGAATAAGTATGGGTGTTCAAATCCAATTTGATTTACCCAAGTGAATTTGAATGCTGAATGTTTTAACTAAGATTGTATAGTTTGGATAAGTATTCTCATCATCTAATTAAATAAAGATACCTGTTAACAAAATCCATCTTTGTCATTGGTAAATAAATGAATGGCAAGTGGAATGATGTACAATTAAGGATTAGAACAGATTTCTAGGGAGGCCTTTAATAATTAATATATTGTCATTCTTATCTTATACATCATAATATTTTAAATGTTGAAGTTAGATGACACTGTTCAACATGCTAATTAGTATGGTATTTGATATTAATTCATGGAACCCCAAAAAAAACGTTGTATATATATATATATATATATAAAAAATTAACTTGATAATGATAATAAACTTTGACACACAATTGGCATGAGCACTTGTTAATTAGTAATAATAAAGTATTGTCATTATGTGATGTACATGTTAATTAAAAAACACTACACGCTGTAATTCAATAATATTTTTGGACGTGTCACTCACATGTATTTGAAGTCACTCATGAACTTTTGAAAATAAACATGATAAATCGGTGGTAACTTTATTTAATTTATAAAAACAAGATTTAAAATTAAAATCCCAAATTATTCTTTTGATCCTCAACGTTTACACGAGGTTTAATATTGATCATTAACGTTTCAAAAAGTTATTTTAGGTCCTCAACGTTTTTTTTGTTCAAAATTGGTCCTCTAGCGTAACATCAGTCTGGGTTTGTCATTAAATGCTGATGTGGGGGTGGTAATGGGCGGGTAACCGCTCATTTTTTCACTATCTGAATCCGCCCATTACACCAATACCCGAACCCTAACCGAATCCGAAAAAATTATATTTTCAATATCCGTATCCGAAACTATCCGATATCCAAAATATTCGAAACTACCCGATATTCGAAATACCCGAAAAAATAACGGATATAGGATACTCAATATCCTATATCCATTACACAATATCCGATATCCATTACCCAATATCCATCCACTAAATAAATTACTATAAAAAAGTTAAATTTTTTAAAAAATAAAGATAATTTTTATAAATTAAAATTAATAATACTGATTTTATTAATTGAATAATAAAATTTTATTTAATAAAATATATTTTATTTAATATTTAATATTATATTTAATTAATATATTATATAAAAATGGATATCGGATATCGGATACCCTATCAGCCCATTCAATCGGACGGATATAGGGTATCTGAGGCTAATATCCTAATTCGACCAATATCCAATGGGTATTTCAAATATCCGATATCTGAAATACCCGATATCCGATATCCAATGGATATATATTTTTTCGGACGGGTACCCGCGGATATCCAAAATACCCGTATCCATTGCCACCCCTATGTGGAAAGCTTATGTGACACACCCTCTCTCCTACGTGTTATATTTAAATGGCATGGCACCCTCTCTCACTCAAATTCAGCAAAACGACGCCGTTTTGATTCATTTAAATGTTCTATTTTAGTCATTTAAATGAATCAAAACAGCGTCGTTTTGCTGGGTTGGAGTGAGAGAGGGTGCCATGTCATTTAAATATGACACGTATGAGAGAAGGTGCCACATAAACCTTCCACGTCAGCATTTAATGCCAAAACCATATGAATGTTACGCTAAAGGATCAATTTTGACAAAAAAAAAAAGTTACGGACCTAAAATAAACATTAAAGACCAATATTAAATTTCTTATAGACATTAAGGACCAAAAGAATAATTTGGCGAAATTAAAATTACAAAAAGTTAAATGAACATAAATGAAAGTAAATATTTGTTATTTTAAATATTCAAAGGAGATTTTACAAGAAGTTGGAGATAATGTTCAAAGAACATTGACTAGTGCTGTATTATTGAAGGAAGTCAAAAGAGGCAAAGTGGAAAGGATTCAATGAATGAATGAATTTGTGTGGAAGGCAGGCGTGCGTGAACGAAGAAGAAACTTCGAGACCAAGTCCACACTAATAAAACTCCACGCATCTTCTTCAATATTCTTCATATTCATCATTCACACGGTCAATTCAATTTCGCGTCTTTCTTCCACGTCACCGCCTTCTTCTTCCTCCTTTCCTTTCCTTTCCTTCCTTCCTTCCAGAAATTTCCAACTCTCTATTCCTCCTTTAAATACTTCCACTCCTCCTTTCCCCCCTCATCAAGCAAAAGCAATTCCTCTTCATCATCTCTATAATTCCTTCCTCACAACAATCAATTCACTATTCCTTTCAAATTCCTATCTCTGCAATCATGTTGATGTCTATCTTCAGTTCCTTCGACGCTCTCTGCGCCGAATTTTCGTACGGTCAGAAATCGCGATTTTCCCTTCGCAATGCGATTTCCAAGCCCAAATCGGAGGAGGTCAACAAGCCATCTAGTCCCTCTGTTGAGTCTACGGAGAAGAAACAGAGATCGCCTGATTCGTCATCCTCCAAGGCGGCGCCGTCCACGCAATCCGGCGGAGCGAAGCAGCAACGCCGCCAATTGACGCCGAGGTTTGCGCCGGAGTTAGATGGTGTTCACTGCTTTGAATCGATTGTTCCTTATTGAAAGAACTAATTTCTCGCCAGGAATTCCGTGACGATGTTGTTATACATACGTTGCGTACACAACACTGTATACGATTCGATTTGTTTTATTGTATAGTAAATTGATGAATTAATGGATGAATTTCAATTGGTTTCCTATTTCTTGTGATTTATTTATTTATTTTTCATTGAATTTTTTTGCGACCAACATAATTTTGAGTATGTTGGCTTAATTAATTAAATTGAATAATCTGTTTTGAACTTCAAATGATTTCGTTTTCGTCAATAAATAAATTGAAATCGAAGCATGTGTACTTAAAAGAAGCCCGGGGGGGGGGGGGGGGGGGGGACTCATGTGAAGTATATAGCCTGGGATAGGTTCGTCTTCTCCTCAATTGAAATGGAGATGGAATAAAAAAACTTCATTGAAATTACTAATTAGAAATGAAGGCAGAGCTCTTTTAATCATATGGTTCGTAGAAAATTGAGAGTGGATTCTATGCTGGACAGCATAGAAAAGTAAGGAGAGAGAGTGACACATAAATGGGTCTTACACATAAGTGAGACCCACATGTGGGACCTATTATGTGTCACACTCTCTCCTTACTTTTCTATGCTGTCCAGAATAGGATCATTCTCGTAGAAAATCTGACATATTACAAGTTAAAACTATTAGAAAATTAATTTATTTAATACATTTTAATCTTGAAAAATCACAATATTTAAGACTATGAACCTTTGACCAATATGACTTCATGTTGAATGCTAACCGGATGATTCAAGAGATCACTATAATATTGTAGAACAAAATTTCCCACAATTTCCATTGATTAATTAGTAAATCCCTTCTTAAATTTTGTCAATTGCGAGGGTGTTTTGATTTTGAAGGAAATTAAAAGGCCCTGGTCCAAATCTCTTACAGTGAAGAAGAAGAAGAAAAGGACATAATGGGGGTCAATATGGACTATCGAGTAGTAGAAGCTAGATCTCGAAGATTATTGAGAAAGCCATCAATATATCCCTGCATGAACCCTTCTTTCCCCAACACATGTCTCCACTTATGATGATTCCTCCTCACCAACCTCCCCACCTCACTCGCTTCATCCATGACCTTCTCCACCGCCTCACACACACTCTCCTTGGAAACCCAATCACTCTCAATATCCTTCTCCACCTGAACCCCCACCTCCAGCTCCTCCACCAGCAGCTTCGTGTTCAATATCTGATCCCCAAGATGAGGCACCAACACTATCTGCTTATCACTCATCAACGACTCCCACATCGACCCGAACCCGCAATGGTTCACGAAACACCCCACCGACCCGTGCTCCAATATCAACGGCTGCTCCACCCACTCCCTACTCACAATCCCCTTCCCTTTGTTTCTCTCTTCGAACCCTTCGGGGAGGGCCTCGTCTATAGTGTGGCAGCCCATGGGGGTTTTGAGGGAGGCCAGGAAGGGCCGGCCCGTGAGCTCGAGGCCCAATAGGATTTGTTGGAATTGGGGCTTGGGGAGGTTGAGTTGGGAGCCGAAGGCGCAGAAGATGACGGAGGAGGGGTTGAAGGAGTCGAGCCAGGTGGCGAGGGACAGTTGGAGGGAGAGTGTGTGGGTGGTGTTTTGATGACGTGGCAAGATGGGCCCGGTGAGGAAGACGGGCTTTTGGTATTGGGCGGAGATGTAGTCGCAGAAGGGGGATTCGAGCTCTTTGCAAGTGCGGATGGCGATGGCGTCGCTCTCGCGGAAGGCGGTGGTGATGCGGTCGTAGAAGCTGATGTTGTCTCCGAATGGGAGGGAGAAGAAGAGGAGTGACCGAGCTTCGTTTCCACGGAGGACTACCTTTGATGATGGGTAACCTATGAGAGATTTCAAAAAATATATATTAATGAATGAGAACAGTGATTGTCCAAAAAAAAATTTGAGAACAGTGAGGAATTCAATATTTATTTTTTATTTTATATATACTATTAAGATTTTGATATTAGTGTTATAATACAATTATGACAAAAGTACCTTTTTTACCCTCAATGTTTAGGGGTTTTGTCAATTTCGCCCTTAACGTTTTTTCACTGTCAATTATACCCTTAACGTTTTACGTTTCTGCCAATGTTATCATTTTCACTAACATTGTCAAATATTTAACAGTTTTTGCTGACGTGACATCCTATGTGGCAAAACGTTATTTTTCTGTTGAGTGTACCCCTAACGTTTTACATTTCTGCCAATGTCACCCTTTTCACTAGCACCATCAAATATTTAATAGTTTTTGCTTACGTGGCAAAAATATCTGACTTGGTATATTTTTTTCCACATCAGATTTCCTACTCATCTTTTCTCCATCAAAGTTATGTCGTTTTGACCTCGACCTATTCCTTCTAAAATATAACTCAAACGCACTCGCTATTTTGCTCATAAAAACATCTGAGATATTATCCATTCTCAATTTTAGGGTAACGTCTCCGACAAAGTAGAGAATGGGTAATGTCTCCGATGTTTTTGTCTGCAAAATGACACGTGCGTTTGAGTTATATTTTAAAAGGAATATGGTGAGGCTAAAACGACACGGTTTTGATGGGAAAAAGATGAGTAAAAAATCTGGTGTGGAAAAAATATGCCAAGTCAGATATTTTTGCCACATATAATGCCACATAAGCAAAAACTATTAAATATTTGATGGTGCTAGTGAAAAGGGTGACATTGGTAGAAATGTAAAATATTAGGGGTACAATTGATAGGAAAAAAAAAACGTTTTGGCACATAGGATGCCACGTCAGCAAAAACTGTTAAATATTTGACGGTGTTAGTGAAAAGGGTGACGTTGACAGAAACGTAAAACGTTAGGGGCGAAACTGACATGACCCCCAAACGTTGAGAATAGGAAAGGATTTTTGTCTACAATTATTTTTTATATATATATAATGATTAATGACAGAATACATAAGAGAGAAAATAAATATAATAATTAGCTATTAGAAAAGTAAAGATATACATAAACTTATTCTAAAAGTAATAGTTAATTAATATAGTTTTAAGGGAAGTGAGTCTAGTTTTTACTAAACATGCTCTGGTGTAGAAGATCTCTGAATAATTTTAAATTATACGCACTTAAAAATTCATGATTTTTAAATGTTACAAACAACACTCATGATTTTTTAACACTTTTTTATTACTGTTGTATTTTTATTTAGATTAATAAATGGTGATTTAGTAATTTTCTAACAATTTTAAGCTGTGTCAATATTTTTATTTAAGGGCTTAAATTAACTTATCAAAATATCTTTCATTAATTAATTTGAACAAAAATGCTTAGTGTTAAAAATAGATAATTCGAAATTGAAAAGTTAAAAGGATTGAAAGTAAAATTTTAAAATTTAAAGATATTATATACTACTATTTATAACATAAAAGTTTAGTCATCCTCCGTTATAGCCTAAAATTCAAAGACTTCAGGTACATTATTTTAGCCTAACTTAATTCACTCATCCTAATTAAACTGTTTTTTTCCACTAAAATATTCAGAAGCCCACACTGCTCCGATTAATTTGGCTACTAGTGCTCTTTTGGCAAACTAATTTTGATCTTTAACTAGTAATTTTCCATAACTAAAATTAAACATATGCTAAAGAATGAAGAAGAAGATGATGATGGATGTGGTGCCCTACAAACCTGGGGGTGGGTTAGCGAGCTCCTCCAACGTCAAAGCCCTATCCTTGGGCACCTTCCTTGCAGGCACAAGCCCTATAGCCAAGCTCGCTGCACAAACCACATTATAGCACACTGACTTCATCTTCCCATTCCCCACTTTCCTCACCATCTCCGGCAGCCAAAACACACCGTCGTGCAACACAAACTCCGCCTGCGTTTCACACAAAACGGCTTCAACCTGGTCTTGCATGCGGTCCGTGCCGGCGCACAGCAAGTGGTTCAAGGAGATGGGTATCTCGGAGGCGGTCTCGGTCCCCTCGGGGAGGCCGGCCACGTGGGGGATGGTCACGAGGCGGAAGGCGATGAGGTGGGGGTGGCGGTTGAGGTGGCTGAGCTGATGTAGGGCCTTTTTGGGCAGCAAGTAGGTGACTCGATGGCCCCTTTGGGCTAGCTCGTTGGCTAGGTGAAGGAATGGGGTCATGTGGCCCGTGGCGAACCATGGGAGCATAACGATGTGGAACTTGTTTGAATCCGCCATGATTTTTTATGTGTATGTGTATGTGTGTGTGTGTTAGGGTTTTGGATTTGGTTTATTATGTATGTATGTAATGTACGTTTTTGGTTTGAGAGGATATGGAGGAGTGATTGAAGAGCAACTAGAATCAAGGAATTTGAAGCCTAAGTTTCGGGAAGGTTTGGCGTATTTTGTTGGTGTATGATTATTTGAGCTCAACGCTCCTATTTATAGGAATAAAAGTGTAACCTGCCTAGCTACTCCCGGGTCGGGTTTTGAAAATCCATGAATTGGCTATCATACCCGATGAAACAATTGTAAAACTAACATTTTTTTTTTTTATGGAAGTAAAACTAACATTGTTAAAAAGGCTTACACCTATATATATATATATATTTGTATTTTTGCAAAATAAAATATGACAAATGATTTCTTAAGTTGAAGTTTGGTTAGATATCACTAGCCAAATCTACCAAAAAAAAAAGATATCACTGGCTAAAAAAAATCGACAAAGTTCAATATGATGGTTAGTCTAAAATGAATTAAATGAATACAGGGAAATTAAAAAGGGAGAAGAAAAAGGCTCATTTATCTCATATTTTTAAAAAATTAATTATTAAATTATTATATCATAAATCGAATTTTTCAACATACTAGACCTATAATTTTTTAAAATTTTATCTATCCTACATATCAGTGCCTTCGCCACCTAAAATAGAGAAGGCATTGACAAAGTGGGGCCTTCACCATAGTGTAGGGCGAAGGCCCCGTGTTTATTAGGTCCATCACATATATTATATATTAGGACAAAACTTATGTGTTGTTGTTTACATGCTTTTGGTAAGGTTAACTAATTAAAAAAAGGACATGTGTCAATTTTGAGAACATTATTGACACATGTCTTTTTTTAATTGGTTAACCTTACTAAAAGTATATAAGCAACAGCATATAAGTTTTTCATATATATTATTATATTTTTTATATATAAATATAATTAATATATATTATAATAACTAGATTAAAAAAAATAAGTAGGATAAAAATAATTTTAAATGTTTAATTTATAATTAAAGATTAAGATATCTAAATCACGTACACTAGAAGTGTTAAAATAGGTTAAGTCTTATGGGTCGGTCCATTTGGCTCTATAAAATACATAAAATCATACTAGAGAATTTTTTTATTCTAATTAAAAATGGACCAATCTAACTCTAAAAAGAATATGGCCAAATCAATAATTTTATTTATTTAGTGTCTGACAGTGCCTGAATATAATTGTTTTTATTAAGAGGATACCCATAAAAATTTAAAAAATAATTTTATTTATTTATTGTTAATTAATTACTTAATTTTATTATTTTTTTCAACTTTTTTATATTTTTTTATACACTGTATGTCCCAAAAATCATATCAATAAATAAATACTCACTTGCAATTTGCACGGCAGAGCATCTGCTTATAAATCGTTCACATGCTCACTTAATTTTTGTTATGGGGCGAATGTCTATGTCTATGTCTAGTCCAGTTAAGAAATTTATGTTTTCAATTATTAGAGCCATCAATTTGGGTAGCTATATTGTGGATTACTTTATGCTATTTATGCTTTCTCGTCATTCAATATTTATCTTCGTCCTGCAAAAACATTGAATGCCAAGTTTTCTGGACTTGTTAGTAGTGCGTAAGAATGACAATGGGTAGGGTCTGGGAAAGATACTACATTATCTGATCTCGGTACTCAATATTTTTTTTGGATCCGTTTTCGTCTTCGGCCGGATATAAAATTTGATACTCGTCCCCGGACCCAGACCCGTACCCAAAAAATTTATAACTTTTTTTTTACAAAATTTGCAACTTTTATTACTGCTCCACTCACCAATACTTATCATTATATATTAACAATACTTGTACTTGAGACTACAAACCATCAGATATACAAAAGTTCTGGCTTTGCTTCTTTAATTAAAGTAAGTGATGATGATAATTAGTGTGGCAAGAAAAAAAAACTTTAAGCGCATATATATATATATATATATATATACATAGAAGGTCTTGAGTTTCAGAAGACCTTGAAAGAATAATAACCAGTGACAAAAAAAAAACTTGATCTTGAAAGGATGAAGAGGAAAGAGAAAAGCTAAACAAACAAAAAAAATAGATGCCCAGATTTCTATCCAAAAAAAAAACTAAACCTAAAAATAACTTACAATGATAGATACAAGAGCGAGAGATATGGTGTGAGTAACAATGGAGAGTTGGAAACTTGGAATAGATTTTGAAACTTGAAAGGAGGAAGAACCAAGAGGAGAGAGGCGTGAGTGAAAGATTGAGAGAGTGAATAAGTGAGATTTTGAGAGTAAAGGGACGGCTAGAAATTCACTACTGAGGGAGTAGGTAATAGGTAAAAAAAGAAAGATAAGAATAATATTAAAATATATATATAATATTTTTATGATAAAAATTTATATATATAATATTTTTATATATATTATATTATCGGAGTTGGGTCCGAGGTGACTACATCCTACCCATCCCCAGATCTGAATCCTGACTTTTACTTGTTAAAATTTTCAGACCCATTTTTTCA
This sequence comes from Senna tora, assembly GCA_014851425.1. Classification (NCBI taxonomy): domain Eukaryota; kingdom Viridiplantae; phylum Streptophyta; class Magnoliopsida; order Fabales; family Fabaceae; genus Senna; species Senna tora. The sequence goes on along the minus strand of CM026263.1, from coordinate 29,027,294 downwards.
ATACCCTGACCCGGATCTAACGGGTAAATTTTCGGGTACTCATTTGGTCCGGATAAAATTGCCATCCCTAATGGTGTGGTAACATGTATATTTTTTTTCCCTTTAGATTAAAATATTCAGTATTCATCGTCAAACACAACAATTAATCATTTCGCTAATTAATTGTAGATACCTCAAATAATGAAATATTTAACTAAAAAATTTTAAGTTGCTGCATATCCAAAATTAAGGATCGACCAAATAGAACATGTATATGATTTGTGGTGAATATGCCAACTCCATAAATTAATGATGATGGAGACAAATTAAATCGAGCGAATGAGCCATTCCCTTGGAAATTACATGTGTTTAGGTTGATTCCACACTTTCTTTCTTTCTATTTTTCTCAACAAAATTGATAACAAGGGGATGCACTCCTAAATATTATAAAATAAGCATTAATGACATATTTGTTGGGTCCCGCACAAAAATATATATAAAAAAAAAGAAGAACACATAAAAATTTTAACGTGGTTCGGTGCCTCAAGACTTACTACCACGACCTCCACTGGGACAAACTTTACTACTTATAATTTTTTAACGAAAAAATTACAAACCCTCCTCAATACATAAAAATATCCAAAACCCAATACACCCAATAGTTATAGGCTAGTATTCTTATGTGTGTAAAAACCTATAAAACAAACATCTATTTATATAAGCTCCTCACCCACCCACTCACTAAAATTAACCAATGTGAGACTTTGAATTTACATACACAACAATGTTAAGAAAGTTAATAAAGATCCAACACTCCTATTTATGTGAATAAAAAGTTTAACCCGCCTAGCTACTCCCGGGTCGGTTTTAAAAAACGATGAACTGGTTATCATACCCGATGAAACAATTGTAAAACTAACATCTATTAAAAAAAATTGACAAAAGCATTAAGATAAAGATGGTAAAATTTAGCTTCAAAGTGACAAAAGATGATCAAGATAAAATTGGTAATTTAATAAATAGTTATTATTTTTAACTCTGTGATGTGAGGTGACGTAATTTATGAGTTGTCATCGCATCGTATTTTTTAATTATAATGTAATATCAAAATATTATTATGTGATGAGATCATAATATATTAAACATTGATATTTAATTTCATCATTTAAGATACTATATAATATATAAGATGACAAGGTTAATTAGAATATCCACGTATTAAACGCCACCTATACGTCTTCATCATATCTCATGTCCTCTCAGTGATTCTAGGAGAGTTTTTTCTAAGGATAATTTTATTTTTTTTAAAAAGATTTTTTTCTCTTTTGGGCCTCAGCCTTGTAATTTCACAAAAAAACCAATAAGGCGTATTCAGAAAATTCCATTTCCACCAACGCAAAGAGCCCTCTCTAATTTGGCCCACACTACATCTCCAGACTCCAGCCTTACTAGTGCCTTTTTCTTTTGGTAATACACTTTTCTATTACATGTTGAAAATCCCACAATAATTAAGCATTTTCAACCAATACATGATTTGCTATATAATAGTAGGTACTCTATTTTTTTTTAAAAATCTCGTATATATAAAAAATAGAGACAAAATATTATTTAATTCTTGAATTATTGGTTAAATTATTATTTAGTCCTCAAATTTATCAAAAATACTATTTAGTCCCTGAAATTTGTAACTATGTCAACTATTTAGTCCCCGAATTTGTAATTATGTCAACTATTTAGTCCCCAAACTTGGCAAAAATACTATTTAATCTCTGAATTTGCAACTCTATCAACTATTTAGTCTCCTGATTGTTACTCATTAGAGTTGACAGAGTTGCAAATTCGGGGATTAAATAGTATTTTTGCCAAGTTTGGGGACTAAATAGTTGTCATAATTACAAATTTGGGGGCTAAATAGTATTTTTGTCAAATTCGGGGACTAAATAGTTGACATAGTTACACATTTTAGGGACTAAATAGTATTCTTGATAAATTTATGGACTAAATAATAGTTTGACCAACAATTCAGGGACTAAATAGTATTTTGCCTCTAAAAAATATATCTTCTAGAACAACTTTATCTTTGTTATGAAATTTTTTATAGTTCAAGTCAAATTAGTAAGAATTGAATATGCTCCTCAATATTGGTGGTTTAAAAAATGCATATCCAAAAAATCTTCAGCACCTATGTGATGGAAAGAGAGAATTGGGAGATTGGATTCGGTGCAATTCGCTTCCGTACAATTTCGGTGCAATTTCTTTAAAATGCACATTTTTATTTCAATTTTGAAGTACTAATATGGGCTCATACTAACAATAATCTACTGTCAATAGATTAGAAACCAAATTACTATCAATATTGGCAAATATCATCAATTTAAATGAATAAGGGACCAAATTGTTATTGATATTGAAAAATGGTCTCACAAGGCTATTTAGTGATTATATTTGTCAAAATTGATAATAATTTCGTCCCTAATCCATTCATAGTGGGTTATTGTTAGAGTAAATCCGTATTAGTGCTTCAAAAATAAAGTAAGAATATACATTTTGAAAGAATTACATCGGAATTGCACGGAAGCGAATTGCACGGATCCAATTTCGAGAATTAGGAAAGAATTGATTTTTATTTTTAAATCAGAATTTAAGATTTGGTTAAATTAAAGTCATTAATGGTAAGCCAATTGATGACCCTCAGTTGAAGTTCCAGTGTTTTAAAACCATAATCAAAGAAATCTTTGGTCAATAAAGCATGAAAAACCATATATAAAAGAAAGAGAAAGCAAAATTAAATTACCTATAATTAGAGATTAAGCCAATGCCAACCCTAATCCTCCTCTTCGCTTATCCAAATTCAACACTATCAACAACAAGTCTAGTTTTTTCCATAAGAAAAGAGAGGCCCCCCCTTACTGTAAGAGTTTAATCATTTTTTATCCTATAAAAGACTGGAATTAACAACTAAAAATATATAACTATCATACTTTACCCAAATAGTAATAGTAATTAACAAACAAAAATAGAATTCACTTTTTATTCTATATAACTAGTTAATGCAATATCTTCACTAATAACTTTTGCTAAAACATCGTTGAACTAGTAAAACAATTAAAATGAGACTAAAGTTTCATTAAATTAGTTTTTTTGTTGTTATAGTTTTGATTTGTTCAAAACTTAATATTTGAATTTCTAATACCAAAATAAAAAAAATTAAGCATTGGTATTACTTACGAGTACAAGTTTTTTAGAAAATCATATTTTAAAAGTTAACTATTAGAATTGAAAAGTCCAATATCTTATAAAGTATTTTTTTAAAGATAACTCTCCATTTATAATATTATCAGTTATCACTTATCACCTTTTTTGTAAGACGACTCTATTAACAATGATCTATTGACGGTCCTTTTTACTAACAACTCTATTCAACTTCTAATATTTGATATGAGCATAAGTTTTTAAAAGAATTAATACCTAAAAAATCAACTCCTTGGAGTTGAATAATACAGGACATTGTATGATCATTCTTTAAAAGTAATCTCTTCCAAATGTAGAACTTATAAGTAATAACACGTATTTTAGTTAATTCTTCACCAAAAGAAAGTAATTTAGTTTTTTTTTTTTTTCGTAGGTATCCTCTTATTAGAGGCAATTCTGTTCGAGGTATTATCGGGCACTAAATGTGGGCACTTCTCCCGAAGATTTGAACCCAAATTCATTATATTCGGAGGGACTAATTCCTTCTACTAGACCCAATCCCTGTTAATAAAAAAAGTATTTTAATTAATTAAAGTAAATATACTTGTATTTCAAATATAATTTATGACATTTATATCCACAATTAGTAAAGATAAGAGATAATATATAATAGAAAAAAAAATTAAAGCCACGTGCATGTATGGGACGATAAGTTAGTTAATTTTCACACCCAAAAAAAAATCTAAAATGTGTAATCCATAAAAAACGGGATTTTGGCATTTCCCCCCAAAATTCACAGTCGGCGCCAAGATATTTTGCGAAATCTTCCATTTCTTGAAGCAGACACAGCTCAGTGATAGTGGAAGTGGAAGCAAAGACCAATACCAAATTACCAATACCATATCTCTCTCTCTCTCTTTCTTCCATAATCTCCGATGTTGCATTCTCACCATTACCACTATCTCCTCCCAAACCTACCTGCCCCTTCTTCCTCTCTTACACACAATATTCCCTCTATCTCTCTCAATTTTCTCCACAAACCCTCACTTCTTCATTCTATTTCCGCCATCCCACCGCCCAATTCGCCGCCATGGCTATCCAATCTCGCACAAATCCCCGCCGCGGCGGCGGCGGAGGAGGGTCCCATCCAGCTCCCGCCACTCTCCACGCCTTCCATTTTCGCTACCATGGCCGATTCTTCCACAGTCCAAGTCGCTTCCACCGTTCTCCTCACCGGAGCCATCACCGTCTTCCTCTTCCGTTCCGTCCGCCGCCGAGCAAAACGCGCCAAAGAACTGGTAATAAATTAATATCTGCTTTTCGATCTCTATCTCCTAATTCGTTCGCTCGCTCGCTCGCAGTTTTCCGTTGAGACTCAATTCTTGTAGCTTTTTATGTACGCTTTCCCTCTATGAACGATGTCGCGGAAGAAATCTTCCATCTCTCGAGCGTATATAATATATATATTGAAGTTTTATTTGGATTCAAATTTAATAATTTTTTTTTTTGACAAATACATTTGGATAAATGAGAATAAAATAAATTAAAGAAAACAATTATTCAAAGGAATTGCTTTACTTGAGATTTAAATTTAATATTCGCACACTGGGCTTGGACATGGGTTTAGGGTCCAATGGAATATGTTAGTTTTTCAGAGGGGCAAATAAGTTTCGAATTCAGACAAAAGTCAAAAAATAAATAAAAATAAGTTTCAAATTCCGTGAGAAGAAATGTTCACGTTTAATTTAATGGAAGTGTACTTCAGCTAACCTTGGTCGTTGATCTCGTCCCACTGAGTCACAGGATTTCACAATAGGCCGAGATTGTACTTTATTGGATTATTGTCAGATGAGAGTGTTATACTGTTATTATGGAGATCTTGATAATTATCTAACAACTCGGATCGTGTACTTCATTCACTTTATGCGTAATAAAAGATTCTCGAGAAAGCATACTGTGTTAGTTTATTCAAGATCTTAATTGAAAATTGAAAACGTTTTCTTTCTTACTAGTTAATATTTTCTTCAGCGTAAACATATTGAGCATAGATAAGCACTTAAGCAGAGATTATCTCCTCCAACTAAACTGACCTTTGGAAAGACAAAGTTTCTAGTTGTCAATCATTTAATTTACATCTAAGACTTTTGGCCAAGTATTTTTAAGGTTGATTAATAATGTCTTTGTGCCACAATTCATTAGCAGTTATGTTTGTATTTCAATTTGCCATAGGGGGCATAATTATCCTTGTCTTCTTCATTAAGTCCAAAACATAGACTTACAGCTTCAACAAAGACTCTGACAACAACGATCTTGATTCATTCATTATGTTTTGTTGCTACGTACTCATCACTGAAATGGGTTTGGTGGTTCTAGAAATTTAGGTCTTCAGGAGTGAAGAAGTCAATCAAGGAAGAAGCAATGGGTAGCTTGAAAGCTATGGGTTCGGCTAAAATTAAAGCCAAGAAGAGTCCTCCTTCACCTTCTCAGGCATTGTTGGGTGGACTAATAGCTGGTGTTATTGCTATTTTCCTTTACAAATTCACCACTACCATAGAGGGAGCTCTCAATCGCCAAACTGTTTCAGATAACTTCTCGGTTTGTCTCATGCCCTTCTATATATCTGTCTTACCTTATTACTTTCTATTCTGTAAGCTGATCTTATATGTAGTTTGTTTGGTGGACAAGGCTTTTTTAGGATCAGAAGTTTTTTTGTTTTTTTTGTTTTTCCAAAAGCGCTTATTATGAAATTGTGAGGTGTTTGGGCAATCTTTTTTAAGATTGAGAAGTGTTTTTGAGTTGTAGAACAAACAGTTTTTTAGCTTTGGAACTTCTGCTTCTAGCAAAAAACAGAAGCTACATAAATACCCTTTTCAAACTCTATTGGAGCATTTGAAAATAAGCAATTTTTAGAAGCATGCCCAAACGGGCCCTTAGTCTGGATTGTTTAGCATCCATAATGAATCTCTTCAAAACTCAACCTCTCTAGTCAGAATAATGAGCTATGTAACTGTTGTGAAGTTTTTGGTCAAAAGAAAAAAAATAAATTTACTGAAGTTCAACTATTGGAGATTAGGCAGAATTCCTTTCACAGCTTGGAGCTAGAATTTAGCAATACTGCTAACCGTATGGGAGTCTGTTTTTACTCAGGACTGAACGTTTTAGGTGTTCTGGTCAAATTTTATGTTGGGAGGATAGCTTCATAACTACGAAAACAACAAATAAAGTTTTTTTTTTCACTAGATGGGATCAGTTACATAGATTTAGCACGTCAACATGTTATACGTTCATATTTCCAATCTATACTCATTAAAGTTCGACAAAGTTTTACGCTTATTGCAGACTATTTAACACAACACTCTTCTTTTATCTGAGCTTGAAACCGCTATAAAAACTTGGCATAGGCAAAGTTGAAAGGCTTCATAACTGAATATTAAATTTCAATGTAGACATTCTACTTTTGATACAAAAGTTTTCCAGATGAGTGATTGAGTGAAGCAGTGTGGAATCATTACATACACCCCTTCCCAAGTTCCAATGCACACACATTTATTTATTGTTCTTTGTTCAGGCACTAACTTGCGCAGCTTAGAGCACAAAATCAATTTATTCTGTTTACAATAAGCATAACTCTTTACATAGGAAAGCCATATGTTATTCATAATCATAGAATTAATAGATAAGCAATTTACTAATTTAACATAGGAAAGACAAAAACCACAAGAACAAAAAAACTCTTCAAGTTCTAATTACTGCATTGGATTCCCAAGAGTACTTACCTAAATGTTCTGCTTTTCAGGTTCGCCAGATAACAATTACCATAAGGTAGCCTTTTTATCACTTTGAGAGCTCATACTGTTCATATTTTTTAAGCATCTAACCATTTTTACCTAACAATGGTTTCACAGGACCATGGTGAATGGCTTGTGCTACCTTGCCACATTTATTTATGGCATCAACTCTATTGGTTTATTTCTTTATTCTGGTGAGCTTGCCATCAACTCTTTTAATCAAAGCTCAACTCGAACCGAAAGCAAAACCAATAGCACAGATCAGTTTGGCTTATCTAAGTCATCTCTTGAGAACCCCACAAATAACACTCAATCAAGCAGCATCAAGGAAGATCAAACTTCAAATGATGATCAGTTATAAGAGTTTTATAAAGTGCAGGAAGAGGCATGCTTCTCTTATTCACTTGAGAAAGTGAGATATTCCATACTAGTCTTTCACTTTTCAGAGTAATTTAAGTATAGAAGTGATCTTTAATGCAGTTACTACTTACTACTACCTACTGGTCTTTTTAGAAAATTAGAACGTATATAAGAAGCCAAAATAGTTATGTGATTGTGAAAAAAAAATTTGAAGAACCAATCATGGAAAAAATGAATTGTATATTTTGGTTATGTTTTGAACACCAACTTGTTATATATGTATAAATGTAAAGAGTTTTTTGTTTTTATTTATTAATTATTGATTAATTGGAAGCAGCATTTTCTGGAACCAATGTTCTTAAAGACAAAATAAGTCTAGGCATGTGCATATGATGGATCTACAAGCACAGGTGTGCTCTCTATCTAACAAAAACCCAGAAAAAAAAATTAAAGAAAATAAGTTTTTCAGTGTAGAAACCACAATTCAGAATTTGTCACTCATTTCAGAAACCAAATTTCTTCACTCTTTCTTAACAGACAAAATCTTGCTATTCTGCATATATATGTCTTGCTTCCTTTCTTCCGATACTATTAATGATTATACATGTTATTTTCATTATTTTAAACTCAATCTACCTGTAGTTTGAGTTAATTTAATCATATAGCTAGAACATAGCATATATAAATATAAAAAATATATAGATAATGATATGATCAAATTTTAAGTCTTCAAATAGTATAAATTTTGTTATTGAAAGTATAAAAAGCACTTTTTATTAAGTTTATAAGTTAATTTAAAAAGTGTATAATAGTTTAAAATAGAATTAAAATGAAAATATATATTACAAAAATACAAGTTTTAATTACTTTCAAACAAAAATCTAGGTTATTTTGTATTCTTATTATAAAGTAACAAAACACTATATGTATATATTATAATTCATTATTCCAAATTTTTACAATATTCTTTTAAGTATAGGGATAATTTAATAATTAAAGCTGTTTATTTTTTAATTGTTATTTTCATTTACACTTTACCAGCTCACAGTCTTAGATCACACAGTTCACTCCTTTATTTTGGTATAAACTTTTGGAAATATGGCAATATGCCAGAAGGGATACATACAGACTACAGTGGAAGATTATGCTCATCGAACCAACTACCAAGCCAAAGGAACATTTCGAAAGCATTTTATTTAAGATTAAATTATACTACTTCTCTTATAATTTAATTTAATTATAATTATTATTTTTTTAATTTTAAAAAGTATACTCACCATTCTTTTAATTTATTTTTCAACAATAAGACTATAATTTTATTTTTAATATGTAATAGTAAATATTTATACTAAATTTCAGCATGAAATTCTCACTATAGAAATAAAAAAATGAGATAATTAATTTTATGGTTTTAGAATGACACATATCAGGTAAAAAGCTTCATTGATAGCGAAGTAAATTAGAAGAGATGTTTGTATAATCTTTTATGAAACTTCAAAGATATCCAACACAATTTTTATAACCATGGCCTCTTGTTGAATTGAACATTAATTAATAAAGACTTACTGAATGATTTAGGAACCAATTAATTAGAAGGATGTCTTGAAGTTCAATATTACTGTACCATTGAACATTTTCTCGAATGGTGAGCCATTTATTAGAAAAGACATCTTAAGCAATGAGTCTGATAATATTCAAATAATTAATCATTAAGTCGTTCTATAGATATCTTTTAAAAATATATATTTTTCATTTATTACTATTTAATTAATCAATTATTAGCGGTGGCCATTGCAAAGTGGGGGCAAAATGTTTAACTTAATTTGCTTGGCGCATTGTGCAATCCATGTGGCTCCTATCAATTTTATGGGAGCAAGCAAGAATGTCTTTCACTATTTTCTTGTATTTCACTCTCTTCCTAAAGTTTGCATCAATCACATTTGTTTATATACAAAAACACCTTTTCTGTTTGTCTTTTAAGTTAGATTCCAATCAATCTGGCAGCCTTTATTACCCTTTTTTTGGGCAAAAAAGAAAATAAAACAAGAGAACGTAGGGTTATGAAGAAGGTGCTTAAGGAGGAAGCACCTTCTCTCTAAAAATTTCATTCATGAACATGTCAAATTCTCAATTAGCTACATTTAGCATCTAATGTCACTATCTAACTATAAGAAGCTTTTGGGTAACCTTGTTTATTTTGTTGCAATAATTGAATACTCTTTTCTAGCTAGCTTATCTTATAATGATTTAATTTTTCTAGTTAAATCATAAATGTTTTCACATGTGTCAAACCTTTTTTTTTTGTAATATAAAATAAAATATTATATTTTAAAGTAATAAAAAATGATAAGGAGTTATTTAAGATTTGATTGAATGTCATTTTTGCAGTCCTTTTAAATATGTTTTGTAAAATTAATTTTGAGTATTCATGCTAGTATTGTTTTCATATATTTATGTACATGCTATTAGTAAAAAAATTATTTATGTATTTTCTTTATTTTTAAAAACTTGAAGTTTGTAACTTTCAAAGTTTTTAAATACATCCTTAATTTCTTACTTTCTTAACATATTTTAACTCCTCCCTTTTTCATTAGGTTGGATCTATCGCTTATCGATCACTAGGCCAAAAGTTATAACTGTTAGTTATGGTATAACTCTTTCTACTTAATTTAACCCAATTCAAGCGCCACACAGTTTGACTATGATTTGGCCTTTACCTGAGCCTTCAACATGTGACAATTGCTGTCACACCTTAGCCAATAATCTCCCCTTTAACAATTGTCCCGCTGGGAATCGAACTCGTGACCCTTGCTCTGATACCAATTGTTGGATCAAGGTATCAAGCAATTATCAATAGGCAAAAAACTATAGCTATTAGTCAAGGCGCAACTATTTCTATTTAGCTTAACCTAGCCCAAACACCATGCGGTTCGACTATGACTTTACCCCTACCCAATTCTTTGTCATAGAGCAATTGCTGCCATCTTGACAAACACATTCTAATCTCTTTTTAAAATTAAATTTTATTTTATTCGCATATAATATTACTAATTTGAAATTTTGTTCTAAACAAGTAATATCATTACTTGTTAGCCACTGATATCTTTTACCATTAAATTTAGACTATGACCTGTATCTTCATTTTTCGATTTAAAAAATAATTAATATTTTTCAATAATCAAAATATAAATATAGACTCTTTTTAATATTCAATTTAGTCATATTTCTAAGCCTTCTTCACTATATATAACATAAAGGAAGCAAGAATATAATAGCAAAATTGGGTGTATCCAAAAAGTATAAAATGAAAAGAAAATGTTTAGAAATTGAGGTGAATTAATCTTGCAAGGTTTCTGCCCGTTCTTATTGTTAATTTTAAATAATTGCTCTCAAACTTGAGAGCATAATAAGTAAAGCCAAGCAGAAGCTGCTCAAAACGCTGCAAGTCCAACAACAACAAGCATATGCATATGAATAAGCCTCATTTGTCATCTTCTCAGTTTTTCATTGTTGTCTTTGCCTCCCACAACGAAAGAGAAAGAAAATGCACCGGAAGCAACTCTTTTATTTTTAATTAAGTGTTAAGGATTTGATTCCTGATCATGAGAATGGATCAGTTTTAAATTATTGAGCTAGTTGTTCTGTACTTTGAGGTTTCTAAATTCAATAAAAAAATTAGTCATTATGCTCGATAATAAATACTGTAGTTTAGTATCAAAAGTGAGAGACTGAATTCGGTCCAATATATAATATTGAACAACAAGGGAGAAAGACATGAAAGTAGGACCTTCGTGAATCCAAACCCTAAATTGATATTTTATAAAATATATTTAAAGTTATGTGGAGCGAAATTAATTTTTTATTTTCTCAAAATAATTTGACTAAAATACCACTCTAGAAATGCATACTTAGAAATCTCCTATGATGCAATGTTCCAAATTTGCAATCACTTCTTCATGTTCAGGGGATGAATCTCGGAATTGTTTTTTTTTTTTTAAAAAAAAATTAGTTCCTCGCAAATGAATGTAATTTTAAACAAATTAATATAGAACAATTCTAAAAAAAAATATTGAATCAATTTGACAAACAAATCAAATAAATTATTAGTATCATGATGACTATTATATATATTATTCAATGTACTATGTACCTAAGATTTTTCTAAGATAACTTGAAAAGAAAAAAAATGTTATTCGACAATTGTAGAGGAGAAAAAGGCTCAAGAGACATGATCTATACCTTAGAATTTGCCGTCTTGGGAATGTGATTATCAGAAAATAAACATTTTGGAACAGAGGAATAAAGTGCTTTCAAACAATGCAGAGTCAAAGGTAAAGAAATTAAAAAAACAAAAGCTTGTCTGTTCTCAATACAAACTAAAAAGAAATTATAAGTTTAACGAGTCATTGTTGAAACTAAGCTTGGTTGGTCTAGTCGTTAGCTCACTAGGTCGCTTAAGTAAGTGTTGGGGGTTCGAATCCCACCTTGTGTATGCAGCAATCAATTGGCCAGCGGCAAACCCTTAAATGGAGCTCAGATCTGCGGAGGATTAGTCCTTGGCCTGGGGGATACCTTGGGAAACCAAAAAAAAAAAGTCATTATTGAGATTTAAAAGACTTCCACAATTAATTGTCTATTTTATCAAAATATTAACAAAATAGTAACATCGTGATATCGACAAAATCAAATGGTCAAAAACCTAAATTGGTCCTTTATGTTTACACGAAGTTTCATATTAGTCCTTTATGTTTCAAAAAGTCCAAATTGGTCCTTTATGTTTGCAAGAAGTTACAAATTGGTCCTTCCGTCCACTTCTGTCAATTTTTTAAGTTAAGTACTGACGTGGCGTGCTGATGTGTCCATCTAAGTTGACATGTCATGCCACGTCAGCACCACGTCATCAAATATGATATTGGATGATGACGTGGCAGTGACGTGGCGATGACGTGGCATGCCACGTCAGCTTCAACTGACACATAGAAGTCTAGGAGAGATAGTGTGTCCATGTCAGCATGCCACGTCAGCACTTAACTTTAAAAATAAACGGACTTGGACGGAAGGACCAATTTGGAACTTCTTGCAAACATAAAGGACAAATTTGGACTTTTTGAAACATAAAGGACCAATATGAAACTTTGTGCAAACATAAAGGACCAATTTGGGGTTTTGACCAAATCAAATTTTATCAAAGTACATAAATTTTCTTTGAATTTTAAATCTTACATAGAAAGGTTCACTAAACTTCTAAGAATTGTGCAAGAAACTCTCCCAATTAATTTGATGTATACTTTTTGTTGAGGTTTTAGTTTAAAAAAATCAATAAAAAAGATTTTATGCATAAATTACAAGTTAGAGAGAGCAGTTATATGTGCATTTTAGTTGGTAATTTGGTATTAACTGTAAGTTGGAAAGGCAGTACAGATAAGATGGATGACCAAAACCAAAATTATGGTACAGAGACAACCAAACCAGACATGAGACATCCAACTACCTTAACTGAATGTCATACCAACATTATCTTTATCCTCACAATCCTTTCCCTTCTAATTCCTGCTTTCCCTTTCATATTAACCAAAATGGCATACAATTACACCTCCTTCTTTTGTCTTCTTCTACAAAATTAATACCAAGTTCATGAATTCTTCAAGCACATCCATGATTTTGCTTCCAACCCAAAAATTAAATTAAAATCTTTCTTTTTCTTGAGACCCATAACAAAAACTATCCTAAATTCTATCCTTTATATACCCAATTTACAAGAAAATGGAAAATAAGATATTAGTAATTAGTACTAGCCCTACCTCCTCAAGATTCAAGAATTTCTCCATCATTCTCCAATTCTCAATTCATCATTTTTACTACCCAAAAAAAAAAGGAAAAGGAAAATACTATGATTTTTTTTGGTACAAAAAAAGCCTATGAAATTTTGTTACCACATGTCTAAGAAAAAGGAAAAGTAACAGCGCAGTAGAACAATATTTGCCTGAAAAGTGAAAATCACTAACAAATTTACAATCGATTCTAAAAGCAGTAACATCCAAGCGTTGTGCAATAATCTACAGAATGATAGCTTATAAATTAATTTTCAGAAAAGAAAAAAAAAACGAAAATTGAGATCAAAATCCAACCCCAGCCGCGCCGACTCCAAGCGTAGCCGGATGGTGGTGCGGCTCCAGCTTCCTATTCTTCCAGAAACAAGCGTCCTGGCCGAGCTTAGCCGACGACCTCATCGGCTCCGACTTGCAGCGCGTCAGAACAAACGGCTCATAACCGTTGGACCCCACCAGCTTCTGCTCTATCATTGTTGCCATTGACATCCCCGCGCCATGAGTAGCCGGCGCCGGGAATGAACAAGACGACCTCGGCGGCTGAGCCGCTGCAGGCACTGGCGGCTGCGGCGGCTTGGAGTCGACGCTGATTCTCTTCTTGGGCTCATCTCCGCCGTCCTTTCTCTTCGCGGGTCTGTCTGGTAGCCATCGGATGAAGTCCGTACTGCACACCCAAGTCTCCTTGGACACCTCCATCGAGAGCTTCGGCTCACACATCATCAAGAGCAAGCAATCGGGTAGAACCGGACCGGGTTTTTTCTCGGGGAGTTTCGGGCCGTCCGGTTCGGATCTATCCTGCGTCGCTGTCGTTTCGTCTTCCCCAGGTCTCTCTCCGGTCTCTTTCTCCTCCTCTTCCTCTCCCTCCGTTGACTCCTCTGTTGCTTCTTCTTCTTCTTCTGCGAAAGTTTCAGCCTTTACTGAAACTACTGCTGATTCTTCCTCATTGTTTTCTGATTCTGACGCTTCGGAAATTACAGGGGAGGATGAGGAAGAGGAAGATTCATGTTCTGAGCTTTTTGCCTCAATGCTATAATCTTCGCTCTCAAGTTTCTCTTCTTGTACATCCAAAAGTTCTGATTTTTCGGGATCTGATGTAACTTCAGGTGATGAAATACTCACCAAGGTTTCATCTTTCTGATTGGCAATGGCATTACCTCCTTCGTCTTCTTCTTCTTCTTCTTCTTCTTCCTCTGTCCTTTCCTTCTCTTCATTGATTTCTGGGTTTGGTGTAGCTTCAGCTTCAGCTTCATGAGCTTCTTCTACCTCTGACTTGGTTTCTATTTTTGCTTTTGCTTCTGAGACTTCCTGCTCCTCATTGCCTCTTTCACAAATGCTACCATCTTGTTCTACTTCTACCTTAGGAAGTTGAACTTGTACTTGTACTTGTTCATCTTCTTCCATGTGTACTTCTTGTTGCTCCTCTTCCTCTTCATCATTGTCCTCCTCTTCTTCTCCGTGTTCATTTTCTTCAACTTCATCTTTGTGAGCAGGTGATTCCCAAAACCGATTAGCCAGAGCAGCCATTTTGACAGGATCAGATCTACACCTCATCAACAAAAGAGCATTCTTGGGCGGAATACATATACTAACCCTACCTTTCTCTTCTTCCTCTTCCCCCTCCTCATTCTTCTTCTCCACATCAATCTCAATATCCTCAAACACATGCCTTCTTCTACTCCTCTCTGGCCTATCTCTTCTTCCATCACCATCACTATCTTCTTCTTCTTGTTCTTCTTCTACTCCATGCTCATTCTGCTCACCCACCACCAACTCAATCTCCCTCCCTTTCCCATCCCCTTCTTGCAAAGCCACCAACCATCTCGCAAACGCAGCCCCACAAGAACCCTCCCTGCTCTCTCCCCCACCAGATCCCTCCCCTTTCTCCACCCTCTCCTCTTCCTCCTTCTCCCTCCCACAAGACGACGACCTGCAAGGAAACAAGCAGCTAAACTCTGCCCCAAACGCCCTCAGAGCTTCACAAATCGTTAATGGCAGATGAACCCATCTCTGATTCCGATGCGTCAACCCCGCCTCCTGCTGCAAATTCTGAAGATCCGAAGAAAACCCACCTTGCTCCGTCCTCCGAAAACTCGCTTCCCCTCTCCTCTTCTTCGATCTCGCCACCGCCCTCATCTTCTTCCCCTGTTTCTTCGTCTTCACTCTCACCTGCCCAATACACGTCACCTTCGGGGACGAAGGCTCGGGGTTCTCGAAAGCGCAGCCTCTCTTCTTCCCATTGGTGGCAGGAAACATGGGGGAGGCTTGGCCGTTTCCCCCTTTGATGCTGCCATTGCTGCGAAGCCTCCTGCTGAGGGAAGACGAGAGTGAAATCTGTGAGGGCTCTCTGTTTCGGCTTGGGCTGAGAAGGGACTTGGATGAGAGCTTCATGGAAGAGGAGGAAGACAAGCGAGAGGTGAAGCAGATGAAGAGCTCGCTTGTGCTGTTGTGATGATGGGGTCTCTCTGCTTCCATCAAAGGAAAAAAAACTTAAGGCATGGGTAAGGACATTGATGGAGAGGATTGAAGAATGGAGATTTTTTTTTGGGGGGATCCAAAGCAGAGTTTTAGTGAAGAAAGATCGTTGCTTTGTTTGAAATGGTGGGATTTACAGAGAGTGGTAGTACTACAGAATACAGGATACAGATTACAGCACACTGTATGAGTGTTTGTGAGAGAGAGAGAGAAGAGAAAGGGTTTAATGGAAGGTGACGAAATGCTGTTTGTCTTTTGCACAATGTAACCGAGTAGGTCTTTAGGGGATGTAGGGTATGGTTTAGTTGCTTCATTATTTTGCATGACGATAATACCCCTCATGTTTTTGTAAAAATTCATGTGGACACTTGGCGTCATTAAGAGGGAGAAGCAGAATTAGATAGTGCCATAGTAGTGGATGAGTGAGTGATAGCATTGAAACGAAAGGAGTTCATGAATGTAATGTATGGGATTTGGATCCCAAAAGTAGATTATCTATGAAAGGTATATGAAGTAAATAATTTGGATGGTCAAATAAAAATTGAAATATGTACATGCTTGTTGAGTAAAAAATCAACTACTTTGGTAATGGCACAAAGAGGGATGGTGTAAAGGATTCTATTTTAAAGGTAATATGTTTCTTCAAAAATTAAAGACAATTACCTTTGGGGAGTTGTTTTAGTGAGAGAGAAAAATAGAAGTGGAATTAAGTGAGAAGGAAGTAGAAGTGGAATTAGTGAGAGGGAAGTGGAATAATTTTTTTAAAAAAAAAGTGTGTTTGATATGTAGGAAAATAAAATGAAGATAAAATTGACATTGTATAAATATTTTCTTATCTAATACACAACTTTTCTTTAAGTAATTAATCTTTCTTTTAGATAGGCAACAAAAGTTCTTAGGCGACAAATTTTCTTTGCAACCAAACATGCTCAGAATAAGGAACTAAACTTCCTTGCTTAATTTTCCTACACAAAACATGTTAAAGACAAGCAAATAAAACTCTCATCCTACTAATTCATTCACATCAAACGTGCAAAAAGAGATGGGGGAATTTTTAAACAAGAGAAAAATTCAAAATAAGAAAAAAAGGGGGAGAGGGGAAGCCCTTAATTTATAAATTTTGCTAACAAGTATTCTTAGCACATTATTTAAATATTCATTTCAACCAATAAAAAAGTTAAAAAAAATTATTTTTATTAATTTTTCATCAAATTCAAGATAATATATTCCCTCTAACTAATGAAAAAAATTACAAAAATATCACTTGTTAAATAATCCTTTAATTTATAGTCAATCATTTCTCATTTCTTACTTATTTTTTTCTTCATAAGTCTCATTTTGTTTTATAAAAGAGGAGAGAAAATAATTGAAGAGGAAGACAATATTGTTGGCAAGTGGTATTGATGGAAAATGGATGGAATCAAGGAGACCAAGAAGATGAATAAATATGTGTTTATATCACTTAATGAAAAGGAATACTCCCACATTTCTGTGATTTGATACAGACAACCATGATATGGTGTTAACATAATATTGGATTTATTCAACCATTTCATGAATTCAATTCAGTATATATTTTGACAAACATGGCCAGATCAGAAGAGCAGGATTAATGCTGAAGTAGACAAAATAAGAGGATTAACATGTGCAATATTAACATGAGTCCAAATAGAATAGACATTGGAAATTAAGTGGTGCTACAAAACGAGAATAATGTTTAGGGTAAATTGTAAATGATATCAAATCAATCTAAATATTTTAAAATTAAATTAAACATATTTGTGACAAAGGGTGGAGTACTGGAGTGAGTAATGAGTAATATTAGTGAGGCATAAGAAAAAGGGTGTGAAATGATGAGGAAATAGTGGCAGTTTGGAAAATAAGAAAGAAAAGGAAGGGGAGTTTGGGAAGGAAAGTGTCACATGGGAGTGAGAGAAAAAGAGTGAGGAATCCGAAGGTGCACGTGACCGCAGTCTAAAAGCTTGAGAATTGAGAAAATGAGAAGAGATAGATGATCATCTTCACTTCTAATCACTATACTCACCAATCATTCATCACGCGCCTTCCTATTGCAATTTCAATGATTAAATATTATTTTTGTTAAATTTGAGGATTAAATAATTGACATAATTATAAATTCAGGGATTAAATAGTATTTTACTAAATTTGGGGACTAAATAGTTGACATAATTAAAAATTTTGAGAACTAAATAGTAGTTTTAATAAATTCAAGGACTAAATAATAATTTGACCAATAATTAAGGAACTAAATAATATTTTGCCTAAAAATTTAAATAAAGTTGTATATGTCTCTAAACTCTAAACCCTAAGCCCTAAACCCTAAGCCCTAAACCATGATAAAAAAATTATAAAAAATCATATTTTCTATAACTAATTATATAAGAGAAAATATCTATTTCTCTTTGGTTTATTGTCCTTCATTTTTAAATGGTTTGATTTTGACTCCAAATTTGTAGGGAAAACAAGAGTTGAATATTTGTTCCCATTAATGTTGCCACAAAAGTAGTCTCAATATCCAACTAGCCACAAATTTCGCCCTTATAGTTTTCTTACCTTCTTCATCTTGGAGTTGAAAGTTTTGTTGGAACTTGTATATAAGTCACAACAAATTTTTGGAGTTTGTAGCCTTTGATTTAAAAAAAAAAATGCCACTTATTGCTTGCACCGCAAGTAAATACTTCCCATCTGGTTTTTCTCTATTGAAGGATTTTTGTGCTTTGAAATACCATGAAACAATCCCAACACAAAGAGATCGGTGATATATATCACCTAATAGTAAGAAATGTGAATTAATTTAAGAATTACCTTTGATATATTCATAATTAGGTGATAATATATATAAGCTGCCATCTTAATTAATTAGCTAATTTGTACAGCTATAGAACTAATCTCTCTAACTAACTTGAACTGACATACTAACTTGCTGAAGCACCATTCATATATTTACGTACTCATACACTTTTAATTCACATTAAATCTCGGTGGAGACGAGATAAAAATCTAATTGAAATTAAGGACTTTAACTTAAAAGGGAAGGTGAGGAGAGGATGACCATAATTCTGACATTAGTCAATTTGTTGTTGAGCAATCAAGATCCCTTTTATCATTCTTTAATTTTTACAAAGAAAGGAGGATAAATATGGCATTTTCTTTTATTATCTTGTTGCCTTTGTTTAAAGGCTCATTTAGGGCTTCATTATCTTATATTAAAATCGTCCAGTCCATCCTAAACCGTAGAACTAGGGTATTAATATATATATTTTTTATATTAGAATATCTTTTAATATTAAACATAGTAATTAATTTCTTAATTTGTAGGCATTTGAATAAGTAGGACAATTGATCCATTTAAAGCAATTCTATATATTTACGCTAGAAATCAGACATATATTATTTAATTAAAGATAAATAAATTCATTTTAGTTATGGTGAGTTTGGTTAGTGGGGTGTATGATGAGATTGGATCCGGTGCAATTCCCTTCCATGCAATTTCGGTACAATTCCTTTAAAATGTACATTTTTACTTCATCTTTGAAGTACTAATATGGGCTCATACTAATAATAATCCACCATGAATAGATTAGAGACCAAATTATTATCAATATTGGCAATATCATCACCTTAAATAAATTAGGGACCAAATTGTTATTGATATTGAAAAATAGTCTCACAAGGCTATTTAGTGATGATATTTGTCAAAATTGATAATAATTTCGTCCCTAATCCATTCATAGTGGGTTATTGTTAGAGTATGTCCGTATTAGTGCTTCAAAAATGAAGTAAAAATATGAATTTTGAAGAAATTGCACCGAAATTGCACGGAAGAGAATTGCACTGGATCCAATTTCGTGTATGATGTAATGAGAATGATAATAGACTAATAGGAATGTTAGATGTAATGAAAATGTCATGTTAGTGAGAATAGAATAAAAATAGATTAAAAAGTAAAAACAAAATCATATTGTAAAATATATTTAATAAAAAGAAAAAATATTGAGAGTGGAGTGGACGCGCAAGAAAAGGAGAGTGGATATATAATTGTGAAATAGGCATAGGTCCCGTTGGCAGAGACCAGTGCTGCGTACAATGCTCCCCACGCATGACATAGAAATCCGCGCACATGTAGCGCGTGCGACAGAAAGCAACCCACAAGCCGAAATCCCCTGCGGTAAGTATCACAGATCTAACTGAACCACACCATTTATTTCCTGCCACGTGTACCAAAAACAAACGAAGTCATTAATTAAAGATCCTAATCACTCAAGTTTAGTGGACACAGATTGCTTTATCTCACTTTAACCATAAACTCTCACATGAAAAGGAAAATAATAATAATTATAATAATAATAGTTGGAAATTGGAATAGGTGATGTAGTGGGTCAAGCTGCATAAAGATATGTATGAAGAAGAAAAAGAGAAAAAGCAAAGTATAATATAATAAATAAAAAATAATATATGGTATTAAATATTAATTATGGTAACTTCAAAGTTGAATGATAGGGAAAATAATAAGTGGGTCAAGTTACTTAAAAAGAGGGGGTTTGACCAAACATTTACACCACAACCAGACAAAACTGCTATTAAAAGCACATGATGCACCCAACGACTATGAGAAATCAATATTATGCAATTAATTAAATTGTTTAATAGTTTCTGTCTAGACCTATAAGTCACTTTATAGTTATATAAATTAGTGTAAAAAAAAAAGATATACATTATTTTTTTTAATATATTTTATTTTCATTAAAGAGCTTGAAAATAAAATATACAATTCTGAATTAACTTTATTTAACTTTGCTTAAAAAAGATTAGATAAATCATATTTAGCACATAATTCTTAAAATAAATTATTAATGTTTAAAGGGTTTATATAACAAATATCTCATGACACTCTTTAAGATTTTATCTGATTGATTGAAAGAAAATTTATTTTCTTAAATTTGATAAAAACTCAATAAAAATAAATTTATAAACTCTCTGATTAGTTGAGAGTATTAAGTAACAAAATTCATGTTTAAATACGCTTTTAATCTATTTAGTTTCATAGAAATTTTATTTTATTTTAAGAAAAATTGAAATTTCTCCTTATGTAATATTATTCATTCAAATTTAGCAATTTTGTTAACTTAAATATAATTTATTTACATGATACTATTAAGTTTTATATAATTTAGTATCAACATTAGAAAATTGTTAAATTAGAGGAATCAAATTAAAAAATTTTATAAAATTATATATTGTGATGAAGAGAAATTTAAAAAAAAAACTAAAATTTATATTATATTATGCTTTTATTAAAAAAAAAGCCAAATATCTAAACTTTACCCTAATATTCTTCTACTTTTAGGAAAGCTGTTTGTGGCATGTTGGGCTTCTTCCCTGTTGCATGAGGCCTGATTTTGAGGTAATAAAGGCAATTTCAATGGCAATCAATCTTCACTAAAAGGTTTAGTTCTAGACTTTTAAAAGGCTTCCTTTTTATGAAAAAGAGGATTACAATACATGCATAATACATGTTAGCTAGTTGTCAAAACTCCCTTAGCTACTTGCATGCACCAAACATTTTTAAGGGTTAGTGGTCCATTCTTGCCCTCCAAATGATAGGTATATATAGTGATATTGACCACATCTAGGCCTTGTCAAATAGTACACTGTGTACACATCCCATGTTCTATTCTGGCCCACCTTCCCTTAAATTATTGATCAATTATGCTCAAGTTTGCTTGAGAGTCTTTATGACAAAAAAAAAAAAAATTTAGAGCACGTTCTTTATGCAAAAATAGAAACGGAAACGGAAACAGAATGCGTTTCTTGTGTTTAATAGTAAAAGTTTGGTAATGGAAATAGAAAGCGAATGTATTAAAATGACCATTTTACCCCTTATATTAAAATAATAAAAAGAATAGAAAGTTATAATTGTGTCAAATCAGAGGGGTATAATAGGTATTTTGTATTTTTTTCTTTTTTTTTTTAAGTGGATGGAAATAAAAAAGTAAAAAAGTAAGTGGGGCCCCATTTTTATTTTTATTTCTATTGAGATTTCTTGTAAAAGAACATACCCTTAGACTCTTTCATGTTAATGTGAATCACAAATGAATGAAAGAAGGTTGGTTCATAGGAGATTGAGATAAACATATAGTAAAAATATACTCTTCTTCTATGGTCTCACAACTCAATTAATTTTGTGTCTATCTATCTCTTCATAATATAATTTTTTTCACACGAGAGAATCCAAATTTGATTCATAGTGGTTTATTCATAAACAAATGAGGATTCTTGTAGCTTTGCCAATATTTCTTTCGAGAGTTTACAAGTTTTATTTAAAATTAGAAAAGTTAAATACAGTTCTTTTAATTGGCCAAATAAATATAGTTATTTTGAGATTATTATCAAAAAAATTTATGTTTTAATAATGATTTAGTTTGTTAAATATAGTTCTATTTGTGGAGGAACAAATTGAAAATATCACACCGTTGATTGAAAGTATGTTTAACTTATATCTTAAAAAGTTTCAAAACAACATGATTATTTTGATTGAATTCTTATATATATATATATATATATATACACACACACACACTTTTATTTCTAATACATTTTTGGTCCCTCTAGTTTTATAGAAGTTTCAATTTGGTCCTTCTAATTTAAAAATAAACCCTAAACCACCTCATAGTTTGTGAAATGATCCAATCTTGTCTCCTCTATCATGTTTTCATCTAAAATTTGATAATTGATTGAATTAAATGATACATATGAGAGTAAACTGTAAATTAATAGTTATTTTATCCATTCAAATAGTAAATGGTCAAATTTTATACTAAATTCTTTTATAATTAAAAGTTGATCATTTTGCGAAATAAGAGGATTAAATTAACCGTCTATTTCTTAACTATGCGACCAAATTAAATTTTTTATAAAATTTGAGAGACTAAAAATGCATTTAAGCCTTTTTCCCCCCTTATATCTAATCTAGGAGATGGTCTTCCGCCAATGTTTTTCAATGATGGAGATGAACGGGATTATTGATATTCCTCTAAGAGTATCCCCAAATTATTAATATTTTTGAAAGTAGAAAGCTGAGTTTAGCAAAGTTAAGAGGATGTCGCCATTAACCAAGTTTGGTTGGTCTAGTGGTTAGCTTACTAGGTCGTTTAAGCAAGTGTTGGGGGTTCGAATCCCACTTTGTGTATGCAGCAATCAATTGGCCAGCAACAAACCCTTAAATGGAGCTCAGATCCGCAGATGATTAGTCTTTGGCCTATCGGGCTGGGGGATACCTTAGAAAAAAAAAAGAGGGATGTGGCCATTTTGATGACAAATGTTGCCTACCACTAAAGAGAAAAACAACTTAGGATTTCTAAAAATAATTTAAAATGTTGGTCCTCAACATTTCTATTATTATTAATTTCTTTCAAACGGTTGGAGTAAAGAAAAAGGTTAAAAAAAAAGGGAAATGTTATTGTTTCTGCGGTTGATAGATTTGATAGGAGAATTGAGCCCATCATTTTCATTCAACCATTTACTTAGTATTGAGCATTTAAAATGGCTGAATTTAACTTGTCCATTTCTAATACACAAAATAAAAATATGATTATATTTTATCAGTGGCATGATATATACCTCTTTAATTTTTTTTTCTTATATAAAATGAAGACTATATTTATTATATTATAAAAATAACAAAATAAAAAAAAATTTATCTAGTTTTTTTTCCTTCTGTTTTAAATTTATATTTTTTATCTATATATCTACATATAATTTTGAAAACTGATAATTAGTTATATATAATATATAGTACTATATGTTTGATATATTAAAGTGGATATTAAATTTTTTAATTAAATATTAAATAAATGTAGTTATAATAAACTTTATATTTAAAAATAAAAAATAGTGACTTGCCACTATATAATATCATATATATTTAAACATGATTATAATTAAGTTTTTTTATAACTACATAGCAAAGGGACCTAAAGGTCCGAAACAAAGAAGAAAATTACATAGCAACATATCTCAAGGCAGGAACTCCTTTACTATATTAATAAAGTGGAGAGAAATATCTAAACACATGTGAGATGAAGAGAGTGGAGAGAATAGGAAACTGAAATAGGTTATAAAAAAGTGAGTGAATACCAAATTATTATTATCTGAGGCCAAAACAAAAAAGAATTGATAAAAATATAATATTCGGCCCATTTGAACATCTAACTGCATCAACTTTCATAGGATATAAACTATACTATTTTTTTAAAAATAATTCTCAGGTATCTTCCCAATATTAAAATTATGATATATAATACCCCCAATATATTAGACCTAAATAATTTAAAAAAAAATTTGACCAAAAAAACCTAGTCTATACCAGAGCCTTAAAACTTCTAAGGGGAAAAAAAGTGGATTTGAAAAAATTCCTTTCCCTAAAACATGTCTATACTAAATTGCATTATCTTCTTTTTTTTTTTTGGATATGTATCCCCGCAGCATACTACATTGTTGCCAATTGCCATACTAACTCCAACATGGACTTGTAGAAGGCTCTCTAAGTACATGTAATTGCTACAACAAAAACTAATAATAGAACTAAGATGATGACTTTCAAGTATTTGGGAGGAACTGACTAAAATGTATAATCCTACTCTCCTTTTCAGTTTCCAGGGTTCATACAAAGCAGCAGGGCAAACTCATGTACAAGTATCATGCGCAGAAGAAACATAACTTCTCAGAAAGTTAATCCTCCATGCACCGGAAACTCATCAACAGCTTTGGAAAATTAAACCTCATACAGGGAAAGAAAATATCCCTTCAGTCATTTTCCTTCATCCATGTTCTGACTTGAAACGACTGGAACACCGCTCGTAATGACGTTGCTGGGGAAAACTGTACCACCCGGGCGAACAATGGTGTTTCCTCCTTTCATGTCACTGGTTGCTTCGACCTTTTTCGGATCAATATTCATAGTTTGAGGGACAAGAGAAACATTCGCTTGCGGAACTGGCGGCACTATGGCAGTGTTCACACTCTGCTGCTTTGGCACTGTTTCAGCTGAACTCGGAACCTTGATAACATGGACAGGCGTTAAGTCCATGCTGGTCTTCTGCTGATCCACAGGTGTTGCTTCATTCATAGCATGAAGTTGCTGTAACCTGTAATCAGTTTCTGGCCTACGACAAACCTTCCTGAGGGGAACAATTTCCTGCCATGCACAAGAGGATGGATCAACAAAAATGCATCGAGTTGGTGACTTCCAAAATACTGGCATGTGGTTATATGTCAGTAGCAGCTTCACAATGGCACTACAATTAAGCAATAAGACAATACCACAATGATAGGGTGATATTACAATAGACTAAAATTTAGATCCTTATATCTTTGTTATCAGTTTTTTCAAGAAAAAAAATAAAAACATCAACAAAATTTTTAAAAGATCCAATTATGGAGTGACAAGTTGTAAAAATCATACACATATCATTGTCCACTTAGAAAACCTAATGATATAAAATAACACCCAAGTTTTTTTCCATATTATCAATTTGTAACATATATAGTCAAGAAAAAGCTATGGATTAGAAGGAAGCCTGACTGAGAACACTGCAAAATTGCTATTATGCACAAATAGTTACAAAATACATCATTTTTTATTAAGAAGATTCATTAATATAGTTTTTTTTTCCCTAAACAAGCATAGGCAATGCACAAATATCATTGTTTTACAACCATTCTGCATTCTTGGTGATCCTCTCTGGAACAATGATAGCCATTGGAACCTCACATCAAATTGAAAGGTAGGGTTTTTAAAAAGACCACATAATTGGAAAAAGAGAAACGGAGGGCAATCTTACATCTGATTGGAAACAATTGCAGAAATCAAATTTTGGATACAATCCATTATAGCATGAAATATAAAGGCTTGTGGAACTAGAGTGGAAATGACTTGCTTCTGGTGCTTAATGATGTCTCGTACTCTCATTTAAAAAAAAGATACCTATAGATGTGTTTCCCAAAAAAAGTATAGAAACCAACATCCACCAGAATTAATTAAGGTACTTAACCACATAAGGTTATCAATCATTCAAATAAAAGAACAGACAAAATAATGTGAGCATTCAAATCATGAAAAGATAAATCCCAAAATAGGACATCAAATTGAAATCTGATACCTCTGATTGATCATGATCATAACGAACCAAAAATCTACAACGACAGCCTCTTACATCATGCCTCCGTCTTTGAGCATCAAGGACATGAGCATCGAAGTAAAGAGCCTGTTCTTTACCTTCCTGTAAGTTCCAAAATCAAACAAGAGAAAGATTAAAACGGAAATAGAAAACAGATATTCCCATTAATTTTCTCATTTGAAACAAGACTACAGATAGTCCCACCTGAAAACAGAGTATGAGATCTCCAGGAAGCACTGCTACACATTCTGATGATTCACATGGAAGAGAGCGTGGCCGGACATTCCTTCGGACATTAACCCACTCATCTTCCTCGGGTCCAAAACCAGCAAATCGGACCAGCACTTCCTGGCACATGAAGAAAGATATTATTGCATGAACCCTATAAGCAGAATCCAAAACAAAATAAGATGAAAAATGAGACAAGCATCCCCTATTTTTCACAAAATTTGATGGCAAAATTCAAGTATTTACAGCGCCATTATATGAGTGACCAGGCAACTGAGAATCAAATCAATTTTATTTTTGTCAACAAAAACCTCCATAGCCTACTACAGCAACAGTAGGATAAAAACTGTCACTCGGCAGTACATTCCCCAGTCATCTAACCAGCAAAAAAAATGGATCAAAGATCAAACAGCTAGCGCTAAGTGAAAAACAGTAATTCAACCAAATCAACTAATAACACTTAATGACTTTGATTGTTGATAGCATCAACACTAACACTCCATAACGGTTTGACCACCTAAGAACATTTTACAAATATAGACTTCAAGCAGGCAGCCCTGCTAATATGAACATATACATATGGAAATGGATTTGCAGAAAAGTCACAGAATCATCAAGATATTAGGAAAGATAAAGGAACAAAAACCAGGTGGAAACCATATCACCCCCCATAATGCTTTTACATAAATTGAGAACTGAGACCATTTCATCCTGAAATTACCGGATCACTGGTTTCCAAATGTCTGTGGGACAGAAAGTTTGCAACATCATACCTTACAAACAAAAGAACATATGTCAAGTTAAAAAATATATGATAGTTAATATGGGGAAGAAATAGCAAAAGAATATCCTAAACATGAATCGAGAGTAAATATTGACCATGCTCCATCTCTTCCAGATTTAGCTTCAAACTCCATTGCTGAATTTTCAGGAGCACCTTTTCCTGTTGTTGGAACTGAGTAGAACAAAATAAAGACAATGTGTGTAAATAGATAATATGACTAATTAGGACATTAGAGCACATATACTCTAGAGCCTAGACAATGGGCTTCAAAAGATAATTGAGGCCACAATATGCAGTGGGACAATACATCATATAACCAGGGTTTGTTAATCGCAATTCAAACTTCATGCTTTCCAGCTCGACAAAACTATTACATGCCTTCAAATAAAGACTGAGCACTTGATGTAATGGAGGTTCAAGTTATAGCAAACAAGAACTGTGAGTTCCTTAACTCCTTATATGTTCAGAAAAATACATTTTGAAGGGGATATGTACTTTTAAACTCAAGGTCATATGTGTCAATTCATGGAAGATTAGATGCATAACATGTGTTTTCATTCTTTCCTACAGTCTGAGGTTCAAACAGATTATTTCAAAACAACAGGTTCAGTATCTCAGCCATATCATAACTGAAGAATAAAATATGCAGCATGTATAAGATTAACACAGTAAGTCCCCCAAAATACTAACGTTGAGAAACTCACTCTCATATATAACTCAAATTAACAAAAAATGGAATCTCTAAATTATCACCAGTAACATTAACCATTTGCTAAAATGTTAAAAAGAAAAGCATAAAGGCAATCTTCTAGATGCTCTACTCTAAACTTGAAGTACATAATAGTGATCTAATGATTAATGAGAGGGATACTTTAAGGGAAGATGCTGAAAATGTCATATATTATACTTAAATGTTCTTATCTTGAGTTACACTTGTTAATATCCTAGAAATGTGCCAATATGTACGTTCTATCATGTTGGGGTGGATCATTTCCAAAATTACACAAGCATAAACATCAATAACTAGCTTTTAGAGCTCGCAGTGATTCATTTAACTAAACTTCAGTCAGTTACATGAAGTTCTATCTTAACCAAGAACAAGGGAAGCAGCTGAAGGGCAGGGAAATCTCTGACAGAGCAACGTTCAAAACAATTGAAGCTTCTGAGCTAGCTTTGCTTCAGCAAAATAAGAAGCATCAGTCAATAGTTGCCTCAGCATTACAACCAGTTAAGTTGACAATTATTAAGATTTGAACAGGAAAAGGTAGGTCATATTCATAGTATATTCTAAGTTTCTAACTGCTGCTACTTCAAAATACAACAACAACAACAATCAAAGCCTTTTCCCACTAGGTGGGGTCGGCTATGCTACTTCAAAATACAACAGGCTACTAAGTCCATTTACCATGCTCTAACAGGTCCTAGCAGAGTGCAAAAAATATACACACACTAAGGAACAGAAGAATTGTATTTTCTCATTGCAAATTAAGTTTGGACTCAATATTCATCATTTGCAGTCTCAAAATGTGTCACAATATTTTTCTTTAAAATAAATGAAACTTTTTTTTTCTTTCCCCCTTCTAATTGGCACATTGGACACATACAACAAATGGACTCTGAACCTTTGATGCCATTCTCCACACTTGTTCTTAAAGGGATAAGAGATATCATTGGACCCAAAGTTCATTGACACAACCACACAATGATAACCAAACTCTCATTAAAATTAGTATGATATATAAATCAAATAATAACAAAGAAACAAGTTTAAACTAGAAATGAAGCACCGAGCAAGAAGATATCATTGGCATTGCAATATCAAGAAAGTTAAAATGATAAACCCCAAAATGCAGCAATATCCTACCTGAAGCAGGAGGCATTGGAGTAGCCATTGGTTGAGGCATATTTCTAACTGGGGTTGATTCATCACGAGGCATAGGAGTGATGCTTAACTTTCCAGGAGCCTTACTCGATTTTGCCCTTATAGCATACCGCTTATTTTGAAACCAATTCCAAACCTATAATGAAGTAGATAGCTAAGAAAATGATGGAGTAATATTGTTTTTTTGTCAACAAAAAAATATAGTTCCCTACTTGCTTCATCTGCACAGTAATCTTCCCTTTACGATCAGGAGATTCACTACAATCAAAAATGAAAAATTGTAAGTTCAATCTTCAGCCAATTCTCATAGGCAGAACAAATAATATGCAAATTCCTCAAAATACTCATGAATATATAGTACACCTGAACTTCTCTGCAAGAGCTGTGAGAACATCACGCGCTGGCATAGCATTATTGTGCTCTTGCAGAATTGCTTCCATTTCTGCAACCTATACAGATATTGTTAATAGAAAATATTCCATTAGAATTCAACCTTCAATTTGATTCTTTTAGTAATTTAGTATAATTTTATGGCATTATAAAGAAGAAGACACAGAACAATATTTAAACACTGGAAACAAATTGAATTACCATACTAGATTTTTCACCTAGTTAGCATGTACAGAAGTAAATGGTCTTGAAAAACATTTAATAATAAGCATATCATTATATGTGCCTTGAGGACAAACATTGTAGGTCTGCAATAACACCTTTAAATTGAAGCTCAAATTTCCTCTTATTATGCCACAGCAGCCACACTATGTGCAGTAGCCAATAGCCCAAAAACAGAACTGAAGCAAGGTTGATTTGAAAACATGACAAACAAGGGGATAAATTTGGAGTTATATTCTTGTCAAGTTTAAAGTTTTCTGCATTTATGTCAAGAGTGAGTGACAGAGGTCTAACAGTTATAGTGGACAATTTTACAGCCAGGAAGAGACGAAAGAAGATATAAAATAGCAGAAGAACGGCAAGAAGAACAGAGAGAAAGTAGAGACCTAAAGTACAGTTTCATTTAGACAAATAGAATGGAAGAGAGAGACTAGTTTGGAAAATAATAGAAGGAACCATCCAATCCTGGTTTTGCATAAAGGAAAACTAAGAGGATAAGGTTTTCCCTAGGGCTTTTTCCTCAACTTGTTCACTCCGAAATCAGCTGGAAAATGCAGGGAATAGAAGATTTTATTAATGAACTTCCCAATTTATCCACTAATAATGGAAGGAAACAACTTTTCTAAAAAATTTAATTGAAATAGTAGTATTCTAAAAATAGTTTCTGTTTTTCTTTTTATTGCATTGCGTTCCCAAACATACATAGGTCAATTATCTACTTTCAATACGGCAAACAATTCAAACAAAGGAATGATCATCACTCATCAGTATCCTTCCCATTCTACTTCAATGCTTAATCCTACTGGAATCCTTTTCATTCCATTATGTATCATTCAACATAATGAACTAGCACCTTACTGCTGAGAAACAAAGGTTTATGTCTGTTTTTCTTCCAACCTGAATAGGCTCTTGCTTTTCGCTATTAAGGAAGTCTTACTCATTTCCCCTTCAGCAATTCTACTGAGGTAGCATTCTGTTTTGACCCAATTGAAGGCTGAGGAAGGGCAGTTTTTCTTTTTATAGAAAAAGAAATTGTATTGAAGAAAGAAAAACATTACATAAGGAGGAGGACTAGCAGTCCTCAAAATTAAGAAGATGAGAAAACTAGTAAGAAAAAACAAAGCATTAGATCAGCAGAGCTTTCCAGTTCCTTTGGATATCATTATACACTCCTCTAAACAAACCATTTGACGAAACCCACAACGAGGCCAAAAAGGTAATTCTATCCCACAACAGATGAGGTGGAAGGCGGAGGAAGGACATTCTTTTAAGGGGAGAAAGAAAAGAAAAAACTCCTAAACATATGGTGGACCTCCAGTGCCGGTGTTTATGGTAGGTAATCAAGAATGCAATCTAGATCAAAAGATCATTCAAGATTGCGACCTAGATCTTAATATTGTTCAAGATAACAATCTAGATCGATAGATTGTTCTAGATTGCAATTCATCTAAATTGCAATCCAGATTATAAGATCATTCAAGACTGCGATCTTGCGGCAAAAAACCTTGCCAAATTGTGAAGATCATTTGTGGGGTGAATTGCAGCAGGATCACGATCCATATCGTATGATCCACAAATCTTGTGAAATCCCGAAAGGGCTTGAAAAAGAAAATTAAGAAAAGAAAAAACAAAATGCAATCTGTCACTTTAGGGCACCTGACTCCGAAGCAAAGTAACATTCCTCTTCATCTTTAGCTTTGTTTATCCCTTCTACTCTGGGTTTTTCATCTCTGCACTACGCCTTCTCGATTTGTTCTACTGCTTAGCACTACTCCTTCTCGATTTGTTCTTCTGCTTAGCCTGGCCAAAGCTTGTGCGTCCAGAGGAAATAATTTGTTCTAACTTCTAATGATAAAAAAAAAAAATAGATATTTTATATTACTAAATATATATTATTTATTTTCTAAAAAATTATAGGATCTTACGACTCTCAGTCCAATTAAATCTATATTATTTTATTAACGGCAGTGGCACACTATTGCCCCGCACCATGGTCAGTGGGTAACACCATGGTTGTGGCGTTGCCAATTTTTTTTTGGCCCAACCATGCACCATTGCGCATTACGCTATTGGGGCAATTTGAATTAAGACATTTTTTATATGGGCCTATTCTAAAAAAATGTTTCTGTCCCATTCACCTAGCCAATCCTAGGTTTAGTCCCTTTGTTCTACCATTTTGATTATTTCTTCACATCTTCTTCTTTTCTAACTTTTTCATTATTTTTTACCTAAATTTCTTTTTTTTTCTTCTTATGTCATTTGAGGCCAGAACACTAGAGGTAGGATAAAATCACAAAGTACTTAATAACTATATGTACTTGTGTTTGGCATTATTTATGTGATATGCTCTGATTTTAGAACTAGTGAATTTGTGACAAACTAGAGAAGTGAAAAATACTTTATAATAGATAACTCAGTATCTTTTGATTTTCCCCTTTTTATTATTTTTAATTATATAATTATGTGTGCCGCACTTCAATGTTGCCATGCGCCGAGCAATGCGCTACGCTATGAGCAATGGCTCTAGTAGGCAATAGCCCTTATCGCAATAGTGCACCGTAAGCCATCAATAACTATGATCTTGATTACCTAGCTGGTGTGCAATTCAGAGTTTCCAGCTCGACTCACATGATTTCAGAGGTTCATAGCATGATTCTAGTTCGATTCTGATTCTTCTCATGATCTTTACCAGTGGCTTGCTGAATCAACTTGAATCATGCGTCTCAAATCATTAATCGAAGTATCGAACAATTTATACATCTATGGTAATACATACGAATTATATGAAACTAGAATGTTTAACACAAATAAACTAAGTTTTGCAGTAAAATGACCAGACACATCAATCCTATTCCTACCTAAGTTCAAAAGTGCATAACTTTGCTAATAAACACACTCAGCCCGAGAGCGCATAGTCATGGTCGGGTTTTACATATCTTAGGGATTCGGGTAGGGTCAAGAAAATTGGACCTAAGAAACCCTACTAACTTATCAAATGACAGAAAAATAAAAGTATCCTCTATTCTGGGGAAGACTAAGAATTCAATTTGAGTTGAATCAATTGGGAATTCAACAGAGTTCAAGATAAGTATGTTGAGGCCCAAAGCTTTAGGTAGTAGGTACCAATCTAAGAGACGGAACTTCGATCTTAGAAACTTTGGCAGCGGAACTATTGGTGCTTCGTCAACATGAATAAGTGTCTATTATCCGGAACCCGCAGAACACATGCATGCCAGGCATTCCATAGAGCTAGCTAATCAATTAAATCTCAAGAAAAAGTATGGGGCACAATTTCAATGAGCTAAAGGCAACCTCGTCAGGAAACAAAGGATTGAAAATAAACAAATATATAAACCATAAACAATATAATCCCATTCAAGATTTTTTGGTTCAAAGAGGCAAAGTATAACACATAGAAGTAGAAAACAAATTCATTGGAGTCTCAGTTGAATGAAAGAAAAGCCAGATACACATCCCCAAGGTCAAACTGATAATACACACACTAGAGAAAGCACCAGAAAATAGGGCAAAGAAACACTGGAATGGAACTAGCCCATGTAAAATCTCAACAAGGAATTCCGAAATTTAGCTCACAAGACCGTTCCCGTCAATCATGCATGTGGTTTTACTTTAACACCTAACAAATTCCAATCGAAACATGAATGCATAAATAAATACCTCAGCCTGAGTAAAGCGAAAGGCGGGGCCTCCATTGCTGGGTGGCCTACCCATGACTTGTAGTCTCCGATGCTTCCCGTGAAGCCTTCGCGAAACAAAGAGATTACACAAAACAAAAACGAAATCAGATACAAATTAGTTGGTGCAAGGGAAGCGTAGTAGAGAGAATGCAAAGGCGGTCTTGAAACGAATTTGAAATTGAAGGAAAGAGTGATGAGGAAATTGAGAAAACAGAGAGGGGGAAAGAAGAAGAGAGGCGTTTGGATTCAAACCTTGTGATGTCGCGAAGAGGGGTGAAGCAGGTGACAGGTACGAGTACGATACGATGATCGGGGACAGGATAGTCTTGTAATAGGCCCACTTCCAAAACTATTTATTTTAATTATAGATTATATATACAATTTCGTACATTCGTAAGTGGATAATTTGGTCCTTAAAAGATCATATATATATATATATATATATATATATATATATATATATATACAATTTGGTCTTAAAAGATTGTACCGTCACACAAATTGATCCTTCCGTCATCCTCAGGTAGATTCTCTTAACGGACTTTTGCTGTATTTTATCAACATAAGCCAAAATCCACCTCCAACTTAGTGTAAGTGTGCAAATTGAAGCTTCAAAACGCTGCGTTTTGTGCTGAGTTGGAAGTGGATTTTAGCTTGTGCTGTAAGCATACTCTACTGAGCAACTAACGGCCCCCGTGTGCAATTAATGTGCCATGTCAACAAGTTCGTTAAGATAATTTAACTGAAGATGACGGAAGGGCCAATTTGTATTATGGTGCAATCTTTCAAGGACTAAATTGTACAGTTATGATCTTTAGGGACTAAATTATCAATTTTTGAATTTTTCAGGGACGAAATTGTCTATATACTCTTAATTATATTTCCTTCTTAAATTGTCACTATTTTTTTTTTTACAAAAAATTAAATTTAACCCAAATTTTTTTTTTGTGTGGAATGGAAGTGAAATTAGTAGATATATTATTTGAGAATTTAATTAAAAAGAAAGGGAATGACAGAGAATCGATAGATATAAGTTTTGGTAAAATTGTAGTTTTATCAAAGGGGTAAAGTATCCTTTCCGTTCCCAAACTTTGCTGCAATGTTTATTCTTGTCCCTAAATTTTTTTTCGGTTCATGCCTACCCCTAAACTTTCAATTTTGTTCATGCCTACCCTTTTTGCTAACACCGTTAACTTTTTTGACAGAATTTGCTGATGTGGATGATGAATGTGTATTTCTTTTGCCACGTCATTGTCCACCTCACATTTAACTTTTTACTTTTATTAAAAAAATTAACCTAATCCAAATAAAAAAACATTTTAAGGTAAAAGTTTGATTTTTTTTTTGGATTAGGTTATTTTTTTTATAAAGGTAAAAACTAAAATGTGAGGTGGACAATGGTGTGGCAAAAGAGATGCAAATTTATCGTCCACGTCAGCAAATTCCATCAAGCAAGTTAACGATGTTAGCAAAAAAGGCAGACATGAACAAAATTGAAAGTTTGGGGGTAGGCATGAATAAAATTGAAAGTTTGGGGGTATGCATGAACCAAAAAAAGTTTGGAGGTAGGAATGAACATTGCAGCAAAATTTGGGGGCAGCAATGGTACTTTACCCTTTATCAAAGAGTACAAATATATATTTTTAAAAATATCAAGTCATTTCATTCTATTTTTAACATTTGAGTGTTTTGGATGGATAATATGTTTTTAGAGATCATTCCCTTCTATTTTATTCCATCATAACAAAAAGTTCAAATGGATTGATGGCGTGCGTGCTCCAAATCCAATTCACTGAATTTTCGTAACAAAGTAGAAAAATAGTCAAAACTCAGACCCAAAGGAGAAACTTCAACTAATTCTTGGTAAATTTAAAATTTTAATCATATCAGAGAATTTTTTATTTTTTATTTAAATTAAATGTTATTATAAGTTATTAGTATCAAAATTTGTTTTGGATGAATATATAAGACAAATAAGTATTACTTACTATGTGAATAATTGGATATAAGAATTTAAAAGTAAGCAGATATTTTGACCTTGATGGTAATTTTTGTACATCTACTTTTGGTTTGTAATTTTTTTATCTTGTGAGAGTGTAATCTCTTATTAGTATATTGATTTAGATCTATTAAGTTAAGTTTATTTTATTTTATTATGTGTATTTGTTTTTCTTTATGGATTTTTTTGACAAGTATGCGATTTTAGATTTAAGATTTGTTATAATATATCTAAAATTTATGGATCATTTATGTTGAAAAATTTTCACTCTTTCATGTTATTGGAAGAGCTTACGACACTTTGAAAAATTTTCACTCTTTCACTCTTTCATTGTCCTTTCATTGTCCTTGGTGTTGCCAAGGACAATGAGAATTTTTCGTCCTGAAAAAAATAAGATCAGCTAAACTTACACTTTATTTACTTAGTTCAACAATTATTATAATTTATTTTTTAATATTATTATATTATAACTTTCTAAATTATTTACAATATAACGTAGATTTAATACATTTTATGAAAAGAGTGAGTGGATCTTTTCTTTCCTATTCACTCAGTAGTGCTTATCCTGAAGCAATTTTGAAAAATTTTCACTTTAATCACTTTCAGTCTGCCTTTTTCTCTGGGAGGGGTTGTTGGTAAATGGTAAGTATGGAAAACCTCCTTATTGTTAATTTATTTTGTTATTTTTAGTTGTAAAAATAAATAGATATTTTTTGTCCCCCAATTATTGTGGTAGTCTTCTTTCATATTTATTTTTGGTTATTGTGTTTTAGTCTCTAACTATTGGATCGGTTTAGATATGATAACTAGAGTTTGTTTGTTGTTATATTGTGTATCTTTTTTCTGGTAAAGTTTTCTTGATAAACAGATACTTATAGATTCAAAATTTATGATATCTAAATCCAAAATAAGAGGATCTTATATGTCAAAAACTTTTACTCTGGAGGTGTACAAGTAACCACTTTGTTAGCAACACAAAAAATGGTGACGTTTTTCATCCCATATTTATCCTACAAGTGAGACCATATGCACTTTTATTTTTTTTTCTTTAATTCAACGTTGTTTATATTTTTATCTTCACTATTATTAGAATGGATCTATCTAATCTATTATATAGCTGTATTACACTTAAAATTTCATTAAAGATTTCTAAAACACCATTATATGTTTTTAACAAAAGTAACAACTTTTAGACAATGAATAAGACATATTTATAAGAACTATCAAGCTATTTTTTATATTTATAAAGGAGCAACAAATCAAAACACTGTACAATTTTTAACTTCATACTCATTTATGTAATTTAAGAGCCTTTTAGTATCGCTCACCAGTTGGGAATCTCAGCTAGACTTTTTTTGTGAAGAGGGAAGCTTCATTCCCTCATGATAGAAAGGAAAGTGGAAGAAATGTAAGATTTAAAGACCAAAATGCCCTAAAAAAATTTGTGACTTTTAAAAAAGTAAGGGCAAAAAATGTTTTCTATATTTTTATCTTTTATTTCTCTATCTTCTTTCCACCATGCCAAACAATAATACTTTTACATTCTAGTTTCTACTTCCATTTTCTTGCATACCAAATATACTTTTTATTACTTATTTTCACTTCCACTTCCACTTCCTACTAAAACACTTACCGGATACCAAACGCCACCTAACTTTTCTTTCAAAATCAATTAATATTTTATTTTATTTATATATAAACATTTAATTTCCAAGACTAATAATTAAAATGCCATAAAATCAAATATAATATTAATACGTAAAGATTCTTGCATATAACAATATGGTAATTTTTCTTAAAACAATATGTACCAAAAAAATAATTACATATGATTTCACCTTTCACTTTTTTGCCTTCTCTTTGATTCTTTATCTAACTTAAACAGAGTGAATAAGGAAAGATCACCTCTTTATTTTTTTCAACCAAAAAAAAAAATGATTGCTAAACTGTATTTTCTTCTTTTTGTTTCTTATTCTAAGATAAACAATTATTCTAGTGTAACTCATGAGTCTTAATATAAGCGTGCCCTTCTTTTTAACTTTTCTTCTTTGTTATTTACGTATTACATCAAAAGATATCTGATAGATAATTACTTCCTTGTATTAGGATAAAAGTTCAATGGTACTGTAGCACTGAACTTCAGTGCATCCCTCCAATCATATAGTGCCATTTGTTAATATTAATAAAAACTCACATTAATTAGGGCCCACCTTGAATGGTTTAGAGACCAACTGATTGGAGGGATGTACTGAAGTTCAGTACTACCGTACCACTGAACATCTACTCCTTGTATTAGACCAAAATATCTATCAAAACAAGACCTAATAATTAATCTCTCAAATACTGAGGCATAATTAAAGAAACACATTCACACTAAATTGGTATCTGGTAAATAATTTAATAACATGAAAAGCCAAAGTTAAGAGTAATGGGAGATTATACCAAGTTACTAAAAGTTACAGAATCCCACAAGGCCACACTGAACATTTCGTCTATTATCCTTTATATTGTTATATACAATGATTTCAAGACTGGTCTTCCTGAATACATGCAGCCATTACCAGAGGGCTTGTCATCTTCCCCCCTCTTTCTCCCAAAAAGGTGCAAGCATTCATGTGAGTGTACACTATGAGCACTTTGAAGCCATAACTGTCCAAGCAGCTTCTGAGCAGGATTGCATTTGCAGAGTCGTCATCTGATAAGAACAGGAGAGAATTTCCTATGCAGCCTCATCTTCAAGATTGTTGAACCTTTCGCACTCGTCGATCCACTCGCTATATCTGCAGTCAGATGATATGACATTGAATCGCGTTAACCTAAACAATGAAACTCCGAAAAGAAAAGGAAAAGTGCACCCAAAAAACTCGAGTCACAGAGTCTTGAACTTACACATCTATAGGTTCGCTTAAAGCTGCAAGGAAGAAGAATTAGGAGATTAGTAATAGTAGAGGAACTGTCAGTATCTCAACAAAAGTAGCTTAG
Organism: Senna tora; assembly: GCA_014851425.1. Lineage (NCBI taxonomy): Eukaryota > Viridiplantae > Streptophyta > Magnoliopsida > Fabales > Fabaceae > Senna > Senna tora. The sequence continues at coordinate 28,989,291 of CM026263.1, read as the reverse complement.
AATGTACAAAATCAGTATTAGATTGATTGTGAAACAAATAGCATTTAAAAGAAATCAATTTCTGCAAAAGGTAAACCTCATATATTTCCATTCTGAGTCCCAATAAATTAACCTCTTCCTAGTTATGGTAAAGTTTAAATTTTCTAATAGAGATTCCAACATTCATTTCGATTCAAACCCATAAATAAAGCCATTAGACAGAGCACCTAAATTGGGATAAACTTAAGACAACGCCAAAATGATTCCAATTTTAGAGCCCAAATGAATTAACTTCTACCTAATTATGGTAAGTTTGAAAGCTGCCATCAAAATTCTAGCAGAATTCCAATTTAAACTCTGATACGGAAACATTAAAATAGGCACACTTCCCTTACATCAGCATTTAACTAAATCATGTCATATAATGACAATGCAATATGGCATAAGATGCATAATTGTTCACATGGTTTTCATAAGGATACTGATAAGCATGACAATGACTGCATGGGTTGCAGTTTTGCAGGTGTGCATATAATCATGCAGAAGCATACACATCTAGGCTTTAAAAATCCATGATTTTCACTTATATCATTTGGGTTTTCTTCAAGAATCTGAGTAAATGTCAAGAAGTCTTAGGATTCTCATAAGGTAACGTGTAAAAAAGAATGGCCCGGTGCACGAGGCTCCTACCAAGTGGGGTCTAGGGAGGATAGATGTACGCAACCTTACCCCTACAAACAGAGAGTTGTTTCCAAACACCAAGAAAATACCAAAACTTACCTGTAATGGTCGTGCTAAAGTTCTCCTGACATATCCTACAAGCAAGCTCTCCAATCGAATTTCTTGTATCACTGAAATCAGAAAAGCTTGTTTCAATGAAAACATGAACTAATATAAGAGCCTAGCAAGAGCGTTAATAACTTATTTTAAAACATTAGAACCATGACATATATCATCTCAGTGATCTAGCCATGCATCACAGCAATATACAGCATGCTCAAATCTTGAGACTTAAGATTCTGTTTAAAGAAGTATCTTTCTCATAATCCACATCATTCATGACTTAATTCCTGAGTCTAAGGTTGAATTCCGAATCATCTTAGTTACACTACAGACTAGGATGTCATGCATCCAAAGTAGCACTAGAACCTTTTTATTCAATTGCAATGAAGAGAAACAAAATTCTTGTATTCCTAATTTCAATTCATGTTACTTGCAATTAAAAGCTTGACTAGGTAAAGAGAAAAACTTACAGACGACATTCTACACTGCTTCCATGATTGCAAAAAGGGCAACTAAAAACAGTATCAAGCTTGTTCATTCGTTTCTTAGGAGGAGGCTTCCTTCTTGACTTCCTTTTACCCATTTGTCGCCTCATGCCTGAAACCAGCAGTTGCAAAATTGTGAAACCAACATTGAAACTTCTACCTAAACATGGGCCTTCCAAATAATTGCAAATAAGTAGCATTAAGCCGACACTCAATCACTGAAATGCTTCTATGGTCTAAGAATATTCACATTTGATACAAAACCCCTCCATTTTCCTCAAGTGGACAATGCATCAAATACTATGATAACCTAAGAAGCATGCACTGAGACAATCATAATGCAAAATACTATTGTCTAAGACAGACATGGCGCTCATTTTTAAGTGTCCATGCTTTATAGGAAACGTATAGTATATATGTATAGTTGTATACTACTTAAACAGAACAACAATGAAGGACATGGTGCAGTTTATTAGCTATCTCCAGAAAACACCATATTATCAACCAAATGTTAATCACTAGAAAAATGCACAGGCCATGAAGTTTAAATGCAGCTCGAAAGTGAAATCACTGAGACCAGAGAACCAATTTAGCTAACTAAACTTATATATTAGGATTTATAATGCCCCAATCCCCATTGAAAAAAGAAACTTCTAATTTTCTGACTCATATCATGTGAACCCCCACTGAACAGATAGCTATTGTCTGCACTTTCAATTTAGTACAAAATAAGAATATCCATTAACACAACTTATAAAAAAAAATCCACAGGGACTAAATTGAGACAAAATGCATTTTCAAGGACTAAATTTGAAATTTCTATCTTTGAGGTACAAAACTGAGATAAATTACATCTTTCATGAACAAAATGTTAATTTACTCTAAAAAGTTGATGTTTGGCTTTCGTGAAAAACAATTCAAAAGCTAGTGAATACTGAAAACATTAAGAACCTAGCTCCTGAAAGGGGACAAAAAAATCAAAAGCTTGTGAGTTGTGAAGAAGCAATTTAGGAACCCTAGACTCGAAACCGAAGTTGCAAATACGACTTTAGGAGAAGACGAGCAAGAACAAGAAAGATAAGAAAATTAAAAAGGAAAACGTACCTGAATCGTAAATAGATTTACTGTATGAGAAAGCACCGTTTTGTGAGAAAGCAATAGAATCGAAGACATGGAGTCTAGAGGTATTTATAGAGCTAAGGAAAATTCTGAAGACTTTGCAATGAAACTGAGAAATTAAAGAGATAGAAGAATGAACAAGATGGCTGTTATGATTGGTGGGAACTGGAAAACCCACTACCTAACGATGTCGTTACGAGTCAATAAACAGCTTCGGTAGCAAAATAATTCCGCTGCTAAAAAGCGGAGGAATTTCTCTGACAACAAAATACACGTGGACATCTCTTAACGTCGCAGAGGTGGCATTTTCAAACATGGTTTTTTTTTTTTTGAAGAACGTCGGTCAAACATGCTTTGCTTCCACTTGATAAGTCAATTTTTTTATTTATGTTTTAACTATCTTTTAATAGAAAATAATATTACAACAATTTTTAATTTATCACACAAATAAAAGATTACTATATTAGGCTAAAATATTATTTTGGTCAATGTTTGCATGAAGTTTAATGTTGGTCCTCAAAGTTTTTGTTTTTGGTCGATTTTGGTTCTCGAGCGTAACACCATTAACTTTTTGCCGTTAAATGATGATGTGACATGCTTATATGGCACACCCTCTCTCCTACATGTCATATTTTAATGACGTGGCATGACACATCACAGCCACGTCACCCCAAATGAGATAATGATGCTGATGAAGGAGAAAAGATGATGATGTGTCAATCTGGGGTGACGTGGCAGTGATGTGTCATGTCACGTCATTAAAATATGACATGTAGGAGAGAGGGTGTGCCATATAAGCATGCCACGTCATAATTTGACGGCAAAAAGTTGACGGTGTTACGCTCGAGAATCAAAATCGACAAAAAAAAAACTTTGAGGACCAACATTAAACTTTTGAAACATTAAGGACCAACATTAAACTTCATGCATACATTGAGGACCAAAATAGACCTTTTACCATTTTATTATTATAATAAAAATAACATGTTAAAACTTAAAACTGGTATTATAATAACTTTAAATTATCTTTGTATCAATTAACTTTTCATAGTAATAAGCGTTTGGTATCCGGTGAATATTTTAATAAGTGGAGGTAGAAATGAAAATGGAAGTGAAAGTAAGTAATAAAAAGTATGTTTGGTATGTAGGGAAATGGAAGTGGAATGTAAAAGTAATATTGTTTGGTATGGTGGAAAGAAGATAGGAAAATATAATATAAACGTATGAAAAAAAAAATTTGTCCTTATTTTTTGAAAAATCACAAATTTTTTAAGGGTATTTTGGTCTTTAAATCTCACATCACCTCACTTTCCTTCTACTTCCCTCCCCATCATGAGAAAAGGAAGCTTCCATCTACAAAGGAAAGCTCACACTCACCTTCCCTCTTCCTTAATCATACCAAACATGCATCACATAGAATTCACCTCACCTTTCTGCTCAAGAGTGATGCCAAACGTGTTCTTAGGGTTTGTTTGGGAATTAAGAGGAGGAGAAAATGTTAACATTTCATATGTCCTCCATTTGTTTGGATGTTGTCACGTCCTCTATCTTGAATTTGTAAAGGGAAAGGATAATGAAGAATTAAGGATTGATCTTTCATTATCTTCCTTTTTAATTTTTATCTTTCCAAACAAGAGAAACTTACTTTTAATAATTAATGAGTATAATGGCCCATCAATTTTGTTTTTGTTTCTTTTGGGCTTAGGCCCCGGTTGTATACCACAAGGCCCATAAGGCTATAACTATCATTGAGAAACTCAATTTAGTTCTGACAACAACAAAATAAAAGAAACTCAATTTAAACAACAAATAAAATAAAATAGCAAAAAGAAACATTAGTAAATCTTCTTTTAAGTACAGGTTGGAAATTATTTAAAAATAATAAGCATATTTATTAAACTTATAATTAATATATATTAACAATAACCTATCACATCAAAAGATGTTATTCTCTCTCTAATTAGTGAGAGATCTTTGTTTCTTCTGTAGTTAATTTATTTCACAATCAAGGAATACTTCATAGAGATCCAGAGTTAATTTTGTTTAGTTAGGCATTAAGATATAAAATTGGGTGTTAGAGATGAGAATGTTGTCTGAGCTTGCAAACTAATTAATTAATTTTGTTTCACTTGGAATACAAGGTTTTATTAATTTATACACTTCTATAAGCGTATATATATGAAAGGAATATATACTTTATTGAATTTCTACGTCCCTTCACTTAATTACAATAATGTATTTATAGTTTTTAAAGAAATTTATTTAGTTCTTGCCATTAAACTTTTATTTATAATGATGGTGAGCTAACTAATTAATTTTGTTTAGCAATTGGATGCTGTTAACATAAATTTTAATTGCTAGAAAAAAATAATTGATCCAAAAATATAAACATTTTGGATAGCAATATGGTCGAGAAGAATATTCAATTATTGCTTAAAAATGCCTCGAAAAGCATTACCTTCAATAAGATTAGAAGATATGTGTAAACCCAACAAATAATCATTTTGGATGAAACTTAACCGGACTAAAATTTAAACTTAATAAAAAAAATTGTTTTACCTGAAAATTAAGGAAAATTAAGGCTAGTTAATCTAAAATAATATGTGAATAAATACAAATTATGAAGGCAGCCTTAAATTTTGTAGAAAGCCAGTACATTGCTTGAAGAGATATACATAATTTAAGGAAGTGGGAATCACTACAGAACCTTCTCAGTACGCAAATTATTGTAATTTGGACAAAATAGAAAACCAAAGTGGGTGTCTCATGGTAGACTGCAAAAAAAAATGTGTTTGTTAGCAAGAACAACGATAATGTTGGAGGTAATTTAATATTTTGTATATCAAATAAATATTACTTTTTGCAATCTGGTGAAATTATGTTTGTGTCATTACTTTTTTATCCACTTCTATTTTATTTTCACTTTTAATATAAAAAGTAAAATAGTTATTTTATCCACTTTTATTCTATTCACATCATATTATCATTCCCTCCAACGTTCTATAAATAAACACTATTTAAGGAAACTTTTATTTCTTTAGATGACAACAACATACATATTTGGTTTTGGTTTAAAGCAAAGGAAAGATTTAATTGCATATAACAATTTTTTTTCCAATTACATTTTGGACGTTGATCATGAGCTTTTGTTGAAATAGAACCCACTTTGCAAAAGAGACAAGAAAAGACAATTAAAATTGTATGCTTATGCTTAATTAACATTTATAATAAAATATAAGTTATAATTCCACTTATTTTGATAACACTATTATACACTAGTATTTAATATGTATGTGACAAGTATGAATTAGTTATTTTTAAGAAAATAAATTGAAATTTTGATTTCAATAAAAATAAATTACCATTGAAATAGATCAAACTTTAAAAAAAAAAAAACAAGATAGAGCATTTTAAATAAAAAAAGTCAACATCGATGGTACTTACTTAGCTAATCTTTTATTTTCAATGAAAATTTGTATGTTTCTTCTAAAAAAAGTAAAAAACAGATGAAATAATATTGTGTTTTCTATTTTTTTCAGCTTAAATATATATTGATTGCATAATAAAGATATATATATAGATGTAGATATATCCATAATATTGCTTCATTTTATTTCATTGGAGGTCCAATATGAACCATGAACACATCACACCACATATAGAGAGAGAGAGAGAGAGAGAGAGAGTGTGTAAAGGTAAGGAAGGATATGAGAGAAAGAAAACTCATGTGAAAAAAAAAGAAAAAAAGAGCCACCTAATTAATCATTGGTTTGAGGATATAGAGAGAAAGAGAGAGGACCCATTTAAAAATGAAGTGTCAAATATTATGGTATTTGCATTTATTTGCATCATGAGAGAGAAAAGAATATACCTTTACCATGGAACTTATGCTTCCCTTTTCCATCTCTTCTTTTCATGATGTAATCTATGTAGCCATTACACACTTCATACACAACTCCCTTTTTGTGCCCATTATTTATTTCCAATTTTTATAATTTTCTTTTAAAATTTTTTTCCTTTTGATAAATAATTATAATATTGCTATAAATTAATAATTCTTTTACTTATATCTTTTTTCTTGTTCTTCAACAATACTTTGAAAGAAAAGGGATTGTTTCTAATAATTATGAACATAATTGTATCAAATTTAGGGTGTTAATCTTAATCTTGCTTCAAAATCAAGGTTAATTGCCAATATAAAAAATTTGAAATATATATGTATTCATAAGATATGTTACTCTATTTACTATATATGTTCATCTCATGTTAATTTGTGACCGAACTCTCTAATTTTTGTAGGGCCTTTAACCTAATTGTATTTTATAGGCTTTAACAACTTATGATATTCGACTATGGATCCATCTGTCTCTCGATAAGATAAACTTTCAAATTGTGTTCAAATATGTACAAAGATTAGTATTAGTCACTATTAAAAAATTAATTGGTCAAATACTCATTTTGGTCCTCTATGTTTCACCCAAGTTTTAAATTGGTCCTTTATGTTTCAAAAGTTTTATATTGGTCCTTTATGTTTTCTAAAAGTTTTATATTTGTCCTTCAGGTTTCATGAAAGTTCTATATTGGTCCTTTATGTTTCATTCAAGTTCTATATTGGTCCTTTATGTTTCATTGAAGTTCTATATTGGTCATTTATGTTTCATTGAAGTTTTATATTAGTCTTTTATGTTTCATTAGAGTTTCATATTGGTCTTCTCAGCATGATTTTATTTTTGGCTTAAACGACGCCGTTTTGGTGTGTCTAAAGCCATGTCAGCTATCTAATACACGTAGGAGAGATTATGTGTTCACATCGGCACGCCACGTCAGCAATTAACTTAAGAAATTGACGGATTTGGACGGAAGGACCAATTTAGAACTTCTAGAAAATATGAAGGACTAATTTAAAACTTCTGAAATATAAATGACTAATTTAAAACTTGAATGAAACATAAAGGATCAAAATGAACCATTAACCAAAATTAATTAGTATAGTATTTGAAGCAGTTTCACTCTCCTTATCAAAACATTGATAGTAGAGTACTAGAGTTGAGAAGGATGGCATAATATATAAAAAGAAATTAAGAAGAAGTCAAATAGACATAGATATAGGTGTCGCTTTAGTTTAACAGTAAGTAGTTTCAATAATTTACTGGAAATGTTTTTTTTTTTGGGCCTGAATTTCAAGAGATGTTTAAAGGCTCTAGTTACAAGAATATTTGAGGAAATGAGAATGTTGGAGAGAATGCGAATGTGATGTGACTATGATATGAATAGAATAAATATGGATAAAATGACTATTTTACTTTTATATTAAAAGTGAGAATGCAATAAAGTGGATAAAAAAAAGAACAAAAATATAATTTCATTATATTCCAAAAAATTAGTAATGAAAACGGGAATAAGAATAAGAAGGAAAATTTTTGGTAAAAAGAATGTTGAATTAAATGAACAATTCAATCCCTTTTTTCAAGTAACAAAGGCCTAAGTCTTAGTTTTTTCCTTTGTATTATTATTTTGGATCTTGATACAAAGAGAAATCTAGGTATTGTTTCAAATACTTAAGTAATTTTATCTAAGTTTAGTTTTTTTTTTTGGTTTTATGTTTCTAAAACCATTTTCAAAGTAATCTTTAAAAACAAATTTTGGAAGAAGAAAAAGATTGTTCAATTAATTTGTTTTGGAAATAGTTTAGAAAATTAATTATGATTTCAATGTATAATTGTTAATTTATATATATATATATATATATATATATTTTAGACAATTAATACTGTAGGTTTTTGTCAATTCATTCATGTTTTTTTAAACAAAAAATATGAGTACAAAACAATTTTTATTTGTTTTTACTGTTTGATTTTTTTCGAAGTCGTTTATTATAAAAACGCAAATAAGTTTCTCTGAGTTTTAAGAATAATTATAGAGAACAAATTGTGAAATAATTAAATTTTTGGTTCTTTTTTTTAGAAACATAAATATATTTTAAGAATTGTTGTCAAACTCAAACAAACTCATAGTCTATTGTTAAATAACTTTAAAGTTAATTACATGGTCTAGCACAATTAATATTTGGTTGGGTTCTTTGAACATCTTATTTGGGAGTAGATGTTCAGTGGTACGGTAGTACTGAACTTCAGTACATCCCTCCAATCAGTTGGTCCCTAAACCATTCAAGGTGGGCCCTAATTAATATGAGTTTTTATTAATATTAACAAATGGCACTACATGATTGGAGGGATGTACTGAAGTTCAGAGATGTTTTCAAGATCATATTATATTAAAATCTCTTTAAAAAGGCTATAGTATATGAGAAGATTAATCATTATTGTCGGCGGCGAATACCATTAACTAAAAATGAAATATGAACACTTTAACTATGTTATAATAATATGTCATGAACCAATGTTTGAATCATTGATATGTGATGTACTTATATTTAATGCATCACAATATGGAAGATATTTTTAGTAGTGCATAGTACTGAATTTTAGTACATGCTTCAAATCAGCTGGTACCTAAATCGTTTAAAGTAAATTCTTATTAATGTGAATTTATATTAATATTAACAAATGACTTTACATAATTGAAGAAATAAACCGAATTTCAATAATACAATAGTACCGAACTTCTATCCATACAATATATATTGAACAAAATTATCTACAATAAAAAAATATCCGTAAAATATATAAATGCTAGTTTATGGACAGTTGGACAAACTCTTTATAATTAGAATATTTTAAAATTCACGTAAAATATTTTTTATTATATATACAAATTTCAACATTATTTAATGTTAAAATATCTTGACCTTTGAAGATATTTAATTATCGATAATGTCATTCGTTGCATAATTAAGGTTGGAATTCTATACCTAATCTCATTTAGGAGGCTTATTTTATACAGCCTAGCTTGACGTTCTATATTAAATTTCACACCAAAGATATAAGCAACCAAATAAGTACTCTTATTAAAAAATTAAATACTTAAATTATAGTGATGCCCTCTTCATTTGTTTAATTACTATTATAATTGCACATGTTACATGAGATTGTGTTGCCACTTTTATAGTAATTTTATTGATTATGTAGGTTTTTGGGTGCATGGTCTTGCTAATTTAAATAATAAATATAGAATAAGCCTATTACAAATTGTATAATTAAAGAAAACTATTAAAACTTACATATATAATTTGCATGATTAACCACCAAAACGTGTCGGTCAATATTGTATCCTATCTCAAACATAAATTGATGATTTTTTATGTTATAGATTTAGTAATCATTACAACTAGTTATCTCTATACATTTCCTGGAAGCACTATGATTAAATTTATACAAGATTTTTATATATTTGTTATAAGGTTTACTAATATAAATAAGATATGCGGTAAAAAAGTATTTTTATGATAATCACACTAGAGAGAATATGAAAAACCACATTTTACATGACCAATCATATAAAAAGAGTGAAAATGAAACCTATGATTAGAGGAATATTATAACAAATATATAAAAAATTTGACCTAATTTTTTTTGGGCATTTATTTGGGTCCATGAGGTTTCATCTGATTAGTCAATGCAGTTTTTAAACATTAAAAAAATAATAATTGGGTTTTCACATATTTCAAGGTCTAGAATGCTCCATTGACCAATTAGATAAAACTTTAACAGTTAACACGTGCCCTTAGAGTATATGTTTTTTTTATAAAAAGTATTAAATCTCCATTATATTGTAGAAAAAGCTAAATGGCACTATAGTAATTTAGAAAACTCCAATCTAATACTACCGAAGAATAAACTCTAACAATTGTTGAACTAAGTAAATAAAGTGTAAGTTCAACAGATCCTATTTCTTTAGGATGAAAAATCTCTAACCGTCCTTGGTGCATGTTGCCAATAGAGTTGTTACTCTTATGCCTTATGTATATAAGATCTGAAGTAATATTCAAAGTTGAAATTGTTGTAGGTTCTTCCAAGAACATGATGAACAAGTTAACTTTTTTTTTTTTTAACATAAATGATTCGTAGATTTTATATATGATTATAACAAATATTGAATTGTCCAGAATTACCTGATTGTCAAAAAAATCACAAAGGAAAATAAATACATAAAATAAAACAAATCAAACTCCACTTATGGATATGAATCGATCTAACAATAGGAGACTACACTCTCACAAGAAGGACTAAAAAATCAGAAGTAAATATAGAAGAAAATCACCACAAAAGTTGAGGGACTATATCTATCTTATTTATGAAACGACAATAACAAAAAAAAAGAAAATCTGTTAGATATACGAGAAGAAACAGGTTAAAAAACAAACACAAAGAAAAAAGAGATAACGGCTAGTAAGATTTCCGTTAATAACTTAGACCTTCAACTATATGTTAGATAAATTTTATTTATTTTTATGGTTTTGATAATAGATACCTTAGACACTTTTAAAGTTTTATCTCATGAGAAAATATTTATTGTGTAAAATTAAATGAAAAAATTTAATAAGAATAATTAATTTTAATATCTAAAAATTATTTTATTGGGTGAGAAGAATTTTTAATCAGTGTCATAAAAGTGCTGATAATCTTTATTTTTATATTAATATATATTGAAATATATGATTTTTTATTCAATTTTTTACAAATATGATTTATTAAAAACAACTTTACTTCAAATACAACGTTGAATTTGGACATTTTTTCTAACAATATTCGTAACTTAACTTGGTTATCTGTTTGGTAAAAAAAAAATCTGGGTATCACAGAGATTTTTTTTTTTCAAATTTATTGCTTATTTTGAATTAAGAATAATATAGTTTTTCCTAGAAAAAAGAATAATATAGTTAATTTATTTTAATTGATGAGATACATTTAATTATATATGATAAATATAAGAATATTATATTCATAATAAAATTAAAGGAAATTCTTAACAAAAAGCAAAACGGCCTGAAAAATCGGAAACAGAAAATAAGAAATGGAAATTTCGTATATATATATATAAAATAAAAGTACAGATACACACATACATACATACATTACAATTACAATCTACATTTACACAAATTTCTCTCGAACGAAAGCACGATCCTCTCTTTCTTTCTCTCTCTGCTCCGCGCTCTATCTCTCTCTTGTTTTCGCGCTTTCTCTCTCTCCCTTTCTGGGAGATGTTTTCACCTCGGATCCTTCGATAATTTGTTGCGATCATTTTCGCTTTCGTCGGCCTTCCCTTATCTGGTAATTTGATTTTTCATCGAATTTCCAGTTTCCATTTTTTTTTCTGCAAATTATCGTGATTTTGTGGGTTTCTAGGGTTAAAAGCTTGTTGTTTGTGTTGTCCCATTAAAGAAAAGAACTTGCATTCTTGGTTCATTAAGACATTAACTATATGCGATGTTAATTTCTTGTTCGACCCATTAATTTAATTTAATTTAATAATGAATTAATTAATTTTTTTATTTTCATTAGAGTTGATTTCGGGTTCGTCGTAAGGTAAATTGATCTCTGAAACTTGGAAGTTCCGACCTTTTTCATGATAACAAGGTACAATTTTGATGCGTTCTTTTAGTTGTTTGGGGGGTGATAAATTTGGGGGCGATGTGGGTTAAGTACTTTCTTTTTGGAAAGTGATGAAAGAAGAAAAAGGAAATTTTATTTTTTGCACCTTGATTTTATATTCGTTTGTATAATCAATAATCCATAAGGGCTGTGAAACTCATTAACGAAGTTCGTCTTTAAATATTTTGTTTATCGCCAAGCTTGAAATGGCCGTGTCATATATATATATATAAATTATAAACTTTTTATTGCTGTTTTATGTTTGGAATGCTTTTCCACTCTTCTCCAGATGATGATTATAGTTTTGTGTTGTTAGGTCCATGTTCGCCATCTTCTGAGTGATTAAGCCGCATCTTTTTCCTAAATTGTAGAAGTCTCATTTGATATGATTTTTTTTTTAATGTACTTGTGGCATGTAAGTTCTCTTTGAGCATCCAATGTAGTTCCTATCCTTAAAGACAAGTGTTTGTGATTGGAAACTTCAGGTGGTGGATGCCTCTGTAATAGTTTGGTGCAGTATTAATTGGTCTGAAAGAAATTCTCATATTGTATTTGATAATAATATGGTCATATAAGTGACCCTTGCTGGGTTATTCTGGAAATATAAGAAAACAAAAAAATGGATATGAAGTTCCTTAGCTACCGCAGGATGATTAAAGTAGCTTTTTCAGTGAACTGTTATAATGATTTTGAGTCCTTATGGAATGTGTTATTACTTGATTAATGAAATTGAATGATTACTTAACATTTTGGCAGTGGCATTAAAATAAGCTTATTTATTAGTTTTTATGTGCTTCTCAATCATTATTCATTACCTTCCATATTTAGACAATTTGGCCTTGTGTTTATTTTGCATCCATGGATTCTCTAGTTCTCTGTTCTCCTTTGTCCTCTCTCTTCTATTTCTTGTTCTTATTTTTACCTCTGCTTCCCTTTGTCCTTTATGTAAAGAAAAGCGTGTCTTTGTGCAGTTGTCTCGGCAAACCCGGAAAATAATTTAATGTACTGGTTATTTATTATGATTAATTCTATTGACTGGTTGATAAATTTATTAAAATAAGGAACCATTTTGAATGGATCAGTCGTGTGTTTAATCATTGATTGTAATACTTGTCTAATGAAGTAAGATATCCTTCTGAGATACTAGGTAGCTGTTGGCTTTTGTTGATTAGCAATAATTGAAAGATGAGACCTTATGGCCAAAATATTATGAGACATTGTCTCTGGTTTACTTTCTTGTGCTTGATTTATGTCTTTTGTTGTTAAAAACGTGAGGGGAAGTTCCCCAATTCCCCCCTCTTTTTTTTTTTTCCTTCTCTCTGTTTTAACACATTGCAGTCTTTCCCTATGTGAGTTTTAGTTTGGGCATAATTTTCTTGAAAAGCAGAGTGGGCTAGGAAAGTGCGGTTTATTATAGTTTATAGTATCGATAATATCTATTTGGTTTTTAATTTCATTCTTTTGAGTCTGATTTTATTCACTCTTCTTGAAAAACAGAATTCAATTACATCAACACATTTTGACAGCATGGATGAGATGACTGATTTTGATGTGGATCAACAAAGGCATGGAAATTTTAATTCTGAACCCTGTGTCCTTGCGAGGGGTCTCAACATTTCACAATCAAATACCCACACAGTGACAACAGCTTCAGGGAACACTACTAGTCTTGATTCCCACTATTTACCAGAGGCTTATGACAATGCTGTCATGTATGGTGTGACACAATATAATGGCATTCCACATCAGCACAATCTTGATATGGGTGTTGCAGCCACAACCAACTTGCATTATTCCGGCATAAATCCTTCATCTAGTACTGGTGTATTACCTCTCCCTATTAATCACAGAGCACCTGATCAGTTGCCAGCTTCGACCACATTTTCTGTGTCTGGTGTTTCTTATGATAATTTTGGAAGGAGCAGTAGCTTTGTGGATGATGTCAGAGGTCCATTCAAAAGAAAAAGTGCTGAAGCCATTAGAGGAAATTTCCAGTATTTCGATGCCTCAGCTAGTTCTTCAGTTGCTCCCCCAAATGCAAGGTTTTCTGATGGAGTTGCAATGGTGGATACTGCTTCCATGTCCCTGCCTCAATTCCGAGGAAATAGCATCCCTTCACACATGGAACTAGGACCTCCTGGTAGTTTGTGGGGCAGGTCAGGTGAGGCTGTTATGGTGCATGAACATAACCATATGATTCGAGGAAACTATTTAGGGCAGCCCTTTCAGCCAGTTGTTCCTCCCTGGTTCGAACATTGTACTAATCAGTCTATTCCAATGCCTTATATGCGGGGTAAAGATGCTAAAGCTCTCAGTATTTTCTGTTTTGCAGTTCCCCCCATCTTACGCACTATAATTATTACTTTGATGTTCTGTAAGTCCATTGTTTATGATGACATGTAAGAAGTAGTTCTTAAGTGTCAGCTCTCCTGGACAGAAGTGTCAGGGACTCTTGGTGTATGTGGGTTTGATCCTTGCCATTAAGGTAATCAAGATTGAGATATTGCAAACGATTGGGAGAGGCACAAGAGACCAAATCTTAAGACTGGATCAAGGATCACGATATCCTATTATTTTTTATAAAATAAGTAAAATTATATATAGTGGTACTATGAACTTTCTTATATTAGCATGGAATTATCCAAAACTCATTATACTTAATTAAACAATTCATAAGCCATTGAACAATTCATATTAAAACAATTTCCATAAAACAACCTTTTTCATCGATGTGTACTATTGTTGTGATGTCTGGATTTTTTCCCTTAAAAAGGGTAGGCTTTTAGAATAGGATCTTAAGATCATATGATAAGTAGGATATATAAAGATCCTATTGTAGTCCTGGTTGATTCAGTTTTATCTAGGTTTGGAATCAATTTCTGTAGATAAACTTGTAATCATGTGATGATTTTAGAATTCTTTTATTGCAAATCATTAACTTAAGTGTCATTAAATGCACCAAGTTTTTTACCTTTTGAAGTCATAATGTTCTGTCTGGATTTCGCCTGTCTGATACTCCCTCCCTCCTATACTCTCCAGCGCCCAATGTTAGTGGAAGTCCATTAGAGAATGCAAATATGGGTTTGCAGAGATATCATGATAGCAACCTAAGTGGCCTTAGGTTTCTTCATCATCCTGCGAGTCCACACCACCATAATTATCATCATCCAACACTACCTATGCAAGCAGCTAGAGGCCACAATATCAACTTTCAACCTCCAGTAACTGCAGCTTCTTATAGAGTTCCAACAAATTCTTCACGCAATGCTGTGATTCCTGCACAGAATGGTTTCGAGATGGGTACTAGGCATTTTGGTGTTGTACCACCAGCAGGCCTACGGTATATCCGTCCTCATAGAGGATTCATGCCTGATGCAGCTATTGGACATCGACATATTCCCCCCATGGGTTTTCTCCGAGTTGATGTAACATTTTCTTTCTCAAGTTTTTCTTGCTCAATATATTTTTTTCTTTTTACTGTCATATCATTGGTGAATTATTAAATTAAAATTTGCGTATGTAGGATGCTGTTGTACTTGACGAAGTGGGAATGGTTGACCATCACAGAGATATGCGCTTGGACATAGAGGATATGTCTTATGAGGCAAGTAAACAAACTCAACTAGCATATTTTACTATTGTTGCGGATTAATCGAAAGTTTAGGGTAATATCGATCTTACTGATTTTTCTTGTTATAATTTACACTTGGAATTGGACCACAGGAGCTTCTTGCATTGGGTGAGCGAATTGGCAATGTAAGCACTGGTTTATCAGAGGAATCCGTTTCAACTCTGATGAAGACCAGAATTTATGTAACATCTACTGCTATTAATCCGGAGGAGGAAGCGACCGAGGACCAGGAAACCGATTCTTGCATAATATGCCAGGTATGATTTTGTATCAATTTTAGTGTCAGTTAATTAATGTCATTTGTTAATTTAGTTGTTATAACTGATGTTAACACTAATGTTCATTTGTATATAACATGGCAGGATAAATATAAGAACCGAGAGAAAATTGGAATTCTTGAATGTGGGCATGAGTATCATGCAGATTGCTTGAAGAAGTGGCTGCATGTGAAAAATGTGTGCCCTATATGCAAATCAGAAGCATTGACTCCTGGGAAGAAGAAGGACAAGGAGAATAGAAACCAATGAAATCAAAATAAAAATGCCCCCTTCCTTTCTTCTCCTTTTGGCTAATTTATTTTTGAACAAAATTCATATTTTGTTATGTAATTTTGTATATGTACTTGCACATATATAGACAGTTATACTGCCCAACTCTTTTATTTGTTGGCTCCAGTAACTTTGTATCTATCAAGTTGTACAGACTTCCTTGTGTGATGATGTATTAACTCCAGGTAATTATGTCATTACCTTTACATACATTTTTTGGTTCAATCTTTGATGATATATATGGTTGGACTTTTGGAATTTGGTACTCCCATTTCCATGTCCAGAATCAAAGTTTACATAAATATTAAATAATGACTTTTTGATATTTTTAAGCTTTTTGGTTCTTCCTGTGTCTGACTTTTGATTGAGTTTTGCACTTTTACTTTTAACAAATTCTGAATCCGAAATCTATTATCTCATTTGCTTATATCTTCTGTCGAGTGTGGCTGATTGTTACGGTTGTTATATATTTACATAGGAAAAAAATTTACCTGGAAGTTTGTTTTAAAGAAGAATAAATGAAAATAAAACATTTCAACTTTTTGGTCAAAATCTCCTTTTCTCATTGATCCAGATACATTTGAACTTTATGAATTCTTCTTCTTTACTGTTTCTCCAAATAGATGCATTTTATTTATTCAATAATGCCATAAAAAGCCACTATATATATATATATATATAAAATATAAGTTTTTAAATCTGTAAACTTGCTAAACCTTTGTTCATATATTATATGCAAAAGTACCTTTCCTGCCTCCAAAAATTTGGGGGTCCTATCACTTTCGCCCCTAACGTATTTTCGCTGTCAATTGTACCCCTAACGTTTTGTGTTTTTCTCAATGTCAGGTTTTTGGCTAACATCGTCAATTTTTGAATGGTTTTTAATGACATGACATCCTATGTGGCCAACAATTCTGACTAGACTTAATATTTTTCACATCAATAGTCAATAGTACTGAGTTTTTGGGGTCCATTTTACTGATGGAATTAGTATTTTGGTGTACTGGATTTACTGATGTACTGAGTTTTTGGGGTTCATTGTACCCTTAAAATATATTGCTGATGCGAAAAACTGAAGTCCAGTTAAAACTGTTGGCCATATAGGATGTCACGTCATAAAAAACCGTTCAAAAATTGACGGTGTTAGCCAAAAGCCCGACAATGGAAAAAATACAAAACATTAAGGGTACAATTGACAACGAAAAAACGTTAAGAGTGAAAGTGACCGAACCCCCAAACGTTAAGAGCATAAAATATATTTTTGCCTGTATATAAAAAAAATTCATCTTGGCCCATCAACCTCAATAAAAAAAAATCTATCTAATCTAATTGCCAAAAACAAAAGGGTTAAGTTATAAAAAAAGGGTTTAATTAAGATAATAAAAAACACCTTAAAAATTACACTCTCATTCAGATTTTAAAATTATACTCCCTTTCTTTAAAAAAATTAAAAAACATACAATTTCATCAATTTTAATAAAATAATAATTATTTTAACTTGAAATAAGTAATAGTAAGAAGATATTTTCTATGATTATCTTAAAAAATTAATAACAGTTATAAAAATAATAATATTATTAAAAAAATGAAATTATAGATTTTTTTAATATTCTATAAGAGGAGAGTGTAATTTGGTAATTTACAGCTGGAAAATCACTATTTAAAAAAATGAATATATAGACTGATTTTTGTGACGGGCTAGCATCTAACCCTAGTTGTATAAATTTTGTGACGGAGGAAAAAAATGGGTCAATTCTCCTGACTCAAGTTCAGAACGGCGCATATCCCCCAACCCCAAACCCATTCTTGCTGCTTCGGATTTCAGAACCGCAAATCACATTTCTCCCTAACGCGCACTCTTCATCCACCAAATCATCCGATGTCCTAGTTCGAAGAAATTCATATCGCGAGTTGCCGTCCTCCGCCAGCCACGAACGTCAGCCATAAAACTCAGTGAGTTACCCTTTCTTCCCACTCTTCTGTTGAGTAAATTCGGTAATTGATGCAAAAAAATGACACAGTTGGTTAAAGTTCGGGCTCTTATCTCGCCTTGTGGGTTCGAACCTATGAGAGCCTTATTGGTGATATATAAATACTCTCATAAAGAGGTATTCCCTGACCCTAGTGGGGGATACCGGTGTTTACCCACCTAAACTTTTTCATAAAAAAAAAATCGTATTTGATGAAGATTATGGCACACACATATATATGTCGAAAGATGGTTTAGGGTTTTAAATTTTGGGTACTGTAAGTTACTGTAATTTCTAGAAATTGAGTTAAATCTTTTGGTACATTACATTTGGTAATACTCTGTTATCTGCGTTTGATTGTGGATTCAATCAGACGGACTATGAATATGATAGTATGAAAGTTAATATTCTTTTTGGGAATCCTAAAATATCCTCTGGTCATGCGAATGCAAAACCAGTTTTAGGAATCCTAAAATAACTTTTTTTTAATCTTAAAGTTCAAATATTATTTCACGCAGAAGACATGAGGGCTGATCGAGGTAGACTAGGAAAAGCCCGACCAGCTGGACGAGGGAAAGGTGTAAGCATTGTAATAGGGACATATGAGAGCTCAGAAGCAGACATAAACAATGGCATAAGTCCATCCGCAGTGCAAGCATCCATTGAGCATGCACCTACTGAACAAGCACCGACAGAGCAGCCACTTCAGACAACAACTAATGATCCTTTTGGACGAGGAAAAGCCCGACCAGCTGGACTAGGAAAAGCCCGATCAGCTAGACGAGGAAAAGCCCAACCACCTAAACGAGGAGGTTATGGAAGCATTGTACTAGAGAGATCTGAGGGCATAGAAGCATACATAAATGATGTCCTAAGTCTACCGGTATTGCAAGCACCCATTGAGCATGCACCTACTGAGCAAGCATCAATAGAGCGTGCACTTCAAACATCAACTAATGATCCTTCTGCACGAGGAAAAGCACAATCATCTGTTCGAGGAAAATCCCAACCAGCTAGACGAGGAAGAGGTGGAAGCACTGCACTAAGGAGATTTAAGAGCATAGAAGATGACATAAATAATGGCACAAGTCCACCGGTAGTGCAAGCACCATTTGAGCATGCACCTACTGAACAAACACCGATAGAGCATGCACTTCAAACAACAACTAATGATCCATCTGGACAAGGAAAAGCCCAATCTGTTGGACGAGGAAAAGCCCAACCAGCTAGACGAGGTGGAAGCATTGCACTAAGGAGATTTAAGAGCATAAAAGCAGACATAAATAATGGCACAAGTCCACCGGTAGTGCAAGCACCGTTTGAGCATGCACCTACTGAGCAAGCGCCGATAGAGTGTGCACTTCATACATCAGCTAATGATCCTTCTAGACGAGGAAAAGCACAATCATCTGGACGAGGAAGAGGTGGAACCATTGCACTAAGGAGATTTAAGAGCATAGAAGATGACATAAATAATGGCACAAGTCCACCGGTAGTGCAAGCACCATTTGAGCATGCACCTACTGAACAAACACCGATAGAGCATGCACTTCAAACAACAACTAATGATCCATCTGGACAAGGAAAAGCCCAATCTGTTGGACGAGGAAAAGCCCAACCAGCTAGACGAGGAAGAGGCCGACCAACTAAACGAGGAAAAGGCCGACCAGCTGGACGAGGAAAAGCCCGACCAACTGGACAAGGAAGATCTGAGAGCATAGAAGTAGACATAAGTAATGGCATAAGTCCATCGGTGGTACAAGCACCCACTGAGGATGCACCTAATGAACAAGCACCTCAAACAACAACTAATGATCTTTCTGGATTGGATTTGGGCAATGAGGTTCCTGAAAGTCAAGCACCCACGCATACTAATACTCACCATCAACATAATAAGTATCTGTTCCGGAAGTCTACAGATGGGCGCATATACTTAGAACCATACAATAAATCGTATGTACATTTAAATTTTTCCACTTTTTCGTTGACTTGTTGTGTGCATATTAATGATCTTACTTTTTGTTGATTTCTTAGGTATCATCCACACCAAGCTGTCCGTGATTTGTCTAGAATAATGAAAAAGAATTTTGTTGGACCTTGGGTCAAGTGGGATGTTATACCGCTTGAAGTAAAAGAACGGTGGTTTAGTGAGCTTAAGGTATACTAAGATTTTGAAAGAGAAAAAAAGGAATTTATTTGGCATGTTACACCAATTTAAAGTGCTTACTAACTTGTTTTAAATTCTATTTATATTGTAGAAACTATACATTTGGGAGGACAGGTTTGATGTTGAGATAAAAAAGCTTTATAAGAGTTTTATAGCAAAAAGAAGATTGAGAAGCATCCTTTACTCTGCAAGGAAGGCCTACAGAGAAACAGGAAAAAAACCTGCGTGGATGAACAATGATTGCTGGGATGAACTTCTTAAGAAATGGGCAGATCCAAAATATAAAAGACAATCCATAATCAATTCCAAGAATAGATTGAGTAATAAGAATGGACTTGGCCCATCATGCCATGCAGGAGGATCAATACCATATTCAGAGCACAAAAGAAAATATGTACTAGTTATATGTATATATATACCTTTGAATTTTATACTTCATCTACATATTTAACCTAGTGTCTTTGTACAACTGTAGGAGGAGATGACTGGGACTGAAGCCCGTCCTTCACAACTATTCTTGATGACCCATAAGCGTAAGGGGACTGGAGACTTTGTTGATAAAAAGTCGAAATTAGTATGGGTAAGGCATATTACTATTAACTTTGTTAACTATTTCCACTTGTAATCATTATTGGGTTGTCATATTTTATTTGCTACAAACTTAGTTGCTTTGTTGATTTACTTCTTTTTTGGCTGAAATCATTTCTTTTTTTGACATAGGATAAAATTTAATGACTTCAATGCTGTTATTTATAGTGGGCAATTAGAAACCCATTATCCTTGATTTGTTGAATGCAAATATTATTACTTTTCCTTTTATTGGAGAGTTGGAAATAGTCGAGTCACTAAAACACCTGGTTGAATTCTTTGGAAGAGCTCTTGGAGAATCTAAGGAAGAGAACTGTAGGAGAATATATATGATTCTTCTAGTTTAATCGTTATAATTTTGGCTCAATATCCTCATCTTTGGTCATCTTTTCCACCTTTTGTTAATGGCTGGAAGTTACATTTACATTGTTTGAAAGCAAGCATCCAAGGATGTATTGTTATTGAGAATTTGCTGAGTCTCAAGAAGTTAAAATTATTATTATTATTGGCACATTTCAGGAGAAGTTTTCTAGCGAGATGAAAAAGTCCCTAGGTAATACATCAGCTGCTGCAGAAGATAGTAATTCTGGCCAAGCAAATGCAAGGAATGTAACTGTTGAGCAGGAGGCGTCTGTTTGGACTAGAGTTGTTGGTGGTCGAATAAAGGGACACATTTATGGTTTTGGATCAGACGCTTCTGTCATTGGTGGTGAAATCCCTTCATATACTCCACAAGCTTCAACTCAGGCTCAAGAGAGCAGCTTGGAACAAGTGGAGATGATGCGTCAAGAGGTTGAGAGAGGGAAACAAGAGAGGCAAGAGATGCTAAAGGAATTACAAGACTTGAGAGGAATGGTACAACAACTCTTGGCTGCTAATGGGATTCCTCGTCCTTCCGATCCATCTGCTTGCTCCAACAATCGTGGACAAGGATAGTTGAGTTCTACTTTTCTTTAGAGATAATTTTGAATTTCTGAATGCTACTTTAAAACTTTTAGAAACATCTAAGCTATGTGTGATGCTATTTATATGTGGTTGCTAATGAATGACTCTTTAACATTTTGGGTTATTATTTATTTTTGTGTGAAGTAGAGTTTCAAACCAATCACATTATATATCTAGTGACAGATGTGTCACTAAATTTAAACTTTTTGTGATGGATATACGTCATATTATATATCTAGTGACAGATTCGTCACTAAATTTCATAAATTTAGTGACAAATCTGTCACTAGATATGTAATGTGATTGGTTTGATTGAGTGACTTCGTGACATTGAATTTGCAACTGACCCTAAACATTTAGTGACGGGAAAAACTTTTTGTGATGGATATACGTCACTAATATGCCAGGTTTAGTATCAAATTAATGACGAAATGTTTAAAAATGAATGAAAGAAATATACATCACTAGATTTTAGGCATGTTGTTTACGCATAAAAAAAATGTATTTATTGTATTTGTTAGTAAAATTTTGGGAATAGAAATGAAATGTGAATGTATTAAAATTATTATTATCTTTTATATTTTTTTAAAAAAATTATACTTATGTCAAATAAAAAAATATAATAAACATTTTATATTTTATATTTTTTTTAAGAAAAGTAAAAAGTAAAAAGTGAGTGGGTTCTAATTTTTACTCTCCATTCTATTTTCATAATTTGTAAGCAACACACTCTTTGTGATAACGTCACTTTTTTTTGCACCAAAGATAGATTAGAAGTCACTAAACTTAATAATTTTGTGTAAAAATTTTGTCATTAGATTTTGTAAAATATTACACACCTCTCCCCTTTCGCATAAAAAAACATTACACGTGATTCCAAAGTTTTTATTTTATATTTACAAATGTCCTTCTCAATTCTAATAGCTAGTTTCTTTTAGATTTTCAATTTAACAAATTTTTGACCAAAATCTCTTAATTCAATCACACAAAAATTTTGTCCAATAAATTATTTTTGTCCACTGGGAGGGGTTATCAAGAATAATGGATAGATATAAATGCTTGAAAATTTTATTTTCAGAGATAAAAATCTCTCTCATCTAGTCATCTTTAGTTTAGTCTTAACTCTTAACATAACAATATAATAATAGCTCCTACCTAACAAGCTTTTTATAAAGACAAAAATATTATTTTAATTTTTTTACGTTTATCACTTGTCTTAATTTAGTCCCTTACATTTATATTCAGTTTTAATTTGATTTTCTATGTTCATAATTTGTACCAATATAATCCCTCCATTATCTTAATGTTAAAATACTTGATAAGATGCTGATGTGGAGAGTTAAATAATACATATGTGTGATGACTGAACATCCCTTAATCTCTCCAATTTTATTAATAAAATTTTTTAAATTAAAAACCCTAATATTAAAAAATGCTTCATCTCTCTTAATTGCAGCAGCCATTGAAACCATTGTGAAGCTTCTCATTAACAGTCTTTCCTCCAAAGATTTCACCAAGGTCGTGTTCTTTAATAAGAATTAACAATGGAAATGAAGATGGAATGGGTGGGGCCCATTGGGCTCACCTATTTTTTATTTTTTCATTTCCATCAACTTTTTAAAAAAAAAGAAAAAAGAAAATACAAAATATCTATTATACCCTTTGATTTGACACAATCATAACTTTCTTTTCTTTTTATAATTTTAATATAAGGGGTAAAGTGGTCATTTTAATACATTCTCATTCCATTTCCATTCCCAAACTTTTACTAATAAACACAGAAAACACATTCCGTTTCCATTTCTATTTCCGACGATTCTCATGCTATGCACAATGTCCTTGACAGCCAGATCCCTTGAGTCAAACAAGCCGTCTCCGATGGGATTATCATAATCCCACCATTTTAGGTGGGATTAAAAATATGAAGAAACATGGGATAAAAATAATCCCGGGATTGTAAGATTTTCAGGATTAATTTTTTAAAACTTGTACCAAACACGGGATTACAAGATGTCGGAGAAATAATCTCGGGATTATTTTTTTAAACCTTGTACCAAACACTACCTAAAGGATTAGATTGAGACTGAACAAACACAAGTGATAAATGTAAAGGACTAAAATAGTGTTTTTGTCTTTTTATAAAGGTTCCTTATTCCTATAAATCAACATGTCTCTAAATTAAAACTTACAAAGAAGTAAGAGCGGCCAGAAGTATAGTAGAGAAAGAAGAAGCAAGAAAATGGCAACACAAGAAGTTGTTAATGTTGTAATGCTCCCATGGTCTGCCTTTGGCCATATGATCCCATTCTTCCATCTTTCCATAGCCTTAGCTAGATCTGGAGGAGTCCACGTCTCCCTTGTGTCCACACCCAGAAACATTGAAAGGCTTCCTAATGTCCCTTCTGATGTAGCTTCTCTCATAACTCTAGTGAGCTTGCCAATGCCAGAATTCCCAAATGGAGAATTACCAAAAGGTGCAGAAGCTACCATAGACATCCCATTTGAGAAATTGCCATACTTGAATATGGCTTATGATCTCTTGCAACACCCATTCCACAAACTTGTAGCACAAGAATCTCCAGATTGGATCATTGTTGATTTCATGCCTTATTGGGTGATAGACATTGCCAAACAACACCAAATCCCTCTCATGCACTTCTCTGTGTTTTCTACTTCCACACAAGTTTTTTCTGGCCCTCCAGAGTACCTTGTAGGGGAAGGCAAAGTAAGAGTCAGACCTTCAATGGAAAGTCTAATGTCACCACCAAGTTGGGTGGATTTTCCTTCTTCAGTGGCATTCAAGAAGCATGAGGCCAGATTCTTCTTTGATGGATTTTATGATCAAAATAACAATGGCACTGAGGTTTCTGTTGCACAACGCCTTGCACAAGTGCTTAAGAATTGCCAAGCTGTTTGTGTGAGGACTTGCAATGAATATGAAGGGCTTTATGTGAATTTGTATGAAAAACTTCTTGGAAAGCCAGTCATACCCACAGGTTTACTCCAACCAGACATACAAAATAGTGCCGGGTAATTAATGTTATTTGTTAATTTTATTGTTATAACTGATGTTAAAATACTTTTGACACAATCTCTAGCGTCAATCATATATAACTGATAGTAAAGATAGATTTTAACTAACGCTAAGATTTTTTCTTTTTGTGTGTGTGTAGTGTGAGTACTAATGATGAATCATGGAAGCAGATTTTCAAGTGGCTGGATGAACAGAAGCCTGAGTCAGTTGTGTTTGTTGGATTTGGAAGTGAATGCAAGTTTAAGAAGGAGGAGGTTCATGAGATAGCCTATGGGTTAGAGCTTTCAGAAATGCCATTTCTTTGGTGTTTGAGAAAACCTGATTGGGCCAATGATGAAACACAAGCTCTACCTCATGGATTTGGTGGGAGGACAAGAGGAAGGGGAGTGGTGAAAATAGGTTGGGCACCCCAAATGGAAATTCTAGGGCATCCATCAATTGGGGGTTCTTTGTTTCACTCTGGATGGGGATCTATAATTGAGACCTTGCAATTTGGGCATTGTCTTGTGCTTTTGCCCATGGTATATGACCAAGGTTTGAATGCTAGGCTTTTAGTAGAGAAGGGTTTGGGTGTGGAGATAGATAGAGGTGAGGATGGTTCATTTGGGAGGTATGACATAGCCAAAGCTTTAAGAACAAGCATGCTTTCAAAGACACTGAGGTCACGTGCAAGGGAGGTTGCTGCTATATTTGGGGATAGGAAGCTACACCAAGAACACTACATTGGTGAGCTTGTTAGGTTTTTCAAATCACACAAGGCATAGGAATATTAGGGTTTGTGATTTGATTTGGGGAAACTTTTTAGTATAATTAGTGACTTAAATAAAAGCCTTTTTTAGGCTTATGTTTGTGTGCATGAAGTGAAGTCGTCTAATATTATGGGATATTGAATTTTTAGTATATCTCTCCATTCATTTAATGTCATTTGTCAATATTAATGGGAACTCACCATTAATAGATATTGACGAATGGCAAGTAACGAATGGAAAGAATACAGTTATAATTATTTGTACATGGAAGACCTGAGTAAGTTAGGTCTTGCCCCTCTTTAGTTGGCTAGGCCCTATAGTCTTCCTTCTTATTCAATAAACAAAAAGTTATATTATCCTTTGTCTAATTTCTTTTTTATTAGTCGATGAATATTCTCACTTTTTTTTCACATGTATTTAATTCTATTCGAGCCAACAAAAGTTCTATAACAGGAATAAAACTTTCTCAACTGAAATATTTTCATATATATGACTTAAATTCGAGACCTTAAAAAAAAAAATATCTATTACTCTAATCAATTTCAACTGCCAATGTCTCTCCTTTTTCTCTACAATCATCCAAAACTTCTATCATTGAGAATCAAAGATAAAATCTAGGATGATATCCATGTTTTAAATGCATGTTTTATAAATGATATATATATAAACAAGATATATGTTGAATAGAATGTTTGTCAAAATATATTTTTAATTGAAAATATTTTGAGGTATCAATATTTGCAAGATAATTACTTAAATCTTTAAAATATTTATTTTTAATTCATTTATTAAAGCCAACTTGCAACCACCACTAATTATTTTTGTTTGTGGAAGATGAGTATGGAATTTTTTACTTTTTACTTTTCTGCAACATTCTTAATTAGTAGTTATAATTATGCGTGTATAGAGATTTGTATCCACACATCCCACTCGATCGATTAAAAATTGAAAGACAGAATACCTAATCATTAATTATAAAACAACTTTGCTTGGCTGCATAATTAATGTTACATTACTCTATAAAATCTGATCTTTAGTTGTAAAGATGGCTACGTTTGGTTGAAAAAAAATATGGAATTGGAATTGGAATTGGATTATAAGTGGAATTGGAATTGAATTATTTGAATTAAAAAAGTTTGTTTGGTATGAAAAGATGGAATTGGAATTGAATTATTTGAATTGAAAAAGTGTGTTTGGTATGGAAAGATGGAATTGAAAGTTTATAAAAAAATGTGAGATAAAAAGACTAATTTGCTCTTTAATAAATATTAAATAATTATTTTTTTAATTATATTTTTTAGTATATAATTACTTTTTTTATATTCATTATAAAAAATAAAAAACAGTAAAGAGAGAGAGAAAGAAAGTAGGGACAAAAATGTCTTTTAAACCCAATTTCACAAAATTTATCTCAATTCCTCCAAAATACCCCACAATCTAATTCCACAAAATTTACACACCCAATTCTAAAAAACCAATTCCATGTAATTCAATTCCAATTCCACATAACTCAACCAAACTAAATAATCCCTAGAATATTGTGCAATTCCATGTGGAATCCAATTCCATGTCCAACCAAACAAAACCCACTTTATGGAATTGAGAATTGGATTCCATGGAATTGGGACAATTCCGTGGAATCCAATTCTCAATTTTAGAGAGCGAACCAAACACTAGAAAATTTTGTTTTTTATGGAATTGGATTCCAATTCCACTTATTGGAATTGAACCAAACATAGCCGATATTATTGTACACATTGGCAAAAGAAACAAAAAGGAAAATAGTGTACAAAAAATATTGCAAGTCGAAAATGCATGTTTATACATATAACTTACTAGAGGCTTTACATACAAGTTAATTTTTTTTTTAATTTACAAAATATAAAATAAATTATTATTAATTGTAAAATAATAAATTAATGATTAAAAAGTTATTTTCCTATGAAAAAAGTTGTTTTCTTTGATAATTATCACAATTATTATTTTTTAAAAATAAAATTACCACTACCACTATTTTTTCATTTTCTATCTTCCATGATCTTCTCACATCATATTTTTTATTTTTTTTATCTAATTAAATAATTATTTTAAGAGACCATTGACGAAAAGGATCCACAGCCATATAAATTTTTTTTTTTGTGGGTAAAATTACATGATGAGAGGCTACACTAGGAGCCCGTGGACATCATATGCTCCACGTCTTTAGCAAAAATGCCAATACATTGAACAGGAATCCTATCAAAGGTATGCAACCAAAGGTGATGTTTTTTTTTTAACGTGAATCATGGGTATCCTTCACTTATCCGTTTTAACGATCTAAGCGAAGACTAATCCCATTCGAGTCGGGTAGGACCACAAGGGCGGCAAAGCTCTCCCAACCAAGTTTTAACACAATTGCATTCTCAAAACTCGAATTCAAAACCTTTAATTAAGCTGAAACAACCCCTTACTAATTGATCTGATGGTACCAAAGGTGATGTTTTTAGCAAGGGCAGCAAGGGCATGCACAGCATTATTGCTCTCTCGTGGCTAAAGGAAATATGCCCATCATAGTGACCATAATTTTGTACGGCTTGCAGCACATGCTTCAAGGGATGACCATCATGGGGCCTTTTTTTTTTTGATATAATCATGGGTGGCCCCCACCTATCCGTTTTAACGGTCTAGATGAAGACTAATCTCATTCGGGCCGAGAACAAACAATTAAAACCCTCTCAACAATGTCGACTCCAGGGGCCTTTTATTAATTTCTTTCCTAATGCTCCTACGTACTGTACAATAGATAGTACATTTTTTAATCTGTTCCGTTTTCAATAAAAAAAATAATAATAATTTCCTTCAACACCTTAGCATCATTTTCCAAAATAATTTTCCTGTACCACAACTTCCAAGCATGATATAAATATATGGGCACGTTCTTTATGCAGAAATGGAAATGGAAACAGAAATAGAAATAGAAACGGAATGCGTTTCTTGTATTTAGTAGTAAAAGTTTGGTAATGAGAATGGAAAGGGAATGTATTAAAATGACCATTTTACCCCTTATATTAAAATAATAAAAAGAAAAGAAGGTTATAATTGTGTCAAATCATGTCAAATCAGAGGGGTATAATAGATATTTTGTATTTTTTTTCTTTTTTTTAAAAGTTGATGGAAATAAAAAAATGAAAAAGTAAGTGGGCCCGGTGGGTCCCACCATTTTCATTGAGATTTCTTGTAAAAGAACATACCCATAGGTCTGATTGAGAGAGGGAAGCTACGAAGAAATGTGAGATATGAGCATGTTTGGTATGGTTTAAGAGGAGGGAAGGTGAGTGTAAACTTTCTTATGTAGAGGGAAGCTTCCTTCCCTCATGATGGGGAGGGAAGTAAAGGTGAGGTGAGATAAGATTTAAAGACCAAAATACTCTTAAAAAATTTGTGGTTTTTAAAAAAGTAAGGGCAAAAAAGGTTTTTCATACTTTTATATTCTTCCTACCATACCAAACAATATTACTTCTACATTCCACTTCTATTTCCCTGCATACTAAACATACTTTTTATTACTTACTTCCACTTCCATTTCCACTTCCACTTTCACTTCCCACTAAAATACTCAACAGATACCAAATCTGTTTTCTAGAAAACTTCAAAGCCAATATTATTTAAATATAAAATCGAATAACTAGAAAATAAATAAATTAATTAATTAAGTAAACTGGTTGGGGGATTTACTGAACAAAAATAGACTAAAATACATATACACACATAAATAAGTAAAATATAAATAAATAAAAGTGGAGGGACCAAACTGTAAGGACCTAAATTAAAAGGAAATTGTTTTGGTGAGATAAAAATTGTATTTTCACAAAACTACTTTTTGAACCCCCATTATCTATCTGCTACTCGTGGTCCCTCGAATTTAGCTGTCCAATTAATCAATCCATTACGAGTTTGCTATGAATGCTAAAAATGCATTTGTTGAATACATATAATTGCTATAATTTTATAAATGCTAAAAATGGATCCTTTTGAAATTATAAAACTGTAATGAAAAGTTGCTACTAAAATTCTGGATTGTCGCTAATAAAAAGATACCTATTGTAGAAAAAAAAGTATACCTGAAAATTATAATTTTTAGCAATTTTTTTAAAAAAAGTGTGCCAAAAAATCAATATGTTAAAATATTATTATTTTAAATTAATGAAAAATTTTAATTATGATTTTTTATAAATTAAATATTTAGTAGTGTTATTTAAATAGAGGGGTGTACAGAATTTTGGTCAAATAAATAAATAAAATAAGGACATAATGAAAATTACAAAGTTTTAGTAAGTGCAATTTTCTCCTAAAATATTTAAATTATAGTCTTTACTTTTTGGTTAGAATCAAATGTTTTAATTTTTAGCTTTTACTTTAAAGTTTAAAGTTGAAAATTTGCTTCTATTATAATTCATGGGGGCTCTTGGGAGGTAGACAAACACCTTAAAATTTTAAAATAAGTACCGGCCCCACCTACTTTTATTTTTTCCTTTCCTGTCAACTTTTTTTAAAAAAAAATACAAAAAGTCTATTATAACCTTTGATTTGACATAATTTTAATCTTTTTTTCTTTTTATTATTTTAATATAAGGGATAAAGTGATAATTTCAATACAGTCCTATTTCATTTCCATTCCAAATTTTTACTATCAAACACAGTAAACCCAATCCCACTCCCATTCCCTTTCTGCGTAAAGAATGTACCCTAAGAGGCTAATCTATTACGCTACACCATTTTGTAGCCTAAAAGCATTTATTTTTTTAACAATGATACATATTTGGCAATTGAAGAAAAAAGTACTTTTGAATTGTAACAGAAATAACTTTTTAAATTTAAAAATGTGAGTACATATTTAAAGCATAAATAGTTTCTCACCCTCCGTTCACGTAACCCAACGTGACCACTAACCACAACCAAAGAACACAACCCTCTCCGCCATTGAGTGCTCCCTCCATCTACGGCACCACTGCTGACTCCACAAAACCTTCACAATTCTCTACCAATGAGGCAATGACTGCTCACTCCCACTGCATCCTAACCGCCGCACATGGCCTACCTCATAAGTAATATTATTTGGGCCTCCATAGACGTCTTTTAATCTCAAACTACATGCATTTTTATCTATATTCAAGATACGTAAGCACCAAGTCTCGAACTAAGGACAAGTTCCCTTATCTCTTAAATTCACAGATCAAAAATAAATTTATGAGCATTCATTTCAAAATAATAAAATTATTTAATATTGTATAGTTACTTTTACATCAAACACTTCATATTATATAAAACGTAATATAAACTTAAGGGTATCTATTTATAATAAAATAAAATTATAGTATTATATATTTTTTACAAAAAGTTATCTTCATTAATAAAATAAATAAATTAGAAAAAAATGTGATCGAGTAAGAATTAAAATAGCCTGTCGGGCTGAGAGATACCTTAAGAAATTAAAAAAAAAAATTTTGCTAATCTAAAGAATAGTAAGAATATAATAATTTGACAAAACCTAAAGAGAGGTAGTCAGGTAGATGTAATTTACATGCTAAATTGCTAACCAATATTTGTCCTTGTTAGCTGAAAGTAATAACTATCCACCAAATTTTGGTGAGCAACGATTATTCACGTGGACTCAGTACTCACCATACTTTATAAGAAAAATGGTAAAATTTCCAATCTTTTATGTTTTATCCAATTTTTAAATTATCTTTTATATTTTAAAAGTTTTAAATTAGTCTTTTATGTTTCTCAGAAGTTTCAAATTGGTTCTTCCATCCAAGTCCGTCCATGTTTTCTGTTAAGTGCTGATGTAGCGTACTGAGGTGAACATGTCATCTCTCCTACGTGTCCATTTAAGCTGAATTGTTATAACACGTCATCTTCTAATCATCATATGTGATAACATGACGATAATGTGACAATGACGTGACATGACATGTCAACTTAAATAGATACGTCAACAATTAACTTTAAAAATTGATGGAAGGACCAATTTGAAACTCTATTATAAGAGCATTTTGTTTATGCTATTAACATATTAATTATTGTTATGATATATATCAAGTTATTTAAATATAATTATAAATGGTATATTATATATTATATATTTTATTATTTTAAATTATTTATTTATAATAAAAAAATTAATATAACGATAGGCCATTAGATAATTACACTCGTCTTCGGGAACCATACTTCCATCAGTCCATCAAAATTATAGCTAATGCCCATAATTTTTAAAACTGAACAGTCATATCTTGTGCATTAGTAAGAGGCTAAGAGGGGCATTTAGGGAAACTGAGTAATCCATCATACATCTCTCTATAAACAGGATAGTTTATCAACTAAAAATTCATAAAATTCCTTCTAAACTAGTGCAACCGAGTACAGTAGAAGCAAAGAAAACAGAGGAAAAAATTGCATACAAACATGAGACAATTCTGCAAGTGTCATACTCCTTCCATTCAAATCTCCTATCAATCTCAGATAAACTCAATGACTCAAAAAAAGCTTGATCATCATCATATTCATACCAGCAGGAGGTCCGGCGAGAAAGTATGCGAATCACTAGGCAAAAACTACTCGTTTAGGCAGAGCAGCAACCAACTTTCTTAACAGCAGAAACATCATCCTTGGTTCCCACATTTATGGTTTGTCCTTTCGGCAATTCGGCAGGATCATTCTCAGCTTCAAGTGCTTTTCGACTGACCACACGATATATTTGGGTTAACACTTCAGTGAAAGAATCCTCAACATTCATAGACTCAAGGGCAGATGTCTCCATAAAGAAAGTATTTTCCTTTTCAGCAAAGGATTTTGCATCTTCAGTGGAAACCGCTCGCAGGTGACGCAGGTCTGCTTTGTTACCAACAAGCATTACTACAATATTGGTATCGGTGTGATCTCTCAACTCCTTTAACCATCTCTCAGCATTCTCAAATGTAACATGTCGTGTGACATCGTAAACAAGTAAAGCGCCAACAGCTCCTCGGTAATATGCACTTGTGATAGCTCGATATCTGTGGAAACAAATGGTTCAATAATGATTCTTAAAGGAGCCACTCAGAACTGAAGAAATTATTTGATTCAATCATTCAAATATTGAAAAAAAAAAAAAGGCAGCCTAGTACACGAGGTTCCCACCAGATGAGGTCTGGGGAGGAACAAATGTATGCAGCCTTATCCCTGCAAACAAAGAGGTTGTTTCTAGGATTTAAACTCGTGACCTCCAGATCACATCGCAGTAAGCAACCTTACCGTTGCTTTAAGGTCACCCTCTTCAAATATAAAAAATCATAATAAAATTCATAATGCTGCAGGGTTTGTAATCATCAAAATTAAGCATAATAAATAACTCACTTCCAACAATAACCTGAACAATAGTTACTTTCCATTTGTGACTAACATTTAGAAGATTCTCTTTTGATAGAAATTACATTTAGAAGATTAAGTATGCATTAATCATTTATGGCCTATGAAGCATGGGAGAGGATGTACAATAGTCTGCTAGTACTTAACTTCAGTACATCCCTCCAATCATTTGGTCCTTAATCCATTCAAGGTGAATCCTTATTAGTGTGAGTCCCTATTAATATTAACTAATGACACTAAATGATTGGAAGGATGTATTGAAGTTCAGTATATCCGTAGTACTGAACTTTTGTCCGAAGCATGGATACTTCAAAATTCATGCCGAAAGCGTACCGAGTATATATCCATGCCCATATCTCTAAGGATACTACAAAATATGTATCACATATTATATATCATCTTATCATAGAATATAACTATCTTGCGTACATTTATGAATTTACTATAACATTGAAGCTTACTAAAATGTTATCACTTTGATACTATATTATTTTACTAAAGAAATATGTTGGTTTTATTAATATATCTAAAAAATTTTAAATGATCTAATACTATGTATACATGTTAATAGTTTCTATTCTTAGTTTTTACTAATGATTTACTAATAATAAACTAGTATGTATAATATTTTTAATAAATCGTACAAATAATGCTGAATACTACAATAGAACTATTGAGCTGTGAATAACTGCCTCTTCTAATTCAATTATCAGTCCAGTTTTTAAAACATCAGTAGAAAGTTAAAACATAAAAATAAATAAATGTAATTTCACAATCAGCGGAACAAGAAGTTTTCTTTTCTTACCTTTCTATTTCTCAGGTCACATAGATTCCATCACAATCCATGATCAAATACTTGAGGTAGTACTCAAGAAAATTAAATATACTAATTCTCAAGACAAGACAATAAACAACATAAAGAAAACAAATTATCTGATAAATTATCATGTTAAGCAAACTATTTTCCTATCTAGTCATTGGTTCATTGTCCTTATTCTATAGAGCCGATTTAGTTCTAAGCTCAAGCAGTCATGCTGCCCTCAAACCAGAGTAATGTGCTTAGGTTAATTGATGAGCCATGCACTGGCCGAGAACAAAATAAAGCTCATAACAGGAGAACTAGATCTGATTATAGCAAGAATCATTTCTCTAAATTCAAAACCACCCATCATAAACTATGTAGCATCAATAAGTCACATGAAAATGGTGTTCAAGGGATGTCCTTTGCACATAATGGATAAACTTAATTATATTTTAGAATAAAGAACATCATAATGAGCAAATCCAGAACTCTAATATTCATTTACAAACCATCTGATATATGCATTTTTTTGAACAGTCTGTTGGAGGTGTGCATATCACTCTCCAGGTTTTATCAGTCAGAAAAGAGGAAATCACTGTTTGAGTGATTAATAATGACAGTTAGCAGACCATTTGAATAAAAAAGGCTCATTCAGTCTTTGTACATCATTCATAATACACAATTTTTCTTTTCATCAAATTAGGAAAAACGATGCAGTACACAACCTTCTCTTCCACACTGAAACTTTGATCTAGAAAACCAAGATAATTAGTGATTAAGAAGACAAAGATGAGGCTTAAAGAAATATATATTAAATTAGAAACTAGCCCCAAAAAAATTCTACAGGCTAAAAAAGTAAAAACTAAAGTTTTATAGATATTAGATATTGATATTGTATCTCCTAGCTCAAGGCTACGCCAAAATGAGGATAAAAAATGCTGTAATATCAACATGCATAAACTGGCACTTAAAAGAAATTCCATGCTTGCCTCAAAGCACAACCCTTGAAACAAAACTAATATTTTTAATTGCATCTCAATTCTCAAGTCCCAACTCTCAACTAAAGTCACCTATCATTGTCCAATGTCCAGTCTAATCTACAAGAACCACGCACCTATAAAAGTCGAAGAAACATTTTGTGCTAATGCCAAAGCATATAGGCTAGGAGGATCCAATGTGGGGAAGATCTCCAACTTGCTCAATTCAGCTAATATCACATCAGCATATAGGTGAATGCCTTTTCGTTAGAGTGCACCAAGTAGGACCTTTCCATAGTTCAGTTGTGATGAATAGCAGAAAATAAATGACCCCTCCACCTAAATTAGCTAACTAATAGCTCTACACCCATACTCTCTCAGCTGTTTACTTCACTAACCTCTGACCTCTGATCAGAACAAATTTCAACTTCAGTAAACTCTGACGATGTTTCACCTAGTTATCAACTTCAAAGGCAAAAGTCAACTAGGCTAATTGGTAGTCATACAATTCCTGAAAAAAGAGATTGCAATCCTCTTCTCCAGCTTATTTAACCGTGGCTAACTGGTACAGACAACTAAAATTCCAAAGATGTAGAGTAAAAAAAGTGTTTTTCCATGAAAAGAAGAGAAAAAGAAAAAAAACCTTTCTTGACCAGCGGTGTCCCAAATCTGGGCCTTGACGATCTTGTCGTCTACCCTAATACTCCGAGTAGCGAATTCAACCCCGATAGTGGATTTAGACTCGAGGCTGAACTCGTTGCGAGTGAATCGAGAGAGAAGATTGGATTTGCCGACGCCGGAGTCTCCTATTAGGACGAGTTTGAAGAGGTAGTCGTAGTCATCGTCAGGTCTGTAAGTGGCCATGCTGCTGCTTAAGGCGGAATCGGATCAAAATGCGAAATGGGAAAGCATCGGAGGGAGACACAAGCAGAGTAGAGTAGCTCAGTCACATCACATGGGCAATAGAGATAGCAAGCAAAGCGAGGTAGGAAGAGTGAAGAAATGGAGAGTTCAAAAAGACCGGGAAGGAAGAGTCGGTCTTTCTTCTTTCTCACATGGGTCTCGGGACTTCTATATATCATAATATATCTATCTGTTTGATGTTTTTTAGAGAGAGGTGTGGTTGGAATTTGGTGGGGTTAGTTATTGTATGAACGCTTCCATCTTTGTTGAAACTTCAAAATGGGCTCACTTTCACGGCCCATTTCTTTCCAATGAGACTTAGGCCCTTTAATTGGTTGATCCACTTTAATAAGAGAGTATAAATGAAAAACAAAATAAAATGAAAATGATATGATTATATTTAGTATTGTATTTTATCTGTATAACTAAATTTGGTGGTGGTGGTGGCCGAAAAAATATAATCTTTTTGTCTCCGTTCGTGAGAGATATGTTTTCTTTAAAAAAAAAAAAGGAGAGAAAATGCTATATGTTATTTCTCTCTAATTTCCATTTATATCTTGATTACATCATCAAAACTGGGAAAACTAGCCTTATAAGCTCACATATTATATGTAATAGGTAGATCAACCACCGACTTATTTCCATGAAATTTCTTGCTTCCAAAATATTTATTTAAGAATATTTTGAGCTTTCATAAATCTCATTTTTCAAGAACTATAATGTTTAATTATTCAAATTAATTACAATTAAGTTTCTTTATACATAAATTAATTATAGTATAAGTTTATCTAAGATATATGTGTGTTTATGGCACAATAAATACTTAATCAGATTGATTAACTGATAAAGTTTTGAATATGAAATTTAGTATCTTAATTAACAGTATTGATTTTAAATGGACCGACCATAGATAAGATTTTTGTATCGAACAGAACCAAACACTTGATCGATTATCGTTCAGATCGATCTGATTCTTAAAACATTGGTTCTAAGCAAACAAAAACAAAATTTAAAGTAATATATATATTATAATTATGTATACTAATGGGCTGAGCCCATGGGCTTGAGCAAATACCTAACCTATTGTAATATGCAGTAAAACATATAGATTTGGGCTCAAGCCCATATATATAAAGCTCATGGGCTTAAGCCAAACCCCGACCCAACCCGACCCATGAGCAGGTCTACACATATATAATGAACCAGTAGCAAGAAAAAATCATATTTTCCAGCCTTATAAGTTCATATATATTTGATCATAAATTTTATTTTTCTTTGTCTAACATATGTTTTTCAAGGTTTTCCATCACTACCTAGATATACAATACAACAAACAGGATTATTGCAAAATTTTAGAAAAAGCCCATTTGAAATGACTAATGATGCTGAGGATCTGGACCAGAAGGTGAGTCTCTCTCCAACCTTCTTTCTAGCATTGATCGCTCATGGTGATCACTTATAGTTTCTGCCATATTTTTTAT
Source organism: Senna tora (assembly GCA_014851425.1). NCBI lineage: Eukaryota > Viridiplantae > Streptophyta > Magnoliopsida > Fabales > Fabaceae > Senna > Senna tora. Next base: position 28,952,187 of record CM026263.1, on the reverse strand, counting down.
CACTTCGCATTGAAGAAGAAGTTTACTATCAATAATCTTTTGGGCCTTTGCGACGGATAACTGAGGGAACATGAGTAGTCTTGATTCTGAACTTTGCACAAACAAAGAAGAAACAAGTAGGAAGAAGAAGAAGACAACAAAAGCAGTACATGATGATGACTTCAATAATGGAGTCTCCATCATGAATATGAAATGAATGATTCTTAATTCACTCCTCAAATGAGAATGAAGCAAACACGAATTAGCAGTGTGAGAATTGAGATCATAAGAGAGTGTAAGAAGAGAAGCCTATTTATATAGCACAAAGTTGAGTTTAAATCTCATTCAAAAAGTACTTATTGGAAGGTCGTGTAAGCATATAACTTTTATCTAATCAACTTTGTCTTATCCCTATTTTGGGTTCACTCTCTAAGATTATCTTTTTTATTTGTGAATTTAATCCTTGAGAAATATAATTGTCTTTTTAATGTAGTCTAAGAAAAAAGTTCCTCAGCTTAGTCTCACGCATTTTTCTCTCCAATAAAAAAGGTTCTTTTTAGAAAGCATTTGTGGGTTTTATAATGCACTAAAATCTGGGTATACAGTCAGGACATTATTGATTTGGCCATTTAGGGGTTGAAGACACATAGACAAATCCATAACATAATTAAGGGCCACATGGGATCCCATTTTTATCTAATAGAAAATTTATTTTAACAGAGGAAAACATGTTTGGAGCCCAATTCACATGAGCAGAAGCAGATGCGGGAAACTGAGTCGTTGGAAACACTTAGCTATATGTTTCTTAGCTTTCACAGTATGGGGACTCACTCGATCATTTTGGAAATAGTCTCAGGATTAGGAGTTTTTCTCTACTCGAAAGGGAGTTACTATCTTGCTTGTATATTTTCCCTTCTAATAGCTTCCAATTCTGCAACACATGTTGGTGCGGATGCCAATAAATCCAGAGTAGCCAGTCAACCAACCACCATTACCAATGGAACTTCCATCAGTATTTAACTTGATCCATCTCACTCTGATATTGCTTCTAGTCCCCTCATTAGAAGAAACATCCAGGAAACATTTGGTAGCTTGCAAGTTGTATTCAATCTCCCTGATGAAGCCGAGTGAGTTAGGAATTTTATCCCCCATAACACACTCATTCTTGTATTTCCAGATATCATAAACAATACTGAGAAATGTAGGGCACGTTCATCAGGGAGAAATAGAAATGGAAACAGAAACGAACATCAGGGAGAAATAGAAATAGAAATGGAAACAGAAACGAAAACGGAATGCATTTGATGTATTTAGTAGTAAAAGTTTGGTAACGGAAATGGAATGGAAATGAAAATGTATTAAAATGACTATTTTACCCTTTATATTAAAATAATAAAAAGAAAAGAAAGTTATAATTGTATTAAATCATATCAAATCAAAGGAGTATAATAGATATTTTGTATTTTTTTTAATTCATGAAAATGAAAAGTGAAAAAGTAAGTGACCCAGTGAACTCCACTTACTTTTTCATTTCTATAAAATGAAAATCTTGTAAGTGAACAAACCCGTAAAATCCCTCGAGTCACTCACTTCGGTGGACAAACCGCATGAATGCTATCCAATTGCCATGTTTCATTAGCAATGATGCTGCTAATTAACCGTTGAATATGATATAATTTTTCATTTAACTATTAAGTATCTATTAATATTGTTAATTAATTTTCCGTCTATCTCTTTAATTGAAACAACACTAATTTGGTTAAATAAAAAATAAAATTATTTAAGATGACCAACTAATCCAATTACCTTGTAATTAAAAATTGAATCTTACGTTAAATTATGCCTATGCTTATTATTTTAGTTAACATAATCCTTTTTTCCCCTACCATACGGTGTACGGTGTCACAACCACACAAATTCTTGGGATCACATAATTAAACCACATGTTTCAGAGACATCATTTTTTGATATCTAATGCTAATACGTATCCCTTAATTACCTTTTTAATTTATTGCCTCTTGATTGGTTAAAAGAGCATCTCACGTCTTAAAATCTATGAAATCTTTTGAAAAAAATAATTTTTAATGTTTAAAAATTCAATTGACCAATTAAGTGAAACCTTAACATATATCATAAGGGCACATATTAGAAAGACTCTTAACATTAATAAAGAACCACACTAATAGAAATTTACTTTGTAATTACGAATAAGATTAATAATTTGTTAAAAATGAAAACTAGGCATAAATCTTTAATGATTAAATTGAATTTTGAGGTAAAATATTATTTAGTCCCTGAATTGTTGGTTAAACTACTATTTAGTTCCCAAAATTTGTAATTATGTCAACTATTTAGTACCCGAATTTGACAAAAATACTATTTATTAGTCCCCGAATTTGTAACTATGTCAACTATTTAGTCCCCAAACTTGGCAAAAATCTTATTTAATCCTCGAATTTGTAACTCTGTCAACTATTTATTCTCCTGACTGTTACCCGTTAGAGTTGACAGAGTTGCAAATTCGGGGATTAAATAGTATTTTTGCCAAGTTTGGGGACTAAATAGTTGACATAGTCACAAATTTGGGGACTAAATAGTATTTTTATCAAATTTGGAGACTAAATAATTGACATAGTTACAAATTTCGAGGACTAAATAGTATTTTTAATAAATTCAGAAATTAAATAATAATTTAATCAATAATTCAGGGACTAAATAATATTTTTTCTCATGAATTATTTTTTCTTCGATCAATAAAATAACCTAGAGATAGATGTATATATCTATTTAGTTCCGCAAGAGCAAACATTAAAATATTGATAGACTTAACATGCAATCCAACTTTTCTCCCCTAATCATTATCAGTGTCTCCCAAGTACTTCCACTTCAAAGAAAACTATTAAACTAAAAATTTATTTTAAAAAAAAAGCACACACACACAAAGTCCCCAACAAGAAATGATGGTAAATACAAAATAAAAATAAAAGAAGGGACAGAAATGTGGCCATGTGAATCTGATTTGGGGACAAAGCAAATTAGAAAGCAGGGCACTTAGAAGCAGCTTCACATGGGAATTAAGTATAGGACATGATTCCTACAAATTAAAGACACCCTCCCTTTCTTTTCTTTCTTCACAGCTCATTCTTACCCATTACACCTCCTTTCATCTCCACCACTACTACAAATTATAATTAAATCATATCCCATATGCATGCACACTTTTTTATTTATCAATTTTAATTTTGGGTTAATGTAGTCTTTAAAAAATTACTCCTTTTTTAATTACTTAATATGAGTGAGTTAATTATGTCATGTACATATATATATACTTGGATTTGTTAAATTGGCTTTGTTTAAGTAGGGATGTTTTTCTAATGCTTGACTTCATAAAATTTGCTGAAGCATGCAAATTAAAGTTATTATTCTGAACAAAAATACAAGCGTCACATAATTAACTCTCATTTATTTATTAATAAAATTGTACCTAAAAAACGAATTTTCTTATTTAAATTTTCACCCAAAAAATAAAAGTTGAAGACTTGAAGTAATAGGTATTGTATAATTTTCTTAAACAAGATATGGAATTTAAATCTGGTGCATAAAGAAGTTGTGATCAACTCATCATATTAGTTGGAATTTAACTGAGTTCTGAATATTAATAGTTTTAAAATAAAAAATAAAAAGGTTTATCATTAAAAAACTAAATTACACTTGATGCATATATAGAGGGTATGTTTGAATAGTCTGAGGCTTGAAGAGAAAGAGAGAGTGTGACCCACTAATTTCATCAGTATATTCAGTAATGAATGAAACGGTTGTGATGCACTGCTCATGAAGATCCAACTTTATCTAGACAGGATGTTTAATATTATAATAATACAGATCAAATTTTATTATATCTTTTTAATAATTTGATTCTTAATTTATTTAAGATAAATTCTTATTAGTACAAGTAAATATTTAAAAGAATATTGTATTGAAATTTAATGATCTCCAATATAATAAGTTTGATCAAGTGAAAGAGTTTTGCCTAATGTTACTATCATCGGTCATACTTGATTTTTTTTATAAATAAATTTAATAATAAAAGAAAGTACTCTAAAGTATTATCGGAAAAGAGACAAATGACACTTAGCTAGAATCTCTCAAAGTATATAAATATAAATCTCGCATAATGTTATCATGATAATATTAAAATAAACATTTCATCTTTTCAAAAGGAAGAAAGCTAAGTAAAGGCAAGAGAAAGAAGTGGGGGAAATGATACTCATTTAGAATTCTAGACTAGCCATTTTATCCTATCATATGAGTAACTTATATAATAAAATAAATAAAATAATCATTTTATTCTTATATTAAAATATTTAAAAATAAAATAAGTAAGAACAAAAAATATAATTAATACAATAAAAATAGAAATGTTGAAAGGATGGGAATGTTTGAAGTTATGTAATAAACATAACAATCTTCCAATATAATCTGTCTTTCATTCCCTTTCCCTTGTAAATTACTTCAATCAAACATGACATAAAATTCGAAGGAAAAAAAGCCCTAAAATCCTTAATTTTGTCAAAAAATATAGTCCTGATCACTTTTATCCCTATGTTAACATTTTTTTTAAACGTATCCCTATGTTTAATGTTGTAAGAATCGAACCGGACAAGTGTTCGGTTCATGGTCTGATCGGTTTAACCGGTTGAACCGTTGGTCGAACCGGATGACGCAATAAATAATAATAATTATTAATATATAAAATGACATCACTCAAATTTTAGGTTTCAATATACATAATTTTGAAGTTTTAAATTACATGACTTCTCAAAGTTTTAATTTTCAAGACTTGTCAAACTTTGAAAGAACTTAATCAAAAAAATATATGAAATTCTTGATAATCATGACTTCTAAATTTTAATTTTCAAGGCTTTTCTAATTTTAATTTTTAAGATCTCTCTAATTTATTTTTATGTTATTTTTTATTTTTAATTTTAATTTTTTAAAAAAATAAAATTGGACCGGTTGGATCGCGGTTAAATCCGGTCCAACTACGAAAACGATTTTTTTGGTCCAACTGACTCGCCTATGTATTCGGTTGGCGGTTGGACCGTCCGGTCCGGTCCGGTTCTTACAACATTGCCTATGTTAACATAAATAGCATGAATTTGACAAAACTAGTGATCTAATATTATGTCTTACTAGGATAAAAGTTTAATGTTATAATATTATTAAATTTTGATATAATTTTTTAATGATGTAGTGTCATTTGTTAATATTAATAAAAATTAAATTTATATTAATAAAAATTCATCTTAAATGAATTAAAGACCAATTAATTAAAAAAAATATAAAAGTTCAATATATTACCATTCGACTTAATTAGATGATGAAATTAAATATTCTTATTTTTTAGAGAACAAATTAACATAAGATGTAATTTAAGAGGGTATAACCGTGTAAGAGAATAATTTACCCTGAAATATTTTGGGGCTGTTTGATATTGTAGGTGATGTTGGAAGTAATCTAATATTTTTTTTAATATTTTGTATATCAAACAAAATTTTTTTTTTTTTGTAATGTGATGAAATTATGTTTTTATCCTTACTTTTTACTCACTTTTAATAGAAAGATAAAATGATTATTTTATCTACTTTTATTTTACATCACATCATACATTTCATTACATTCTCATTTCCATTTTCATTTCCTCCAACATTTTTTATACCAAACATACCCTTACTAATTAATATTCCAAATATGAATATAGATCAAATTATATTTATAGAATTAAAAATAAAAGCATAATTGAAGAAGCAAGTGTTGGTAGGAATTATGATACTGAAGTGGGGGTGATGGTGTTGTATATATATAATAGAGAATGAATGGGAAAAGAAGGGGTCACATCGGCACGTGGTTGCTGATTCCTCATCTTATTATATATATTAATTTACTTTGTACAATTTCACACTTGTCTCTTTATTCTTCATAATAATATTCTTCACTACTCTTTCTCAATCTCACCGTCTTCACCATCCACCTAGCTAGCTGTTGCTAGCTGTCTCTCTCTGATCACCAATTCCTCTCCCATGTGAGTTGTGACACACTCCTCTTTCTCTCCTCTCTACCTTAAATTACCCAAAACACACTCCATTTTCTTTTATTTCAATCACATTCATATCCATCATCACCTCCTTCTAGCTACTATACGGATCCGACTTAATGGCACAATTACCTCCTAAAATACCACCCGTGACCCAAAATTCCCCATCTAATTTTCCTAACCACAAAACACCCGCAATGCCAACAACTTTTCTTTCCGCCGCCACAACTCAACAATTTCACCAACAACAAAATTCACCGCCCTTCATCCCAACCTGGGCCGACGAGTTTCTCGACTTCTCCTCCGCCCGCCGCGGGGCCCACCGCCGCTCCGCGAGCGACTCGGTTGCCTTTCTCGACACGGCATTCCTCGCCGCCGGTGGAAACCATCATCTTGGGTTTGACCGGCTGGACGACGACCAGCTCATCTCCATGTTCTCCGACGTTGACGTCGGCGGCGCTGTTTCCATGCTGCCGTCGTCGTCCGCCACCGCGTCCATGTCGACGCCGTCCACGCCGTCCGACCAGAACAGCAATGACGATGATGAGACGCCTATGGCGCTGGACGACGTCGTTCTGGCAAATCAGGAGCAGTGGCAGCCCAAAAATGAACCCCTGGAGGTTGAAAGCGCATGCAAGAATGAGATCAGTGACACGCCACCGCCACCGCCACCACCCTCCGCCGGCGGCGAAACTGTCTTCGACCCAAAAAGGGTCAAAAGGTAAATAAATAATGAATATTGTGATAACCATATATATATCGTTACTATATATATAGTTAATAGTATATGGCATAATAATGATCCATGCACGTACATATTTAATTAACATTTAAAATACTGAGGTGGTGTGGTATTAATTGTATTTGGTCTGTGCTCCGATTTGAACTTTGGAGAATGAAAATGGAGATCATTCATTTGAAAGGTTGCTCTTAATGGATTATTCATCAGTTCGTTCTGATAATATTAGGTCATAGACAAGAAAAATTATTAAACAACACTAAAGTATATATTTCATAATTATATTTGGCAAATAATTAAGGTGGAGTTACTTAGGTAAACTTTCATTAATTACATGTTTTATTTATATTCTCTTTCTTCAATGATTGATGATTATAATTTAATCTCCTATATTCTCTCTTTCCTATAATTGATTATATAAATACTTTTTATCAGATATCTTATTTTTATTATAAAATTTTACAACAAACATCTAAATATTTTCACTTTTAGTTTAATTCTTATATTTTTGGTTGTTGTGGAAATGAAATCAGGATTTTGGCTAATCGGCAGTCAGCTCAGAGGTCGAGGGTGAGAAAGCTGCAATACATTTCTGAGTTAGAAAGAAGCGTATCAACATTGCAGGTAACTAATTATATTTAGGCTAATCTTTAGCATTTAAGATTTAACCCTTTTTTTATTATGTTGTAGATTTATTCATAATTAATGAATCAATTTATAATAACGAATTGATGAATGTTAATTAAATTGAAGACGGAGGTATCAGCATTATCGCCAAGAGTTGCATTCTTGGACCACCAACGTTTGCTTCTCAATGTGGATAATAGTGCTTTAAAGCAACGGATTGCTGCTTTGGCTCAAGACAAAATTTTTAAAGATGGTAAATCAAATAATCACTTCATTAATTATATATTTCATATTTCTTTTAATTTCCATCTTATTTTTAGAAGTAATTATTCACGTCGATTACTTTAATTACCTCAGTTTTTATCTGGCATGGTATATGCATAAATAATAATATTTTTTCTAAAATCTCTTGGTGTGATTCACAGCTCACCATGAAGCATTGAGAAAGGAGATAGAAAGACTAAGGCAAATATATGAGCATCAGATGAAGATGGAGAAATCAGTAAATAACACTCATAATTGTCTTCACTCATCATCTCAGGCTTTGGGATGTACGGACAAGGATGAGCTCCTATGTTGATGATCAGATTCAGATTTAATTTCACGTGAGGTGTTCCCCATCTTAAATATGCATTCCATCTCTATTCATCCATCGATGTGGGACTCCCAAGTCCCATCCTCACGCGTACAGCCAACTTATAACAACAAAACCATATTTGTTTTGGATAAAGCAAAAGTCATTGTTAATTATAGTTTTTGTTCCACTTTAATAGATATTTCTCAATTATTATTATTATTTTTTCTTTTTGGGGGTGACAGAAGATTATGGGCTTGTATTGGGATGCATGGAAGCTGTCAGAGAATTATTTCTTTTCTTTTTTTCTAATTTCTTAAATTGGAGGGAGAGTAGTGTGTGACTCTGTGTGTCAATCTGATCCTATATCTGCTATTTTTTTTATTTTTTCTAAGTTTGTTTTTATGTAGTGCAAAATTGTACAAAAGACTACTGAGTACACTTTAATTAACAGTAATTCTTCTTCTTAATTATCAGTTCAGGTACTTAATTACACGAGTCTTCTTTGGGGACAAAAGTAGAATTCTTAAGAGCAGTTAGTTTAATTAATTGCTATAAGCCTACTCTTCTGGGGGCACGTTTGGTATACTTATCAAACAGTGCATTACATGTAATTTTATGATTTTTAAAAAATTTTACATCATATTTTATACATACCAAACACGCTTTTTATCATAATTTTTCTCTCTATCTCTCTCTTCACTTTTCTCTACAATAGTACTTTCCTTTATTCTATAGTACTTTATTCTACAGTACGTACTTTACGTCTGTATATTTATACCAAGCGTGCCCCTAATTTTCTTGAGTGTCATATATAGTGTTTTCTTATTATTTTAATTGATACAAGATGCTATATATATCAATCACATGGAGTATAGTGGTGGACTGGTGGTACAACAGAAAAGCACAAAGTTGATAATAATGCAACTAGTACCTATGCTTTTTATAAATATATTTTAATATGTTCAACACATTTTTTTAATGGGATCTGTTCTTGGGGGCATGTTTGATTTTTATTCTTAAGAATAGTTTACTTTTTATAAATAAAAAATGAAAAAAAAATTGAAAGTTGGTTGGAGTGATAGGTATTTCATTTTTCTTTAGTAATATTTTGAGATACTATATGAAAAAAAAAGTTTTTTGGGAGAACTTTACCAAAATTAAGAATAACAAAATCAATTTCTCTAAGAAATGAGTTTTTTGAGTTTGGATCCAGTGCAATTTTCTTTCGTGCAATTTCGGTGCAATTCCTATAAAATACACATTTTTACATCATTTTTGAAGTACTAATACGAATTTATTCTAACAATAAGTCAATAACCCACTATGAATGGATTAGGAATGAAATTATTATCAATTTTGACAAATATTATCACTAAATAGCCTCGTGAGACTATTTTTTAATATTAATAACAATTTGGTCCCTAATCCATTTAAGGTGATGATATTTGTCAATATTGATATTAATTTGGTCTCTAATATATTCATAGTGGATTATTATTAGTGTGAGTCCGTATTAGTACTTCAAAAATGAAGTAAAAAGGTGTATTTTATAGGAATTGCACCGGAATTGCACGGAAGGGAATTGCACTGAATCCAATTTCGAGTTTTTTTAGGTTCTTTGGATTAATCCAACGTAACAAGATAATTAGTTGAATTAATTGCTCAAAGAGTAGTATAGACGAATGCGATATAACACAGATGATAAAAAGTTTGTGTTTTCTTAATTATTAACCCTTGAATATGATCCATAGAAGAATGAAAATGAAATATCATTTGTCAAAGGGACGTCATTGATCCCCAACAATTAGTCCAATATTAATAGTACCTAATAAATTAGTTAATTATGATGTCCGCGTGCCATTTTAGATACCTTGATCAAACAAAAGAAAAAAAATGTGGTTTTATAATTTAATTAGTTATGTGCTTATGACATATCAATAGAGTCATAATTGGTTTAGACGTGTGAACTCAAGCAACCACTTCATCAAGTAAAGACATTAATGATTAAATTTAGGACTTAAATTAGAGGAAAAACTAGAGCAATATAGTCATTACTTAACCTAACTATAGAGTTTTTGAAAAGTTAAGAAAACTAGGGAAAAAGGCATTATTTTTTTTTATGGTAAAAGCCATTATTATATTGATAACAATTGGTCATTAATTAACTATCAAGCTAGCTGTAGATTCCTACAAGAATTCACAGCTGGACTCTCAAAAAAATTAGAAGATATAACAAAAAAATTGCATTGACTATATATATATATATATATTTTGAAGAAACTATTTCAATTATTGATAAAAGTTCACTATACTATCATATTACTGTACATTCTTTCAATTATGTAGTATCATTTGTTAATATTAAAAGAAACTCATATTATAATAAGGATCCACCTTGAATGGATTAGAAATTAATAGATTGGAGGAATATACAAAAGTTCAATACTACTGTACTACTGAACATGTTCACATCAATTATATATAGCTGAGGCTTGCTAATCAATCATATTAAATCAGCACCTTAATTCTTTATTAAGATACATATTTACAACAATTTTCTTTGGATTCACCAGCCATAAAATATCACTAGGTTCAGTACTATCATAAATTTTTATTGGTTGAAATTAAACCACAAGTATTCAAAAGTTCACTAAGTTCTGCCTAATGGGTCAAACTAGGAGAGATCCTATAACTAGTTTTTTCATATACAAGATTAAAGCAGCACAATAACTAAACATTAGGAGAAATTAATCATATATATAACCAAGTATATTGATTTACATAATTTTTTTATTGGTCCAATAAATCAATCTTCAGAAGCTCATTTAACTCTAACTAATTTAGTTTGATACAAAATATAATATTTATAACTCTAACTAAGTATTTATTATATTGGTTGGGTTTATATAATTATGTAATCAGTCCAAACTCGAAAGTAGATCCTTATAAGTAATGTTAATTGTTCTCTCTAGTCTTGTTTAATTTTCGTCACTAGGGCCCCATTGCAAGTCCTAGTTTGTGACCAATCAATCCCTTCACACTTTGAGATGTCACAATAATTACTTCTTCATTGTGTATCTAGGTACATCCATATTTTTCAAGTCCTTTTTCCTTGGTTTAAATTTTAAGAGGTATATATAGTGGGTTAGTGAGAGAGTCTTCAATTTATCAATGGAGATTGGGTTTATATAAGGCATAAAAGGAATTATTCCTTTATAACGTGACAAATTGAAGTTTAAATTTATAGTGAGAGAAATGTTTATATAATATAAAATAGGTATTGTAAAAAGAGTCCAAAGTTTTTCTTCCAAAAATTGGTCACACAAATCGAATACTAGGACACTTTATGATTACGTAAGCTTCCCGGCCCAATCTATTATATATTATAAAACAAGAACCAATGTATGCCTGCCACATGTCGCCTTCTCAACATTTTTGGCTTTTATATATTAACTTTTTTCTTTTATTTGTATATTATCAAGATTGACAATTTAATTAATATATTACAAATTTTTTGAAATCTGTGCTAACACTTCCTATTTATTTACTTTACTATTCACCTCTCACAACAACCAAAAAAAAAAACAACAACAAAATTTTGTAACCCATTTTACAACTTTGTCCTTAATTATATACAATAATTAATTTAAACTGCAATAATATTTTATGATGATTTTGAAACTAAAAGAAAATATGTTGCAACATATAAATGAACTCAGATATTTTTAATATATGTCAGTGTCACATTACGTAAGCCACAACTCTTATATATTTTTACAGCATTAGTGAAAGCGTAAGATTACTCCAAAAAAAACATTTGGTGCATAATTGACTGCAATGAAATGTTATAAACATGTTCGATCGAAAACTCAAACATTGGGGGTACCAAAGATAGTTTACGTACCCTTTGTTGTCATAAGTTATATGTTCATTAAAAACAAAAGCAATTTTGTATTTAACATTTGAATTTAGTGAAAATTAAGCCAAATTTGCTTAGTAAAATGAGAAATAACAATATTATTGTGAAGGAAAAATTGTTCAAGTTGAACAAAGTGATTAATATAAACTTTAACATTTTTAAGTGTTGGTTAGTATTTGAACATATTTTAATTAAGTTTTTGTAATTGTTTATAATTAATCATGTAATTACAGGAAACAAATTTTAAATGGTTCAAAAATTTTGATTAGCAAAGGAAAATTATATTACTAAGAAATTTAGAATAGTGTTTCATATATCTATTTTTTATAGTTTGTAACAATATTCTAATAAAAAATTATAATTTTAGAGATTATTTATAGTCTACAAAATACTTTAAATTTATAAATCAATTGTGTGTGTTAGTGTTGAGTACTAGATGGCTTAACTAAAAATGTGGATAAGATAATTATTCAATTATTGCTTATTTATTTAGATTGTATGATAAAAACTACTACAATATCATTTATTAGATTGTTCGCTTTCACTTGAGAGCAAACCACCAAAATTTGTCTTACAATACATATATGGCACAGAAAATGAGATTAAGAATAATGTATATCTTTGATTTAAGTTTGTTTTCTTACGCTTTTATTCATATTTTGTTTTTTTCTTTAATTGAAACTATATTATTACACTTTTATAATTAATAAATTGTTTTTATTTTTAAATTAAATTAGATCATATCAAGGAAACCACAAATTTGATCAAGATATTAATTATAATTCAAAATTATTTTTTTTAAATCATATGAGTGAAAATTAAATATAATTATCAATTAATAAACTCCTTAAAATTTTAAAACAATTTCAATAAAAACATCCCGTGCAAAGCACGGATCGCAATCTAGTTTCAAGATATTTCAAGACTGGTACCAATTTTATTGTTTAAAATCAAATATGATCCTTGGCCAAAAATATCATATATGATCCATCACCAATAAGACAAGTAATGATGTAGCAAATTAATTCAAATTTTCATCAGGCCAAAAAATCATATATGATTCTTTTTCGTCTCATTTTTAAGGCACTATCTTGATTAATTCAGACTTGACCAGTGTCGTATACCTATTTATGACGGAGAATCTCCCAACGGGAATAATTGTATACACAAAATCTCGAACTTAAAACTTTGCTTAAATAATACAAAATCGCTTACCACTTAAATCAATCCATCTCATCTTTAGTATATATATATATATATATATCAAAATCACTTGACCTCATGAGAGGTGAAGTGTTCTTATGTCACTCTTTCTCTTAAACACAAATTTCAATACATAATTTATATATATATATATATATATATAAAGCAAAAAGATGAGGCAATGAGAAGTGGAGGCTAAAGAGCTATTCACCCTTTTATTAAATATAGAAATATTCTATTTATATAGCTTCATGAATCATGGCTGGTCCAATTGAATCTTAAGAGACTTTTGGATTGAAAAAATAGTTTTGAAAATATAAATTGTGACCTCTTTTAATCCCATTTTGTGTTTTGTAGTTTGTACACTAGAATTGGGCCCAATGCGAGTGAGCTCCCTTTTGGATATGTTCAAACTTCAAACATGAAGGAAATGGGCTTCCTTTGAAATTTGGTCTTTCCTCAAAGCATCCATGAATTGGACAATTTTGCCCTTCACATATTTTCATCAACCCATCCTCTCCTCTCAAATGCTCTGTCGCTAGGTAACAATAATTGTGAGCTAATTGCATTCTTGAGAAGATAAGAAATATTCATTTTTATTATATATTTAAAACTCATTAAGATTTAAGACCCATCATAGTCCAGAAGCTATCTCCTTCGTCGTTATCGCGATTGGGTATTTTGGTCATTAATCATAATTTACTTTCCAGTTCTTGCATACTAAACACATAAAAATTTGTTTTATGTTTCATTTTATTCTTTTATATACCAAATATATTTTGTATCTTAAAATTTCATTCCCTTTTCATTATTAAATTTCCCTTCCATTCCATTATTCGGGAGATGTTCAGTGGTACGATAGTTTTGAATTTCAGTACATCATTCTAATTAGTTGGTTCCTAAACTATTCAAGGTGGGGTCATTATTAATGTGAATTTATATTAATATTAACAAATAACTCTACATAATTAAAGAGATATACCGAACTTCAATAGTACGGTATCAATCAACTTTGATCCCTCTTCCTAAAATATTTCCATCCTACCAAATATAAGGGGTTGCATATTTTCACAAGATTGGATTCTTTTAGTTATAAAGTAAATTGATTAAAGAAAAAACTTACATGTTGTTGCCTACATGTTTTTTCTTAGGTTAACCAATTAAAAAAATATATGTGTCAATTTTTTTTTATGTCATCTTCTCACCTTTAACAGATGTATTTTTTTAATTGGTTAACATGAGGAAAAGCATGTAAGCAACAACATATAAGTTTTGTCCATTAATTAAAGTACCTTTACAAAACTTAACTCTTTTTCTTCATTTAATATCTTTCTCTCTCTCTCCACAATAAATATAATTATTATGACAAATTTTAATTATATTAATAATATTTAAATATTATGTAAATAATATACTTATTTTGTATATAATATTTCAAATACTAATATATTGAAGATGTGAATGCTTTTTATTTTTTTATTTTTGTTCAAATCATAATTATATTAGATGTAATTCTTTTTGTGAAAAAAATAGTAGTAAAAAAAAGCACTCTCAATAATACTTTACAGTGTCAATGACATGTTAAAAAAATCAACAAAAGCTCAATCAAAAAATTATTATACAAGCTTAAACTGCAAGTAATATTATCTAATCATAGTTGTTCAATGAACCTTTGGCCTAGGTATCAGAGAATCAGTGACTAGTTGTCATAACTCACGATATAAGTTATTAGATTTTAAAGTTAAAATATATTTTAAATTAAAAGTAAAAGTATTATATATATATATATATATATTAAAGTTAAAAGAATCTTTTAAATTATGTTATTAAAAAAAATAATAAATGGCAAATTTGAAAAAAAATATAAATGAGAGAGTTTTTTTTTTTATATAACACAGGAGAGCTTCTTATGAATATAAATACGAGAGTTGAATTAAATGCATAGTTGTAACATTTATGAAAATATTGTAAAAAAATTTCAAATTTTTATATAATTTAAACATTCTCAAAATTTTTATAGATGCAGAATGACTAGCTTCTTTTTAGAAGTGGTTTTTAGTGATCTTAACTTCATAAGATAAAGTGCCACTAAGCTTAGCTACTAAGGCAATTTACAGTTCATATATCACGCAATAGAATCCGACTTCCAAAATTATATTATAAACAACCAAAGATTAAAGAAAAAAAGTAACCTTTTCTTAATTAATTATATGTAAAGTAACCGTCTTTGATGCCTTTGAAATTGAAGGTATAACTATATGAACATGGATCATTGGTTATTCACTATCTTATTGTTTACAGTTATAACTATGATTAACTTTAATATAAACCTTTTCGGTAATCATGATTAATCTCGACAATATAAATATCTAACAGTATAAAATTCAAACTCTAGTTATATGGGATGCAAGAAGAATTGTACGTGTACACATGTGGTTTGTTTGGTTGCAAATTTAATTTTTGAGAGAATATGAATGTAAATGTCGAAGATTACGTTTGGTATGACATAAAAAGATGAGAATGAGGTTGAGAATAAAAATGTAAAAGGAGTATAATGATTAATTTATCCCTGTAATTAACATAACCTAGAGCTATGTCCAAACATAATCTTTCCTAAATCACCAACCAAACATGGACTATATCATTCTTCAAATCTAAACCACCAACTAAACATAAGTTATAAAATTTTCAAACCCATCATTTCAAACCTCCAACCAAATAAGCCAATGAGCTTTGCCACTTTCCCTTTCCCATCTTGAATTTGCATGAATTAATACTTGTAATCGTCCAAAGTTCTTATTTTAAAGGGGGAAAAATGTACTTTAACCCCTTAACTATATGTGTATATAATACATTATTCATCTCAATTTTGATAATTTGCAACCCATCAGTCCCTAGACTCATAAAAAATTGAAACCGTTATTTTATAGGTTAAAAAATGAAAAACTTGAAAAAAGAAAGAAATAATGGGAAGAACAAGACTTAAACCCCATTCTTACAAAATGGCTAAAAAGTATAATGTTTCAAGAGACAATTAGTGTAAATTTTTAATCAAACAAGTCATTATGTTATCGATTATGTTAGGTGGGAAAAACACTAAACGACGATGTGGGTACCCACTACCAACTACAAAACCGCCACATTATCGTTGTGAAAAAGTACAATTAATTATTTATTTTCATCAATGTCAAATATATATATATATATATATATATATTTTGCCTGAATCAATGTCAAATATTTAACGAGGATCATAATCACATTTTTCTCCTTGGTTTGCACTTTGCAATTTGGATATACTTAAAATTGTTTCTTACACAAAAATAATTTTTTACTATTCAATTACACCAGTCGAGTTAAAAAAAACTATAATTATTTGATGGGTTAATTTTCTATAAAAAAGCAAATAAAGTAGTTAAAAAAATTATTTAGGTATATTACATTTAATACTAAAACTTCGATCAAATATGTCTTTAACATTTAAATGCGATCAATTATACCCCTAATTTTTTTTTTATTTTTCAAGCAATTATAATCTTATTCTTTTTACTAATACTATTAAAATAGATAATAATTATAGCTTATATAGCGTGACAAGTGGCAAATAAATTTGACTGGGTTCATATTCTCTTTTAAAATGATACTATCAATTTTAAAAAAAATTAAACCAGATTTTTAAATATAACTTATTTTTTATTTTTTAAATTTTAAATTATTAGATATTGTATTAATTAATTAACTGCTTCTTTGGCCAATATAACAAATTCTTTATTTGATTTTAATTTCAATTTTGACTTTTAAGTTTTAAAGCTGCATTATTGTCCATTGTACGATTTCAATCTATCAATATAACTTCCCAACTGCTCAACTACCATTCAATTAGTTGAACAAGTGTTCTTCCGACTTTACTGATTTAATGATTTTTATTACTAGAATCTCCATTTTACCCTTTACCATTTGCTCAATCCATCACACATCCAATAAGGTACTTGACTTGAGTTTTAGTACAAAAAGATATAATTAAAATTTGACATTCAATTATCACGAATCTTTTAATTTTGGGTATTCAACTGTTCATGATTAGGTTTTTGTCTAATTTTTAATATTTTTTAATCTTATCAATATTTTTATTTAAATTAGAAGATGATATTTTGATAATTTCAATTAAAAACCTAAATAACAATGTCAATGTGACTAAAAAGTATTGAAAAATTATTAAAACACTATTCACTGACCTAAATAAAAATGTTAATATGGCTAAAAAGTGTTAAAAAATATTTGCAAACTTGATGAATGAGAGTTTAGTGCTTGAAATTGAAAGGCTAAGAGAATTAAGTGCAAAATTTTAAAATTAGGGATGCAATTATGTATTTATAACCTAAAATTCACGAGCTTTCTAAGCATTTTAGTCAATTTTTCTACGGGTCAAAATGAACGTAACTCTTTAAATTTCAGAGTGTATGCAAAGAACTGAACTTTTTTTTTCTTTAAATGTAAACTTTCACGGACTTTTTATTAGGTGCAAATAAGAGCATCAATTTACTTTTTCCTCTATTTTTACAAAGAAATTAAAGTTATATTTTTGTCATAAAGTGTTTTAATAAGTTTTATTTATATTCTGTTTTTTATATAATTATTCATATAAAATATAATCTTTTATATTGTTTAGCATGATTACTCATATACATTTTTTGTTCCTGTGCGTTATTTGTATTGAAAAATTTATACAAATATATAAAAAATTTTATTTAAGTAATACGAAATTTAGGTTTATGTAACTTACGGGGATTTTTAATATTTTATCATGTTTTATTTCTCTCACATCCTTTAATCATATAATTTCTTTGTATTTTTTAATTGCAAAATATAGCTATTTCGTGACCCCCAATAACGAGAAAGATGCACAGCCATATGAGGGAGAAGTTAACTTATTTGCTTCAAATATGTAAATGAACAAATAAATAAATAAATAAAATTTGGTGGTCCTTCTGTCCGAAAATTAAATTCCCAGAGAATGGATAAGGATAAGGCTTGAATTTGATCAGTGGACATTTTGATAAGTCAAACAATATAAACTTTTTTTTTGTAGGAATATTATTATTTTTTAAATTTAATTAATATAATATTATTTATATTTATATTAATACATTTTAAAGTATAAAATTTTAGGAGTAGAGACACTATAAATCCGAAAATGACGTAGGATTTTTAGTTGAAAGAAACTCATCAAATTAAATAATAAATGCAGGAATCTCTTTGTTTCAGGTTTCATATACATGTAATATAAAATCATTAATAAATGTTAGATTTTTGGGTATATTGTAGATTCTATCCCTATCCGACTATCCCGGATCCATTCCGCCATTTTCTGTAATGTAAATGTGTAGCAATTGAAGTAAAAGACAAGCAACTCAACACATATATTGCTACTACCTACGTATCCAATGCAGATTTGCCGACACAAAATCATATTATAATTATGGGTAAGTCTATGATGAATTTGTTCCATGCATGCAAAGCAGTTTTAGTCGATAGGATTGCGACATGTGGGTAGGATGACTCGAGATGCAATGCAATTTCTCACATGTCACAATCTTATCGACTGAAATTACATTACATATATGCAGCAAGTTGTATCATAGACTCACCCATTATGGGTTTAATTTTAGCTACTTTTTATATTAAAAAATAAATATAAAATTACATATTTTTGTACCCGAGATTTTGTACATTAAAAAAAAAAACATCAAAACACTTTTTTTTTGCCTCAAAGATGGTTTTCTATTACATGTGTAGTATATTTGATGATTAATTTTTTAAATAGCTACTTGTATGCTTCACTATATCTCTAATCTCTCCCATTTTCTTCCGAAACTTTAATCACTGTCAATTTAGATAATATCAAATTAAACTTTATGCTATATATTCTAAATTTTGAAAGATATCATGTTTTAGAGTATATTTTATATTTTATAACTAATATATTAAAAGAAATTAAATGTGTATATGATATCTTAAAGGAAAAACTCAATTCACACGATCGACCCGACTTAAGAATCAAAAAGAAAAATAAAAAATAAATATAAAATATTACAAAATCTTCTAATTTATACGCCATCACTAAAAATTCAGATCTTGTCTGTGTCCCTGCTCCACCAAAACTAACTTCCATACCTGAAAGTGTAGTGCTAGCTAATAAGCTAATAACAAGTTTACATGCAATTTATAATAATATTAATAAGAATTTAGTTTCTTTATAAAAAAATAAGACTTTAGTTTCCAATTAATTTATAGTGAATTATTGTCATATTAATAATAATTTAGTCTTTAATATATTTATAATGATAGGTTTCTATTACTCTATTAGTGTGAATACTTCTTAAAAAAATTATTATTTCTTCATAAATAAAATATTTTAAAAGAATTATATAAGAATAATAAGAAAACAAAAAATACCAAATCCAACTTTAATCTAAAAACCAAAACACTAATTTAGTCAATTAAAAAGAAAAAGAGATGATAAAGGCCAAGTAATCTGACTTTTGAATATTAATTCATGATGGCATCATCATTTCTTCTTTCACACTTTGTGAATTGTGATCTGTCCACATTGATTATTTCTTGTAATTACCGACGTCTCCGGGTTCCACCCACTACTCTCACGAATTTGAATTTGTTAAAGTGTAAATCCAGTAAAGTATATAACATACACAATATGAACTATTGAATGAAACTGATGAATCTCTTGAAGTCCTTTAGCTACTCTAAGCACCTGCACAATGATCCAAGGCGGGGAAGTCCCCCAGATTGGACTCCGACGATCAAGTCAGACCGATGGAGAGTATAAGGGTGATAATAGGATAGATTCAGTAAGTGTACCTGAGGTAGGCCATGAGTATTTATAAGCTTCTGCCAGGGGTAGTTCGGTAATTCTGGGTCCAGAAGTTGGCCCACTGATAACGGTTTTTAGTTAGGTAATGATTGAGTGACGTTGACAGCTGGAGCGGACCGACCGACCAACTAAGATGGCTCGTTCGTCCAGTCATATTATATCAGAAACTATTATAGTACAGACATGAATCTCAATTTTTATTTAATGATCTGTATAATACACTTTACACATTTTGCACTTTATTTAATCCTCCTCTCTAGTTTCAAATCTTATCTTTTCTTCCCCTTCTTAACAACTAATAAATATTAGTAAATATTTAATTTGCACCTTTCTATTTTAAAAAAATATATTTCTCAATCTTTAACTTGAATGAATCATTGTATGAATCCTCTGTTTTTTTTTTTTTGAATGCGGAAGATGAATGAATGAATGAAGATGCAAACTGCAGGTACTTTAACATATTTATATTGTTATTTACTAATCAATCCCTTTTGTTTCAAGGGGAAAAAAAAATCCCCACTTACTACATTTGGAACATTTCTGTTTTGTCATAATCTTTATTTGGTAAAGGTATGGGACCAACTCCTCCGTCAGATCAACAATTTATTAGTAAACAGATTTCAGTCTAATTAATTGGAAATTCAATATATAATTGCTATAGGTATCTAAATCTTTCTCTTCAAAGCAAAATAATAATTTTTCATTAGTTATAAAATTAATATTCCATATATTTTATATATGGAAAATAATAATTCTGTTCATGAACAAAAAATTTAATTATAATGTAACAAATATTTTAAATAAGATTTAGAGCTAGAAAGTTCTAGACTTATGAATTGACTAAAAAAAATCTAAGGACTTAAATAAGATTTTTAAAATTGCAAAGACCAAATTAAAATTGAGTAAAATTATAAAAACAATGAAATAAAAAATTTACATATTTGGTTAATTTTTTTAATAAACATGTAAAGTTTTTATTTCATTATTTCTATAAGAGTATGTTTGGTTTGTCAATTTTATAGGGGAGAGAAAGGAAAGAAGGTGAGGAATGTGTTTGGTAAGAGACAGAAAAAGAGAACAATATATCTAGTAAGAGACAAGAGAAGGAAAGAGGAAGAAATCTTCCTCCTCTAAAAGGAATAATATTTTCCTGATGGGTTAATAAAAAATTGATTTGAACATAAAAAAATAGAGTTAAAAATATTATTTATGATTTTCACGCGGAGACAAAAATAAATAAAAATAAAATTATTTTTTTTAATTTTATTATTCATTTTTTATATATTTTTTTGCATCATATCAAATTTTATTTTATTTTTTTATATTAAACATTCTTTTTATCCCAATTTCTCTTCTTCTTCCGCGTTCTAACAAAATCCTCCCTTTCCTATCAAATCAAAATATTTTCTTACAAAATATTTGACAACTTCACATCACTACCTGTTCAGTCTCTTTCTCTTCTCTCTTCTTCTTCCCTACTCTGTACACGCGGTTCAGACGCTCAGTGCCCTCGCTTCTTCCGTCCCCACACGTAGAAGAAAGGAGTAAGGACCATCCCAATTCCATTCATTGCAAATCAAATACCCACTACCCTCTCTCTTCACTCTTCTCCTTCCGCATCCAAATCCATCCATACATAACCTTACAAATGCTTCATATCCATATATATCCATACATGATATGATATACCCTCACCAACTATAATCTTCTCCTTCCCAATCTCAATTCCCAATAATGTCTCCTCGTTTTGGCTTCACCTTTCTCCTCTTCCTCTCACTCCTAATCCTCTGCGGTCAGGTCCACGCTCGCTTCTTCGTCCGCCGTTTGTCGTCTTCTGATGATCTCGTTTCCGATGGCGTCCATGATTTTGGGGATTCGCAGCTCAATAGTAATAATAATTTGCTTCTACTGACTCGGCCCTTAGGGTTTCTGGCGGAGTCTTCCTGCGAGCAGACGTACGGATTCTTACCCTGCACCTCCACCGTCGTCGGAAACTTGTTCCTCATCCTCGTCTATGGCTTCCTCATGTACAAGGCGGCTACCTATTTGTCCAACGGAAGCGAGCTCTTGCTTGAGATCTTGGGCCCTGGGATTGTTGGTGGCTTGTTTCTTCCTATCCTCGGCGCCCTCCCCGACGCGATGCTCATTCTAGGTGAGGGCTTTTGTTCTGTGTGTCGATCTGTTTGGTTAGATGGAAAATTTGATTGCAATTTTTTCTTGAGAATGAAACAAAAATTGAGATCTCGTGGTAGGTATCAGTGAAAATGAAATGAGTCTTTTCTTGTCATGTATATTCTGGAATTTCATTTTTTTGCATATTTAGGGTATCGGTTTGGTTTCTTCTATCTGTGTTTTTGGTCAGCTGGAAAAAAAATGTGCTGAATTTTCTTTTTCTTTCTCACCCATGGGCCATGGGTTTGAGAGAGAATTCTTTGGTTTTCCCAAACATAAACATAGTATCAGTATTGGAGTTACCTTTTCTTTTTGCCTTTTCTACGAATATTTCTTCCCAGTTAATCTCATTTATAAAAAAAATCATACATTACATATAGAAGGCTCAATATAAAAATATAAAAAATAATTAATTGCAAGCTTTTTATTTGACAAAATTTTAATTTTGTAATAGAAAGATATTTTTTGTAAAGTAACTCCTCAATATTTTATGTGTCACTTCAATTATTTTCTCATTTATTTTAAATTTATATTTTATATAACTATCCTATATCATTTATAATAATATAGATTTAACTTTTCATTTAACGTTTTCTATAATGATTTTTTTTTGTTACTTTTTTATTTGCGTGAAACTTGATTGATTCTAACATGAGATGGTAGAGAATTTATGTAGGAATTTAACTATCTATTATTATATTTAGATTTTTCTTTTCTTTCATTAAAAAAATAGAAGTCCTTTTTTCTAATGAAAAAAAGGGTCTTGATGGAGAAACTTCCTTAACATAATCATGTTTTTCTTTATTCTCTATGTCTCGATTCGGATGCACGCGCCATATGTCTACTTTTGCATCACTTATATAGTTATATTTGAACTTTTTCTGCCCAACCGAACATACACTTTTTTATATTCCCTTGACATGTGTAAGGGAGTTTATTCATATGATTTACTATCCATATTAAATTAATTTAATGTTACACCAAAACTGATTTTTTTTAATATTGAATATTAATAATATGGTATTTAAAATATTAATCATAGTATTATCTGAATTTTTTATATATGTATAAATACAATTAATATTTAATATCTTAATAATATTATCTTAGCATAAACATATCCTAATTTTTTAAAAAAATATTGTATCCTGGGACATGAATGTGAAAAGGGATTTTGGGACATGAAAATTTACTCCCTTGATAGGGTGCATGAAATTGAAATTTTCTTACCACACAGAAAATTCCAAATTTTATAGGAGCTCCATTTCCACGTTTGATGTTTTATTTATTATTCTAAAATTTCTATTTGCTTTAGTTGCTTTCACATCCATGCAAAGTAGGAATAGTTAAAATCATCCTCTGATGCATCTCTAGAACAATATATCATATTGATTCTGATGCTGTCATTGGGAATGTTTGAAGAGGTAAACAAAGTTTTCACTTTGGATAAAATAAGCCTGGATTTTTTTAGTTCAATAATTAGTGTGCAATGGAAGTCTTGTCTGACATGCAGTTATAAATAGAAGAATTAAACCGATAGGTTTATCTTCTTTGAGCAATTTTTCTGAGACCTCTTTTCCGATTCCTTTTAAATCAGAGTTTATCTTGACTGAATTCTTGTGATACTCTTACTTGTCTAAAAATTTCATTATGTATCTCTCATTTTTGTGGTTTCTTATATATTTTCTTTTTTCTCCTCCAGTTTCTGGGCTTTCTGGTACTACAGAAACTGCTCAAAGTCAGGTCTCCGTTGGAATGGGTTTGCTAGCTGGGTCAACAGTGTTGCTTCTTACAATAATATGGGGAACTTGTGTAATTGTTGGCAAGTGCGACATTGAGGGTTCAATTGCAATAGATTCACAAGACACACGTGGATTTAGCTTGACTGGTAAGTCTTTTGATGCTATTCTTCATCAGTTCTCTCTAAAATTTTGATAGTAGTGAGCTTCTTAAACTTGCCCAATGAGTTAAAAAATAAAGTGGTTTCCTCCTCTGAGTGGTCATTTGAGAAATCTACTTTCTGTCAAGGTTTCTTGTTTCCCTAGGGGTGTGTTTTTGGAAGACCAATCCTATGGCTGTGTGACTGTTTATGTTTTCAATAGCACTGAATTAAGGCATAACTATTTTAATTTCAAAAGGAAGAATGGAGTGGATTGAGTATTGAGCTTATCTATTTTGTTAAACTAACATTTCATTTCTTACCCCGCCAAAAAATTATCTTGTCATTAATTTATTATGCCCTACATTTCCATATATAGGTTCTGGTGTTAGTACTGATATTTGGACAAGTTATGCTGCAAGGATTATGGTCATATCTGTCGTTCCATTTCTAATTGTTCAAATACCACAAATACTCAAATCAACATCAGGAAGGCACTTGGCTGTTTTGATTTCTCTTATCGTGTCTATTTGTTTATTGATTACTTATTGCCTTTACCAGGTAAATTTGTTGCTGCAATATTGTTATATTTGTTATGCATTATGTTAGGTATTGATTTCATCTTTCAAACACTTATATTATATTATTTTGCTACTAATCTTTAATATCTGTGTATGTACAATTGACCAATTTAGAACTAAATACTGTACTTTTGATTTCCTGATAGTAGGTTTGCTTATATTTTTTCTGACTTAATGCAATAATAACGGTTTGGTTTTAAGAAATACCATACTGTGAGAAACAAAGAGAATACTTTGGAAAAGCTTGATAAAGGAAGCTTGTCTTACATGTATATATAATAGACTTCTAGGTTCTATAATTACTGTATGCTAGGTGAGAGTTTATTTTCTATTACTAAGAACATTTGGGCATTGTTCCTGCATTGAGTGCATTCTAAAGAAGTTGAGGGGGGAAAATGGTGCAGGTTTTTCAGCCCTGGATACAAAGGAGAAAACTTGCTTATGTGAAACACAAGCATGTAATTTTGGGACTTTTGAGACATTTAAAGCAGCGCTCATTGGGAAGGCTGCTGGGAGAAGATGGTGAACCTGACAAAGAAACTATTAGAAAGTGAGACTGTTTTCTCCTTTTGCTTTGACTTTAAGATACTTTACTTTCTAAAGCATTTTGTTGTCTTGTAGAAACTGACTTCTTAACGGTTATTCATACAGACTGTTTTCAAAAATTGACGAGAATGGTGATGGACAACTTTCTCATGGTGAATTGAGAGCGCTAGTGGTTGGAATTCAATTTGAAGAGATTGACCTGGATCATGATGATGCTGTGAAGAAAATAATGGAGGATTTCGATACCTCTCGTGATTCACTAATTGATGAAGATGAATTTGTGAATGGAATCTGTAGATGGCTTCAGAAGGCCAGGCGCTCTCGAGTTACTTCTGGTGATGCTGGTCCACATACATTCAAGTTTTTGAATGATTTCCACCAAGTGAGTTTTTCAATGCTGAGTTGAACTCCTTTGGAAGAAATTCTTTTGCAGGAAATTAAAAGGATATATCTGAGTGGCTGGATTTTCATGTGTAGGAAACAAAGAGGGAACATGATCTATTGGATGTGGGGGATGAGAGTGATGAGGTTGTTGAAGGGATTGAGAATGCCAAACAGACTACCATCAAAGCAGTATTGCTGCTGCTGCTTGGAACCATTATTGCAGCTGCATTTGCTGATCCTCTGGTTGATGCAGTTGATAACTTCTCGGATGCCACTAGTATTCCCGCCTTCTTCATTTCCTTCATTGCACTGCCTTTGGCCACAAATTCAAGTGAAGCCGTGTCAGCAATCATTTTTGCTAGTCGTGACAAGAGAAAAACTGCCTCTCTAACTTTTTCTGAGGTTTGTCTTTTGTTTCACACACTTATCCTTCCATCAATTTATCTTGTTGATTTTTGGTGCTTTAGCATACTTTCCTTTCATCATGAATATTTCTTTGTGCAACACAAGGATTCGATCAATTTATTTGACGTGTCATCCTATTTGTATAGGATATTTTGCTGATTCTCACAGAATTAGGTCCTAGGAAAAGATTGATGACATTTATAAAGATAAAAGGTGAAATCTAGATGAACAAAAATAAGGGGATGAAAGTAAAATATCATGCAAATTTGCTAGTGTATTATTTAGTTCCTTCTTTTTTGGTCTCGACCAAAGTGTCCACCAGAGTGAGCCATATGACTAATCCCTCCGGTATTGTTGGACCCATTGCCGGGCCGACACTCCCAACGGATTATTCTTAATAAACTAACTATTGAAATGAACAAAGATAAAATACATCAGCCCCTTCTAATCCATACAGCCGAATCCTTACAGTGGGAGAAATGCTTTGTTTGTTTGATGCTGATGTACATCTTTGGTGTTAGAATTAAGGCTTGTCTTCTAATATGAACCAAAATTCTTGTTGCAGCTATATGGGGCAGTGACGATGAACAATGTGCTATGCCTGTCAGTATTCTTGGCGCTTGTTTATATAAGAGGATTGACATGGGACTTCTCCTCAGAAGTGTTGGTTATTCTTGTGGTTTGCGTTGTGATGGGTGTGTTTGCCAGTTTCCGTACAACATTCCCTCTATGGACTTCTATTCTGGCTATCCTTCTTTATCCCTTCTCTCTAGCATTGGTCTATGTTCTTGATTATGTATTCGGTTGGTCATAGACCAAAATAATTAATCACATTCTTAGGCACTACTCTCACTTTGTTATAAGTAGATACACCAACCCAATTATTAATAAACATGTTAGTTTCCTATCTACTGTCATGTATGAGTATCCTATTAACGTTGTTAAGGTGTTTAGTTATAATGGTTGTTGGTGACTATTACTACAATGATGCCATTGGTCTCCATTTGAGAATTTTGAGGACTTTAATCCGATTCTAATAATAGTATAATACAATGACGCCATTGGTCTCTAGTGTTATTTCTTAGAGAACCCATATTTTTCATTTTTTGTTTTGATACGTTGTGATCCTAATCTCGTTATTTTATTACTATGTTAGTGTTTTTTTATAAATATTACTATGTTAGTGTTGAATGTTGATATTTGGTATATTGTGATCGATATTTGAGATAATACTATGTTATCATATCACATAAAAATGGTGTTTATCTTATATTAGAGGTTTAAAAAGGATTACTCTTTCTTTTTTTTTTTACCAAAGGATGACTCTTTCTTTTTTTTTTTTTTTTGGCCTGTAGGATGACTCTTTCTTAAATGATCAAATTTATCTTTTCTTTTGTGTCATTTTTTTTATTTTCGCTATAAGCTTACATCTTTGATATATTATTTATTGTATTATGAAATATAAATACAATAATATCCTATATTATAATATCATCATATACCATGTTATAGCACTCATAAATTCATTTATATTTTGTTGAAAATCGTTTTCTACAAAATGTATTAATGATATATGGCTTTCTAATTGGTCTCTTGTCTGGTGGCGGGTCATCACAATGACAATATCAGCAGGTGAAATCAAAAGTTTCAATGATTACAGGTGGAGTATATTTGTACTAAATTTTGCATCAATTATGTAATAATAAACGCTTTTATGACATTTAAAAATGATTGAAGTGGGTGTAAGTTACATGACACTGTTTTATTTTTTAAAAAAATCATTATTAAAGCAATCATTGAAATTTGTGGTATTTGATTTAGTGTTCTCTCACATAACATAATATTTTACATACTATAATATAAAATAGTATTAACTCGGATATTATGTTCTCTTTGATACTCTTATTCGGTATGGTATTTCTCATCACAATGATATAAGATGCAAGTATTTGATATAAAATAGTGTCATCTAAGATACCGTATCAATTATTTTTGTATCTTCTAAATTTATCCTTATAAATTTAAATAAATTAACTATCATATTTATTCTATGATTTTTTTTTAAAAAAATTTATAATAATTTTAAATTAAAAGAAATCAACAATAGAACATTTTAAATAATCCTATAGTTTAATATAATTAAAAATAACAATTATTTAAATATACTACAAAATGATTTAAATAAACACAAAAAATATGATATATTAATAATTTATGTTAAAAATATAAAATATAATAGAGATAAAATTAATAAAATAAAAGAAAGCTCTTTCTCTCAAAGGTGTCATCTTCATCTCGTATGACACAATATTTTTGGTATTATGATATGACACCCTTTTTAGGATTATATGATGACATTGTATTATCATATAATACCATAACAAACGAAATTATTTATCAATATTATCCAAAATAACATATTATCTTAAATTCCATACTCAATATGACACAATCGCTCCCTTGAAATGTTTTTTTTTTTAATAATCCTTGAAATGTATTATATATACAAAAGACCATTTTGGAAGAATTAATATAAAAAAGGTTTTTTTCCGTTAAGATTGAGAAACTGGAGGACGAGGCATTAATTTATATTTAATATCTATTGACCCATATACTTCGGTTAGTGTATGCAATCTTCGACCTGAAACAGATCGAACCTGATCTAATAATTGATTTTCTAAATAAACAACCGAAAGTTTTAATTTTATATATATATATATGAAATCTGGGAATCTACTTGATTTTTTTAACACGTAATTTAATTGATTTGTTTAATAAAATTATAAAAGCCACAATCTATTTATATATATATTATAGCTAAATTAAATATTAATTTTTTTAAAATATATATACAACCCATCAAATCAGAAGGCAAACCACATTCACATTCCTCCACAACCCTCATGCAACCATAGTATGTTACCAATAACATAACACAAGAACAATATTGAAATTACCTCCAAAATTAAAACATTAGAGTTTAAATCTCAGTTAAAACCAAAAAGAGAGAGAGAGAGAGAAAGAAAGAAAAAACACATAGCATTATTATTTAGCATATGAAAGAAAACCTTAAGCAAACAAAATGAGAACTCTTGGTCTACTTTTCTCATCTTCTCACATGGCCAAGATTTGAGGTCACTTTCATAACTCAACCCCACATGTGCAGATTCTAGAAATATCTACCCACTTGTGGCTTTTACATCAAAGATGACTATGCAATTTTGGGTGGCTAAGTTTGATAGTGAGAACCAACTGGCCTAAATGTGACACCATCTAGAAATGGGCAAAATGAAAAAGAAAGAGAAGGATGAGATGAGATGGTACACACACTCATCAATATCATAGCTTCAAATTCAGATCAATACTACTTTCTCCATTTCCACCATTACACTTCTCAACTGTGCTTGATGATGATGGTGGTGGAGGGAAGAAGCTGTGTAGAGGAGGGATTTGATCTTGTAAATTGATCCCCTAACAAAATGAAATTAATGGAATTTAAGAGGTGAGATTTTGCAGAAATGAAGAGAGGAAAAAAAATAATAATTAAACTCTGATCATCAATTTAATACTTTATAACCTGAGAAGGTGGAGTGGGTGGAGGAGCTAGTGTGAGAAAATCTCCATTGAAATTCTCATTCTCTTTATTGCTTTTCTTTGAGTTTGGCTCTGAGTTCTTGAGAGTTGAACAGAAAGGTAGTACTTCTCTGCAGATGTTGCAGAAATTAATGCATAATGTGATAATTTCAATGCAAATTATGACAGGATCCTCTGAAGTTCGCTCGACTATAACATTAATCGGCTAACTGGTTAACGTGCAAAATAGTAATTTCAACAAACTTTACTTCTGAGGATCCAATTCCGTGCAAAATCCACAAAAAGAGAAAGAAAATTGAGAAAACCTGAAAGTTGAAGAGGCAGCATCAAAGTTGAGTCCAGTTGTTCCACTACCACATGAATCTTTTTCATTTGTTCTCATAAAAGTAGTGAAAGTAGGGATTTTGAAATTGAAAGAGGAGGAGGCAGATGGAACATCCATAGAAAAGGGGTATGATCTTTTCAAGCCCATCATCATCTACTCCAAATCCAAAAACAAAGAAGATTCTACTCAGAAAATTATTGCAAAATTTCATAATTATTTATGCATTTATATGAATTAATGAATACCTTCTCCTCTTGCTTCATAGGCACACAGCTGTTGCTACTACTATAGTTTTGGTTTGA
Source organism: Senna tora (assembly GCA_014851425.1). Taxonomy (NCBI): domain Eukaryota; kingdom Viridiplantae; phylum Streptophyta; class Magnoliopsida; order Fabales; family Fabaceae; genus Senna; species Senna tora. Next base: position 28,921,969 of record CM026263.1, on the reverse strand, counting down.
AGGGGGCTCTGTGATGGAGTAATCATTCACCTACATGTTCCAAAACCCATAATGAAAGAAGAATCAAGAGAGAAAGAAAGAAAAAAAAAGATGATTCTGGAAAAGATCTCACCACCATTGATGAACAAGGTTGTTGCTGTGTCCTTTGGGTCCAATCTTGGAAAAGCCAAGTTGGGTTTGATTCAAAATTAGGTAAGCTCATGGTTGATAGAATCTCCTTCTCAAAATCACACAACTTAGGAGGCCCATTTCCTCCAATATTCCCATGGCCATGAACTGGAATAGAATGCCAGGTGGCAGCCTCAAAAGTGCTTGAATTTGCTGCTTTAGCATCATCATCTAGAGGTGAGCCACCACAAGGGATTGATGCTGAAAGATGATTAAGATTAGAGTGATGATGGAAAGTTGCAAGTGAAACTGAGGAGGAAGAAGAAGGAGGAGAAGGAGAAGGGGTTGCAAAAATTGAAGAAGCAGCTTCTTTCCTTTTCTCTTCTTCTACTCTTATTCTCTCAAGCTGTGCCACACCAAGTCCTCTCTGTGGTACTTTTTTCTGCTTTGCCTTTCTTGAAGATTTCCCTCCTCCACCACTACTGCTGCATTTCTGGGCTTGATCTTGCTGAGCCATTGCTTTTATCTTCCATCTAGAATTTTCAGACAGAACTACAAATGGGTTAGAAACTCCAATCCAATGCAAAAGAAAAAAAAAACCCCAGATTTAGAACAACAATCTGGGGTAGTGGGGTTTTCTGTGTAACCTTAAAGAACAAATTTTTGGAGAAAATTCAGATACCCAGATGAATAAAAAGAGAGATCCAAAGGTTTTTATGCTAAATAAAGACAAGTTTGAAGATTACCTAAAACATCGGAGGTTGTGATGTTTGAAGAACGACACAAGAAGCAAGCAGCCAAGGATTCAGCAGAGAGTGAAATGAGAGGGAGAATAAAGCATAGTGTGGAGGAGAGAAAGAGAGAGAGAGAGAGAGAGAATGAAATAATTTTCGGATTTTTTTGAAATCCAGCTGTTTGTCCGAGGGACAGATCAGAGACAGAGATAGATTTAGAACAACATAGTTGAAACAAAAAGAAAGTCCAAATCTTTTTTCAAAATTGAAACAATAAACCAGGAAAATCTAAAAGCATTCCTTAATATTTATGCATAAATCATATAATTTCTCGCCCAAATCATCGCTCCTCAATTTCATGCTAGAATGAAGAGTGAAGAAATGAAGTGAAAACTAAAAAAATGATGGAAAAGGCAGTGATGGAAGAGAGTGCGATGTTAGGTTGTTGGTTCATTTGAGGAGTGAGCGTGTCCTTTGCTTGCCTTTGGCACCATCCTTGGGTTGGGTCCCACCAAAGCACATGCATGCCTTTGTCCTCTCCTCTCACATTTTTATTTATTTGCATATTAATCAATTATTTATTTGCGATCAAATGTTTATTTTAGGCCATGGGAAGTTAAGGTTGAAGTATGTTTGATATACTTTGAAAAGTGGGGAGGTGAGGTTGGGCTTCCTAGTTGAGAGGGAAGCTTGTTGCCATGAAAATTGAGAGGGAAGGTGAAGTGAGGTTTGATTTAAATATCAAAAAGCCCTTAAAAAATTTGTGACTTTGAAAAAAGTGAGGGCAAAAAAGGTATTTCATACTTTTTTCTTCTACTTTCCTATCTTCTTCCCACCCTACCAAACAATATTACTTTTACATTCCACTTTCATTTCCCTGCATACCAAACATACTTTTTATCATTTACTTCCTCTTCACTTCCGCTTCCCACTGAAACACTCACCGGATACCAAACGCCACCTTAGTCTTCTATGTTTCACTCAAGTTTTAAATTGGTCCTTTATCTTTCAAAAGTTCTATATTGGTCCTTTATATTTCCCAAAAGTTTTATATTTGTCCTTCAGGTTTCATTATGTTTTATTCAAGTTTTATATTGGTCATTTATGTTTCATTGAAGTTTTATATTAGTCCTTCATATTTCATTAGAGTTTTAAATTGGTCCTCTCAACATGATTTTATTTTTTGCTTAAACGACGTCGTTTGGGTATTTTTTGTGTGTATAAGGCTACGTCAGCTATCTGATACACCGTATACATAAGAGAGATTATGTGTCCACCTTGGCACGCCACGTCAGCAGTTAACTTAAGAAATTGACGGATTTGGACGAAATGACCAATTTAAAACTTTTAGAAAACATAAAAAATTAATTTAAAATTTTTAAAACATAAAGGACTAAAATAAATCTTTCACCTCATCTGCCTTCGAAATGAAATCAATCAAACTTGAGGGAATAAACTAAAATTTGAATCGAAATGAAGGAATTAAAACTTAAAAGTGTTATTTTTGCTTCCTCTTTTTTTTTATGATTTATACCAATAAGCTCACATAATATATAAAAAATAGAAATATTAAATATTATTAATTAGTGTAAAAAGAAAACGATACATGTACCGGATTAGAATTGGATTGCTCTCTTTTTCTTTTTCTTTCTTTTTCTCTTTTTTTTTTGGAACAAGTGGACATATTATACACAAAAAGGAAATGAAATTATTGGAGCAAACTATGAAATATGAATTCTTCAGCTCTTTATGGTATTTGAAAATTTTAATTCTTTTATATATAGGTTGGTGCTGGCCAACCTGTAAAATAAATTATAAAAAGGTTAAGTAGACAAACAAAATTAGTTTTATATTATTATTCTCCTTTTTTTGGTAAATGGAACAAAGAAACTGAATAATCATAATGGGCTGTTTAAAACCGTAATAAATCAAAATAAAGAGGTTCATACATATTGGTTTTCAACGGATCAAAATTGGTAAATTTAAGGTTTAACGCTCTCCATTTATGAAAAAGAAAATTAGCTAGGTGTAATTTTATATCTTTCTCTAATTACATAATGGATAATTTTTTTAAAACAATTTAAAAAATAATGATTACATCTAAAAAAAACATAAGCAACTTCTTTTTTTAAAAAATTACTAAAGAGATTTGGTTCTAGTGAAGTGTAAGTATATAAAATGTACGATCTGAATCGTCAGATGAAAACTGAGATTTATATCTGTACTGTAACACTCTCATTCAACAATGATTTTGGATCCTTTTAATTTAAGAAATGTAAGGTTCTCTAAAGTAATAGATAGATAGGCACAAAAAAAATTAAAGACCCATAAATTATTTAAGGACCATATTTTTTATGTCTATCGCTCTTTTAGTTTAGAGAAATTTATTATTTATCAAATTTAATACGGTGAAATAAAAAAATATAATATAAATATTAAAAAGTTTTTTTTTTTTATGAACTCCACATGTCCCACCTCTCATATCTACTAACTACTGAGGGCATTAATACTATTTTTCCTACTCACCTTTTTTTTAACTCTCTTGTCATTTGCTCTAAACCAATAAGAAAGTAACCTTCCTTCATACTAAACAAGAAGCCACAAAGAACCTATGTTTGCTTGCCAAAACTTTTTACAATAATTTATGTCCTCAAATTTACAATAATTTATAATTTTATTCCCTAACTTTTTTTTTCGATAAATTTTGTTCCAAAAACCTTCTAATTACAATAATTTCATCTCCATGTTTTGAATTTCAACCTAACACTTATTATTCAAATTATTATGGCAAATATTTCCTTCCATTTATAATATATAGGTTTTTATTTTTCTTAAAATTTTTTTTTTTACAAAATCAATAAAACATTAATTATTTTTTTACAATTTTATCCCTACCTAATACATATTCCCAAGATAAAATTAATGGAGAAAGATAAAGCAGGAGTAATTAATTAATAAGAGTAACCTAGTCTTTTCATCTCATATTTTCTAAATTTAAAGTGAACTAAATGATTTTATTGGTTTGTGTGCACTCACCCAAACAAAACAGATATCGCGAACCGGAGAGAGTAATAATATAACATTGCACATTTAATATTAATGTTAACTCATAATTTAAAACGACATTATTTCTCCATATTAATGTTAAATCGTCATTTAAATGACTTCAGTAAAATATCATTTTGGTCCTTTTTAGATAGCACATTTCTCAATTTGGTCCTTCTTAGATGGCCTTTTTCAATTTAGTCCTTTTTAGATTAATCCATTATCAATTTGGTCCTTACCGTTAAAATTACTAACGGAGTTAGCTAAAGTGGATAATTTGGGATAAATTTATAATATTTAAATAATAGTAGGACTTTTTAATATAATTATTTTGGGGCAATTTTGTAATTTTCACAAATTCAAAAAATAACATGATACCATTTTCAATTTGGGAAAATTATAAAATTTCCCAAACTAATTACATTGAAAAACCCTCTTAATATTTAAAAATTATAAAGTTACCCCAAATTATCCACCTCAACTAACTCCGTTAGTAATTTTAACGGTAAGGACCAAATTGATAACTGATTAATCTAAAAAGGACTAAATTGAGAAAGGCCATCTAAGAAGGACCAAATTGAGAAAAGTGCTATCTAAAAAAGACCAAAATAATATTTTACTCAAGAAGAATATGAAAAAAAAAATTGAATGATGAGGTAGCATTAATTTTACATATATGATGTCATGTTATAATTTGTTAGTAATTTAGACAACTTTAGGTGTTAGGAAGAAATTCAAAACTTCGAGGATGAAATTAATTATAATTCGAAACTTTTGGAATAAAATTAATCGCAAAATAAATCTGAAATTAGAATTAAAAAATATTGTAAAATTTGATTTATATTTGTTTGCCTTAAATTTATTATTTGTAATCAAGAAAGGGACACACATGCAGCACCATACATAATACATATATACATATCTATCCATGAGGCCCTGAATTGAAGAAAGTGAGGACTGAGGAGTTAGGCAATTAAGGTGGAGCCTCTATGATGACACCCTTCTTTTTGTCATGTAAGGATCTAAAGATTTTGTTGGGTACAAAATTTATTTAAGTGGTGAGATTTTGTCAACCCATCTATGATAAGATTCTCTCTCACTATTTTCCCATTTTGATTAATTAATTATTTATTTGCTTCAATTATGACATCTACCAATTTGCACTAGTTGGATGGAAATTTCATATAGCTAGAGAAAGAGAGTGCGGGCATATATATATAACTCTTAATAAAAAACAGTTATTTAATATAAACTCTTAATAAAAAAAAGTAGAGAATGGGGGAGTTAGGAGAGAAAGTAGAGTCATTTAAAATTAAATGTTTAAAATACTAACATAGTAGCCAGAAAATCAATTTTATTCACAAAACAAAGGCATTGGGAGTGTGAGACCATAAAATTCAAGAGCTACAGCCTAGAGTAAGGATCAAACATTATATAACGATTAGAATACTCATACATGTACTCCTAAGAACAGATGTAATGCATCTGATTAAGGAGTAGATGTTCAGTGGTACGATAGTACTGAATTTCAGTATATCCTTCCAATCAGTTGATTCCTAAACCATTCAAGGTGAGTTCTTATTAATATGAATTTATATTAATATTAACAAATGACTTTACATGATTGGAGAGATGTACTGAATTTCAATGGTACAGTACCATTGAACTTTTATCCCTGATTAAGAGGCAACACACTCCTAATTACAAAGATTATATCATAATTAATACTACAACAAACTAAAATACAACAGAAGCTTGGTGATTTTTATGAGAGGCAACATAGGATTTAACTTCTACAACTTCCTACTCACTTTGATTATAATTTTGTTACATATGAAAATACTGATGGAAAATCAATATGATAATGCTAATGTAGGCCCAATTATATGAACAGTATTTGGGTCTGACTTTTTATATTCTAACTTCTAATACTAGTGATCTTGCAGCCCATCATTGGGAAATTGGATTTGTGTTCACTACCCCCAAAAAAAAAATTAAACACCAAGAAGCAAATTAGTAGGCAGATAAAATTAGTCATAAAAACATAGATTTTTCTAATGAAGTCACTTTTGAAATATTTATATTCTTATCTAGAATTAATTAGATATATATTTTCAATAGATAAAAAATTATCATATATCAATTAGCGAATGAATGAGGATGAAAAATAACACATATATGAAATTAGGGGTGAAAATTTTGACCCAAACCCATTAACTCAACTCAATCCAACTGTATTTTGATCCAACTCAACCCAACCCAACTTAATTAATAAATGGGTCATATGGGTCGGGTCAAAATTGACCCATGCAAATATGGTTGGGTTGGGTAAAACCCATGTTTAATCCACTAACTCATTTAATGTATTTTGTATTTTCATTTTTCTCCTGGTTTCAACTTTTCAAAATTATAGTTTTGCCTCAAGTTGCATTTTAGTCCCAATTTTTATTCTTTCTTTGATTTTTGACACAGAAAAATTTCATATTCATATTTTCTCCCTTATTCTAAAATTTATAGTTTGACCTTAATTTTTGTCATAATCACATTTTTAGCCCAAATTGCATTTTAGTTATTCCATTTCAATTCAAATCATAGAAACTTTTCAAAATTGTATTCTGATCTCAATTTCAAATTTGTGAGAATTATATTTTGACCATAATTTTTATAATAATTGCATTTCGGCCCAAATTTTTTTTTCCGAAGAACTATATTATTTTATTCTTAATTTATATTACTGCAGTTATCCTAAATCTATTCAATTTTTAAATCACATAATAAGTTTTTTTCATTTGTGATATTTCATTTTTTCGTATAAATTTTGAAATCACATAATAATATCATTTAGGCATTTAAGTTACATATAAAAACTTTAAAAAAATAGGATAACTACAGTAATAATAAATTTTAAATAAAAAATATAAATAAATAATAAATTAGACTGATAAATATGAATAAAAATATAAAAATAATTACTATAATAATTAAAAATTAAGAGATAGAGATGTACTTTATATAAGTGTTTATTAAAAAGTAAGTGAAAGACATTTATATTTTTAAGAAAAAACAAAAAACACATGTATTACAAATTGCGATTTCTAGGCATTTTTCCACTATCCCACCTCATTAAATGCCTCCTTAACTACTGTTCTTGGTTAACAAAACCCAACTTTAATTACATAACAAAAGTATTGGCTAATTTTTTGAAAGCATGTTTTCATGCTAACTTTGTTGGAGTTAGATTTCCAAGAGAAATCAGTAATTTTTGACAAGTAGTTGTAGGATTTGATTTTTATTGTTTCCTTTGTCTGGTGAAGAATTGTATCAGTGTTGAACTTTATACTCTTTGTCTAGTTATTTTGATTTTTATTATCTTTATTGGTATAAATATAAAGTAGAATGATTGGTAGGCCAAATTAATTAAAATAAATCAAATAAAACAACAAAAGAAAAATTAATAGGTTGATGGGTTATGTGTTTTGACCCATAATTAATAGGTCATGACCCATATAATCCATTTAAAATTTGACCCATTTATGACTAAACCCAAATTTGACCCAATCCAAACCCACCCAACCCATCCATTTTGCCACCCCTACATGAAACTATAGGTATAGCTGGGAAGAATTTACATAATATATTAACTGTCTTTAAATTATAATTAATTATACGTGATATTCTTTTATTTCAAATAAATATACTTAACTCTGAACTAATTTTTAAAATTTATTTTTTATGAATGAAATTATGTTCCACACATTATAAATTCTTTCTAAAATAATAAAATTACTTGAAGTTCTATTATATGAAAAAAAAAATGTATATTATGAAATTCGGTACATCCTTCCAATTATATAGTATCATTTGCTAATATTAATATAAACTCATATTAATAAGGAACCATCTTGAATGGATTAGAAACCAATTGATTAGAGGAATTACTGAAGTTTAGTATTACTTTACTAGATGCTCTCCAAAATTTCATATATTATATAAAACAAAAAATCTTCACTAAAAAAACAATTAGAAAAGAGTCTTAATAACCGAGGAGCTAGTAGCACCAACAAGAAGCAAGAAAATTATTGGAGGAATGCAATACAAGTTTCCAACTGTTTTGTTTCATTCATTCATTCATTCTTTCTTTCTTTCTATCTAATCTTTGTTCAACAAAATAAAGCATATTCCAGCTGGACATTACAATATCAGATTTTTATGACATTCACACTTCACAGTATAGTGTAGGGGACCAAGCACACAAGCTCAACCACAACACACACTTTTTCTTTTGTGCCGTCCATTTCCATTACTTTACTACTATTTCTGAATTCTTCCATCACTCATTCACCTTCACTTCTCCCTTCTATCTCTTCATCCTCATCCTTATCATATAACCCTCTTTCTCCCTACCTGTTTGTTTGTGTGTATATTCATGTGTAATCTAAGTCATTGCATGTTATCATGTAGGTTTCAGAAAAGAAGAGAAGATGAACACCCATGACGTTTGAATCAAACTAGCATTAACTAAGAAAGTAGATAAGTGGTGGGTCATAAACATTATATTTCTAATCTACTTTTTAGTGCCAAAGAACTAGAAAACCCATAAGCTGAAATAATTAATTTTGTGTATATTTTTTTTCAACCATAAGGTGTTACTACAAGTTAGTTCTAGTTCTACTGTTGATGGACAATGACTTCCCGGTCAAATGCTCCCACAATTCAAGCAAGAAAAAGAGACAGAAAAACTAGCTACAATCACAAATGTGAAAATTTCAAGACTAAATGCAGAAATTAGTTACTTGTAGGAACTCAGAATCTACACTGAATGCGTATATTATAGTCAAAATTAGAATTCAGAGAAGAAAATTGTTACAAAAACAAAACAAAACAAAACATAGCAATCGTAGATGAAACAGACACAGCAGAGGTAGCTTCATATTCATAATAGCGTCTTAATAAAACATGAAAACCAAAACCAAGAACAAAAAATTCACTGATGAAGAAAACACAAAACAAAACACTCCGGGGATTGGGAAACCTGGAAATTCAATTCACCAAGATTTTCATCCTTTCCCACGGCACAAACACCATTGAATCCAAATATCCAACAACTCCTTAAATCTGGTTCTTGATTCCCATTGTGCCTGAAATTTGTACAAAAGCAGAGTCAACATTAGAATTACTTGATGAGAACAAAACAGAGAAATAGTAGCAAAGAAAGAATGATTCAATTTGAAGGCGGGAGGCACCTGAAGAAGAAGGAGGAGAGTGAAGTTCGGAATCAATGGTGAGAATCAGAGGAAGCAGAGGACGGCTTGTCGGAAACGCCGTCGTGCTCCTCTTCACCCTGGATTCGTGCTGGAATGCGGAAGCCGGAGAAGCCGCCGGAGATAGCTGATTGGTAGTGGTGGTGAAGGAATGTCGGTGCAAGATAGTGATGATGGTAGTTATCAGTTGTGGCGGCGGCGATTGTTGGGTCTATCCAAGCACGAATCGAAGGAGTGTTACTGGACTGAAGGGGTCCCCTCTGAGAAACATACTGGCTATGGCCGAAAAGCGGCGGCGGCGGCGGTAGCAGAATCGGCACCGGAGACGGCGAGTTAAAGATAAATCCTCCTCCACCTCCGCCGCCGGCACCGTCGTTGCCGCCATTACCAGTATCATGATCATCAGCATTCCAAGCAACCATTCTATTGAATCGGCCATGTTCCTCTGAGTAAGAAGCCTCATCGAACCCTAATGAGGTCGTCGCAGAGAATAAATGCTCGTGCTCGTGCTCGTTCTGCTGCTGCTGATGATGATGATGACTGTGGTGTGTCTGAGCTTGATGAAGCAGAATCGGGTCCTGTAACGACTGGAGCGAGAGCCTCAGATCTTGGTTCTGGCTGCTGCTACTAGTCCGCGAAAGTAAATCTGGCGGGAAATTCTGAAAGTGAATCGATGGAGAATTCGTCTCCGGCGCCGTCGTACCCACCGGGAAGAAACACTTGATGCTATCCGCAATGTTGCTATCCAGCGGAAGAAAACCCGACCCGCCGCCGCCGTTCTGGTTCTCCCCCAATTGCTGCACAATCCTACCACCACCGGAATCATCCACCGCCGCAGGATGGTGGAGTCCGATGGCGGTCTCGCTCTGGTTCTTGTCGTTGAAGGTATTCGGATCCCACGCGGGAAGCTTGGCGAGGTCGTCAATGGCGGCTTTGGCCTTATTGATGAGCCAATCGACGGCTTTGCTGGGACGGTCGTAGCCGAGACGGTCCTGGACGTCGTAGAATTGAATGGCGGTGTGAGCAGAGAGACGCACTCTCCGATCTCTAGGTCCCTTGGCCGTACACACCTTGCTATGACGGTCTTTCCTTCCCGTGGATCGCACAATGTGCCCTCCTTCCACCTCCACGATCTCTCCTCTCATGGCCATTCTCCTCGGTTGATGGGCTTGGGCTTGGGCTTGGGCTTCTCCCATCTTCCTCGCATGTTCGATACCAGTACTCCACAAAGCAGAGCGTTTCTTTGTGGTGGGTTGAAGAAGGAGAAGGTGATGATTGCTTTGAGGATCCAGAGTTCGCCTCTCTAATAAATGTATTAATTAGTTCTGTTGGAGAATTGTGAAAATTTTGCTTAGTGTTTTTGAAAGCTTGATTTTGTGGTGGTGGCCATCATCATCATCTTCACTGTGACGCTTACTGTTCTTCCTCCCAAAAGTTGCTGCCATTCATTCAATTTTTGCAGTTCCATTCCATAACCTCCTTCAAACCAAACAAACAAAATTTCTTTTCTTTTCTTTTCTTTTCTTTCTGCCTAACCCATCTCCTTTCTTTCCTCACTCTCTCTCCATCTATGATGTGTGTGTGTAGTACTTCACTTTTTGCCTTTTGCCTTTTGCCAATTGTGCTTCGACTTTATGTATAGTGTACTATACTCTGCTTCTCTTGTGCACTAACCAAACTGCAAAATTCAAATTCCACTCCCCACTTGCCTTCCTTCCTTCTTAATTCCTATTATCTACACACTTCCCAAAATAATCCCTTCTATTCCAACAAAGAAGAAGCTGAGATATGATATAATAATATAACTCTAACTACATCAATAGGATCATTCTGGACCTATTATATATGGATCAACCAGGCCTTTCATGAATCATCATCACCATGCCTATGTAATTTCTTATACCCTTCAGTTTAAATTTTGGGTTTTGCTAACTTCTATTTTTAAAATAGTAGTTCAGATCTATTTTAATTTGTTGGTAATATATTTAATGATTTAAATTTTATAGAGAGTTCATAAAAATAATATTTTTTTTTTTGGGAGAAAGCATACTTTTCGATCATGAATTATTAGTCAACTTACTATTTAATTTAAGAATAATGAAAATATATTATTTGATCTCTGAATTTTTACTTCTGTTAATTATTTAGTCTCTGAATAATAAAATAAATTATTTGATTTTTTAATTTTTATCTTTGTCAATAATTTAGTCCCCAATACATTAGTTGTTCTTTAACTGAGTGATATAGCCATTAAATATTGACATATCACTATTTACTTGCCACCAATGTTATCATGTCATACTTTTATGTCTTGAACATCAAAATAAAACAAAAAAAGAAATAAACAATAGTTGAACAAAAACGTCCTTTGAATTGGAATGTTGCGATAACGTGTTATGTCTCCAACTTAACATTCGTGCGCTTTTATCACCAATCGATTTCCATCGTTCAGCGGGTAGACTTGACCAATGGAATTGAGGCCTAAAAAAAAGTCAGAATCAATTATGAGATATTGAAACCAATTGAAATTGTAGAGATTAATTGACAGTAAAAATACATAATATTGCAATAAAGATGTAGCATGTTATTGAGTGATAAAAATGTATAAAATATACAATTCAAATCGTTGAATAAAAATAACACAGAACGAACACAAATTTAAATGGGTAATTACAACATAGAGAAGAACCCTATTTTATATCTTCCACTTCACAAATTTGCTAATCAACTCATGCCTATTCAAAATTTACATGGTTAATTAGATTCCTTTTGAAAGAGACATCCTCACAGCCTTTTGTTTTTGTTTTTAATTTTCTTTATTTTTTGGGGGTTTTTGTTTCTTTTATTAGTGTTTAGTGTTTATTGCTTGATTAAAAGGAACACCGTTATGTGTGTCTCTCGCCTTCTCCCATTTCAAACAAGGTGAATTTATAATGTAACTTGTTACATGTGTGTAATATAATTTCGGTCGATAGGATTGTGATATGTAGGTAGAATGATTTGAGATGTAATGCAATTTTTTACTTGTCACAATTCTATCAACCAAAATTACATTGCATGCATGCATGCAATAAATTATACTATAGACCACCCCTTCGAACAAACTCTCTTTGTGGTTATTGAGATGGCTGTAGATGCCATCAGTCATCACAATGTCCTCTCCCTTTTTATTATTACTCTTTCCTCTTTGGGAACAACATTGAGTGTTTATTATGTTTTTTCTCTATCATTGTCCTTTTTTCTAACCTTTCTCAATTTACTCTTATGCCCTACAAATTATTATGTTTAATTTTTCCACTTTTAAATTTATTATTATCTTTCATACAAATTTTGAGGGAAATTAATTTAGACTTTTCAAAAAGTTGTGATATTTCTACTTCAAAATTCTTTCTTGAATGTTAAGTCTTCTCATTATTCTTGACTTAAAAATAACATGCTTGATTACTAAGTCAATCATACTCCATATATTTTTATTCAGTTTCATCAAACTATATCTTTCATTAATAATATTATCATTTTATTTTTAAAATAATTATTTCAATATTATTCATTTTGAATTAAAGATTATTTAAAATTTGAAACTATTTAATTTAACTTTTAATAATATGATCTACTTTTTGCACCAAAAGAGATATCTCTATATATCACATTATAACCAAAATAACATATACATTTTTGTTTTAAGTTAGAAAGTAACATCGAATTAGATATGAAACCATAATATTCTCAAATCAATTCCACTCAATTAAAAGTTTAGTTTAATTTTGTATTAATGTAAACTTGAAAGATTAAAAAATTTTCTTTTGACTAAGTCAAACTCTCACATTGACTCAATATCTTTTTTAAAAAAGATTGTACGACAGAGGTATAATTGTGCTAACTTCTCTCTCCAAGGAGAGATTAGATTCTTTTCTTGTATTGACATGATATATTTATAGGAGAATAATTTCTCTTTCTTTCTTTTTTTGAGAATTTACTTCAATTTTGGTTCTAAATAATTAAACCAGAGAGTATATATATACACACACTCTTATGATATAAATGATGACTGAGTTTATGATACAACTTGTTGCATGTATGCAATGCAATTTCAGTCAATATATGATTGTGATATGTGGGTATGATGATTTGAGATGCAATACAATTTCATCCATCAATGGCACTAATTGTGCCACACCCATTGCATGATGCAATAATTAAGTTGCATTATAGAGCCGCCCATAAATGATAAGAAGTTTGTGTTTTCTTATTTAATATCACTTCTCAAATTCAATCATTGGAAAAATGATAATATAGTGTTATCTGATGGAAGAATTGCCCCAACAATAATCACTACAAAAAAAGAGTAATTTCAACAATTTATATTTTGATAGCCACTATTAAATAATTTTTAAAAAAAACAACCTTTCTAATATATATATGTATGTATGTATGTAGGGTTTGTTCAATTTCTATGGCAACAGAGACTGAGCAAAACTTTTATTTTTATCTAAAAAAAACAATGAAATGAAAACAAAACAATTAATTACCTTTTGATCTAGTTTTTTTTTTGTGCAAATTAAAAAGACGATAAGAAAAAAAGACACTTCCAAGTAGTACCGAACAATATACTAGTAGCATGTTGCGAAGGTTATTAGAGATTACTACACAGCCTAAAATGCAAACTATTTTATATATATAGTATTTACAACTATTCAATTAGCCTTTTAGTGTCAAGGAGATCGGGGATAATTTTCTTGATTGAGGAAGAAAAATATTATTGTGATGGAAATTAAATATAGAAAGTTTTATTCTCAAGATATGCGCATGGAAAGACAATGACGGATGGAATTCATTTTATTTTTCGTTTCCTTCACACTTCAAAAGGGCCATAATTAAGTAGTAACTAGCTAGCTAGCATTATAATTTATATAAATGATGATTATAATTAATTCTTAAAATCAATTTTAATAGTATGAGACTTCGTCTTTTTCTTCTTTTCTTTTGGTTGAAGATCAATATATATATATATATATATATATATATATGCATGCTAAAGGACGAAGAACAAATTGTTTCTGATATTTTTCCTTAGAATAAAACTCTCTTCATGCACTTTCTTTGATAAACTTTTAAAATAATTATATATATATTGAGGAAAATAAGTATGCTAGCTAGCTCCCTCCTCTAAAATTATCAAAATACACATAAGAATATTTTGGTTTATATGATCAGTGAAATTGTAGAGTTTTTTTTTCCATATATTTAAATAATAGAAAGTGTAGTTTTCAAATAGAAAGAAAAATTGGTATAATTTAATTTACTTAAAAAAAGTAGTATCTTATATATTTCCACACAAATATGAAATAAAATTAATTTTGATCAAAGCTTAACTTTATTATTGTTATACGTCTTCTCGAAAAATAATTAAGTTATCATAAAAAAATAATTAAGTAGTTAATAGTTTGAATATGTAATTAGTGGTAGATATATATACTTGATTCTTTAAATTAACGTCTCGGTTCAAGTTTTATGTATAAAAAAATTATATCATTATTATAAGATCTCAACTAATTAAATTTAACTAAATTAGACAGAGTTTATTAAGTTTCGACAAAAAAAAAAATAATAAGAATATTATTTGTTTATACGTACAAACTGCAAAGTATAGGAAAAATGTAGACTTTTATAATAAGGTGGCATATATAATGCACATATATATATATATATATATATATATATATACAAACAAATATAGGAAAGAATTTTATAATGAATTAATGAAATGCGCATATATTTCCATGGATTTTGATATAGCCAACCACAATGCAAATGATTTCAAAGATCAAATCCAAACAAAATGAACAATAATTGTGTAGGTGATCGATGAATGCTGACAATATTGACAAAATTTTTAATCTATATATGTTTTGAACCAATTAATAATTATAATTTCACGATCTATATATATATAATTAAAAGGTCGTTTCTTAATCAATTATTAGTCGATCGTCGTTTGTTATAGCCTCGTACGTAATTTACTACAAAAAAGTATACCCTCTTAAAAGTATATATCTTGTCCTTTAAGAAAATATATAATTTAAGAGATAATTTAAAACATTTTTTTCTAAATAATTATACGTTGAATACCCTTTGCTTTCATGATTATACTCATACATATAAGTCAACTTTTATCAACAATCATCGTACGAAATATATGTAAACTATATATCAATGATAATGTCTATAAATTTAATATATATTCCATGCATGCGCCTACATAAATCAAAATGTCAGTGCCTAACTAGCTATATATATATATGATAATTATTAATAAAAAAAGAGAATGATTATTGAGAGCTCAACTGCAAGTTGGCATGCATGTTATTATATACATTTTGTAATTGAATTTTTTTTTTATAATTAATTTGTTACAAATTAACTCATCATGTTAATAAATGAGAATTTACGTAATTTCTTAGTCCTTAAATCGTTTCTTACATTTATATTTTATTATTATATAGTTTGATAGATTAAAGAAATTAAACACTCTAGCTATAATATATAGATACATAGATGATTTTGTTTTATATCTTTAAAGTTTAATAAAATGTTAATTACTCAAATAACTTTTTTGTTTTAATTAAACTCTCTATAAACCGTGACAAATTATATCTTTCAGAAATTAATTATGATATTTCTATCTTTAAGTAATTAAATTGAGATTCTCAAAAATAAAAAGTAATTAAATTGATATAGATTGCATTTCTCAGTGATTAAGTTAAGACAAATTATATTTTTAAAAAGTTAAAATAATAATTTATTTATTTTATTTTAATTTCAAAATTTAAGATGCAGTATGGAACATATTAATTATATTATTATATAATTGCCTGTTAATCAATTACTGTGGTAGCGCGTGTGCATAGTTTAACCAAAAGAATCTGAGATATTTAGAGATCTAAGTTAATAATTATAATCTTAATTACTTTAATCAAACTGAATCCAACCGCCAATCAAATATTCTGGACAACATAAAAGACATGCCTCTTCAAACCACGACAAGAAAACGACCCCACTCACAAATTAATTAATTAATCTAATTATTGATATGCTTTGTTTTTTAATTAATATTTGTGATTAAATCAACTTTTTACTAATTTTTTATAATATTATTGAACCCCAATCCCAACAACAAAAGGTATTAAAATATTAAAGGGTATATAATATAATATACGGATTTGGATAATTTAAAATGCAAAAATGAATAAGAGAAATGAACCAAAAAATAGTAAGACATAGATAAATTAATTTGAACTCATAATTAATGGATTAGGGACTAAATGATTCTTTCTTTATTTCAACATGCATCACATTGATTACGATGCTACGTACTATTTAATTGAGTTTCTTAAATATCTAATTAGGAGTTCGATTAAAAAACAATGTATGTATATAAAAAGGG
The DNA here is from genome assembly GCA_014851425.1 of Senna tora. NCBI lineage: Eukaryota > Viridiplantae > Streptophyta > Magnoliopsida > Fabales > Fabaceae > Senna > Senna tora. The sequence continues at coordinate 28,905,377 of CM026263.1, read as the reverse complement.
TTTCGTGACTAACACTAATATCTCTTTGATCAAGTAGTCTTCGATGCGAAAGAATTAGTCATTATTGTCCTAAGTATATATCTTGGGATCAAGATGAAACATGGAGTCGCAAAAATAACAACTTGTTTTAAAAAATTTAAAATATGGAGGACTAATATAAAAATTGGGGAGAATTAAAATGGAGATTTTGCTAATATTTTTTAGCCTAACCACCTTGTCTTAATTAACAGGAATACAATTATATGCAAAAGTAGGTCGACCCATTAATTAGTTTTGTTTTAGTTTATTTAACATGTTATTTTGGATAGTAAACACCTACTACTTTGTCCATACTAACACCACCTAAAAATAATTAAGATATTGATATTCTAAAAAAATGAAAAAGGGAATTAGGAATATCATATAAATTAAGATGAAAAGATTTCGCGTCCAAGGAAGTTTAATTGATTTAATATATAGAAAACATCAAGGTGAACACTTTTAGCACACGTGGGGTCCAGGATTTATTTATGACATTTTTTAATTATAGCTGAAAACATAAATATATTATTAAATACATCTGGCCTCTCCCTAAATAATTCTACATGCATACAAAATTAAATCATCAATAATCAAAATATAGAAAATTAATAAATAACTTTTATGATTACATTCTTCATATTACAATATTATTTTTTTATAATTTATAAATACAAATATTACATTAATCTCCATTACAATAAATATAAGGAATAATTGTCTTGTCATTATACACCAAACACAGATTACACTATTCCTAGTTTTCAAGATTAATTCGAATCTCTCATGTTATTAATATTAATTTAGTTCTTAAAAAATATATATTATTATAATTTAGTGTTTAAAAGATAAAAAACACATATTTTTTGTTCTAATTTAGTCCTTTTTTTTTTTGTGTATGTGTGACTTCTTTTGGAGACTAAAAGAATCAATTTGAAACAAAAAAAAAAAATTAGAGACTAAGTTAGACATTTTTATCTTTTACAGATTAAATTGAAACAAATCCGTATTTTTCAAAGACTAAATTGATAATTCTCTCCGTTAATTTTCTTCAAATTTCAACTACAAAAGATAACCAAACTAGGTTGCAATCAGGTTGGAAATTGGGATGCATGATGGCAACCTATATAGTTCAATAATTAATTAGCTATATACTAAACTGATTTAGTGTTTAATTAATTAGTTCATCGAGAAGAGAATCACCAGTGGAACCGCCTAGTCCAATTGAGGGCAGAAAACCCTAGTCTAAACTCTAAATTAAAGTCTGAAATCTAAACCAATATTATTCTAGGATCTTTTGAACTTAATGAAGAGCCATTTGAAGTTAATTTATATTTAATTAAAACTTCAAAGCTTTTCATGTTGGAAAAGATCTAGGTTCACCCACACAGAAGTCAACCAGATTATGATATATATATATATATATATATAAAGGAACTCATCACCTTCAGATTTTATAACCCCTTAAAGATATATCTACTTTGCAGAAAAAGATCAGAGAGACAAATCAATTCACAACTTGCACATAGTATATATATAGGGGTGTTGAGCGGGTGGTTTGGACGGTTTTTAGTGAAAATTTAGTGCACCTATCGGTTTAAGTTGATAGTGTTAAACCAAACCATAAACGAGCGGTTTTGAGCGGTTCGGTTTGACAGTTTATGACTTTTATGTAATCAAACTTACATATTTAAGTTTATTAATAAAAAATATACTTTTATTCAATATTTAATAAAAAAGTATAGTAATATTTCATTTACTTACAATATACAATTAACTTAGTTCTAAAATTAAATTTTTAGATTGACTAAATTTAATATAACCTTCTAAAAACAAATTTTATACTTTATTATTTAGAAATGTTAACATAATATGTACATATATATACATGTATGTGTATGCGGTTTGGTTCGGTTTTTCGACATACCAAACCAAACCAAACATTGATCGATTTTGTTTGGTTTGATTTGGTTCAAGTGCGTCGATTTTGTTCGGTTATGAACACCCTTATATATATATATATATATATTTTTGTTGGCTGGGAATATTTTTTCCCCAATTCATCAGAAATTTCTGATCACACAGCCAAAGCTAGCAGGTAATTTGCTTTATGGCGGCTTACTCATTTAAACTATATATTCTCTTTCCCATTATGCCAAGTTATAATATATTATTATGTGTGTATATATATATATATATATATATATATATATATATATATATATATATATATCACACAGAAATATACTACTAGCTCTTTTTTGTTTCCCTTTCATATAATATATTCTTGATGACTTTATAATATACTACTGCATGATGCATCCAATTTAATCTCATATCGTTGCTACTAATAAATTTCATTAAATCTGTGCATTTGAAATCAGAAAAAAGAAGCTAATTAAGTGGTCCTTCTCAATTGGATATTTCAATTTCTTATTACACAGATATTAATTAACTGTTCTAAAGCTATATAGACTATAGTAGGGTAGATTGCTATTCACATTCCAATAGATCAGATCAGCTCAAACTGTTTTTTCTTTTTAATTTCCCTTATGAAATAGATGTTTCCAAGTTTCCATATTGATTAATTATTAATAGTTTCTAGTTGAATGATTGAGTGATTGATTGATATATATATATCTTGTATGTGGTCCTTATTATATATATATATATATATATATATTTGCCCATCTGCACAACAAAAAGGATTGATGAAAAAAAATTGATTCCCAAATTGATATTATTATTTTTCTCACAAGTCACCACCAAAATGGTGATGTAGAGGGGATGATGGTCCTCACTTGAAAACCAGATCTGAAAATAACTTAACCCATTATTCTAATTATTTCATCAGTTTCCTCTAAAGGAACAGACAACATAGAGAGTGGAAAGCTCATCTCCTCTGTGATAAAAAAAAATAATTATTTCTTATTATTTTTAATAACACAAATATATATACATCACTGTCATTCTTTTTAATCAATGAAGATCTTTGGAAAATTCTTCACTGAGTCTTCTTCATTGATGGAGTTTTATCACGGGTTCAACTGATGGATGCCTGTATGGGCATTGATTGAAGTTGAAGTCCATCCTCAATACTTTAAATTTTGATAATATATATGAGATAAAATTTTAATGGTACTATATCATTGAAGTTTCAGTATATCTCTCCAATTATGTAGAGACATTTGTTAATATTAATATAAATTCACATTAATATGGACTCACCTTGAATGGTTTTGGAACCAACTGATTCGAGGGATGTACTGAAGTTCAGTACTACCGTACCACTAAACATCTATTCATATATATGAAGCAGTTTGAAATGAAATTTTCAGATTTTAATTATAGAAACATATATATATATATATATGATCTGTTTAAATGTCATTATATTTTTTTCGTTCTTTGAAACTGTTTTGTAGGCTATTTATAAAAGAGGAAAGAATCCAATTCAATCAATTAGAGAATTTGGACTAATTAGTGGTTAATACGTATATATACTCTCTTTTTTTCACTAATTAATTAGGTAACTGTTAGAGTATGCCTAATGATTACTCTTTCGAATATCAGATGGTCTATCACTAAAATTTGTTTTTAATAATCTATATTTTAACGGTTACTTAATTATTATTGATAAAAATTATTTTTTTAACAAATAAAATTTGACCACTGAAATATTATGTTAAAGAAATATAATAATAATATTTTTTATGATCAATATTATTACCGGTAATATTTTTTATAATGCTTTTCTCAGCAGAATTTTTTTCAACAATTATTGTCAACAAATTTATTGTTGAAAATAATATTAATTACTGACAATTGTTGACCGTCGAAAATACTATTATTGATTTTTTCGATGACTTATTTCGGCGGCCAAAACCTATTTGTTGGAAAAAGATAGTTATTTCAACGGTCAAAATTTAATTGTTGAAAAATATATTTTTTTAAAAATTATTTAATAGTGGCTATCAAAATATAAATTGTTGAAATTACTCTTTTTTTGTAGTGATTATTGTTGGGGCAATTCTTCCATCAGATAACACTATATTATCATTTTTCCAATGATTGAATTTGAGAAGTGATATTAAATAAGAAAACACAAACTTCTTATCATTTATGGGCGGCTCTATAATGCAACTTAATTATTGCATCATGCAATGGGTGTGGCACAATTAGTGCCATTGATGGATGAAATTGTATTGCATCTCAAATCATCATACCCACATATCACAATCATATATTGACTGAAATTGCATTGCATACATGCAACAAGTTGTATCATAAACTCAGTCATCATTTATATCATAAGAGTGTGTGTATATATATACTCTCTGGTTTAATTATTTAGAACCAAAATTGAAGTAAATTCTCAAAAAAAGAAAGAAAGAGAAATTATTCTCCTATAAATATATCATGTCAATACAAGAAAAGAATCTAATCTCTCCTTGGAGAGAGAAGTTAGCACAATTATACCTCTGTCGTACAATCTTTTTTAAAAAAGATATTGAGTCAATGTGAGAGTTTGACTTAGTCAAAAGAAAATTTTTTAATCTTTCAAGTTTACATTAATACAAAATTAAACTAAACTTTTAATTGAGTGGAATTGATTTGAGAATATTATGGTTTCATATCTAATTCGATGTTACTTTCTAACTTAAAACAAAAATGTATATGTTATTTTGGTTATAATGTGATATATAGAGATATCTCTTTTGGTGCAAAAAGTAGATCATATTATTAAAAGTTAAATTAAATAGTTTCAAATTTTAAATAATCTTTAATTCAAAATGAATAATATTGAAATAATTATTTTAAAAATAAAATGATAATATTATTAATGAAAGATATAGTTTGATGAAACTGAATAAAAATATATGGAGTATGATTGACTTAGTAATCAAGCATGTTATTTTTAAGTCAAGAATATATATATGAATAGATGTTTAGTGGTACGGTAGTACTGAACTTCAGTACATCCCTCGAATCAGTTGGTTCCAAAACCATTCAAGGTGAGTCCATATTAATGTGAATTTATATTAATATTAACAAATGTCTCTACATAATTGGAGAGATATACTGAAACTTCAATGATATAGTACCATTAAAATTTTATCTCATATATATTATCAAAATTTAAAGTATTGAGGATGGACTTCAACTTCAATCAATGCCCATACAGGCATCCATCAGTTGAACCCGTGATAAAACTCCATCAATGAAGAAGACTCAGTGAAGAATTTTCCAAAGATCTTCATTGATTAAAAAGAATGACAGTGATGTATATATATTTGTGTTATTAAAAATAATAAGAAATAATTATTTTTTTTTATCACAGAGGAGATGAGCTTTCCACTCTCTATGTTGTCTGTTCCTTTAGAGGAAACTGATGAAATAATTAGAATAATGGGTTAAGTTATTTTCAGATCTGGTTTTCAAGTGAGGACCATCATCCCCTCTACATCACCATTTTGGTGGTGACTTGTGAGAAAAATAATAATATCAATTTGGGAATCAATTTTTTTTCATCAATCCTTTTTGTTGTGCAGATGGGCAAATATATATATATATATATATATATAATAAGGACCACATACAAGATATATATATATATCAATCAATCACTCAATCATTCAACTAGAAACTATTAATAATTAATCAATATGGAAACTTGGAAACATCTATTTCATAAGGGAAATTAAAAAGAAAAAACAGTTTGAGCTGATCTGATCTATTGGAATGTGAATAGCAATCTACCCTACTATAGTCTATATAGCTTTAGAACAGTTAATTAATATCTGTGTAATAAGAAATTGAAATATCCAATTGAGAAGGACCACTTAATTAGCTTCTTTTTTCTGATTTCAAATGCACAGATTTAATGAAATTTATTAGTAGCAACGATATGAGATTAAATTGGATGCATCATGCAGTAGTATATTATAAAGTCATCAAGAATATATTATATGAAAGGGAAACAAAAAAGAGCTAGTAGTATATTTCTGTGTGATATATATATATATATATATATATATATATATATATATATATATATATATATATATATATATATATACACACATAATAATATATTATAACTTGGCATAATGGGAAAGAGAATATATAGTTTAAATGAGTAAGCCGCCATAAAGCAAATTACCTGCTAGCTTTGGCTGTGTGATCAGAAATTTCTGATGAATTGGGGAAAAAATATTCCCAGCCAACAAAAATATATATATATATATATATAAGGGTGTTCATAACCGAACAAAATCGACGCACTTGAACCAAATCAAACCAAACAAAATCGATCAATGTTTGGTTTGGTTTGGTATGTCGAAAAACCGAACCAAACCGCATACACATACATGTATATATATGTACATATTATGTTAACATTTCTAAATAATAAAGTATAAAATTTGTTTTTAGAAGGTTATATTAAATTTAGTCAATCTAAAAATTTAATTTTAGAACTAAGTTAATTGTATATTGTAAGTAAATGAAATATTACTATACTTTTTTATTAAATATTGAATAAAAGTATATTTTTTATTAATAAACTTAAATATGTAAGTTTGATTACATAAAAGTCATAAACTGTCAAACCGAACCGCTCAAAACCGCTCGTTTATGGTTTGGTTTAACACTATCAACTTAAACCGATAGGTGCACTAAATTTTCACTAAAAACCGTCCAAACCACCCGCTCAACACCCCTATATATATACTATGTGCAAGTTGTGAATTGATTTGTCTCTCTGATCTTTTTCTGCAAAGTAGATATATCTTTAAGGGGTTATAAAATCTGAAGGTGATGAGTTCCTTTATATATATATATATATATATATCATAATCTGGTTGACTTCTGTGTGGGTGAACCTAGATCTTTTCCAACATGAAAAGCTTTGAAGTTTTAATTAAATATAAATTAACTTCAAATGGCTCTTCATTAAGTTCAAAAGATCCTAGAATAATATTGGTTTAGATTTCAGACTTTAATTTAGAGTTTAGACTAGGGTTTTCTGCCCTCAATTGGACTAGGCGGTTCCACTGGTGATTCTCTTCTCGATGAACTAATTAATTAAACACTAAATCAGTTTAGTATATAGCTAATTAATTATTGAACTATATAGGTTGCCATCATGCATCCCAATTTCCAACCTGATTGCAACCTAGTTTGGTTATCTTTTGTAGTTGAAATTTGAAGAAAATTAACGGAGAGAATTATCAATTTAGTCTTTGAAAAATACGGATTTGTTTCAATTTAATCTGTAAAAGATAAAAATGTCTAACTTAGTCTCTAATTTTTTTTTTTTGTTTCAAATTGATTCTTTTAGTCTCCAAAAGAAGTCACACATACACAAAAAAAAAAAGGACTAAATTAGAACAAAAAATATGTGTTTTTTATCTTTTAAACACTAAATTATAATAATATATATTTTTTAAGAACTAAATTAATATTAATAACATGAGAGATTCGAATTAATCTTGAAAACTAGGAATAGTGTAATCTGTGTTTGGTGTATAATGACAAGACAATTATTCCTTATATTTATTGTAATGGAGATTAATGTAATATTTGTATTTATAAATTATAAAAAAATAATATTGTAATATGAAGAATGTAATCATAAAAGTTATTTATTAATTTTCTATATTTTGATTATTGATGATTTAATTTTGTATGCATGTAGAATTATTTAGGGAGAGGCCAGATGTATTTAATAATATATTTATGTTTTCAGCTATAATTAAAAAATGTCATAAATAAATCCTGGACCCCACGTGTGCTAAAAGTGTTCACCTTGATGTTTTCTATATATTAAATCAATTAAACTTCCTTGGACGCGAAATCTTTTCATCTTAATTTATATGATATTCCTAATTCCCTTTTTCATTTTTTTAGAATATCAATATCTTAATTATTTTTAGGTGGTGTTAGTATGGACAAAGTAGTAGGTGTTTACTATCCAAAATAACATGTTAAATAAACTAAAACAAAACTAATTAATGGGTCGACCTACTTTTGCATATAATTGTATTCCTGTTAATTAAGACAAGGTGGTTAGGCTAAAAAATATTAGCAAAATCTCCATTTTAATTCTCCCCAATTTTTATATTAGTCCTCCATATTTTAAATTTTTTAAAACAAGTTGTTATTTTTGCGACTCCATGTTTCATCTTGATCCCAAGATATATACTTAGGACAATAATGACTAATTCTTTCGCATCGAAGACTACTTGATCAAAGAGATATTAGTGTTAGTCACGAAACCCTTTTTATATACATACATTGTTTTTTAATCGAACTCCTAATTAGATATTTAAGAAACTCAATTAAATAGTACGTAGCATCGTAATCAATGTGATGCATGTTGAAATAAAGAAAGAATCATTTAGTCCCTAATCCATTAATTATGAGTTCAAATTAATTTATCTATGTCTTACTATTTTTTGGTTCATTTCTCTTATTCATTTTTGCATTTTAAATTATCCAAATCCGTATATTATATTATATACCCTTTAATATTTTAATACCTTTTGTTGTTGGGATTGGGGTTCAATAATATTATAAAAAATTAGTAAAAAGTTGATTTAATCACAAATATTAATTAAAAAACAAAGCATATCAATAATTAGATTAATTAATTAATTTGTGAGTGGGGTCGTTTTCTTGTCGTGGTTTGAAGAGGCATGTCTTTTATGTTGTCCAGAATATTTGATTGGCGGTTGGATTCAGTTTGATTAAAGTAATTAAGATTATAATTATTAACTTAGATCTCTAAATATCTCAGATTCTTTTGGTTAAACTATGCACACGCGCTACCACAGTAATTGATTAACAGGCAATTATATAATAATATAATTAATATGTTCCATACTGCATCTTAAATTTTGAAATTAAAATAAAATAAATAAATTATTATTTTAACTTTTTAAAAATATAATTTGTCTTAACTTAATCACTGAGAAATGCAATCTATATCAATTTAATTACTTTTTATTTTTGAGAATCTCAATTTAATTACTTAAAGATAGAAATATCATAATTAATTTCTGAAAGATATAATTTGTCACGGTTTATAGAGAGTTTAATTAAAACAAAAAAGTTATTTGAGTAATTAACATTTTATTAAACTTTAAAGATATAAAACAAAATCATCTATGTATCTATATATTATAGCTAGAGTGTTTAATTTCTTTAATCTATCAAACTATATAATAATAAATATAAATGTAAGAAACGATTTAAGGACTAAGAAATTACGTAAATTCTCATTTATTAACATGATGAGTTAATTTGTAACAAATTAATTATAAAAAAAAAATTCAATTACAAAATGTATATAATAACATGCATGCCAACTTGCAGTTGAGCTCTCAATAATCATTCTCTTTTTTTATTAATAATTATCATATATATATATAGCTAGTTAGGCACTGACATTTTGATTTATGTAGGCGCATGCATGGAATATATATTAAATTTATAGACATTATCATTGATATATAGTTTACATATATTTCGTACGATGATTGTTGATAAAAGTTGACTTATATGTATGAGTATAATCATGAAAGCAAAGGGTATTCAACGTATAATTATTTAGAAAAAAATGTTTTAAATTATCTCTTAAATTATATATTTTCTTAAAGGACAAGATATATACTTTTAAGAGGGTATACTTTTTTGTAGTAAATTACGTACGAGGCTATAACAAACGACGATCGACTAATAATTGATTAAGAAACGACCTTTTAATTATATATATATAGATCGTGAAATTATAATTATTAATTGGTTCAAAACATATATAGATTAAAAATTTTGTCAATATTGTCAGCATTCATCGATCACCTACACAATTATTGTTCATTTTGTTTGGATTTGATCTTTGAAATCATTTGCATTGTGGTTGGCTATATCAAAATCCATGGAAATATATGCGCATTTCATTAATTCATTATAAAATTCTTTCCTATATTTGTTTGTATATATATATATATATATATATATATATATATGTGCATTATATATGCCACCTTATTATAAAAGTCTACATTTTTCCTATACTTTGCAGTTTGTACGTATAAACAAATAATATTCTTATTATTTTTTTTTTGTCGAAACTTAATAAACTCTGTCTAATTTAGTTAAATTTAATTAGTTGAGATCTTATAATAATGATATAATTTTTTTATACATAAAACTTGAACCGAGACGTTAATTTAAAGAATCAAGTATATATATCTACCACTAATTACATATTCAAACTATTAACTACTTAATTATTTTTTTATGATAACTTAATTATTTTTCGAGAAGACGTATAACAATAATAAAGTTAAGCTTTGATCAAAATTAATTTTATTTCATATTTGTGTGGAAATATATAAGATACTACTTTTTTTAAGTAAATTAAATTATACCAATTTTTCTTTCTATTTGAAAACTACACTTTCTATTATTTAAATATATGGAAAAAAAAACTCTACAATTTCACTGATCATATAAACCAAAATATTCTTATGTGTATTTTGATAATTTTAGAGGAGGGAGCTAGCTAGCATACTTATTTTCCTCAATATATATATAATTATTTTAAAAGTTTATCAAAGAAAGTGCATGAAGAGAGTTTTATTCTAAGGAAAAATATCAGAAACAATTTGTTCTTCGTCCTTTAGCATGCATATATATATATATATATATATATATATATATATATTGATCTTCAACCAAAAGAAAAGAAGAAAAAGACGAAGTCTCATACTATTAAAATTGATTTTAAGAATTAATTATAATCATCATTTATATAAATTATAATGCTAGCTAGCTAGTTACTACTTAATTATGGCCCTTTTGAAGTGTGAAGGAAACGAAAAATAAAATGAATTCCATCCGTCATTGTCTTTCCATGCGCATATCTTGAGAATAAAACTTTCTATATTTAATTTCCATCACAATAATATTTTTCTTCCTCAATCAAGAAAATTATCCCCGATCTCCTTGACACTAAAAGGCTAATTGAATAGTTGCAAATACTATATATATAAAATAGTTTGCATTTTAGGCTGTGTAGTAATCTCTAATAACCTTCGCAACATGCTACTAGTATATTGTTCGGTACTACTTGGAAGTATCTTTTTTTCTTATCGTCTTTTTAATTTGCACAAAAAAAAAACTAGATCAAAAGGTAATTAATTGTTTTGTTTTCATTTCATTGTTTTTTTTAGATAAAAATAAAAGTTTTGCTCAGTCTCTGTTGCCATAGAAATTGAACAAACCCTACATACATACATACACACACATATATATATATATATATATATATTAGAAAGGTTGTCTAATGTTCTAATATAATGATTAGTCTCGAAAATTATATATAAAATGAAAAATGTAATATAAGGGAAAAAAAGAGAGAAAGTAAAAATCATAATAAAATAGTTGGAAGTTGGAACAAAGTATAATATAACAGAGAGTTAAATAATTTTTTTTATTATTTTAAACTCTAATAACAATTATTGTTTTCTATTATACTTCAAAAATTAAATTAAATATATATGCACTTTAATTTCGTGCCTGACAAGTTTGTAATATGTATAAATATAAGAAGCTGTGTGTGTACGTTCTATCATCTATGTGTTGTCTATCTCTCTCCATTAATTCACCATCTCATCTATCATTTTCTTACTAGTATTCACAGACTGATCAGATAGATCACATGAAGAGCAAATAAATAAATAAATAATTACCGCAATAATTTTATATATATATCCTTTATGCTTTGTCAACTTGGAACGTGGAGAACATTATTTGAAAGTTCCAATCATATAGAATTGGACCATAAATGATTACTGGTCTACAGTTGGAATTTTCTTTTTAATTTATTTTCACTCTCTCTCTCTATATATATAATACGGAATCTATGGATTTTGTTAATTATATATAAAAGTTCAATAGATTTCTTAACAAATAAATAAAATTAGCGTAAACACTTCAAAAAAACTGGGCTTTTACAGTGGTTATATATGTTCTTAACGGCTACTAAACATTTAACAGCAATTACCAAAATTGTGGTTATATGATCCGTCACAAGGGGTTTAGTCACAAATTTTGGAAACCGCTGATAAATTTATTTTAGTTACGGTTTTGACCACCGCCACCAATATTTTATTTATATATATATATATATATATATATATATATATATATATATATATGATTTTTTACAGATATTCTTTTATTCGAGGCATCAATCCTGTTCAAGGCTCTGTCGGACACTAAATGTGGGTACCTCTTCTAGCGAGAATTCGAATCCAAGTTCATTACATTGTGAGAGACTAATCCCTTCCACTAGACCAAACCCCGTTAATTATATAAAAATTTAAAACAACAACTTGATACCATAATCTAAGTTCGTGGTTGAGTCTCACGTTAGTTAGCAAACTTAAGGCACGTTCGGTTATTAGAAAAGGAGAGCGAGAGAGAGGGAGAGGGAATGTGTTTGATGTGTTTGGTAGTAAAAATTTGGAATGAAAATGGAATGAGAATGTATTAAAATTACCACTTTGCCCCTTATATTAAAATATTAAAAAAAATGTTGGGATTGTGTCAAATCACAAAGTATATATAATAGACATTTTATATTTTTTTTTTAAAATAAAGTTGTCAGATGGACCCCACCTACTTTTACCATTTCTTTCCATAATTGTTAATACAAACCGAACGCCCCCTTAGAATTGAGAATTATAAGAGGATACTTGAATTATAAGATACTTCCATAATAATTAGTTTTTTGAAATTAGCTTCTTTTTTAAAGCTTAAATCAGGGTATTAAAACATTCTTTTTAAAATCCTATTTTGCACAAATTAAAGAGAATTAAGGCAAATTAAAGTTAGCTTAAATTATGTTATCGAGTCCCCAAAGATGTTACATTTAAGGAAGGACCACTTATAAGGTTTTGGATTCTCGAAACTTCAACATCTAGCTTTTGAATTGTGGTTCTCCCAAATATTTGTATTTATATCAATTGATGAGAGCTAACTAAGAGTTACTTGCAAAAGATTCTGACCGGTGGAAGAACTAACCGTGATCGAATGAAGTGTCACAGTATGCAGCTATATCGAGGTACACTGACTTTCAAATTAATGGAGTGGTAATCTTACGAATCTCACATTGAACAGGTTACTTTTATAAGACCTTAGACTCTTCAACTACAACAATCAACTTTTACAGTATGATTCTTCCAAAAACTTGTACAACATATCAATTGATGAGACTATGACCAAGACTTGAGATCATCATATGAATCTGTATCTCTCTAAGTTATAGTTTCATTAGACTTGGGATTATTTAATTTATTCAAGTGGAGGAAGAGATTAGTATTTATTGAAAAATAGAAGAAATAATTAAGGAAGAGATTTTCGTAAATAAACATTAAATTAATTTGGAAGGTGAATAGACAATAGAATATATATACTGTGTCATATATGATTTTCTTCAGGTCTCTCTGATCTGCATGCATGCAGGTTCCACAGCAATTAGTGTGTTCATGCATGATGCCAGCTCACACACATGTGTGTATATATATATATATATATATATATATATATATATATATATATATATATATATATATATATATATATATATATATATGATCTGACACTACTGACACTAAATGGGCTTCATGCAAAAAAAAGTGTTGATTAAATTTGTGAGCAGAGAAGATGATCCGTGCAATATGCATGAATATTAATTACTGTACAAACTGTAAACCCTAATTAATTTTATGCCATGCATTTAAACAATAATTCATCCCCAAATTAAATAATAAATCTATCTTAATATTAACAAATTAAATCATAGTAATAATAAATGAAGCTAAGAGGCCGTTTGGTAGCCGGTGAGTGTTTAGTAAGAAGTGAAAGTTAAAGTTTTTTATGTGTGTTTGGTATGTAAGGAAAGGGAAATGAAAATAAAAATTAAGATTGTTTGGTATGATAGGAATGAAAGAGGGAAGTGGAAGTTAAAATATCCAAAAGACTATTTTACCCTTACCCTTTGTGTAGAATATATATGTGGAGAGAAGGGCAAAGTAGTCCTTTCACAAAGCTTGTCCTTCTCTCCACCTCACATTCCCTCAACTTCCTTCCACTTTTTCATGGTAGCAAGCTTTCCACCTAGCAAGGAAAGTTCAACTCACCTCACCACTTCCAAAACCATACCAAACACACTTCTCTCTAACCTTACTTGTGGAACCCATACCAAACGACTTGTAAGTGATCGCATGGAAAATATAACATTTATTTTTATTGCCTGGGCGGGAATATATATCCCTAGCTATATAAGTCCATAATATATATATATATATACTTCTGAATTATGATCATGGATTCGAATCTGCTAAAGTGTAGATCCGATAAAGTGCATAAAGTGCACAATATAAATCGTTGGATGAAACTGTTACAATATGGACACGAATCTCGATTTTTATTTAACGGTCTGGATGATACACTTCATATACTTTACACATTTTGCACTTCATTTGATCTTCCCATGATCATTCAATTCAAACCAATCAAAGAAACTTGATAGGTCTGATGAAAAGGAAAGGAAGAAATCAAAGCCAATGGCAATTGAATTTTAAAGTTTTCCTTTATTGGATACTTAAAGTATATGCAAGGATTTAATAGGAAGCCGACAAAGAGAAATGTATGATTAAAAAATATTAAAGTTGATTTTTTTTATTTACTTTTGATCGATATTATTGAATCTAAATATAATTTAATTAAAGCTAATAATTTTTTTCTTAATTTTTCATATATATATATATATACACACACACTCACACACATTGGCTTAACACACATATATTTTAAAGAATAAATTATAACTAATTAGATTTAAATTTAAATAAAAATAGTAAAAAACAAATTTAATTAATTCCTTCACTTCCCTTATGTAATTCTTCCCAATATACTTTAAACTTTAAGCTGAAAATAATATTAGGGTTTGAAACAAAATTTTTTTTTTACAACGGGTTTGAAACAATTTATTTTATTTTATTGATACATAAATTTTTTATTAAAAGTAATCCCATTTAATGATACATCTCTGAATAGATATTAATTAGATTATGAGATGAGAGACTAATTGTTTTGACTAGATTCAACTCAAAATTAAAATGAGATTGTATGTATGCGTGTGAGTGTGTCGCTTTCGTTCTCTCATTATTGATCAGCTTTTGATGGATCGGAGAGAAAGCATTTGTATTCCCAGGATGGACAATTGAATTATTAATTGATGAATTAAAAAGAAGAAATTAAAGTAAAAGTGTGAAACATAGCATGCAACCCAAAGCTAAATTCTGCTCATCGTCCTTTCTTCTTCACACTGCTACTGCAAGCTCGTGATCCAAGAAGATAACTAGGATTTTATTTTTATATATATATAAAAGAGATCACAATTCACATGAAAATATATACCTTCGTATATTTTCCCCTTCTTTAATTTCTTTTTGGTATATTGATCACTTCCATTTAAATCTACTTTTAGTCACTTAAATTTTAAAATTGAATAAATATGTAGTCTCTCTAATTTAGGTTATAATTAAGGGGTCTTTCATTTGATATGGTGTCATCTGATTTTAAATAATATAATATTTATATATCATGATATATAATAGTGTCATCTTATATATATATATATCATGTTATTTATTATACTCTTGTTTGATATACTATTTTATATTATAATAACACGAGATGCAAATATATATTTCAAATTTTATATGGAATAAATCTATAATAAAATAATCATGTGGTTTAAAATAACTAAAAATACTCAACTAAATCTTTTAATTATCTAAATGACACATAAGTATATATAGTAGAGAGTAAAATACTATTTAGTCCTTGAATTTAGCAAAAATACTATTTAGTCTTCGAATTTGCATTGTAACTCTGTCAACTATTTAATCATCGAATTTGACAATAATACTATTTAGTCCTCAAATTTGCACTCTGTCAATTATTTAGTCCCCTTACTATTACCCGTTAGATAACCAGCTGATGTGGCACCGTTAAGTGCCTGGGCACATGCCACGTCAGCTTTAACATTTAACGGCCACGTTAGCTAGTTATCTAACGGGTAACGGTCAGGAGACTAAATATAGTATTTTCACCAAATTTGGGAACTAAATAGTTGACAGAGTTACAAATTTGGGGACTAAATAGTAGTTTGACCAACAATTTAGAGACTAAATAATATTTTTCCTCTCTATATATAGTATTTTTAATAGAAAAGAAAAATCGAGAAAGAAAAGGCACGAAGGAAGGAGCGAGAACAAAAATGTGGTTTTATATATTGATAAATTATGTTTAAAAAAAAAAATATAAAAAGAATAAAATTGACAAGTTAAAAAAATATCCTTTCAGTCAAGGTGTTGTCTTTTTGAATTCAAGAGATAACACTCTTTTAGGTGTCATGTGATGACACTAGTATCTTTTATGTTACTATAATATCACATAACACCATAACAATCAATGCCATCTTACAATAGTGAGGATGACACCATACCAAATGTCTCTAAATTTTTTTATTTGTAAATAAATATAGGGTTCATCTAACAAGTGTCTTAAGATTTTCCTTCATTAATTGAGAGAGAATTTATTGTATTGAAGTTAGTGAAAAGTCAACAAATATAATTTTATAATTCACTCCATTGGTTGAAATGAATTCTTCAATAATGTTATAATTAAGGGTACTTATTAGCAAATCCCATAAATATATATTACATCTATTGATCAATTCAATTTTATCCTGTTATCATATCATTAATTTAAAATTGTAGATAATATTAGTTGAGTTATTATTAATTCATACATAATTCTCAAACTATATACTCATATTAGTATTTAATTAAATCAGTTTTTAGATTTTACATCAATTTTGAAAGAAAATATAAAATAGAAATGACATATAGGATTATTTCACCAAGTAATTAATTAGAGGAAAATAAATATTACTTATTTTTAAATCAGGGAACCAAATTAAAACTTCTCTAAATTAATTTAAAGGGGTATAAAAAAATATTAGTCAATTTATTTAGTAGTGCATATATAGTGTGTGTGTGTTTTTGTGAGACTTATCATTAATTACGTCTCCAATATATATATATATATATATATATATTTGTATGTGTGTCATATAAAAAATAAAGAGAAAGGCACATATTAACAAACAAAATATTTGCGTGGAAGTGGTGTCCCGTTCGATCCAAGGATAAGTCTAAAAACCAACAAATATGAAAGCAGATGATTCAAAAATGGGTTAATTAACTTTGATTTCTTTTTCAACTATATATATATATATATATATACGTGTACATTAAGTATAATGTTAGAGTGATATATATATATATATATATATATATATATATATATATATATATATATATATATATCAAAAGCTTTGTCTTTAAGATTTTTTCTATCACTAGGCCACTACTTTTCCTACTTGCCAAACAATAATCTTCACGCGTGAAGAAACATGATGTTGATTGAGCATTTAATGCGATCTTTTTCTGTCCAGCACACAAATTTTCATCTTGTCCCCCAAAAAAACAAATAATAGTGTTCACCTCACTGATATATATCATATAATTAATTTACTCTCATATTTAAAATTCAATTTACCCAATTGTTAAATTTGACATCAAATTTTAGATGACAATGTGATAGAAATTAAATGACAAAACTGGATTATTTCACAAAATAAGAGGACCAAATTATCTATTTATAAACTAGCTAGAGAGACCAAAGGTACATATCTAAGCCTCAAAATAATCACTTTTTGTAAATTTTTTCAAGCCCAGATTATTAAATATTTTGTACTTTGTAGCAAAATCTTTTTGTATTAATTAAGGAGTTTAATGTTTTCCTTGTTTGATTTAGATTAGACGAATTTTTTGTTTATCTTTCACTAGAATAAAAAAAGTTTATATATATTTTCATTCACAATATATATACTGTTAATTTTATGCTTGTGTTTGGAATAATTGATGTGTCTGAAATAGAAAGACACCGATTATTATTAAGTTGGGCAAGTTGAGATCAACATCAAAATGAAATTGATGTTTGAAAGTGCAAGATTTGTGAATCACATTATACATTAATGGTCCAATTTTAGTGCACACATATATAGTGGGAGTACATGCTCAGTGGTACGGTGGTATTGAACTTCAGCACATCCCTCCAATCGGTTGGTTTCTAAACCATTTAAAGTGGGTCCTTATTAATGTGAATTTCAATTAATATGAATAAATGACTTTACATAATTGAAGAGATGTACTGAACTTCAGTAATACAGTACTATTGAACTTTTATCCTAGTGGATGCACGCGTGGCCATCTTTGTGGTGGTAATTCTTCCTCTATGAAGCAACCATTATTGCAATGCTATAACAATTCTTATTTTATATATATAAAGAAAATGCATAATTTATATAATAAATAGTTTCATTCTTAATTTTGTCTTAAAGTTTAATTGGAAACATATGTTTGAGATTGTGGAAGAGTGTGGGTTAAAATGGTTTAAAAGCATATAAAATTTTAATTTTTAATTAAACCCCTTCAAATTAATAGTAGGAATTTGGTCTAGCACGTGGGCCGGACTTTCTCTCAACATTTGTAATCAATCATGCATGACTTGAATTTTCGATATAAAATGTCTCAATAATATTTTAAATAAAATTGCGTCTAATAAATGATCATACCAAAAAATATCCAAACTGAAGGGTTTAAAATGGTTGGGGATTTTTAAAATGTAAAGATCATTTATTTTCCAATTCTCTGATCTCTAAGTATTTATTTTAGTAATAATATTAGTATTTTAAATGTAAATTTATTTGTACACTATATTCTTTATATACCTATTTGTCTCATTAATGATTTTCAACTAATTAAGTCTTAATTAATTTCTCGATCTAATGTCCATTATTATTCATTATGGAAAAGAAAGATGGTATAAATAAAACACTAAATACTATATCAATTAGGCAATAATCTAAGAAGATTAATTAAGTATAATTCCTATATACACCTAGTCAATGTGTTATAAAGTGTGAGAAGACATATATGGAGTAAGACATTTATTTATTTATTTTTGCATTGATGTCAACAGTTAATATATATCTAAGGTCATCTATACTTTTATTTTCTGAAATGTTCTAATTTGCTGAGATTTTTAAAAAAATTCTTCTTACTAATTTCCATTCCCCTCATGTTATGTTCTTTTGGTGGTTTTGATGATGGAAAGGAAGAAGGCTTCATTTTTTCTTTCTAAGAAACAAACCCTACTTTATGCAATGTAATGAAATTTTGTTTTTGTCCTTTCTTTTTTATCCATTTTATTTTATTTTCACTTTTAATGTAAGGGCAAAATAATTATTTTATCTATTTTTATTCTATTTACATCACATCATATTGACATGACATTTTTTTTTCATTCTCATTCTCATTTTTATTCACATTCTGATTCATTTCTCTTTTTCACCAAAAGAGATCTCAAAGTACGAAAAGTTATATTCTTTTGACTTAATTTCATGTTGAAAATGTGTGAACATTAATTAATTTATAATAATATGCATGCAAATTAAAATATCTCTATCTCCCTCTAGCATCTTTATCTCCAGCTAATTATGGATGATCAAGTCTACATTCCACCACTTTTTGCGTAATGGCCAAGAATTTTGGCAAGTCTTATTCATCTCAAAGGTCACTATTATATCCCACTAATTGAAATTCGTTTCTATGAGCAACAAATTAACTCTAGCTACCAAAAATTTCGTTATCCACATAATTTAATCACAATAATTAAATATACATTGACAATAAATAAAAAGTGTGTTTAAGAAAATATCATATGGAAGAAAAAAATAAAATAGGGAAACTCAATATGAAACCCATTTTTGCATGTATTTTTGTAAAAAGTTAAATTGATGGCCTTGTTCTTTAACAAGAAATGGCTATGGAAATGAGCAAAGAATGGATGGGGTTCACTGAGTCCCACATATTTTTTATTTTTTCATTTCCATCAACTTATTTAAAAAAGTAAAGAGAAAATACAAAATATCTATTATATTCTTTGATTTGACACAACCATAAATTTCTCTTCTTTTTATTATTTTAATATAAGGGGTAAAGTGGTAATTTTAATACATTCTCATTCCATTTCTATTTCCAAACTTTTACTAACAAACACAGTAAACGCATTCCGTTTCTGTTTCCATTTTCATTTTCATTTCTGCGTAAAGAACGTGCCATAAATGCTCATTTAACTACATTTGATTGATTTGTGAAATTTTTTTGGTTATTATTGTATATTTTTTCATTTGACTACATAATTGATCGAATTGGTGTTGTTATTATTGTTATTGTAAATTTTTTAGTTCTTGTAACTAAAATATGTATGTACATGGCCAAAAAAATATGTATGTATAGTAAAATAATTCAAATAAATAAAGATTAAACGGAAGATTAATTAAATTTTAATATATTTATTTGTGAAAAAAGTATAATTAATATCATGATTTTCAGTTAAAGAAGATATATATTTTTTACTAATGGCATAAAAAATTTAATAACTCAATGATAATTCTTCAGTGAGTACTGGGGTTAGAGTAAGTGGGCCAAAGGAATGGATTGGATCAGTGGGACTTACTTCAATCTTAGTGGGCCAAAGGCCCTTTCCACATTTAAAATCTCCAAAGTTCAACCCATTAGTTATGGCCCATTTTTATGTTTATAGTTAATACACAAATGTTTTTTTTTTTAAAAAGCATCAAACCAAATTAAATTTATAAAGAAGCCAAATAGCACTTACAATTCAGAAATCTACTACCTGATAGTATAGAAGAAGGATAATTGGCAAACATTGTTGAAACTAAAAAGCAAAAGGAAAGCACAATTAATCCTATAAAGAAGACAATCTTAGGATGAAAATTCACACCGATCTTGGTGTTGCCAACAAATTGCTTACTCTTACACTTCTTGCATACCAAATAAGTAGTATTTTGCATAGATGTAGATGACATAGACTTCTCCATCAATTTGATAAGAGACCTAAAGCTTTTCCGGCATAGATGCGCAGATCTGAGTCGATCTAGTAATCGGAACAGAATCTTTCATAAAGAAAGACTGAAACCAGAAATAGATCTAGGTCTCTGTGATTGCTTCCAAAACAATAAAAAAAGTATGTGAATATTTATTTGAAGGTAGTTTAAATTTATTAAAAAAATTTGTATTTTATAATTTCCATTTAGTTATAACTGCTGGTTGAACAAATACTAATATAAATATTCAATTTATATCAAGATAACAAATTTGAAGACTATAAAATGATACTAATAATAATTACCATAAAAAAATGATACTAATAATAATTGGAATAAATTATTCTCTAGATCTTTATATTTTCACTAAACCTTAATTGAGTCTTGATAATTTAAATTTTTATTTTTAATTTTGAGTCCCTATAATTTAGCATATTTTAATTTAGTCCCTAACTTTAAATTTCCGTCAACATTATATTAAATTTTAGTGATACACTAATTATATATACATATTAACTTAATTGAGATAATGAATGAATGATGTACTCATTTCTCAAAGAAATTCACCACTTCCCTTGGTATGTTTGAGATCTTAGAGAGAGAATAAAAGGTTAAATACTCTATAATGCAAATTCCATGAAATGCTAAACTGCTATATTTTTATACATAAATAAATTAGCTTTTTAGCCCTAAAAATGCTCTAAAACATATTGGGATCATATAATAAAATAATTTTATATGAAGTTATTTAACGATGAAAATCGATCATATAAAATAATTGAGGTAAAATATTATTTAGTTCTTAAATTGTTGGTCAAATTACTATTTAGTCCTCAAATTTATCAAAAATACTATTTAGTCCCGAAATGTTTAAATATGTCAACTATTTAATCCCCAAATTTGACAAAATATTATTTAGTCCCCAAATTTGGCAAAAATACTATTTAATCATCGAATTTGCAACTCTGTCAACTATTTAGTCTCCTGACTGTTACCCGTTATAGTTGACCGAGTTGTAAATTCAGTGATTAAATAGTATTTTTGCCAAGTTTGAGGATTAAATAGTTGACATAGTTACAAATTCGAGGACTAAATAGTATTTTGTCAAATTTAGAGACTAAATAATATTTTTAATAAATAAATAATAATTTAACCAATAATTCAAAGACTAAATAGTATTTTATCTCATATCAACGTGTGATCCGTTTTGGAAGTTGTACATGTCTTTCCTTCCCTCTAGAATTTGTTGGGATATTCGGAAATTGGATCAAAAGTCTCTTCTTGAATGGACATTGGACGTTAGAAAACGCAAATAAGGAAGTCCATAAATTCCTTTGATTTCACTACACAAAATTCAACTCTGAAAAATCTGCTTCTTCTTCGTACCCCCCACAAAGAAGGTTTCTTCAATTCTTCTGGTTTTCTGAAGCAATTCGCTGTTCCCGCCAAAACAGATGCTTGGGTTACCGTTGCTTCACTACCAACCTTCCTTAATCTCACACCGGACTTTGCTTCCCAAGCTCATACCCAAAGCTTTCTACTCACCCGATCCATGTTTACATTTCCCTTCGCTTCCTCAAGTTCTGCCTCGAAACGTGTCCGGATTCCCAAGACCTTTCCTGGGTTGTTCCTGTTCCAGCATATCGGTTTCCTCTTCGCCGGACGATGACTTCGATGTTGAATTGGGCCGTCTATTGGCGCTGTTGCCGGAAGAAATGCGGCGGAGAGTCAGTGAGCACCCTGAGCTACATCAGTTGATTGAAGTAGTGATGGATTTGGGTCGGAAGCCACTTGCTAGATTTCCCTCTGGAGATTTTGTGATATCGGACTATCCTATCACACTTCAGGATATTGAGCATGCCACCTCACAGGTATTCGAAACAATGCCCACCACCTGTTTGATTAATTGACTGAAAAAGAAAACTGCCGTGCACTATTGATAGGGACTAAGAAAGATATAGTTATAAGTTATAAGTACTATCAATTCACTAGGACAGCCTCTTGCAGGTTGGGGACTTCGCTGTTGATAATCGAGCAGGAATAAGTAGGACATTGCATCGAATTAGTGCCATCAGAAATCGGAAGGGTGCCATTATTGGTCTAACTTGTCGAGTTGGCAGGGCAATATCAGGAAGTGCTAAGTTGTTGAGAGATTTGGTTCAAGATGGGGCCTCACTGTTGCTCATTGGGCCTCCAGGAGTGGGAAAAACTACCATTATTAGGTGAGCAATTCCTCTATCCTGTACTAAAGACTTGAAGCTTGGTACGCATGAGATGGAATAGTAACCTCCTTGAGAGGTAATGTTATATTTATCATGGTACCTGGTGGTGGAGTGAAGATATTGGATTCTATCTTTTAGTAAAGTTCCATTATTTGTTTCCTAACTACGTTTTCGAAAATGCAGAGTTTCTTGAAGAATATGATGTTATATATTGGCGTTATTGGTCTCTAATTTGGAATTGACTACAATTCTCTCTTCCCTTTGTCTGATTTACTATTTTTTTTCTGCAGTTCTCCACTCCATATGTGTTCATGATCCCCTAATCTAATGAAATATAATATTTTGAAGGAATCTTTTTGGGCTATGCCTTTAATTATGGAAAAATAGGCAGCTTGTGTGATCCATACTTGGTTCATTATAATTTGTGTAAACAGTTTTTTTTTTTTTTAAATATATAGTTTCCTTTTTTTCCCCTCCACTTATTATGAGTTTTTTTTTCTATTGACTTGAACTCATTGTCTATTTAATCTATATTTGCAGGGAAATTGCCCGGATGCTGGCAAATGATTGCAAGAAGCGTGTGATGATTGTTGACACCTCCAATGAGATTGGTGGTGATGGTGATATACCTCATGCAGGAATAGGCAGTGCTCGTCGCATGCAAGTTCCTGACTCCGAAATGCAACATAAGGTATTAGCTGTAAATGCAGGATCTTGAGTCTTGACATCTTGTTTATTAATGTGGAAAATGTAGACGTACTATCTATGCTGGCTGAGAATAATTGACACATATAGGTTGGTAGTATAATTTTGAGAAGGTTTGGAGTATAGTTTTTCAGTTCATATTCTTCAAAGTAGTTTAAAATGCAGTTTGGATTATTTTGGATGTACCAACTTAGCAACATGAGGTCAATCTTTCTCTAAATTTTCCAAGGAAAATGATAGAGGCTGTAGAGAGAAAATAAAATGACAAAAGGAGAAATATTGGAAGAAGAGAGTGCAGTATGTGAACAGTGAACACACTAGTTCTCCAATAAAATTAGTCCGTAGGTAGGTAGGACCAAACCTGAATACAAACTGATGATAAAATAACTTGATGATCTGACAAAGTTCCTTTGTGTATTTATAGTGATATACCCGGCCATATGCATCTGAAAATTAGGGAACAATACTGGAAAATAGAGAAACTATAAATGAATCATGGAAATAAACATCCAGACTTGTAGTGTTGTGTGGAAAGTGGTTGAGCTAAGTGCTTCCACGTCCCTAAGTACTGATAGAAAAGTTCCAGTGGATATTCCCAGCAGCTGTATGAGTGGGACTGGGTCCACATAAACTGAAATGTTGAATAAGAGTGATCATTCTCAATATTCTCTTTGGAGTCTTTTCTTTTTTCTGTCATGTCACTCTTCTTATTTCGGTTACTGCCTCCCCATATACAACAATAAACAAGGCCTTTTCCCACTAGGTGTGGTCGGCTTTATGGGTCCAGCGATGCCAATTGTGTTCTGTCTTTGCTCATTTCTATAGTTAGCTTATTATTGCTTCCCCATATGAGGTAATTATTTTTGGAGGGAGGGGGTTTAAAAAGGGACCTCCACAACCAAAGTATGAAGTTATTTATGTTTATGGTATTGTATTGTGTAGGTATTGATAGAAGCAGTTGAGAACCATATGCCACAAGTAATTGTAATTGATGAAATTGGTACAAAGCTTGAAGCAATGGCCGCAAGCACAATTGCACAACGAGGAATCCAGCTTGTTGCCACTGCTCATGGAGTCACAATTGAGAATTTGATAATGAATCCCTCATTAGAGATGCTTGTTGGAGGAATACAGGTGAGTTTCCTCTGTTTAAAATGAATTGCTAAGTTAGAATATCAGATAAAGTTACCTGTTTCAGATCTATTAATTCAACTTTTTCGTGATCTAAACCAGAAAGGGTCTGATTGCTTAGGCATGATTTGTCTGTTCACTGCTGTTATTACTCTGACTAAACTGTAGTTCACTACGTTTAGAGGCTCATCACTATCAACATATTGGCAGGGAATAACATGCCTGTAAGCTTATTTGTTGATGCCAGTATGCCAGATTGAATATGGATGAAATAGATGAATAATGATCATTGGACTAGTCAAGTTTAATAGCAACTAAGAAAATACTTATAGATCTACTATTTCATAATTCGGACTTCTTTTCTTACAAGGGCAGGTGCCATTAAACCCAAGGGTTATTTTCTAAATCAATGTTGATGTTTTAGTCTTTTAGATTATAAATTTTAGTCACTCGTATACTTGACTGTAAGTCCTTGGCTGAAGTGAGTATTACATTGAGATATAGACTGAAGTGAATGTTACATTGAGAAAAATTATTTTATTGATTAGAAATTTAGAATGCTGTTGTAGTGGTATAGTTAGCATAGTCAACCCAATTTGCTTATATCCTACCTTTTTGTTATTCTCTTTGTAAATCTATTATATGAAAAACAAGTTGGTATTTTCTTCTTGGTTGAATTAGTGCTACTATTATTATCTAGAGTGTAACGCTAGGGGATGAAGAAGCCAGTCGCAGGGGTGTTCAGAAGACTGTACTGGAGAGGAAAGGCCCATCAACATTCAGTTGTGGAGTTGAGATAATTTCGAAGAGAGAGTTACGGATTCACCGTAGTCTTGAAGCAACAGTAGATGCTATTCTTTCAGGTAATGTCCTTTGCTGACAGTTGCAGAACAACTTCTTCTAGTATAGTAAATTGTTAATTATTGAATTGTTTGGCTTGTTGGTGAAGGTCGCTTTCCCAATGTGGATGTGCGCAAGATGGATTCTCAAGAACAGGAAGAAACTGTACAAGAGGAACCTGTTATTTGCAGTTCTCCTGATAAGAATGAACTTATGGTTGAAGATGGTTCAGAAATGAATGGAGACCATACCTGGAAAAATGAGTCACTTTCAAGGTTGCCTGTTGACATTGTTGAGAATTCATGGGAACACAGAGTGCCACTTCGCCTGTTTTGTTATGGGGTAAGACATCATTACTCACCTACTCTCACGAATAAACACTAGTAATATCTCAAAGTTAGATGCTGATTTGCTTGATTTTCTTTTGCTTGGGCTTCATTTTTTCTTGAATATCTTTGTTGATAATTATAATATAAGTTTAAATATTTATTTACACTAAAGAAAATTGAGTTTGGGATTGGATGACAAGGATATTGACAAATATGTGGTGCAACAGATTATAAATTTAGTTTTACCTCAGAAAAGTTGGCCCAAAATGCTTTCATTTCTGCACCAACAAATATGCCTTCTTGTTTTCTCTTCCCTCACCATGCCACCACCCAAGGAAAAGCAATGCTAAACCAAGTATGCGGTGTTACTTAGTTGACTTATTTGTAATGAACTATTTTATGATTTTGTTGCCAAACACTAGAAGTTTTGGGAGTCAGGACTAAAAGGGAAGAGATATGGATGTGAGACGTGTGATCCAATTACATCTCATATGAAGGTTGATATTATTATGTATAACTATATTTAGCTTTAAAGACATGATAGCTCAATTGGATATTAACATTGTAAGTCACTTCTACGTGAAAGTTTAATATTTTCCTTCTTCTTACGAATATATATATATATATATATATATAAAAGAAATGGAAGAAGGAAAAAAGGAAAAAAAGAAATGGAGAGAAAATGTAAAATAGCAGAAATATGCTGTGCTTGAAAACTGACAAAATTTCATTTTCAGGATGTTGTGGAAGTAGCAAGAAAAAAGATTGAGATGAGAGGGAAAAAGAAATTAGATCAACTTGAACTGAACATGACGGAACAAATTAAGTAGTTTTTTTTTTCCTGATTGAGGTTCTGTTTGGGAGAAGGAAAGGGCAACAGAGGAGGAAAGATACCAAAAATATAGAGCTTTACCTTCCTATCATCTTCTCCCAGACAGATCATGCCTTTTATTGGTTATTCTTATAATTAATTGTCGAACAGTGCTGGCAATTAGATTAACAATTCATTATAGCTCTATTACACCTGGAAACCTATGGAGTATTGTGTTTACAACTTGTGGTGGTCAACCGAAGCTATAATTAGTGTATCCTTTTTTTCTCTTTTATTTTTATTGGCTATTTAACTTACAGAATGAGCAGTAATTATAGATTTTGGAGCCAACAATTATGCAAGCAATTAAACAGTTGAAAATGAATGATGGGGCCCTTCAATTGACTGATAATATTAGTGAGGCAAATGCATTACTTGCCTTGCACTCAAAGCTTAAGAAGAATCCTCGGATCCAAGCTGCCGCTAAATCTCATGATATACCCATTTATGTAACTAAGGTAATAATCATCTAAAATTGATTTGTTAGTTAAACAGCTATTCTTTGTCATAAATTTATGCCACAGGTTATGTTTACATTCTAGACAACTTCGTTGGTACTAGTAGAAAAAGCTCTACGAGCACTAATAAGTGACTATGAAGATGGCAAAAAGGAGTTTGGATCAGTTGAGAAGATTCAATTATCAGAGAAGGTTGATGCTTTGGAGGTAATCATTAATATTGTAGTTTTTTTTTTACCTATTTCCAGTTTCTATAAGAAGTTAGGGAATACTCAATAAAGAGTGAAGGAAGAGAGATTGGAGGGCATGGGAAAATTATGGAACGGTTTTGGAGATAGTTAGCATCTTGAAAGCTAGTTAACACTGTTATTTTTCTGCATTTAATCCTTGTTCCGGTAAAGGCAACTCTGACAATGTGTTGGTTTGCCTCTATTTCTAGTGTTCAATTCATAAAAACCAGTATTTTGGGATACTTTTTGTAGTTTTCTGGTTGGGTTCTGTTTGTGTTAAACGGTGGAAAGTTTGAAGAAGTCTGACACTCTCTATTGGTACTTAAACAGCACTTAATTAGTGGTTGTCTGCAAGGGCCTGGAGCCCTGGACTTTTTTGTGGATTGATTACAAAATTATTTTGACACATAACAGTGGAAAACCAATTAAGAATACTGGAAGTGTTTTTCAACTGTTAGGACCCATTTCAGTAAGTCTATAAAACAGGGCTTGGGCCAACAGACACTTCAAACTATGGTTCAATAAGCGAGTGAGTCAGGAAGAGAGAATCCGTGTGATGAGTCAAGAGATGGATGGGTGGCAGCCAATGATTGGCTTCATGGAGAAAACACTAATGGGAGAGGCAAAGTAAAAATATAAAGGGGATGGAATGTAGGGAGGCTTTTTAAGGAAGAATTTGAGTGGTGTTGTGGAGGTTTGTAGCTCCCACAGACTGTGCTAGAGCTCATCCCATTTTATGGTTTTTTCTTTACCGCATAGTATTCAAAGTACTCTAGAATGGTGGCCATTCAGATTTCAGAGGTAATAATAAGTACTCATAATCCTCCGCTTTCCTGCTTGTTGGCTATTTGTTACAGTTTGGATTCCTATCACTAAGTTTTTATTCCCCCTCTTAATAAACAAGGCTGTTTTATCTGCTTTCTGTTTTTCAGGTTCTTCCACTAGGCCTAGGCCTAGGAAAGGAAGGCTGACAGATTCTTTAATGGAAATTGAGAGCTTGTCAGATAATATGACTGGCATACTATTATAACCTATATCTTAATTTTTCAGGAGGCAAGAATGGCCATAGAGCATATAGTCTTCCCCAACGGAGAACCTGTGGATCTACTCCCAAGGTCATCACTCATATTATCTCTTCAGCTGGATCTGATTAAAAAGTACCAACTAGAAGCAAGGAAAATCAGTAGGGAATCAGATGTACACCTACGCATCCTTCCAATGCATTATAGAATGGATGAAGAAAATTTAGATAGTGATGAAACTAGTGACCCTGAAAATGGTGGACTTGCTGATTTTGCCTCTTCCAATGGTTCACCCTACAGCATGGACAGATTGCCCCTACTGCCTGAGTAGCCAATATACATGTGATATAAGAAAGAGGCATCTATTCAGCTACATGCTGAATTGGCCATTTTCACCTCTCTTAGCTTGATCTTTGTATATTCTAGTTTCTGTCTTGTCATGATTAGGCATATCATATATGGAGCCCTGGAAACATTTATACCTTGGTTTTGTCCCTTGATTCTCCTAATTGTGTATAGATTCAGGGGCTTTTGGCACACTCACTCATGACTTAGATTTTCATGTATTTAGAAAAGTTGTACTTATCCATCTCATTCTTATATTCAATTGCAATGCCCCTTAATTAAAATGACTAAAATATATTGGTTTTTTATTGAAAATATCTTATTAAAATATATTTTTAAAGTTTTTTATATTATTATTTATTATGCATTGAAAATTTATAAATTTCGAAAAAAGTGATTATTATATATTGGTATATATAAATACATACGAGTATTTTTGATAAAGAAATATCAGTGTAGTTTCTGATTTCAGGAGAAATAAGTGTAATTTTAAAAATATAAAGGAGAATCGTGTATAATTTTAATAGCTTTTAAGGAGAAAAAACAAAAGTGTTGTTTACCTAATTTTGAGTAAAACACAATTTCATCCCCTTAGCCATTTGCCCAATTCAACCTAATTTAAAAGTTGGAATCAATTAATGATTTTGTTGTATGATGTTTCAATTAATCATTGAAAAGATAAAATGTCTCAAATTAATTTTTAAAGATCAATTTCTAATCAATTTGGTCTTTTATTAATAACATGGATAAAAAACTAATAGTAATATTAATTCATGAATGCTAACTAATTGTCAGATAATAAATTAGACTCTATTTAACAATAAAAGAATTGAAACATCATGCAATTTTCAAAAACTAAATTATCAATTTTCTTTTAATGATATACTTGGATCGAGACAATTTGATGACCGATGATCGAATTACTCGATTGATCTCTACTTAATCAAAAAAATGGGCGATCGATCTAATCTAACCGATAAAAGAGGTTCAATGTCATCTTTCCATAAACTATGACAGAAAGGCCCATCCCCCTCCTCATGTATGCACACTCTATCATTCTTAAGGATATGTTAGGAAATGAAATATATATTCATTCTCTTATCTTTTCTTCTTTAATTCTAAATCCAAACATACCAAAAATTTATTAGCTCTCATCCTCTCCTTTTGGTAGAACCCTTTAGACCATTTTTAGGAGTTGATCCCAACCAAATTCGAAATCATCAATATAATGATGACCACTATGGATATTAAACATAAATATACCACATTATTCTTATACTATCTTATTTTATAATATGTGGCATAATTGTAATCATTGATGTGATCTAATTGCATTGCATAATGCAACAAAATAACAAGTATCACAATTTTATAGGCTAAAATTGCATTGCATGATATAACAAGTTGACATCATTGACTTATCCTTATAATATATAAGATATCGATATTACAATATACATGATAATAGTATACCATACACTCTCATATCATAAATCGTTATCACTTATTTGTTTTTTTTATATTAAGTTAATAAAGACTTCCAAATTTCATCGTACAAGTTTGCCACTAATTATATATTTTAAATTACATAAGCATAGTATTGTGTGTACATCTCAAATTAAAAAAAAAAACAACTTTTTCAGGTATTAAAAAAAATTAAAATGTCCACTTCTAAAATATAATATAAGGGATCGTTATCAAATTAAATACATTTATTCGCCTTTTACATATCCATATATGCGCTTACTCATTACGATTCATTAATGGATTCTTGGTTTGGACTTTTTTTTGGAGAACATATAAAATGGAGCCGCCATTTTTCGTGGTTGAAATTAATGTATTTTTTTTATTATATGAGAGAGATAGAAAAATGAGCTTACTATTTTGGTCCTCAATATTTGTATGAAATTTAATGTTGGTCCTCAAATTTTTTTTGGGTCGATTTTGGTCCTTGAACGTAACACCGTTAACTTTTGCCGTTAAATAATGACGTGGCATGCTTATGTGGTACACTCTCTCTCCTATGTGTCATATTTTAATGACGTGGTACGTCGCATCATGATGATGATGATGTGGCCATGGTGGAGTGACGTGGCGTGATGTGGCATGTCATGTCATTAAAATATGACACGTAGGAGAGATGGTGTATCACATAAGCATGTCACGTCATCATTTAACGACAAAAGTTAACGGTGTTACGTTTGAGGACCAAAATCGATCAAAAAAAACTTTGATGACCAATATTAAACTTTTAAAACATTGAGGACCAAAATAGTACTTTAACGTAAAAAAATTTATCTTTATTTTTTTTTGGCCATCATATCTTTAATTTATCTAAGGTAAGTCTTTATTAGTATAAATTTTTTATTTGTTTTATTTATATCTCTCTTGTTACAGAGAACTTTTTGTAGAAACTAAAGGCAAAGGATCAAAATCGAAAATGGAGCAAATTGAGGCTTTTTAATTAATTAATTAATTAATACACTTAATCTACTTGTTAGTTATTGAAATCCAGCTAATTAAGAAGTTTAAAGCACTATGTTCTAGCTCTAAATGGATCCTTTTTTAGCCCACTTAGATTTACAAAATGTTAAAATGTTAGCAAGATTAAGATTTAATGATTGACAAATTATTCAGTTGAATATCCTATTTCTCTATCAACAATGGTTGAATGTAAAGAAAGAAAAAGTTTATATATTGCAAACTAACTAGTCAAGGATTTAGAGGAAAGTTCTCACTTCAACTATAAGAGAGTTTAAATTTTCTTAAAGTAGTCATCCAAATTTCCCTTGGAGGAGTCATCCCTGGCATTCAAGGGCTAATTGAATAGCGAGTTGCGACTGAATAAAATTATTTACAGTTTAGTCTTGTATAATATTTCTTTGGGTTGAACTTTTATTGATTTTTTTTACAGTTACACCCAGAGGGGATGAATAGGTGTTTCTAAAAATTATTTAATTCAAAAGAAAATATTTTGTGTATATATATATATATGTATGCGGATATTAAATTATATGTATATATATAATTTGTAAATAACTTAATTAAAATTGAATAATTAAAATAATGCAAAAAATTAAAAGTATAAGGAGAGAATAAATACATAACAGGTTTATCCTGGTTCAGCCGAACAATGGCCTACATTCGGTCCCTTTGCACAGCAAGATATTTTTATATTGACAAAACTTGTTTTACAAGATTGCTTACAAGTAACGGGCTGATTTTCACTCGCTCACCAACAACGACAAGATTTTCATTCGCTCACCTAAAACGAACTTCAAGAAGAGAATATTTTGATCAACCTTTTATCAATAAGGGAATACAAAAAAGCTCAAACTAAAAAATAATTGTCAAATAAGAGAGATATGAAACATTTTAACCTGGACATCCAAATAGAGAAAATAGGCGTTGGAAAATAACCGTTGGAAGCTCTTCTTCAATGCTTCCATGATTTTCTATTCATTCATCAATTTGTGCTATGTATGTATCTAATTATCTATATGTGCAGCACAAACTTACTAAATAAAAGGCAATTCTCATGCATTTTCAAAATTAAATTCAAACATTTAGTATTTGGAAGTGAGTGTCTTCCCTTCTTTAATTTCTTATATATAAAGAATCTATATATTAAGAGAGGCAATATATGTTTAATACTTCTGAAACAGAATTACTTTTACCTAACAAAATATAAGTAAAAAAAAATAATTTATAATGGTCTCTATGAAAGTTAGAAAATCACCCAACTTATAATAACCTGTATATAGTGAGGAAAAAAAAAAGAAAGAAAGAAAAAGGATATAGTAGTTTTTGAGGGTGTAATATATATTAGGTCAAAACTCTAAATTAGTTCTTTATGTTTGCACGAAGTTTCATATTGGTCTTTTATGTTTTAAAAAGTCTAAATTGGTCCTTTATGTTTGCAAGAAGTTTCAAATTGGTCCTTCCGTTCAAGTCTGTTTATTTTTTCCGTTAAGTGCTGACGTTGACATTTCATCTCTCCTCCATGTCCATTTAAGTTGACGTGTCATGTCACGTCATCGCCTAATATCATATGTGATGACGTGACGCTGATGTAACATGACACGTCAGCTTAGATGGACACGTCAGCACGCCACGTCAACACTTAGCTTAAAAAATTGACGGAAGTGGACGGAAGGACCAATTTGAAACTTTTTACAAACATAAAGGACCAATTTAAACTTTTTAAAACATAAATGACCAATATAAAACTTCGTGCAAACATAAAAGACCAATTTGAGGTATATATTAAGTAGTTAGGAAAGAAGGATAGAAATAAAGCGAGATGGTGACCCTCACGTTGTCCACTTATATTGAGATTCCATTGGTTAGAAAAAATACTTATCTTGATAGCTTTTTTAATTAGTCTTAATGCAATATTATGGGTACGATTTATTTTTTTTCTTTTTCCTTCTCAAGTATGGGCTATTATAATACTTTAGATATGGTCTAAAGAATCAAATAAATATATATAATATATAGTTAATTAGTGTAAGTGTTAATTAATATGAAGAGAACAAAAGTGGTGATTTTTTATGAGTACTCCATTCAAAACTCTTTTATCCACAAAAGGAGTGCGCATACCACAGAATGTGATCATTCTTAATTAGTGGCGAATTAATTAAGAATAACAAAAAATTAAGTATGATTTTAATAATTTCATTATCAAGTAATTATCACCTAATTGAAAATAATAAATGAATAATTTTGTTTACTCACTATATTTTTTATTGAGTCATTATAATAGTTTTTTTTTTAAATATATTTATCTTCATTAAAAAATGTGAAAAATTTTAAAAATTATATATCTAAATTTAGTCAAGGAATAGTTGGTCTAAATGATAAGCGGCTTGGTATTGATATAGAGAGATATCGGATTCGAGACCTTGTAATACAACTATACCTATTAAAAAACTCTCTTACTATAATCAGGTATGCAATACCATATCTATATATCTATATCGCTGTTGCGTCTTCTGATCATTGGACTCATAAAATTGTTATATTTTATAATTAAGAAAATATTAAATAAAACATTATTCATATTTTCTTAATTATAAAATATAACAATTTTGTGAGTCCAATGACCAAAAGATCCAACAGTAATATATATATATATATATATATAACGCATATTCCTCAAGTTTTTGATGAAGACGGTGTTGAGGATATAAAGTAATTAATTCTATCAAGAGTTTGATCTTCCAATTATGATAGGTTGACTTCATGAAAATTTTTAATTTCTTGAGATGTTAATTAAGTTAGATTGAAGGAGAAATTATTAATTAAGTATACAGAAAGTAAACTATAAACTAGAATTTTTTTGCACAATAAAAAGTCCAAATTAATAGGCTCATCATATCGTATATGCGCCGTCAAGGACAGTAAGTAAAGCTTGAACTGCAAACATTCTTATCCACCTCATTGGTCCACGTATCAATGCAATAACTAATTATTAATTAATTAACTAACTTAATTAAACTCAATTACATTAACCAACTGATTAAAGTTCTGAACCCACATGCTCAAATATTTTAGTTATACAACATGCGGTCGCAAGTGAGATGCAATGTATGCAATTCCAATATCACTTGCTATTTTTCTTTTTAGGCCAAACTTTGGATTAATTTTTTATTTCGTTTCTAAACTTTGTTTTGTAATTAATTTTGTCCCAAAAATTTTAAATTGTAGTTGATTTCATTCTCAAAGTTTTGAATTTCTCTCATAATCTTAATATTGTCTAAATTACTAACAAAAAATGATGATATGATATCACACATGTAATTCTGATGCTAATTCGTCATTCAAAAACGATGTTATTTAATTTCTTTATTTTAACGACAACTCATCACTTAAAAAAGGAATTGAAAAAAATAACGTTATTTTAAATGATAAATTAATATTAACATTACAAGTGTGGTGCCTTGTAATTATTATTTAGCGTTATCGCTTTAGTAATTTGAAAATGAAGAAATTTGAAATTATAAAAATGAAATCGATTGTACCTTTTTGTAAGTAAGTTTTCGAGTTTGAATTCTAAGCATGAATTTTTTTTGGAAGACATCAAATAGTTCAAACTAGTTAGAATCCAGTTTTAAATACGATTTCAACAACAAAAAGGTATGCAATGTGTTATACCAATGAGATTAAGTTCAGTTAACTTAAGAAATTGATGGATTTGGACGGAAGGACCAATTTGGAACTTTTGAAAAAGATAAAGGACTAATTTAGAACTCTTAAAACATAAATGATCAATATAAAACTTGAGTATAACATAAAGGACCAAAATAAACTTTTGACTTAATGAAATACCTACGACAAAATGCATAAAATGCAAAATGACAAGTTTATCAGACCTGATAGGTTAAATCATTAAGTATTATTCTATTTTTTTAAAAGCAAAGTCTCTGAAATTTGAATATTATGTATAAAAATATTATTATTGTAAAAACATGGGCTAACTCAAATTAAAATAATCAAAGGGACCTTATAAACATTTTATATTTGGAAACATAAACAAAAAAATGACAAGTCATGGATCCCAAATGACGAGTCAGCCATGCACTCAACTCAGTTCTTTTCTGTTGAAGGTCCAGGCATGTGCATCTGCATGTGAGCATCCCATTACATTAAATTAAAAACAAAAAATTATTAAAAACAAAATTAAAATTTAAAACTCTTGTTTTAGTAAACCTACCCGAATCATGTGAAGAGAACATGTGATTATAGGTATGAAATTCGTTAACAAACTTTAACTAACTCATTGATATTTAAATGTATGCAATGAGTGTACCTAACGTTTTCTTTAACACTTTGAGCCAAAAAAAAAATGCATCTAAGTAGTTGTCACAGAGTCACTCTGCCACAAACAAGTATCTGTAACTATAAGGCCCTCAGGTCCTACACTAGGGACCATTTAGGTCATGTCCTAATTGATCAAATCAAATCACATTCATCTTATCTCATTCTTATCTTTTACCCCATTCATACACTACCTTTGTGATGTTTATTACAGCAGTGGACTGCTTCTTACTAGGCTGAAAACTATAACAATTAGTTAGGATGTATATTTTTTTATTTAACTTTACACAAGTGGCACACAGTTTGATTATGATTCAATTTTTATTTGGACTTCTGACATGAGACAATTACTGTGACACTCTGGCCAATAATTTTTCCTTCAACAATTGTTCCACTGGGAATTGAACTCGTGACATTGACTCTGATACCACTAAGCCAAAAAATATAATTGCTAGTCAGAGCGCCCTTTTTCTACTTAATTCAACCTAGTACCAGAGTTATTCGACTATAACTCATCCTTGTGTTGGCCTCTACTATATGAATAATTGCTGCCACACTTTGTTCAACAACTGAAAACCTACAAAATAAGAAAAAGGATGCTTTGAACGTCTTCCTCAATCCTCATTATCCCATTCTGCAGAAAGATTTCATAACGATCTTAAACTCCAAGTTGCAACATAATATACATGTATAGGTGATAGTGAAGATCCATCAGTGAATAAATTTACAAAGAATTTCCAATGAAAGCAATAGAAAGGGAATGCAAATAAAAAAATAAAAAGGGTTCAAATTCTTGTGATAATTCCATTATTTTTGTCCTACACATGCTATTATATATAATTATTCTAGCTAGCTTTCTAGTACAGCATATGCTTAGGTTTGGCAGCTTTTGTATTGTTCGACAAGGACAATATGTTCCAAAATATAAAGTGCTGCAAACATATCACGCTTCTTCCTTTCTTATATTTTACTTTCTCTTGTCTTTGTCCTCTCTGTATTTTTTTGGCGTCACACCTCATTAGCACTCAATAGAATGTGAAGGTGATGTATATAACTTTTCAGATGGTGTCACATATCCAAAATTTATCAGACAGTAGTGATTGATAATCTGATACAAAAATAATGCATTTAGCAACAACATATATAAAGTAATGTACGAAGTGATTGAATTATAAATTTAAAGTTTTGGGGTACAGTATTAATATTTAAGTATTTTAAACTTTATGGTAACATTTTCTAAGGTCTATCCAAATGACAGTTTTACTCTAAATATTTATGTAAGATTCTAGAAATGCATTTACAAGAGCACTTTCACACCTATATTGTCATGTTTGATATAAATTTAAATGTCTCGGACATGTACTAAATGTAACTTAAACATATACCGAATATATAATTCCTCCGAAAATTACTAGAATAACTCATTTGCTGATTCATATTCATAAATTAAAATTTGAATGTAAGAATTTTAAAATAATCTAATATAAAAAAATCTCAACATCTTAATAGGTCCAGTTCTCTGTAAAATCACCTTCACCTATCACACTCTCTGTTCGTTAGAATGAGTCATTCTCATATTTTTCTAATCATATGTCAGGAATGTGACAACTTAAGTATGTTTCTAGCTTTTGCAAGTATGGGATGATGATCTTTTATCACATTGTATCTAATTATCTATTTGTATGGTTATATCAAACTTTACATTAGCACTTTATCTAAAATGTAAGGTCAAGACTACATTTTTTTTTAAGAATCACTAATTCGTGTCGAAGAGAAAGATGATGATCCTAACCTTAGTTCCTGTCCACCCCTTGGATAATAATGCAGACCAGAAAAAGCACAACTTTAATTGGACAAGACTGCTAGTTTTATCAACAAAGGGAGATTCAGGGATCATCGTGATTGCAGCCTTATCCATTATAGATGGCTGAACTTGAAAGCAGAACAACTTAAGATAAATCAATTTGACTAACAACTTCTTTATGTAAAAAAGCAGAGAAGAGGAACAAATAATTGAAAGCAGTCATTTTGTAGTTTATTGATTTTTAGATACCATGCATGCAAATCGTGGTCTCCTACAAATTTGTTCAGGGAACAGATAAGATAAGAACTAGCACATATAATTACAGAGAGAGAGAGAGAGAGAGAATGGAGACATAATATTTATGTATATATCATAGTTTGATGCTGCAATATTAGCTGAAATAGAGGGGTTTTGGGACCATAATGCTGTGCAATTGGTTATTTCACAAAAGAGGAAAAGAAGGTACCGTCACCGACAACCATATCAGTTACAGAGATTTTTGGGACTCTTCCTCTATCTATATCCTCCTTTTCAAAGGTGAATGGTGACCCATCTCTTTCTCACCAGCTAGGACTTTCAAACGGAAGTTTATTTTTTTTTATTTTCGACAGGTATCCTTTATTAAAGGTAATTCTACTTAGAATTTTATCAGTATTGAATGTAGACACCTCTTCCAACGAGACTCCAACGAGACTTCGAACCTTGGTTTGTCATGTTGTGAGTCCCTTCCATTAAACTCAAAGAAGTTCAGTTTGACACTGACACGCCATTTCCAACATCAGATACTGCAAAAGCTCGTAGACGCCTTGACTATGCACCACCTCTTGTCTAAAGAACCTGACATGGCAGATTCCATGGTTATTTGGCTTTGTCTTTGATGGGATACATTGAATTGAATATCCTTTTCTTTGTATTCAAGCCTATCTTTTTTCTTTCTAGGTTAAACCTCTCAACGAATTTACTTTTCCATCTTATCAAAAGTATGTCATTCATACTGAGATTAAAATATTCACAACAAAACTGTCAAATGGTATCTAAGTTAATCTGTGCAAATTTCACCTAATCTAAATTTTAAAGTTTAAACATTCAATTTAACCACGTCTCATGCTTTCTTCCATCACCTCAATTCCTTGGAATTGGAACCATCTTGCTTTCGGTTAGTCATTTAATAGGAACCTAGATGAAGATAGTGTGGGCGACTGGGCGGTGAGCTTTTCATCATTGAAAACTAGCAATGGCGGCTGAATATGGAATATTGGATATATCTTAGCAGTGGGATACAGCAGTTTTTTTCTTTTTTTTTTTCGCTTTCATAGTAGAAGGGTTTGTGACTGCAATGCCAATGAAGACTTTGTTTTTGAAAAACTCACAAAAAAGATATTAAAAAATAAATTCCATAGTCATTGACTTTGGAATGTTTATGAAAAGCACTTTCTGACGTTATGTCCATATAGAATGAATAGGATTGACTCACTCCTATTTCTAAACACATGCTTTGTGACAGATAAAGACAACATTTGTGCCTCTATATATATCCACCCATATCTGCTTAGAGTCTCCACACCATTTAGCATCTTAATCATCATGACTCCTATGGCTGTAAGCTGCAAGGTATGGAGACTCAGGCTCATTAGTATTCTCTTATCCCTTCTCCTTCTTTCTACTTCTATTTCTATCTCCCAAGCTCGCCCTCTTCCTTCCTCATTCTCCAACAACAGTAATGGAAACCAATCACATCATGTGTTTAAGGAGAATGCCAAACAAGTGCTGAAGGAAATCATACGAAGACATCAGTTGCTTGGAGAACAAAACTACCCGACCCGACTCAGCCCTGGTGGCCCGGATCCACACCATCACTAATTGAGACCCACACGTGTTACTCATTAGTCATTACTACTCTTTAGCTTGTGTTTACTTCTAATTTTACACCGTAAATTTTTTGTTAAGAAAAAAACTTTCGGAGATTTCAATGTCATTCATGAAGATTTGAAAAATCCTATCTCCTTGCAAAAGTAAGGAAAAGAAAAGAAATGAAATGAAATTCCTTTAGTATGCGGATAAGAAACAGGCCCACACAAACCTCATGCTGAGGTATTGATGTTTGTACCATTTTATATCTGAGATGAGAACTATATATAGCATCTAGAGTAGTGACTAGTGAGTGATCCTATTCCTAGCCTTAGTATCTGCATGTTCTGTATTTTCCTTTCACAGAAGCATTTTGTCGAGCAGGTGGTAGATGCGAGAGGGAATTAATGTAACTCTGTTTTTTTGTTATTGTAATGACAAATAAAGAGATGTTCAGATAGATCCCTTTAATTTGCTTTCAAATTAAACAATTTGGTATAAAATTGCATTGGATATGGCATCTGGGGAAGCATCTTTAAGTTTTTTTAATTAAACCCCAATGTGGAATCCCATCTAGTGGTGCTCCACTTAAGCAAAATACACAGGACAAGATCATCTCTTGTGCTGAATCGTATCTGAAAACTCTTAATTAGCAATTTAAGATATAAAATATGAAGCTACTGTCCATTTATGTGTCAGATTCATTATACACACAAGGGAATATTCCAAAACAAGAGATTAAAAAAATGAATATAGAAACATATAAATTATATGTAGTGCTAAAATGGGAATGAAATAGAGAAAGATTAAAAGATTACCTTCCAATCCATGAATAAAGTCAGAAAGAAGTAAGTTGAATTTTACTTCTTCTCTTAGCTCTCCATATGGAGTGGTGTAAGGACATTGATCTCCTTTTTGTGCCATACTTGCATTCCACTAAGAAATTAAAAAAAAAAAAGAAAAAGGAAATGAGAGATTACTTTGAACGATGATTTTCCCTTTGAATTTATATGCGCTTTTCCTTCATCATGACCTTACCAGATGCTTCTTTGTTTTGTCCAACCGCCAAAGATTAAAATAGAGCTTATATATATAATTAAAGTTTCTTTTAGTTTTGGGATATATAATTAATTGGCTTAAATATAATTTTAATTTAATTTAGTTTAGTTAGATTATGTTGCTCTTTTATTTTGTAAAACAAATTATTTTATCTCTTCTTGTTTAATTCTCATTGATATAAAAAATTTGTTTAAAAACTCTTCACTCTATGAACTTAGGGGCTGTTTGGTAGCAAGGTATTAGAAGGTGATGTTAAAGATAATCCAACATTCCTTCTAACATTTTACATGCTAAACAAATTTTACTTTTTGTAATACGATGAAATTATGTTTTTTTTTCCTTACTTTTTTTTATCCATTTTTAATATAAGGGTAAAAGATAATTTATCCACCTTTATTCCATTCATATCACATTTTCATTCTCTCAAACATTTTCATTCTCATTTCCATTCCCTTCAATATTCTACTAAACAAAAATATACTTAAAGAGTTATCCTTAACTTGAATTGTATCTCACTCCATCACCTAAATTTTTCTTTCTCAGAAAAAGATTGTGCTAATTTAATTATTAGTGCACCAAGTTTACTATTGATTATCTATTTAAACTTATTAGGTTACACATATTTAACATTTAGTTCAGTTAAATATGACATCAAATTCAAATTCTAAATGGAGAAGTAATAGAGAGAATGAAATTGTATCATTTTACTCAAATTCTAATTCTAATGAACTTTTTTTAGCTAAAATATTTTCAAAATATAAAAAATATAAAATGAGTACGTACATTATATCACTACAAGAAAATTTTTATAATTTATATTTTAATGGCTATTTAATTGTTAAAAAAATACTTCTGTTAACAATTAAATTTTGACCATCAAAATAAATTGTTGAAAAAAGACAATAATAATATTTTTGATGATCAATAAGCGCCGATAATACTTTTCTTACTGGTATTTTTATTATTCACTTTTTTAACAACTTATTTAAATGGTCAAAATTTAATTGTTAAAAAATTATACTATTTTGCAGGGCCAAAATTTAATTAATCATTAAAAAATATATTTTTTTATAATTAATAGTGATTATTAAAACATAAATTGTGGAAACTACTTTTTTCTTTAAAAATAGATTCACAATATAAATAAAGTGTACACATTATACTTAGAAGTTAGAAGATACGTATCTCAATGTATGGTCCCTTTATTCATCATTCTTATATATATATATATATATGTTTAAGTTCAACGAATTGAACCTTTATACTGTTTCTTTCATATGGAGATTAATTAGGTTGA
Source organism: Senna tora (assembly GCA_014851425.1). Classification (NCBI taxonomy): domain Eukaryota; kingdom Viridiplantae; phylum Streptophyta; class Magnoliopsida; order Fabales; family Fabaceae; genus Senna; species Senna tora. Next base: position 28,863,258 of record CM026263.1, on the reverse strand, counting down.
TCTATATATATAAAAAATAATATTATGTTAAGGAGGAATCTATCTTTTTACTCTTCAATTTAATTTTAATTTGACTCTTAACAAATCGAACTTTTTATAATATTATTTTATCTTTTTGATTATCCTTACCTTTAAATACTGTGAATCATTGAAAAAAATAATTCGATCCATATAGCTTTTAGAATGACAACATTCAAAGATTCATAAGTAGTTGATCAACAATAAAGGATAAGATTAATTAACCGTAAAGGGTATATAATGTATATATACCTTTTAATGTAAAAAAAGTTAGAATAATAATTAAGAAATTGACCTAATAATTAACAATTTTTAATGTAAAAGGTAGATAATTATTTGAATGAGTGGCACAGTTGTGGGTCGGTTATAATCAAAACATTCTATTCATAGGGGAGACACCACATGCACACCACCTTCCTCTTTTCTTGTTTGGTTAAAATAATTTTCTTTTTCTTAATTTATTTTTTAATTTTTTTTATTAATCAATATTTGTAAGTTGAGTTTAGGTATGAATTTACCTCTAGATTAATGAATTTGCAAAAAAAAAAAAAAAATTAAGGGTTGAAATGTAATGATAGTATCCTTCACAACATAACTAATTGAAGTTTAAATATATCACTGTTAAAAGAATTGTTCATGTTTAATATTAACGGTGCATCGAACAAAATTATCTTGACTAAATTATTTTTTTAGTCTTCAACGTTTGCACGAAGTTTAATATTAGTCATCAACATTTCAAAAAGTTATTTTAGGTCCTAAACGTTTATTTTTGTCAAAATTGGTCTTTTGGCGTAACATCCGTCTGATTTTGCTATTAAATACTGACGTGGAAGGCTTATATATGTGGTACACTCTCTCTCCTATGTGTCATATTTAAATGACATGGTACCCTTTTTCACTCCAAAATTCATTCAAATGACTAAATCAGAACATTTAAATGAATCAAAACGACGTCGTTTTGCTGAATTTGAGTGAGAGAGGGTGCCATGTCATTTAAATACGACATGCAGGAGAGAGGGTGTGCCACGTAAGCCTTCCACGTCAACATTTAATGGTAAAATCAGACAAATGTTATGCTAGAGGACCAATTTTGACAAAAAAAAAAAGGTTGAGGACCTAAAATAACTTTTTGAAACGTTAAGGACTAATATTAAACTTCATACAAACGTTGATGACCAAAAGAGTAATTTGGCCAATTATCTTTAATAAAAGAATATGGATGAAAAACAAAAAAAAAACCATATATTGTTAATTATAGTAGAGAATCTATTAAACATAATTAATTTTTTTAAGCTGTGGATCAAGCTTTAATGTCAGTGGTTGTCCCTTGTATGTTGAGTGAAAAATTAAGAAAGCATTTAGTATTTCCATGGCGGTTGAAGGCAATTATAACACTTTGTTGTGTCATCCCATGTGCTCTTAACTTAATCACATTTATATATTATCTCATAACCTCATTAACAACCTAAGTAATTAATTTATACAAGATTATCCTTTCGCTATCTGAAAGGTTTTTTTTTTTCCACAAATATATTTTTATTAGAAACAAATATGTTGGAGTTAGTTGGAATCTCACAACTTTATTTAAGGGGAATGAAATACCTACTACTCTAATCAATCATATCTTAATGCTGAAGATCTTTTAAACATATATATTGTGAGTTTATTTCTAAATTAAATGCAGGCTTACCCATTTAAATATATTGTGGCCCATTCAGGTTTCGAACCTGTGACCTTCGTGTTATTAGCACGACGCTCTAACTAATTGAGCTAATAATAGACCATTTGCATAGATGTTAAATTTGATAAGGATAATTAAGAGGCACAAACTTTCACGAGAGAAGAAATTTAGAAAAATTCAAATGTATAAAGTCTACCTCTAACCAACTGGGCTAATAAGCCCTTATTTATAAAATATCATATTCATAATAAAAATTATTATAGCACAAAAAAGTAAAAATTATTAATATAATTTTCATAATCTAAATTAATTCATATGTAGAATATAAACTAAATTTACATACATGTTAAATTTAATAAGGGTCATTAAAAGTGCAATCCAGTGTACGAATTATTAGCACAACGATTTAACCAATTGAACTAATATATAGCCCTTATTGAAAAGAGTAATATTCATAATAAAATTTATTAATCTAATTCAAAATCTATATTAATACATAGAATATAAAATGTTAAATTTGAAAAAGGATGATTAAAAGAATAGTCCGGAGCACAGAAGTAAGATATAGGAATTCCTCCAAGGGAAAGATCTGACCCTATTCCCCTTTTACCCCTAAACATTTTGGCCTACACCATTGACCCTCCACCCACTCAACTCATCGCGACCAAGTTTTACATTGTCTACCACCTCCTTTGTTAGTTGTATCGACGTCCACCCACTCCATTGTTGGTCTTGTTTGTGAGAGGTTTGTCAATGGCGGAAATGTTACCCTTGAAAACCCTAATTTTTGGAAAAGAAGAAGATATTCAGAACCAATCCTCTGATTCTTCCCTCCAAAATTTCATTCTCACTCCTTTAAAATAAATTTTTTAATCAAATATTAATGGATCCTTAGGTTATGTTTGAATTATGTATTAAAGAGAAGAAGTGGAGAGAATTTAGTAGCAATTTTGGAGGGGGAGGAATTAGAGGCTTTTATGTTAACCATCGTTATAAACCTTCTTTCATGATTAATTTTAATTACTCTAAATTGAGAGATTTTAAAAAATCTAAACAAGAGGAGAAGAAATCATCACTTAACATGATTTCTTTCCCTCTTCTCTTCTTCAATCTTTTCTCTAGGTTTAGATTGGAGATTAAAGAAACAAAATAGAGAGACCTTTTTTGAAAAGTTTAAAGATTAAGAGGAATATAATGGAGGATTAATTTGTAATACTCTAATTTGAGTGCTTTGGAGGATATCCAAACAAGGAAAAAGAGGAGATTAGTCTTTCATTTCCTTTTCCTATTTGCCAAACATACTCTCAAAGAACAATGATGAGTTAAACCCAATTTTAATATTTTTATGCATACTATTGCCAATATTATTAGTCAATTAATCTTAAATGTAAAAAAAAAAAAAATCTCAAATTTAAACTCAGATTCAAATTATATAGCCATCAAAACTTATCTAAATATAACTTTACCTCCAAAATAAATTAAAGGGGAATTAAGTACCTACAATTTACTCATTAATATATGATTGAAGGAATAATGTTGTGAAATCATTGGATAGGTCAAAAGTACACAAATCTTAACAGAAGAACATGGTCCATCATATAATAATTGACGTCCAATTAAAACAAAATTGGATATATATGGAAGCAATAAGTCCAAACAAAGGAATTAATTATGAAGGGATGGAATTGGGTGAATTTGATTTGGTGTGTTTGGTTGAGAAATGATTGGACCGTGGGAAGAGCAAGAGGGCATATTTATTTACAAAGTTTTGACTTATTACAAATATTGTAATTAATTAACACAAATCAAAGAGCAATAGACTATAGTTAGCTAGGAAATTAAAGCAAGTGCGTACATGCATGCTTATAACTTTATACAGGCATAAAAGTTAAGCTTTTAATTAATGACACCATCTATTAGATTAAAGGTTTATATGTATATGAGTTAAAAGAAAAGATGCAATTACGTAATCTAGCACAGATAGTGTGAGATTTGTGTTCTCTTAACTATCTCTTCTTTGGTTTGATTCTTGAAGGGATGAGAATTGAGTTTCATTCATTGTGATGGTTGCCCTCAACAATAAGTCTGACAGTATCCAAAAAATTAATTATTAAGTCCGCTTTAACGAATACCCTAATCAAAATTAAAAAGAGGAAAAGATGTGAATTAATGAATGAGCCAAATGACATATGTATTCCATTCTAGTAATTAATGAATTATATAGGCATAAAAGTTAAACTTTTAATTAATTACACCGTCTATTAGATTAAAGGCTTATATGTATATGGTTTAAAGGAAAAGATGCGATCAATTACGTACGTAATCTAGCACAGATAGTTTGAGGTTTGTGTTCTCTTAACTATCTCTTCTTGAGTTCGATTCTTGAAGGGATGAGAATGGAGCATCATTCACTGTGATGGTTGCCCTCAACAATGAGTCTGACAGTACCCAAAAAATTAAGGACAAAATTTATATGATGTTGCTTACATGCTTTTGGTAAGGTTAACCAATTAAAAAAAGACACGTGTCAATTTTTTTTCTCAAAATTGATGTCTTTTTTTAATTGGTTAACCTTACCAAAAACATGTAAACAACAGCACATAAATTTTTTTCAAAAATTAATTATCAAGTAACAGTCCGCTTTACTGAAGGAAAAAACTTATGTCCATTTCCTCCAATTCCACCAATCATATATTGTATTTACACTCTCTTTCTTCTATGATTGGTCACATAAAAGGTGGTCTTCTATATTCTCTCTCTACTGTGATTGGTGATTTAAACACTTTTTGCCATGTGTCATAATTATATTGGAGAATTGGAGGAAATGGACATAAGGTTTTTCCTTTATTGAATACCCTAATCAAAATTAAGAAGAGGAAAAGATATGAATTAATGAATAAGCCAAATGACAAATGTATTCCATTCTAGTAATTAATGCAAAGGCAAGATTGTTGGGCCACATGTGATTGTGGACAAACCATAAAACCTCGCATGGTTCATCTGCAAATTACAAAAATTAAGGGTTTCATGTGGCCTTTTGTCTTTTTTAATACTCTTTTCATATATAAATAATATAATTTGGGATGGACACACACGACAACATAAGATGAATAGGTTTTTGGTCGGCTATATAAGACATTCTTTAGTGAGAGGAATATGCACCCACAATATATATATATATATATATCATAAAAACTTATTTTGTCTACTCTTCACAAGGAGTTTATTTAATTAAATATATAAAAGAGAAAGGATGCCTTTTTAAAAAAAAGAAAAGAAAAAAGATACGAATTGAGTTTCATTTCTTTCAAAAGTACTATATATGATATTAAAATTTGAATAAATTAATACTTTGGTACCTGAAAGATTCTGCATGTTTCAATTTAGTCATTGAATCATGAAAATATTAAATTTAGTTTTTGAAAGATTCAAATTTTCTCAGTTGAATCTATTTATCATAAAAAAAAACCAAATTTAGTCCCTAAAAAATACTTTGTATATATCACAATTTAAACATGAAATGTATGAACAAAATTGCAATTGCAACACAAATGATCTTTTAGAGGCTAAATTTGATATCTTTATGATTCATGGACTAATTAAATTAAGACAACTATAATATTTCGAGGACTAAATTTGATATTTTTCATGATTGGGAGATTAAATTGAAATAAGTAAAATATTTCAGAAAATAAATTTGAAAATGTTTTTTTTGGTTATCAGCTTATTCTTAAAAATACTTTCTAGTCAAGTGTACAAAACACATTTTTTGTTTTCAACGAAAATAAAAATTAATAGAATATAATATTTTAGGAATTAAATTTAAAAAAAAAACTTTACATTTAACTAACAATTTTTTTCAAAAAAAAAAAAAACTAAGATGTTATAAATTAACTGAAAACAGAGTAACCCAAAATAAAGGATAAGACAAGATTGATTGGATAAGATTCATTTGCTTACACGACCTTCCAATAAACACTATTTGAAAGAAATTAAAGTCCACATGATCATATCATCATCAATGTTTCCTCTCAACTTAAAAGCTATATAAATAGGCTTCTCTTCTTACACTACCCTCACCTTTCTCTCTTCACTCACATTGCTTCTTCATCACTTGTTTATCAATTTTCTTGCCATTTTTTTTATTTGTCTTCTGAAGAATCATTCATATTCATAGTCATGGCCACTCCATTGTTATTGAAGTCATCATCATCATCTACTACTCTTCTTGTCTTCTTCTTCTTCTTCTTCTTCCTACTTGTTTCTTCTTTGTTTGTGCAAAACTCAGAAGCAAGAGTATTAAAGGTCAAAAAGAGTATTAATAGTGAAGTAGTTGTTCTACGTGAAGTGATCAACAATATGGCAAAAGCTAGGATGGATGACCATAATGAGAGATCAATGCTTGAAGGAAAGTTGGAGAGAATCTCACCTGCTGGCCCAGATCCTCAGCATCATTAACTAATTAATTAATTAGTCATTTTCAAATATATTAATTGTATGGGGTATTGATTTTGAAGAGAGGAAGATATATAACAATGTGTGTTAGTTTCATTGAGTATTAAACTAATTATTATTGTGTCTTTCTCTTTTTAAAATTAATGTTTTTGAGTTCTTCGGCAGGGAGGGATTGGAAGGAATGGAAGGTGTAGTTGTTTTATTATGAGATTAAGTATGAGGTAATAAAAGTATATTCGAGATCATAGAAGTGGAATTTTAATTTTAATATTGTTGAAACTCGAGTAATTTAAAAAACCTTTTTCAAAAGCTGGTTATTAAGGGGGAAGAATTAAATTATACAAGTATTCCATTAAATATCTTATCTTATTATACGTGTAACTTAACAAAAACTCTACTTGCCACCCAAATTGTGTGTTTTAAAATATACGTGTGTGTGAGTGAATGTGAGAGAATGAGACTGAATCTAATAAAGAACTATGTCTCACATTATATATATATATATATATATATATATATATATTACTAATTTAACTTATCTTTATCTTTTTATAAACTCAATATGTATATTCTAATTAATCTATCATAAAATGTAGGATAAGATGGTCCATGAGCTAATAAATAATATTCATTACTAACTAGTTTATAACTTAACCAAAAGTATTTATTTAAGAGAAATTTATTCATATAGTGTAAGATTCAAATTAAAGTACATTCGATCACATTTAGTGCTTGATAGTATTTCAAGTTTCAATCATAATTGCTTTCAATAAAAGAATACACGTAAGATACCATAAAAACTACATAAGATGATATTACAAAACTTGAGGATTAATAAAAGAAAGTTATGGAAGTTTTATAAATTGTTGTCAAGGACCATTTTAACTTAGAACTTTAAATTATTAAATAAAAAACTATAAATGATTATATATAAGTTAAATTCATTAAATTTGGACTAATTTGATTTGAGATAGTTAGGGTCCTATATAATGAGAACAAATCTTTCTAACAGAAGTATTTTTATGTAGAAGACTTGAACTCAAAATCTTATTTAAAAAAAAGAAATAAATATTACTTTAACTAGCTAGCAAGTATTCGAAATGGATTTTGTTATGGCATTTATAGTAAGATCAATTTGGTAATCTAATTTTTCTATAGAAAATGAAAAGAAGTAATAGAATCCGCATGCTCCATAATTGATGATGGAGGTCATTCATGAAAAGTAGTGTTTAGGTAAGAAAGGAGGAAAATTCAATGGTATTTTCACAATCTTATCTTCACAGCTTGGTCCCCAAGCCACAACATAGTGGAGTTTATATTTTAATTTTGAAAAATATTATCATTCAAAAATAATGTAATCCCTCTATTTAGTTCAGCTTGTACAAATTTTTGCAGAGAGGAATGTTAATTGAAGCGGTTTATTTAGTCAAATATATGGGCTGAACTTTTAACGTGTGTTGAGTACACGGATTAGTTTTTTTTATTTTTAAAACTTGATCTCGAGAATTACATTCTCAAGAATAAGATTCTCACTTCCAAGAAATAGAATTCTTAAAAATATTAGAAAAGTTGTTTGTTCAACTTTCACATTCCTAAAATTATTTTACAAGATTCTCATTCTATAATTGAAAATAATCCCATCCCTTTTTGTGGGGTTAAAAAGGTGAAAACATAGGATTACAAGATTTCTAGTATTGTAAGATTCTCAAGCCTATTTCTTTAATCTGTATACCAAAAACAAGATTATAAGATGCCAAAACTCATAATCCCAAAACTATTTTTTTCAACTTTTGTATCAAACACCTCCTTCATCCATGAAATTGATCCATCTTGATTGGCCACCATTTTCCTCACTTTGTTCATTACCAATAATAAATCGAGTTTTTATTAGGAAAATGGAAGATTATACTTTTACCAAACGTATTTTACTTGGCCTGACATATCCACGTTGCCTTGAGAAAAATATCTCGCTATGAGAGAAATTTATGCACATTCAAAGTTGGAGAATTAGAATTCATAGTTTCTTACTCCAAAGTCTACATTCAATGGTTGTGATTGATTTTAATATCTGTTTTATTTCACCATGATGCACAATATCCCCGACCACACAGGGGCTGGCTTTGCACTAGTTTTCTAGCCCTGCCCGAACACTGCAATACAGATATCATTACTTACGTCGCACGGACCACTTAAAATAACTTCACGTAAAGTTACTCTAGGCAGACATCTGAAAGGTTGATCGGCTGCAACACAATTTTATAGCAACCGATCAATGGTCCAAATTTGATGCATGAAGTAACTTCACATGAAGTAACTTCACGTGATCCATTTTCCATGTCAGACGATTGCAAGATTGTAGAAAAATGTCCTTCACGTAAAAAATGGGACTTAAACCATGAAGAGAATTGAGAAGCAATCCCAAAAAGCTTAGCCTATTAAGTAGGAGTGGCTCCCAACTTAAATACCATCTTATCTACACAATTCTATTCCATGTGAGACATATCAATGTGCCAAATGCTGTTAACAAAAAAATATTTTCTCACATCTTTACAGAAGCTGTAGCTTTATTCCAGAGTTGCAGACCAGGCAGCTTCTATCAAAAATCATAGTAGTATGAACTATGAATAAAATTAAGAAGCAATCATTGAAAGATAGAAGCACAAGCATAGAACAAAAACAATTTTTATCAAAGCCAATTTCCTATCCATCGTCCATAAACAAAGTTGTCAAAGCTCTCAATATGCAAGACAAAATCATTCTCACAAAAAAGAGTTAAGAGGAGAAAAAAGGGAATGACACCCTCCAGATGCATATATTGAATTGTTAAACCATACATGAGTCTAAGGACCAGTATTTTCCAATCTTTATGAATGGCCCAGGTAAAGCTGTTTTTAGTTCCAATTCCCTCAGCAACAAACTGCTCTCACAATTTCAAATTATTAACTCCTGGTGTATGCCTACTCTAAACAAAACAACAAACTGACAACAGTGAAAGTAACATTACAACAATGGTCCTGATATTGCAAAATTTGAATTGGTTCTTCAGGGAATATCTGCAGAATCGGCCAGACGTGTACCTGAAAAGTTTAACTAACTCTTGTTTGCAAAGTTTATTCCCTTCTCAATAGATGATTTAAGTTCAGGCTTAAGGCTCTCAAGGCCCTGGTTTTCATAATCTGAAAGAGGACCCAAGCCCAGAACTTCCTCCACACCATTTTTCCCAAGCCTCACCTGCAAACATTCAAGGTAAACCGTTAGCACAAACTAGTCCATTGTATGGATAAATGAGATAATGAAATTTAAGTACTAAAGCAGCATCAGAAAACATTTTACAGGATATACAGAACAAGTGTCACAGTTCAATTACCTTGGAAGCAAAGAATGGAAGCTCCGTGACATTGGATTGCACAAATGAGCACTCAACTACATCTGGGACCCCATTAAGTCCCTTGAGGCAAGCATCGGCAAAAAGTGCTCCAGCATAGCTGCAAGAAATAAAACAAATCAGCCGTGGATCCTAATGATTATCTTTAGATCACAAAAGCATAGGCGTTATGCATTGAAACAATATTAACCCAATTAAAAGCAAGAGTCTCTACAGCATAAATCCCCAAACGACGATAAGCATAATTTGTCTGTCAAACAATCTAATAATGCATGCTTGAGATTGCCAAGTCAAAGCAATTAATTATTTCCGAAAATCAGCAAACCATGGATCTCAGATTAGTATCGAACTATCAATTACTTTCTTGAAATCAACTTTGTCTTGCTTATATGTATCTTTGTGCCTAACAATATAAACTGACAGTATACATTGCTGTGTAATAAAGCATCTGAGGGATTGACTAGATTAGACTTACGCCATCGACAATGTTGCAGAACCCTTTCCAGCCTTTGCTTCCACAACCTCTGTTCCTCCATCTTGGGTACGTTTGGTAAGAGCCTTAATGTCATCATCACCCAGATTGGCTTTTGGTGTTGCCTATAAATGTGAATATATTCATATGTTAAAATTTAAGCAACTTCATAACCAGGAAGACAGCCAAACAAAATGTTAAAGGAAGTAAATGTTGGGTTGAAGAGCAGGAAAGTACTTGAGAAAATAGTGGGAGAATAGTTATGCCTGCATGGCCACCTACAACAGGTACATTAACCTCTGCAGAAACATGCACCAATCCAAATTAATATTTATGTAACAGTACCAGAAGCATGCATCATAATAGGCAGTTGAAGAAATTCAGTGTTGTTATTCAAACTACAAGTCATAGTACTCCAACAACACAAAACCTGAACCCCCATCTCCATTGAAAAATATTAAGGGTGGGATTGGTTTGTGAAAGCATTTTCAGTTTTTATTCTCTATTTCTATTTCTTAAAATAAGTTTTCATTAGCAAGTTTTTGATATTTAAAAAAATGTATTTAATATGTATTGTTAAAAATTTGATCATCTTTATTTTTATATCATATTGACTTAAATGACTATAAATTTTATTTGATTTTTTTTGGTAGAAATTTGATTTTTTGTTTAACAAGCATTAAACAATGAAATTTATATGGTTACAGGGTTTACTTGGTTTAATTTCTTAAAATATTACAAAAACGTCAAAGCTTATGATGTAAAAACACTAAAAACCTCTTTTAGAAATTTCCAGTTGTCAGCCTATTTTAGAAAATGTTTCCAAACATTTTCAGTGAAATGGAAACAAGAAACAACAAAACCAAATGCACCTTAAGTTAGTAACCAATCCAGAAATATATTATAGTAACTGTAAGTTTCCTAGAGTTTTCATACCAGCAACTGGAACTTTGGCTTTCCCAGCGTAGAAAGTTTTTGCCCGGACAACATCAAGGGTAGTAACACCGAACAACTTCTTTTCGTTGTATGTCCCTGCCTTCTTGAAAACCTCAGCAGCAATGGGAACAGTGGAGTTCACAGGATTGCTTATCATGTTAACAAGGGCCTGAATCCATGCGTAAACACCCAATATCATATAATATATACATATCTAAGCTCAACATATAGATTATGTGCATTTGTTTCATTAAAAACTTCCAATTGATTTCCTAGTTTCCAGCCTAGTAAGTTCTATCCTATTCTTGTGAATGCATCCCATAAATCTTTCCATCCTTAGTTTTCAAAAAATGGATGAGAGATGAATATGCAAAGAACAGGAGTACTGACAGGAAAAATAGTCAATTATTCCATTATTACCATCGACCTCTGTAATATAACAAATGTCTCAATTCAATTCAACAGTTTGATTTGAATGATATAAACAGTAGATCTTTCAAGTATGTTCATTGTTATGACAATTAGGGATAATATATTGCCGGCTACAATGTAACAGCAGCCATGGTACATGATTTACTTGGTTTAACAATAAGATAAGTATGGCAATACGGCATTAATACCCTGGATAGGCATGAGCAAACCCATGAAGGTAAAAAATAAAGAAAGAAAGAAAAATCAATTACCCAGTAGCGATCATAATAAAGTTTTGGCTCAAATCACATTCTGTTCCTAAGAGTATATTTAATATTTCATATTGATTCTAACAGTTCTATTTTTTCCAAATAAATGCAGAAAGTTAAAAAAACCGTTCAAATAAATCCCAAAAGTTAGCTGTGTTATATATTGCCGTTTAAGCATGAGAATGTAGTCCCTCCCACATGGCACTAGCAGAGCCAGACGGTATTTATCATCATTTCCATCTTCTCTCACTCTTTCTTCTTTGTTTAATCTCTTTCCCTCTCTTCCTCTATAACTTACCAGTAATGCACAAAAATAAAGTCTAATACTTGGTTCTTGTTTGCACTTTTCGGATTTGTTAAAAATAAATAAATAAATACTATTAAGAAAATATCAAATACAGACCAATAGGCTTTGACCTAGAATTTTCATTTTCCTAATGGGTTCAGTCAGTGTAGAATATAGGATTTCCACAGTAATATTCCAAGCAAATTAACATTGACAGCAGCTCTCAACAGTAATAGACAAGTAGCGAAGAATGAATCTAAAGCAGCTCAAGGAAACAGATACTCACGTTGGGGCAGTACTTGGCAATAGCAGTGCAAAGCGATTTGACAATACCCGCGTTGATGTTGAAAAGATCATCACGCGTCATTCCAGGCTTTCTGGGCACACCAGCAGGAATTATTACAACATCTGATCCCTCCAAAGCTTTACCAAGCTCTTCTTCCCCTTGGTATCCAACCACCTAGAATTCCAATGCATAATCAGCTTACTAAAGTGTACAATAACATAAAGATACAGTAAAGTATCTATGGATTTTATTTTATTTTTTAAATTCATCAAATCAATGAACACACAGAAGGCAGTGTACCTCAGATCTGGTGTTGATGTGGCTGACATCGGCGGCAACACCGGGGGTTCCGGCGATATCATAAAGGGAGAGACTAGTAACAAGGGGATTGAGCTTCATGAGCAAAGATAGGGGCTGACCAATCCCGCCGGCGGCTCCGAGGACGGCCACCTTCCGCTCAGGGACTGCGTCGGAGGCATAGCCACGGCGTGCGAGGTGAGAGGAGCCACGAGCTACGGCCGAGCGCAAAGATCGGAGCATCGAAGGGTTCACCATTTTCTCTCTCAACTTTCCGGGAAAATAAGCAAGTTACAAGTGAGAGCAGGAAAAGGATGAGGAGTGAGGGTTGAATGAAATGAGCCTAATGCTAATGCCTTGCCCTTTTATTAATTACAATTTACAGTGGGTGTGTGTGTGTGTCAATTGAAGAATCCGGATCTGCGCAAATTTAGTAAACTGCGTCAATTACACTTGTTGCTTATAATATGAATACGAATCTTAATTTTTATTTAAATTACGTAATTTTTGCACTTGCATTAAAATTCGTCAATTGAATCTATCTTAGAGTCTTACTCTTACAAGCTGAAGTGATGAGAGAAAAAAAAAATAGTGGATTTTACATTATCCAATTTTATTTTATTTTTTATAATTTTTTTCTTAATTCTTTTTCTTTCTTTCTCCATCTTTCACCATCCACAACTTACTTAATGCAAAGAATTTTTAATATCGTGTCATGTGTGGCACTAGCAAGAGATTAAGCACTAAGCAGCTGCAACGCTAGTGTAGATCAACAAAAATATTTTTTTCCCCTCAATCCACATGGTTATTTTCTCACTCAATTTTTGTTAATTAATAAATAGATGTAATTATTAACTCATGAGTTAAATTATTTTAAGTTCCATTTAAAAAAAATCATTTAAACAAATTTTATAAAATTAAATTATTATCAAAATAATATTACTTTGAATAAAAATTTGCTTTAAACAATATTATTCTGAAAATAATTTGAGCTAGACAAGTTCACATCATAAATTAATGGTCACATACTCTTATTTATTAATTAAAAAGAAAGTAAAAAACGTATCATAGAACGCAAGCTAAACCATACAAATTTACCCAACCAACACCATGTATCAACTAAGTTATAACTTATAACAATTGAAGCCTTAAACATCCACTTGTTGTGAATTATTGTAAACCTTTTGCACAAGCACAAAGAGCAGAAACTTGATACACTATATAATGAATTTCTCATAAACATAATTAAATGTGTGCATTTCTATTGGAAGGATAAACCACATTAGTAGATACGTCTCACGAGTTACAACTATTGAAAGTAATCTTGTTTGAGATATTCTCAAATACTTTATGTGAATATCTCTCCCCATATTAGTAGATAGGTTTTTCAAAAACAAGATTGTTGAAGTCCCAACTTGATGTAGTAGTACTTACAAAGTGCTGTCACAAATGGATGATATCAGTATTCTCACTTCCACCCAATTTGTAGAATATATTCCAGAATTTGAATTTTCCTCCTCTTCTCTCCAACTGTGTTTGGGGAAGAGAGGAGGAAACTGTGAAAAGCCAAAAGATATTACGTTCTGATTTCTGTCTTCTTTTCTCCCCTTGCATATATTCTATATGAAAGCCGTACGATGCTCCTTTGCAAAGCAGCAGTGGAGCATAAAGAATCTGAATCATAACAAACAATTTAAAGGAGGGAACTTTTCTAGTTCCCATGATGAGATGAGTCTCCAATAATTGCTCTCCAATCAATTGGACTTGACAAGAACTCCAAGATTCCTGCTTGCAAGTAAAAGGGAGAGAAGAAATTAGCCAATGGATTCAGCAATGATTGAAAAAATAGACTTGCAGAGAAGTTGGAGGGTTTTCAAGTAGTTCATATCCCAAGGTTATTATCAAAAGCATGAATTATTTTTCAAAAAACACTTTAATAAACAGAAAGAGCCAAGAGTAACAGCATTTTGAAATAGAACCTATGCCTAAACTATAATCAACCACAACGAATACAAACCTTTCTACAGAATCTGGATATTTTTGTTCTTCTCTCAGTAATGTCAAACTTGAGGCCAGTTTGAGAAGGTCCTTCTATTCAACCTTCAGTCTTCCTTATCCAGTCCAGAATATGAGAACAATCTTCACCTTTCATGAAATGCCTTGCATAGGAACTTTATTTATTAAGCTCTTTTCATCAATGAATATAATCATTGTTCTTTCTCAATAAAAATTACCTATTTTTGGTGCGATATGACTTAAGTTGGGTAGCTTCTCGGCGATTAGATATATCTCTAGGCATTCTAAGGTGTTCAGGCACAACGAGAGTCCCACTCCAATCATGATATGCGTCATGAATGAAATTGAGAACTGTGTCCTGCCATAATTTGTTGATCGCAAGATCAGCATAATAAAAAAAATATGGATCAAATAACAGAACTGCAAAACTTAGAATGAAAGAAAAATAAATAAATAATATATATGCACACACACAAATACAAAAGAAACCACTAATTTGAGGATTAATAAAAAGTAAAACCTTCTGACAGAAGTCCATTAAGCTTAAGGTGTGGGCAAACAACAAACTCACCATATTTTGTTATAATTTCAATTTTAGGCTTTGTTTGTTTAACAAGAAAAGAAAAATGGAAAAAATTTTCCGGCTAGAAACAGATTCCAGTGTTTCCATTGTTGGAAATTTTTTGTAAACACTAGAAAATCCATTTAGAACGAAACAAGACAGCCAAAGTGCCAAACCCATTTATGAATAATATCTTAGAATTGCCAATTGCCATAACATAATAAATATAAGTAATTACAGGAGAATCATTAAATATACATTGCACATTATTGTAACAGCCAGGGGCAAAAAGGTTCAATTAAAATACCAGAGGTTTAGAAGCATCAAGCCAATGGTAAATATGTTCATTGCGAAACCAAGTCAATTGTCTTTTCGCAAAATTCCTGCATTAAAAGGAAAATCACAAATTTAACATACAAACATCTAATTGGTAGGGTTATTCAGGGAATAACAATCTAACTTAAGCACATCAAGATGACGTTACAACAAAGCTTTCGAAATGACAAGATATATGTTCTGTAAACACAATGGTCAAACAAAAGCAGCCATCCTTGATCTGTAATGTAATTCACAAGGGTTGAAAATGAAATTCATACAATAAAAATACATACAGATATCATGAGAAAAGCAAGCAACCAAAGATAATGTGATGGGAACATCTTAATCAGAGACAAGAATGCCTACAACACTGTTTTCAGTGCACAAATAATCAGCCAATTGTTTAGGAGAATTTGGTCATAATTACAAACTACAATGAACCAAGTTCCAGTATGAACACTTTTGGAAGAGGCCGCATTTAGGAATTAGGATTGAAGTGGTCCTGCTTCCTCTTAAACTATTAAATCAAAAGTCCCAAGTCCCAACCAAAGATGCTGAACCATAATCCCAAGAAAAGCAGGACAATAAGGATAGAGCTTATTTAGTTGATAAATTGTCACATTGTAGAAGCATACGTCAACAATAATTTACTAATAAAAAATTAACGTCAGCAAATATGCAATGCATGGTATGAAGGATTAACTGAGAAGAAATGTTCTGCTACATTTATTCTAAAGCAAGAAAAATCATTACCTGGATGCTTTTTGAAACTCGGATAAAAACTCGTAAAATTCTCCAGCTGAACTCTGCCCCCCATGTTGTCTGCATCTAAGTAAGTATTCCATAGCCTGAAATTAGCAGGTCAAATAAACCAAATATAAGTAGAAACAATCCAACAATTTATATAGCCATTACATGGCCAAATGAAATCAAAGCTAGGCCAAAGCACAAGAAAAAGATATTGCGAATATCACGAACAGGATGGACCTAGGAATGATCAACAGTAGAAAAGATGTACAAGTATAAACCATTTACCAAATATACCATAGGTAACATCAGAGTAAATACATATTATCAGTATAAGAAAAATACAACATAGATCCAAATGGCAATAATCAGTCACAGTAGGAACATCTAAAAATGAAATGATGGGAGAACATTTAAGCATAAAACACTTGAACTGTTTTGGCCTCTAGGGACAAAGAAAATATATATTTGTTGCTGGCTCATATTTCTATATGCTTGTCAGCAGAAAAAATAATTAGCTGTCTTCTGCAGACTGTAAAAATGAAATGAAAATACATAAAAGTAAAAGGTATACTTGTCTGTAACCAATTGCACGAGTTGCGGAATTGGAGTTTGGATGAAGACCCATCTTTAGTAGCCATCCAGCCTCAGACAGAATTCCATCCCTTCCTGCATTCAAAGAGAACCAAAAAAAAAACATTACAGTAAAAATATGTAGAACCAAGGCAGAACATGTCATTTAATGTTATAACAACATGCAAGAACGCAGATGTATGCATCCACATTACACACATGTGAACTGCTAAGGTAAGTGCTAAAACTAATCATTTAGCAGGACTTATTATTAATACCCAGCAGAAAGCCAATTACATATCCAACAGAGAAAGCTGTTAAAGGTAAATCATAGAGAAGAATGTACTACAAAATATATGGGATGCATAATTGAATTACAAGTCATGTTCCCAATTCTCAGATCAATATACCTAACAGCATATCTTCACACCGATAGTCAATTGATCTATAGAGATCAAGCCTTTGACTAGAAAGGAAAAAACATATAAACTCATAGTCCAAATCTGA
The DNA here is from genome assembly GCA_014851425.1 of Senna tora. Taxonomy (NCBI): domain Eukaryota; kingdom Viridiplantae; phylum Streptophyta; class Magnoliopsida; order Fabales; family Fabaceae; genus Senna; species Senna tora. The sequence goes on along the minus strand of CM026263.1, from coordinate 28,846,039 downwards.
GGTCTTAGTTTCTTCCATTGCATCAGAAGATTCAGAACCACCAGCATCACTAGAATCACCTTGTTCCCTGAAAGAATCATATGGCACCCGAAAAGAAGATGGAGGTGATCCACTAGACTGCCATTCCAAAAGAATATAAATGAAGGGTAAAAATGTACACTTGTAAATATATCCCAGACAGTTTAATAATCTATCCTTTAGAAAAATCATAGATTATACCAAGAACATAGAAAGAGTTAAAGCTAAGCATTTTGAAAAGATATAATGGCACTAACACCACAATGAGAAACTTTTGAAATTCTCATCACGGTAGCAATGTAACTGCATTTGTCTTCTTATTTTCCACCATGAGCAATAAATGGGTGAAAGAGATAAGCAGGACAAGGGAAGATATTTAAATGTTAACATTAAGAGCACTCCTTAATTCTTCAGGTGAGGTTTGGAAATGGTATGGTGTGGTTGCTCTTGCTACACAAGACAGAGACATTTAGATTTGCAAATGTGAAAATTGCAAGCTCACCTTGATAATTTCTAGGCTACGCCGTAATCGATACCAATCATTAACTGCTAAAAATTTGGCCTTTGGGTCACCGGCATTTACCAGCAACTGCACAGCAGCATCCCAGTCTTCATTTTTCTGCAGTTCACCTAACTCTGAATATACTTCAGAGGTGATATCTGGAGAGGCTTTGGGGACATCAGGCTTTCCATATATGAACCTGATATTTTGAAGTTTGTAACAGAACTTAAAGGTATCCATGTGTCATATAAGCTGATTTTGACAACACACTGGAAAAAAAAATTTAATAACTTGTAAAATGATACATTTAATTATAACTTACAAATACGATATTTGATGCACTTATAGCAGCAGCATTTAACAGGATAGTAACTTTCTTCTACGAAAGTAAAACTAATAGGACTTTTGCTAACTATCCCAGTATATCCACTAAACAATAACAAATATTAGGGAATTAAGATTTAAGATAGTAGCCTACAGAAGCATATACATCTTTCAAGCATGTTAAGTTATACAATATCCAATACCAAGTTACCATTGCTTTTCCAATATCAAAAAATTAATATCAATCTTCAGCCATGCTCTCTCAAGTCTCACCCCTTGCATTTTCTCTCTTTTCTTAACTTTATATTATTGTATTATTGTAGTGCTCATTCATGAAAAAACAAAGTTTTTATCTGAAGTATATGTCAAGCTAAGAAAACCTCAGTAATCAACACTCCGCATTCAATTCTAAATTCTAAAGCACAATCAGTCAGAGAATTGAAGCATATTCTTTTTGGCTTTGATTAAAACAATTTTTTTTTCTCAACCAAATGACAGATCAGCAAAATGTGGCAATAAGAAAAATGGATTTTTTTCTTTTCAATTGTAGCTTAACTATTATTTATTAACTTGCCATAGATAAATTGAACATGCTGAAACTGTGGAATTCATTTGAAAGGATAAGACATACCATCTTAAATACAATCCAGTTCCCCCAACAACGATGGGAACACGGCCATTGTCAAGAATACGTCTTGTAGCTTGCCTTGCATCCTCAAAAAACTGTCCAACTGAATAGTCTGATGAATAATAATTGGTTTTAAATAGGGATATTAGAAGTTCTTCAAAGATCCATCAGCATACAATTTATAATACATATACAAACACCAGTTATTAAGTTTTTCATTTGAAAAATGAACAACATCTTAAATTAATATATGCTGAAACGAAGATAGCCAGTCCAATAAAGAACACACCTTCAGAAGGATGCAATATGTCAACCAGATGATGTGTTACCTCCTGACAAGAATAATCAACAAAACAACGTATTTCATTCTAAAAACAAAGTTCCAGACTTCCAGGTACTGAATCCTAGGCTACAAAATGGATAAAAGTTGAAAGAAAACTTAATTTATGACCTGCGAATTGGCACTACCCAAGATTTGAAGTTCCACTAATACATGGTGTTCTATAACATTAATGCTAATAAGACACTTTATACAAAATAAAAAAGCAAAAAATATGCTTGTGTTTCATATAGGAGCTGAAATAAAGAACTATTCTATATCTAAATTATGCAGTTATGCACCTTTCTATCATTTGGGGAAGGCTTTGCGGATCCAACATCAAGACCTTGGTACACCTGTGATACAAGCCATCTCGAATAAATACAATCTAAAGAAAACATCTACACCTTTGCTTCTCCAAGCAACAAGGAAATGAATATTGAAAATCGTTTTCATATCTCCAGTCATGTGGATACGTATACTTTCCATAGTAAATTATTAAAAATTTAGTATAGTGCTCTTGTAGCATTTTGATCGTCATAACTCATAAGGCATAGCATAACTAATTTCTCACTTTCCAGCATTCACCATAAAATACTGCAATACGTATGTGGAGACAATAGCATACATAACTTATGGCTTTTGGTTTTAACTTATGCTAAATTTATCAGTAACTTTTCTGAATTATTTATTTAAGAGTTAAGATTAACCTGGATAGAGTCCGCACTGACTATTTCGCCATTGAGCCGCTTCGCGAGCTGTAATGCAAGCCGGCTTTTACCGGCGCCAGTGGGACCAGAAATAACAATAACCTTCTCTTTGGCCTCCTTCTTGGTCGCTTCGGCGGCTCCAAAGGCGGAGATCAAATGCCGCCGCCACCGGCGGCAAGTAAATGAGAGGGAAGGTGGTTGGAATAGAAGTCTGTCCGGGAGGTGAGGAAGACGCAGGCAAGAAGGCGTTCGGAGACTGCAAACTCCACTGTTCATCATTTTGGGTTGAAACTTGAAAGCGGTGAGAGTGAGGAAGGAGAAATTGCAAGATTTTTGGTGGGAAATGGAGATGAAGACTAAAAAGATATTTGTATTTTGTGCTGTGCTCACTCCACTCTTCTCTTACCTGCATACGAATTACATTTTACACACAAGAATTGTCAGGGATAATTTGTTTTAATTTAATTTTTTTATAAATAAAAATGTAAAATTTAATTCTAAAGATAAAAATATCAAATTTAATCCATAAAAAAAAATGTAATGTGTGTTAGTTTAAATTGAATTGAAATAAATTAAATCGTATAGAGATTAAATTTTATATTTTCATCTTTTAAAAATTAAAAGATAGAGTAACTTTAATACTTTTAATATTTGAGTCCTCGATTAAATGAGAATGGATCTTATGCTGTCCAGCATAGAAAAGTAAAGAGAGAGAGTGACACATAAGTGTGTCCCACATGTGGGATCTACTAATGTGTCACTCTCTCTTCTTGCTTTTCTATACTGGGCAGCATAGAATCCAATCTCTCGATTAAATATGTCCCTAAATTTCTTTTTTTATTTTGGTAGGTAAAATGGTAAAATATGTCCCTAAATTTCAATGATATTAAGGTAGAGTATATGCATTATTTGCAAACACATCACTTACATCTATTAAATTTTATATTTTCACATCTATTCACATTCTTATATTTTACAACAAAGTTCAATCACGCTGTATTTTAGATGAAGAAAGTTCTCACTTTACTTATAGATAAGTGTTGGAATTTTTTTGACTTATCCAAAATTTCAAAATCGGTCACTTAAGGACTAATTAAGTAGCTAAAATTAAATTAAACTATTTGCGATTTAAACATATACAATATAATCTTTTGGATTAAGTCTTTATTGATGTAAACATAATATTTGTCCGGTCAAATTTCAAAATTACCAAAAACAAAAAAAGTAAACTGGTGTGGCAATTAATCTTTTCCAATGTCGTTGGCATCTTACTAAGAATTTTTCTTAACAAATAAAAAAAAAAAAAAAAGACCTAACATTACTTCATCCTTAATTCTTCTAACACTATTAATACCTAAACCACATCCTACCAACTGTTTGTTGAAATTCTCACAGTACTTCAAACTCAAGCAATCTTCAGCTTCCAAGAAACAAAAACCAAATGTCTCTTCAAATCTCTCTGTATTTCTCCTTCATCAATTCATCCTCTCATTTCAATGCAGCCTTTCAAATCTCTCTCTGATCGTAGGATCCAAACCCTCTTCCCCATTGTTCTATCTTCAATCATACTTTTAGGGGTTGCAAGATTAGTCCTGGATAGCTTGAAGAGCAACCATAGCCATATTTTGAGGCTCTATGGGAGGCCTAATAAGGGCAAGAGTATTAATAAAGTACCGATCGTGGTTTTGCCAAAGGATCGCCTTGAGAAGGGTTGCAACGTGTTCGAAGGGCAATGGGTGTGGGACAATGTGTCCTACCCTCTTTACGAGGAGGAGAGGTGCCCTTATTTAGTGAAGCAAACTACTTGCCAGAAGAATGGGAGGCCTGATTCTTTCTATAAGAATTGGAGGTGGCAGCCTCATGGATGCAATCTCCCAAGGTAAAAAAAAAAACTATTCTTTTAGAGATTCCTATTAGGAATTACACAAAACATTTTCAAAGTGTGAGTCTGATAGAAATTTGAACTCAGATTTGACCCACTGAAGTTGCTTGATATATTGAGGGGTAAGAGAATGATGTTCATAGGAGACTCATTACAAAGAGGGCAGTTTGAATCAATGGTGTGTTTGGTACAATCAGCAATTCCTGAAGGAAAGAAATCCTTCCACAGAATTCCACCCATGAAGATCTTCAAAGCTGAGGTATGTTAAGTTGTATGATACATGTATATGAGTTTAGTCCCTGAATTGTTGGTCAAATTATTATTTAGTCTCTGAATTTATCAAAAATACTATTTAGTCCCCGAAATGTTTAACTATGTCAACTATTTAGTCTCCAAATTTGACAAAATATTATTTAGTCTCCGAATTTGTAACTATGTCAACTATTTAGTCCTCAAACTTGATAAAAATACTATATATTTAATCATTGAATTTACAACTCTGTCAACTATTTAGTCTCCTGACTGTTACCCGTTATAGTTGACAGAGTTGCAAATTCGGTGATTAAATAGTATTTTTGTCAAATTTTGGGATTAAATAGTTGACATAGTTGCAAATTCGAGGACTAAATAGTATTTTGTCAAATTTGGGGACTAAATAGTTGACATAGTTAAACATTTTGAGGATTAAATAGTATTTTTGATAAATTCGGGACTAAATAATAATTTGACCAACAATTCAGGAACTAAATAGTATTTTGCCTCTATATATTAATGATAGATAATGGAACAATTTTGGATCCAGTGTTAAATTTTATAGTACAACACTATGAGAGATAACAAATAAACTGTACTATAAAGTACTATAAATACAGCGTATTTGTATGATTTGTGTTTGTGTTGTTATGTTAATAATTTGTGTTTCTGAAATTGAGAGAAAATGGATGGTCAGGAGTACAATGCATCAATAGAATACTACTGGGCTCCCTTCATAGTGGAGTCCATTTCAGATCACGCAACAAATCACACAGTGCATAAGCGAATGGTGAAGCTGGACTCCATAGTTAACCATGGCAAACACTGGCAAGACGTCGACGTTTTGGTCTTCGAGAGTTACGTTTGGTGGATGCACAGCCCTCTCATCAATGCCACGTCAGTCTCACTATTCTTAATTCTTTTTTTTTTTAGCTTCTTTTTCTTAAATCCCACAATTAAAATAAATTTGTGGTTTTGCTTTCAGGTATGGATCACCCAACCATGTGAAAGAATACAATGTGACAACAGCATATGAATTGGCATTGAAGACATGGGCAAACTGGCTAGAATCAAACATCAAACCTTTGACTCAAAAGGTCTTCTTCATGAGCATGTCTCCAACGCATCTTTGGTGAGTAACCTCTTATGTTTCCATAATTCAAATACTAAATTAAAATAGGTTACATAAACCAAAATAGTAATTCACTCAAAAAGAATTGACTCATGATTCAGTGTGAAAATAACTAAGAAGATTTAAAATTGTCTACTGAAGTACGGACACTCCAAAGTTTAAGCGTGTTGGCGTCCAACACGACACCGACACACTGACTTTATGTGTCCGACACACTTCCGTGCGTGTCTAATTTAAAAATAATTTTTCTCAGCTCTTACACAGATCGGACACGGCTCCGACACGTCATGGACACTACTTGGACAGGGCAAAATAATTATTTTTTTCCTTAAAAAAAGAGGTAAAATGTGCAAGGTTTTATCATTTATGGAGTTTTGACATTTCCCTCCCATTTGCTAAAAGAAAATATATGTTTCATCTCCTGTAATCATTTTCTCTTCTCTCTTGTATATATCTTTGACCTTGCCATTTTCATCTTATTCAACTCTTTTCTTTCTTCACATTCCTTCATTCTTTCTAAAATTCTATTATTCTTAAAGTTCATTGGAATTGCAATATTATTTCTCTCTCTCTATATATATATATATATGTTGTGTCGTGTCTTGCAATTTTAATAATTTGGTGTGTCCGTGTCCGTGTGCTTCATAGATTGTCTGTCTACCTTCTCAAAAGGTTGAGCTCTCGAAGACTCGACCCCTATCGAAATCTAACCAGAGTTGTGTCAATTTGATGGATGATGATCAGGAGCTGGGAATGGAAAGCAGGAAGTGATGAAAACTGCTTCAACGAGTCACACCCAATTGAAGGACGCCCATCATATTGGGGAACAGGATCAAACCTTGAGATAATGAGCATACTACATCACACACTATCCAAGTTAAGAAACATAGATGTGACATTGTTGAACATCACTCAGCTATCAGAATACAGAAAAGATGGACACACTTCTGTGTATGGAGAACGTAAAGGCAAGCTCTTGACCAAAGAAGAGAGAGCTGATCCTAAGTCTTTTGCTGATTGCATCCATTGGTGCCTCCCTGGAGTGCCGGATACTTGGAATCACATTCTTTATGCCTATCTCTTGAACACTTTTCAGAACTTTTCTTGACACCATCTTTGTAATTTTATTCATTGGTTTCTTCTTTAAATCTTTATGTATGTGTTGTATATTATAGAGATTACCCAAAAAAAATTTAAAAAAAAAAATCTACAAATTTTATGGGTATGATCAGTTATGTATGAATAAAATAGGACAAGCAAGAGATTAGATAGGAGAGGCATGTGATTCATGTTTTGTATTTGCATAGAAATCTTGACAACTTTGGCATTCACTTTATCTTGATTTTATGGACTCAATTTGTATAAAGGTTTCACATGCATGCAATTGCTAAGTTTTACTTTAGTTTAGTTTTGAAATATAATTGAAATTTTAATTTTTTTGAAATAGTAAATTAAATAAAAAAAAACATTTAACTCTTCACGGATATGTTATAACTTTGTTCCATAATTTCTACTTCATCTTTTATTACTCATCACATTATATATTTTGTTTTAATTTCTAATTATAAAATTGTTATTTTGGGAGAACACTATCCAAAAAATACAAATGTATTATAATATGGATTTATCTAACATGTGCCCTTAGGGCACATATTAGTATTTTTTTTATTGGTCAACTGATTTTTTAAATATTAAAAATTATTTTTTAAATGAATTTTTGTAGATTTTAAGACATGAGATGCTCTATTAACCAATCAAAAGAAACCTTAAAATGTGTCTTAAGTGCACATATTAAATAAATCCTTATAATATATATGAACATGCCATATGTTAAAAGTTTAATAGAAAAACAAAGATATGCATGCTATTAAAATTAACACTTATAAAAAAATGATTTATTTAACAAATGCCTAGAAACTTGTTAATGTTTTCTCTCATTGGATGAAAGAGAATTTTGTTTTGAAGTTAGTGAAAAGTCAATTAAAATATTTTTATAAGCCATTTTATTAGTTATAATAAATCCTTAAACAATGTGTATTTTGAGCCAAACCCATAAAAAGAATTCAATCAAAATTAAGGGGCAAATAATAGAATCTTTTTTGTTTTTGGTAAAGAAAACAGAATTTTAACTTATATATGTTGGGCCTTAGGCCTTAGCTGCAATAACAACATGGCCCAGCCCATATTATAGATAGTGGTCCCAGAAATTTTCTTAAAAAAAAAAAAGAAAGATAAAATGAAAACGAAGAGAAGCAAATTATAGAATAGGACCTTGGTGTCATTTGAGAAGCAGACGTCTGGTTTCCTCCTCAAGCTCACCTGTCGATTTCGTCTTCTACGGTTTTCACAATGCTCTCCTTCAATTCATTGTAAGCTCCTTCTCTTATTTTCTCACTCTCACTCTTTACCTGTATGAGTCAAGTTAATTCGTCTCTTTCTGTGTGATTCTTTTCAAATTTAGCTTGCAAAGAGTTTGGATTTGAAAATTGCAGTATTGCTTCTGTGAATTCAGTCACAATACGTGTGTCATATTATTGTTTCATCTCCAAAGCTGCTTCAATTGCCTTATTTTGAAGAATTACTAGGGATTTGAAACAAAGAAAAGAAATTAACGAAATATATTGAAACTTGGATGTTCAGTAGTTCATGCTTTAGTATGCCTCCAGTTTGACATTGTCTTAATATTACAGACTAAACTATGGAGGACTTGATAAATTGCCTCGTAATGTTGTATTCTTGTATGTGGGAGAAATTTCTCTTTGTTGGTGTTGGTAATTGATTATATATTCATATGCATAGAGATAGATAGATGCATCGGCTTCTTGTTGTCCAATTTTGCCTGTTTCGCAGTTTATCTAATGAAGAATTTTACTCAAAATCCTGTCAGAGGAATGTCTGCCCTACTTTCTTCCTTAAATCATATTCCAAACACTGATTCAAGGCCACTTTCGAGCAATGCGGTGGATTGCACACATTATTATCCTCCAAGCCTACAGAAAATGCATCATCAAATATCTATGGTGAAGACTGCGACTCCCAAATTAGCTTTTATTTGTTCCTCTCAAAGGGTTTGCCCTACTGGAGAACTGCTCACTGCTGTCGAGGATAGAGAGGCATCTGATGTTGGAGAGTACAGTCAGTCAAAAGTCAGCGTTGATTCATTGGAAAAGACAACTTTGAACATAGGGAATGAAGTTGTTGGTTCCTGCAATTCTCTAGAAACTCTGGAACTGGATAGCAAAATTCTTAAGGAGAGAATACGACGGACTAAAATAGGATTAGCAAACAAGGGAAGAGTGCCTTGGAACAAAGGAAAGAAGCACTCTGCTGGTAATTACTAATTACCTGTGAATCAACATTGTCATTCATAATAGTTGGCGAATTTTAAATCAATGATATTACACATAATGCAGAGACCCGTGAGCGAATCAAGCAAAGAACGTTGGAGGCATTGAGAGACCCCAAGGTGAAGTCATGTAAGAATCGTTCAGTTTTTTGGAATCTCCCCCCTAATATAAATCATAAATGTTCATAACCTGACAAGCCTTATAAGTGCTAGGAAATTCTCTTAATTTTTTTATTCTTAAATCTTAAACACTGCTATACTGATTATCACTTCACAATATATATATATATATATATATATATATATATATTATTGTGATTCACCAGTAATGCATATTCACTTTTTCTGTCTCTTGTTGACTTGACAAATCTTCAGGTTAGAAACAAGATGTCTGAACATCCTCGCACTCATAGGTAAACATGCCTTCTATGCCATTAATCTAATTCTAATCACTCGTCTGTATGCTTGCTCTTGCTCTTGCTCTTGCTCTACGAAGAAAGTAATCTAATTCCATACATAGTTATATGCATACCTATAGAAAAACAAAAGATCAAGAGTAATTTATTAGATATTGGTGGGGTTCATACCATAATTTAGAAGCACTAGAGAAGGACAATTACTGCTACATTCAATACCAAAAAGAACGGGAAGTAGGAAGATATTGGCAATGTAATAAAGATATATTGAAGTTGTAGCTGGACATAGCAATAAGGTTGTTAGTTGTAACAATGATATTTTACTCTTTATTGTTTGACTCAGAAAAACCAAACACAACAAATTAAAGTTCTTAGATTAATGGTCTATTTACAATTTTGGATTGAACTCTGGGTTTGTTAGTTATTGCCACTTGTCTGACTTGGACCAATTAGTCTAACAATGTACATTTACTCTTATAAGAACACATAATGGGGATAGTAAATTCAGCTTTTAGTTTCTATCCATAATAATATTTTGTTACTTCTAATCTAACTTGTCTCTGCAAAATTTTTAAGCGGATAATATTTTGGAGCTACTCATATAATGAAAGTACTTACTTTATAAAGTCAAGTTTGTTCTAATATAATGTGTTGAGTTTGATATCCATCTTCTAATTATTCTCAGTGAACCTGAAAGCTACTAGTATCTTAACTTGCTCTAATGAAAGTTTGCACTTACTGGCTTAGTGTTTGACATGAATCATAGGTTTTCTTGACCCTTGACATGAAATTTAATTTAATGCAGTCAATACCTTCGACTTTCTCAATCTCTCTCAATCTTTCTGCAGTGATCAAATCAAGGCAAAAATAAGCTATTCTCTAAGACGTGTTTGGCAAGAGCGCTTGAAATCGAAGCGATTGAGGGATCAGTTCTTCCTTTCATGGGTACAAAGCATAGCACATGCAGCTAGGAAAGGAGGGTGTGGCCAAAAAGAGCTAGATTGGGATAGCTATGATAAGATAAAACAACAATTGGAGCACCATCAACTTCTATGGGCAGAGAAAAAAGGAAAAGAAAAGCAGATGGCAATTGTTGGACCGAAGAAGTTCATCAAGTCATGGGCTAAAAGCATAGCCAAAGCAGCTAAGGAAGGAGGGAAAGGTGAGCAAGAACTAGATTGGGATAGCTATGAAAACATAGAACAAAAAATGGCTCTCCACTATCAGCTTCAGCGATCTGCAGAAAAGGCAAAAGCAAAGGAGATAGCAAGAGTAAGAGCAGAGAGAGCAGCACAGATAAAGGCAATAAAAAAGGTGATGCTCACGCAAAAGAGAAAAGAGCGCGAAGAGAGGACTAAACCAAGAGGGGATATAAAGAGTCGGCAATACAAAAAAGCAAAGGAAACCAAAGATGACTTAGAGGTTCCACAAGAGTTTAAACTTCGCTCAAAATTAACAAAGGTAGGGCTTAAAATTTCCTCATTCATATTCTATATGTAAATGAAACTTTATAGGTATTAAGCATTAGAACAGGACACCTATTTATGTGGAAAAATGAATTCAATCATGCATAGCAGTGTTCATCAGTCCAGCATTAGACGTCTCCTAGGTACAAATAGAAAAGGGGAACTTTTCAAAAGATAGGAGAAAAGTTCTTTTCCTTTTGTCCGGGTTAAGAAAGGGGAAATCCAGTAAATTAATGACTCCTATCTATGTCAATTGAAAACTCTGTTTGTTATGAGGTTGTTCAATGATGCTGTGTTTGTCTTGTCTTCAGGTTTGCATACGGAAGAATACAAGTGGTCAAGTAGCTAGGGAAGGAGAGGCTTTCAAATCCATTTTTCCATCTTGTAAGAAATTGGATTTAGAGCTTATCAAGAGAGAAAAAATGAGGAAAGAAGTTTCACTCGCTGATCAGATCCGAGCTGCTAGGAACCAAAAGGGAAAAATCCAATGATAACAGATCTTCTCAATATTCTTATTAAAAGGTGTATGTTGAACAAGATAGAGCAGATTGTTTTGAATAGTTTAATACTTTAATTTCATGGTAGCTACGTTATTTCACTCAGCCTTTTGGGTTTGAATTCCTTTGCTCTCACTCCTCTGCCTTTTTATTTCGTTGTATATAAGCAATAAAAATAAAAATGCATGTTTGTATCATGTTCTATTTTTTTCATTTTTTAAAACTAGTTCTAAGAATTCATATTAATATTGTTTTCATGTATTTATATATATGCAATTTAAAAAAGACTATTTTTTTGTTTTAAAAATTAGAGTTTGAACATTTTTTTTGGTAAAGAAAAAATTTAGGTGGAGTAAGCATCGATATCTTACTAGAGTCAGTGAAGATCTTTCAACTTTTTTGAAGATTTATGAGAGAATTTACATGTCATCGACCAATAAAGTCCTTATATTGGTCATAGGGTTTGAACTCTCCCCTTTGTGAGATATGAACTCAAACCTTAACAAACTGTATCACTCTTTATTGGCGAGTTTGAACATTTTTAATTGTTCTTTGATTGCGTTTGGTATGCCTTATATCGCTGCATTGCAATGTAATACTTTAAATTTTAAAAAATTGCATTTTTTGGTATGGTTTAAATGTATAGTATATGGAATCCAGATTACATCCTATACTTGCATCTGGATTAAAATAGGAAGGTAATTGTAAGTGTTAGGTATCTGCCATTTTTTTTTTAATTTCACAATGACACATTTTACATAATAAAAATCATCAAATACAATAAATAACATAGATAAAAGGTTAATCATATATTTTATCAAACAGGAAAATACTTTTTTGTGATTCTTATAAAACTAATAAAAAAATCCACAGCTTTCTCAAACTGAATAGACTTCACTTAACCAGCCTAACCATCCTTGATCCTACTCCTCACATGGGGCTCCACAAGAAACAGCACCATGTAAACAAGTGAAAAGTTTGATTAAAGAAGAGTAAATTACACTCTTAAAATTATTAATACATTAATAATGTTAAAATACATTCTTTTGAATAAATTGTAATTTTTTTAAAAAATTAATAATGGTAATAAGAATATTTTAATCAAATGAATGAAATTATAATTTTTTTTTTATTTTTCAAGGAAAGAAAATGTAAGTTTTTAAAATAAATGGAAAACAAGCATGATTTTGGCATTTCTCATCCATGAGTGAAATTCCCTCTAGATAAAGACAGAAATGTAGACAAAATGAACCAGAAGAATCAGGGCATTATATAAAATACATGTTAGCGCAGCTCGCTGCCCTGAGCTATCCACATCATAAGTGTAATTAAAAACTGTATTAAGATCACACACAATGAACTCATCTTACCATAAAAATTTGCGGAGTTCTTCCATATGGCAACAAACAGTTTCATCATGCAGTTTAAGTGACAATTAATGAATTCAATTTCTTAAAGACAAGACACACCCTAAGTTCTCCAGGAAGCAATTCTTAGCTATCTACATGACCACAACCACAAAACTGGAATCTCCTGCGAACCATATCTCAGGATGATGAGTATGGGTTCCCTCCAGCTGTGCCTCCCACATCTCTGCTTGGAGTGTAGTTAGGCTGGTAGTCTTTGCCAGGAAAATTACTTGACCATTCCCTGTTCTGGTTTGGTGGCATCCCTCCCATATTGTTGGGTGTCATACCATTACCACCCATGGCACTGTTTGGCGGCATGCCACCATAACCACTATTAGAGGGAACTCCACCCATGTGGTTGGGAGGGTACCCACCTGCATTGTTGGAGGGGAAACTACCAGCATTTCCCACAGGAAATCCACCTGCATTGTTTGACGGGAAGCCACCTGCATTGTTGGGAGGGAATCCGCCTGCATTGTTGGGAGGGAATCCGCCCATATTGCTCGGAGGGAATCTGCCCATGTTGCTTGGAGGGGCACCGCCCATGTTGCTGGGAGGGAATCTGCCCATGTTGCTCGGAGGGGCACCGCCCATGTTGCTGGGAGGGGCACCGCCCATGTTGCTGGGAGGGAATCCGCCCATGTTGCTCGGAGGGGCTCCGCCCATGTTAGTTCCAGGATTCTGAACAGTTTGATAAGACATAGGAGGTCTGTTTTGCACATTACTATTTGCTACATTTTCCCTCCTATCAAAGTTTCTAGATCTATCGGCATTGCGTGGCCTGTCATTGCGCCTGTTCCTTTCATTTGCTCGAGCATTGTTCCTTACCCATTCTTCATGATATTTGGGATCATAGGGAACTGCTTGCCCATTTATGAAGGGCTCACCTGGAGAGAAAAAGAGAAAAATCCCACACAGCATGAGGTTATGGTAGTTATGCAGCAATAAGAAACAACATATAATGCAGCAAAAGAACAAGTTATCACATATTTCAGATATCCATCTATCTAAGCTTTAGAGAGGAGAATCAGGTATAAAATAAACGCTGACAAGTTCCCCAAAGACATCCAAAATTTCTTCATGTCTCCTTTTATTTCCATAATTTCATCCATAATTCCATATCTTCTTTCTCTTTCCTTTTTTGGGGAATAGGATGAAATTATATATGATAGAAACTTCTACCTCAGAATTTCAGACATTCAATTGGACATGATAAATTAAAATTCATGTTTCATAATACATCCAATCCAAAAGTCAGGTGAGAAAACAAGAAAAGCTCTTACCTCCATAATCTTTGTTCTTAACATCAAGATAAGAATCGGGTAGGACCCAGCGGACTTTGGGAAGTTCTACAATTTTGAAAAAGGTCAATGAATTCTTTAATTCTACAGAAAGAAAGGGAAAGGGAGGAAAAAAGCCAAAAGGCTTATGACTATATTTACCTTTAATTTTGTATGAAAGTTCTTCGGATACAAGTGCCCCAAATGCAAAATAGTGTCTAGTGGAAACTGAGTATATCTTCATCCTAGCTTCTTCTTCACTACAAAAGTGAACCACACATTGTCAATTACTAGGCCAAAAATTTCAAACATTTCCAATTTACAGTACACTTTTTTTGGGAAGAAGTTTTACAGAACATTTCGATCATTCTGATTGATTGCAGTGCTTTGGGAATTAACTTCTATGAAGCATACGCCATTCTAAATGCATGTCACAAAAATTTACGTATGGAATTTGGCAATAGAGAGACTAAAGAAATAACTCTAATTACAGCCAGCAATAAAATTTTCCATCCTGAAAGCCAGTAGCCAGTGCACTGACCACCTCCATTTCTAACTAAACTTACTAATTCCTCACAAGCACCATAATGCATTTAAAAGAAATATTAATTTATATACTTGCACAGAAGACAAAGCAAACCTTAATAACAAACAGTATAAATCAGTTATAATGGTTCACTTCATTTACTGTTCCACCATCTGATACAGGTTACTGAATGACAGGGTGAGAATTTACAATCCATAAGCCTTTATATGTTCAATGACCAGGATATATGATATCCTATTAAAAAAAACTACTGGGGCTGGAAAGTGGAAACTGCATAAATTCAGTCGCATCAATTAATTGAAGCGCTCTTAAAGAACTTGGACACCCAAGAAACAAGAGTTCCTTTTTCCTTTGTCCAGAAAATAATGTCAATATCACTGTAAAGATAAAAGAAATATGCAACAACATAAAGAGGCAACAGTGAGGAAAAGGAAAACAAACCACTATGTATCATAGCACAACTAGTTGATTTAACTAAAAAACAACAACTCAATTATTTTGCCAAAACTTTTATGAGAAGTTTTACAACTTCGTCCTTGAAAATTCCCCTCCAAACATTATTCCATCAAGGAAAAAGTTTGTATTGTAACTCACTGCACCTTAGTCCCTCCCTCTATTAGACCAAATTGTATATATTTACTTTGAGGGACTGAACAAGTATGGCGACTTACAAAATTTGAGATATATTCATGTAGGGAACAAATTCAATAACTAATGCTCAGAAATATCTTTCAAGTACTAAATTGTGTATTTTCTCCATAATATTCATTCCCTTGATGACTAAAGACAAATAAAAGATAAATAAAATAAAATAAAATAAGACTTTACCTTCCCACCACCTGTGCCAAAGTCTTGATATAGCTATCAATGATCTCGTCCCTTGTCGGCTCACCTTCCGGCTTTTCCATGACAACGAGCCAGTGCTCGAAGTCACACCCATCAAGCAAGATTGTCTCCTTGGGAGGCCGGTTCGACCAGTTGGGATTTGGATCATTGAGCGAGGACGCAGTCGCTCGGGTCGAGAAGGCCCGCAAAGAAGGAGACGAAAGGAGACGTCGGAAATCGGCGGGGACGACGGCAAGAGGGCGGAGGCGGTGGAGAAATGAATGAGGAGAGCGAGAGAGAAGAGCAGAAGAGGAAGAAGCGGTGGAAAGGGAGCGAGAAATGAAGGAAGATAGGGGTAGGGTTTTGGGGATGTTTCTAGAGAAGATCTGGATCGCCATTGTAATGGGGAAGAGATTAGAGAGCTTCAGGGTTCAGTGAGAAACAGGAAAGTATTGAAGGGTTTTAGGAGGGTTTTACTTTTGAGGTGTTATAAAACTTACCCTTTTCACTGATTGGAAAAAAATATTTTTTACACGTGTAAAAATGAGTTGATTAAGAAAAGTGTGAACAAAACGCACTGCTTCAACTTATTTGAAAAGAAAAGGTTTAAGGTTTAAAATGACATATAATTGTGCAGGATAGAATAATGAAAAATTTGAGTTGAAAAATACTTTTGTCCATTCAAAATATTTTGTCATATGCAATGTTTACATCAGCAAAAATTATTAATTATTTAACAGCATTAATAAAAAAGATAACATTGGTAGAAAAATAAAACGTTAGGAGTACAATTAACAATAAAAAAACATTAAAGATAAAATTGAAAATGATAAACGTTGGGGTAAGAAATACCTTTCGCCAAACATTAAATTAAATTTTCGTGTTTTTTTTTCTATTTTATGTATTAAATCTCAATTTTCTCATCTTCATTTTCATTTTTTTTCTTTGGGCTCGGCGGGTGAATATCTTTTTTACTTTCAATATTCAATTTGGAATATAACTGCCAAAACAGATTAGTTTGACTTAATCCTAACTCACTTTAATGTTCAATTTGAAATTTCTATTAGGATTGAGTTGGATTAACTCATTTTAAATGAGAGCTATATAATGTGTTCACTCAAATCCGACCCCATTGGAATTTAGAAGAAATGATATGGATATTTTTCGATCCATATCTTTTAATAAATAAGAAAAATGACATTTCTATCTCTGTTAATTTCTAAATCTCCAAATTCAGACTTATTTATAAGAAAACATTTTAAAATAAATAATTCTTTTTATATTGACTCATTTATTCTTATAAAATTATAATAAAAAAAAATTCTCACAATCATTATGATATTCAAACTACCACACTGTCAAAATAAAATTTCAACAAATTTATTCTTTTATATTATATATATTTAGATCTAAACTCTCACATACTAAAATTTAGGAAATCTCATAGCCTTACAAGTGCAACTGCACAAGCACAACTAACAGCATATGAACAACCCCACTTCTCTTGTTAGTGTTTTATTACATAGGATAAAAACTTGACCAAAATTTCACAAGTAGTACTGCCACACATTGCTCTAATTATCAATCTGATAACTCTTTAGTACTAAACTAAAGTTTGTTTTTCTTATTCAATAACCTCATTACAGTAGTATCAGATATGACAATTATTCATGCACAAGCCTCTATACAGTACACTAGGCAAAGGAGCTACCCATAGTAAGTAGTGAGTTCACTATGGCCATGTAAAAACCATGGCCTTTGCAAGCTCAAGTCCTAACTTGCGCCCAAAAAACTTCTCCACAATAGTCAGTGCCAATTCCATGGCGGTCCCTGGGCCTCTGCTGGTAATAAGGTTGCCATCAATTAAAACCCTGTTTTCGATTTCACTCTTATCTGATAACTTGTTGCTCAGGGCAGGAAAGGCAGTGGCTTTTTTATCCTGCATCAGAGGGAAATATCAAATGTGTATTTCAATGCATTAACACGATACAGGATGAAGTCATAAATAATGGAAAACTAGAGATCCAGTAAAAACCAAAGATTTAGGCTCAAACATTACTTTATAAAACCATTTAATCATTTAGAAAAGAAAAGAGAGTTTTGGTTGTCTCTCGTGCGTGCTTTTTTTTAAAAAAAAACTATGCGACCAAATTAAAATTTTAATTAAACTGTTGTACACACAAAAAGAATAATTTAACCAATATTAAACTTCATCGGCTTTTATCATGTTCCATTTATAAAATTGCCATTTCATCAAAGTTATTTCATTCCACTAGTGCTTCAATGAGAGTTGTCCTTATAATGATGATAACTCTTCCAGAAAAACAAGATACCTTTAGCAAGCCATGTGGCTCCAAAACTATAGCTGGGGATGCACAAATTGCTCCATAATATCTGTTTGATTCTCTCTGCCTTTTAAGCAAGTTCACTAATGTTACTGAGTTAGCAAAAGCTTGGGCACCTCCAAGTCCACCCTGCAGAAAAGTGCAAAGATTATTACTTATATTAAACTACACTCGAATTGCAGGTTAGGTTATCAGGTGGAAAACAAGAAGCCAACTCACTGGAAGCACAATAAGGTCATATGATTGTTTTGCTGCCTCATCAAGGAGCATGTCTGCCTCCAGTTTAACTTTACGAGAAGCTACAATATCTAGTTTGTCCTCAACAGAAGCAACTGTAACGTTTGCCTTTGCTCTTCGCAGGATATCAATGATAATCACAGCTTCCATTTCTTCTGAGCCATTAGCAATGGGTACAAGAACCTGAAAATAGAGCAAAGCAAAAATAGTCAAGTCATTCCCTAGTAAGAAAATTAATATTTGTAGACAGAACAAAAAAATGTAAAAATACGAAGTCCTGCTTCTGTTTTTATATACTAATATCAGTCAGCACTGCTGTTTTCATAAACAAAAGATTCACTAATCAATGAGAGAATCTTAATTAGGCCCAAATCTCACCTTAGGTGGATTATCAAATGTCCATTGAACTGGGTTTAACTCAGTAAAAATATATTCACCACCATGATTTGAACGCATGACCTGAAATTGTCATTACAAGAAATCAAAATAAGGAACGTATAAACATCATATTGGAAAAAAAAACACAAACATAACTCTGCAAATATCTTAAAAACACCTATAATTGTATGTCAAAATGCAGGAGCAGAAAGATCAATACACACATAAGAAATCAACTCATATATTACCAATTAACAAGAGCTACTTAAAAGTTTGAATGTAAGAAAAATTAGAAATCATCCTCCAATGTCATTTTTATAATTATTAATAGCCACGATTAGCACAACAGACAACTAAAATTAATTAACACATTGAATACCAGATGGAAACCAGCATTCAGTAATAAAGTAGTGATGCAAATAGAATTAGACTTGACACACAAGACAAGATAGATGGTCAGAAAATGCAGGTGAAGTTGTGAAGAAGAGAACGGATCTAAACTCATTATCAAGTTTCATGATTCTTAAAACAGAAAGAATTAATAATAATAATCCATTATTATTTGTCAATGACAAAATCATTTTTATTTCTTCTGGCTGAAAACCATTAATTAGTAAAATTGTGAATTAAGTCTTCACCAGTGGCCCAGCTACTTCATTAGCTTTGTCTTTTCCATATAACTGCTCGACCAGTGCAACACCAAACTCCATAGTAGTGCCTGGTGCACGACTTGTCACAACTCTGCCATCTAGCTGCACTCTTGATTCAACAGCAGTTGCATGAGAGGCCAGTTTCTCCATAAGTGATGGATGACAAGTTGCCTGTCAAATTACAATAAACCATCCATCGGTAACATTAGCCGAAGTTTTTCTAAAAAAAATTAAAAACATTAGCCGAAGCTGATTTTTTAAAATGAATAATAGTAACAAACCAGCTGACTTACCTTCAGTCCCTTCAGCAAACCCCATGGTCCAAGCACTACTGCAGGAGCAGCACATACAGCAGCGTAAAGCCGTCCATCTGCAACATGCTTTTTCACCAAGCTTTCTAGAGCTCCATAGTCTCTAAGATTTTCAACCCCAGGAATACCTCCCTTTATTGTGTGGAAAAACCAAAACAGAAAGAAAAATCAGTCAATATGAAATTGCGAGATTACACAGCACAAATTCAAACGCCAAGATCGCCACAAATTAATAAAACAAAGTTATTAACAAAGACAGCTACGAAGACTAAGCATTGTATGCTGCAAAAATTCATGATAAAATTTCATCCGCACCACTACCAAAAACGAAGCTAAATATGTACTTCGTAAGAAGATCACTTAAAATATCGAGAACAGTTGCAAAATACATACTCGTAACTTCAGAAGAAATGATCGACTACGAAAAATAATAGAGAAGCAGGAGAACTATACAGGTAGAGCGATGAGGTCAAAGACGGTATCGGCGACATCAGAAACTAGAGCATCGGCGATCATCTTGACACCAAACAGAGCTTCGACTCGAAGATGCTTCCCGGCAGAAGCAACGGTAACATCAGCTCCGGATCGTCGCAGAACGTCGATCGTAATGATAGCCTCCATAGGCTCTGTGCCATCAGCTATCGGAACCAAAACCTAACAATTTTAGAATACAAATTTCAGCGTCGAGTCGTGCAAGCATAGATTGATGAAGAAACTTGTTTTACCTTCCGAGCAGTGGAAGCCATTGTCGCGGAGAGAAGCCGATTTTGGTGCGGAGTGGAGCTACTAGAGAGCGAAGGAGGAAGTGTCACCAGCAGTATTCTTTCAGAGTGACGCTATATATTGTATATTGTATAATGAAAAATGACGTGATATAAATAAAATAATTATTTTATTTTTATATTAAAATAAAATAATAAAAATAAAAATATAATTCTATTGTATTGTATTATAAAAAATAATATATATTTAATAAAAAACATTTAAAAAATATTAAATTACATTTTACATGATATTACTTCTCCTGTGTGTTACAAATTATACAATAGCTTTTCTGGAGAAATCTGAACAGAATCAATTTTTCTTACACAGGTTCTTTCTACACCTTTCTACTCTATGGGGATTATGTGCTGTGATTTTGCCACTCACAGAATCATTTTTTTTCTTTAAGTAATTTTTTATCTTAAAAGAATATTTTTATTGATAATTGATCATATATATTATTTAATGTTAAAAGTGTAACATCCATAATAAATTTTAAGATACTTCAATGTCGGCTCAATACTTCATTATCTTAACATGCATACTAATTAATAAATGTTTATAGACTAAAACACTTTTTTGGTCCTCCATTTATGCCTTCTTTATCAATTTGGTCTCCCACAAATCAAACTGTTTGTAATTTGGTCCTTCCGTTAATTAACTTGATGACATGTCAAGTTAAGTTGTGACTCAACATTTTTTTATCTGACTAGGCATTCATTAATTTAGAGTAATTTATTTTTTATTTAAAAAACCTTTTAAATTTAAAAAAAATGTAAAAAAATTAGCACAAATATGCTTCTTTGCGTTAAAATGAGGTATGCTAAAGGTTTTTTTTTTAATTTTTTTTAATTTAAAAGGTTTTTTAAAGAAAAAATAAATTACTCTAAATTAATTTATGCCTAGTCAGATGAAAAAATTGCTGAGTCACAACTTAACTTGACATGTCATCAAGTTAATTAACGGAAGGACCAAATTAATAACAGCGATCTGTGGGGAGACCAAATTGACAAAGGAAGCATCTGTGGATAATCAAAACAGTATTTTACTCCATGTTTATATATTATTTTTCATTTCTTTTAATAGATATTTCATCAGCTTAAAATGTAACATGCTAAATAAATGTTAATGCCCCGGGTTTCCAAGAAACTCGTGTGTTTGATATATTTTTTAGACAATGTAATCATATTGCATTGTAATCCATCTTTTCAATCATCATGAGCAATCACTTCCCTTCAAATATGTTAGATAATTCATCTTTACTTCCCTAATGTAAAGTGAAAAGATCCAATTATCCCTCCCAATTACAACCACCACTTTTTTTAATGTATTTTTTTTATTTTGAAATATATTAAAGGTACTTTGGTCTTTTTGGCAGATTGTACTTCATTAATTGTTTTCTCCTATTTTGTTACACACTATCTTTTGTATCCTTATAATTACTTTACATCCCTTCCTTTTCCATTTCTCCCAAAATAACCAAACATAGCCTCTTAAACAATGACTAAATACTTCATTATCTTAAGATGCATACTAATTAATTACTTCAACTGGTCTTTCAAAATTTTAAAAATATGATTAATATCACATTTTGCCATGTATATTGATATGTTATACATCAACTTCATGATCAAATTAGAAAGTAGTAGAATGAGTTAATTTACTTTTTTTAATGAATATTCATTATAACAGTAGTATTGAACTTCAATACATTCTTTTAATTATTTAGTCCCTAATTTATTCAATGTAAATTGAAATTCTTACTAATGTGAATTTCTATTAATATTAAAAAAGAATACTAAATAGTTAAAAAGATATACCAAAGTTCAATATTTTTGTAGTATTTGAACTTCTATCTTTTTTAGTTTATCACAAGTATCCTCTTATTGTAGGCAATCATATTCGAGCTAGCTGAGGTTCCATAATGGGGGTAGAGCTCTCCTTACAAAAAAATTTCATATACAAAACTCGAACCTGAGACTTTATTTAAGTTGAATAGAGTACCTACCACTCCAACTAACTTCTATCTTTGTTACCTTTTATTAGTTTTGTTTAGCTTGATTGGTTGATTTCAACTGAGCCCAACAACTTTGTGTAGTGGATAATTTGGCCCAGGACACAGAAGCAGGATCAGATCACAAACCCGACCCATACATTCATAACTATAGTAACTGTCAATAACGGACGCTACAACTTTTTTACTTCCAATTTCTTTCAGTGTCTATCTTCGTCGTCTCTGTCTCTGTCTCTTCTAGTTCAGCTCCATAGCTTCCCTTTCCAGAGCCAGTAGCCACTACATGTGCCCTGAGCCAAACCTCCAACTCCGCCCTCTCACTATTCCTCTTTCCCTCATAGGCCCTGGGCTTCTTCTAGTTCTAGGGTTTCTATGAGCCATGCCTTCCTCCCCCAAGTCCTTCCACGGCCGTCCATTTCCATTGTCGTCTCGTAGATCCTCCCTCCTCCTCATATCCTCCCTCGTGATCGGCATCTCAGGCTTCGTTTTTGGGATCACAGCGTTTCTGTGGCCGATTCATGAGTACAAATGCTTGAATAGCCACCCCAGATCGGTTCGAGTGGTTTGGGAACGTAGTGATGGCGGTGGTGCGAGTGCGAGCGATGGGAATCGTGGGCTCGGAAATAGGCATAAGGTTATGGGGTTTGTGGGTATTCAGACCGGGTTCGGATCTGTGGGTAGGCGTCAAGCTTTGAGGAAGACTTGGATGCCTGCGGATCGGCAAGGGCTCGAACGGTATAGATCTTTTATGCCATATGAGTTTCATGTTTGTTTGTTTGTTTGTTACCAGTGATACCTGTTGCTGGACTGTGGTTGTTGAGATAAGTGGATGTAAATCTAATCACTAATTGTAAAACTGTATATGACAGTATATAGATTTTTTCCGAGGTTTTGGATCGATGTACATGGCTGAATTGAGAGTCTATTCACCATCTAAATGTAGCATGCAGTGCGTATATGTATATGGTATGCAAAATGCATTGTTTATTCTGTTGGCCAATTGGATATTTTGAATGAATGAGTGGATTTGAAAATGCTGTAAACATGTGTATATGTTCCCAGAACCATGCATATCTGAACTTTCAACTTGAAACGGCTTCTGTACTGGCTGACAGAAGTAACTGTCCAAAATGTTTCCAAATCCGTTAGTGAATCTTGTTATTGAACTGTTAGTATGTGTTAGGGAGGACGAATTTTCCCCTTTTTCGGGGTAGGGGTTAGGATGTGATCTAATACGGAAACTACTACCATTGGTTGCGTTTCTTATGGAAGATTCACTTTTGCTGCACTGTTTTTTTTCCTTTTCTTTTAAGTAATTTTTATGGCTAATATATTTTGTTGTGTCTATATTTAGTATTTAAACTGCATTGAGATTATGTTGGTGGCTTGGTGGTTTGGATGTTTTGAGGAAATCTGGACTTCAAAGCAATGTCCATTGACCATTACTGTATTTGTCCTCAGTAGTGTGCATGTCTGAAAATTTCAGCTTGAAAAGCCTCCAGCAACCTTGGGCTGTTAAAAGGAACTATTTAATTTTTTGAAAAAAAAAACATTTGTTTACTCGTATTTACTAATGGGCTATTGCTTGCAGCTTGGAGGAAGCCACTGGCTTGGCTTTTAGGTTTATCATTGGTAGATCGAATGACAAATCAAAGATGTCAGCACTTCAGAGGGAAGTAGCACAATATGATGATTTCATTCAATTGGATCTTGAAGAGGAGTATAGTAAGCTCCCATATAAAACGTTAGTGTTAAGAAGAATAGGATTATTGTCTTTTATTTATGAAGTCTGTTCTAAGTTGCATATTCTATATTTTACAGGTTAGCTTTCTTCAAAGCTTCCTATGCACTTTTTGAAGCTGAGTTCTACGTCAAAGCTGATGACGATATATATTTAAGGCCAGGTGATTAGATTTTAAGAGGCTTATCTTCAATGCATTTATGAACTTACTTTGTGAGGTTTGGTCTTTTGCCCGGATTAAGATTTATGTGATCAGTTTCAATTTCTTGTCAGATCGTCTTTCATTACTACTTGCAAAAGAGAGAAATCATCCTCAGACTTACATAGGATGCATGAAAAAGGGCCCTGTTTTCACAGATCCAAAACTCAAATGGTTAGTTCTATTAGTTTGTGCATATCTTATATCTATGGTTGTATTTCTAACTCTACCACTGAATTGCACCTACCATGACATGGGATAAATATATTGAACTTTCCATCTTAGCTTGATGCTGTTGCTGATCACTTGAAAAGATCCCCTTGTTAGTCATTCCTAACTATTTGATAAGAGTTATTAACTTATTACTAATGCAAAGGAAAGTAATTCTAATTCCAATTAAGAGATACCTATTAAAGAGCTTACTACCTGTAAAATAGAAATTTTAAGATTTTAACTAAAATTACAAAACTTCTATTCAAAGTCAAAATAGGTAAATGCCTTGTGCCTATAAAAGTTAGAAAAAAGAAAAAGACGTGTAAAAAAGCAGTTATTTTGCAAAAATGTGGTAAATCCCCTATTGATAGGAATGAGAGACAAATTAATAAAGAACATCTCAAAATAGTTATCTTGACAAAAAATATTATAAAAGAATAATATTTTTGTCTGAAAATACCTAGAATGAAATGTCTGCTCACAAATGACATCAATAGATCTGCTGCCTCAATAGCATATGGGTTCAAAATCCAGCATTATCTCAATATTTCAATTTTACATGAGAAATATGAGCTGCTCATGTGTAATGGGCCTATTAGCTTCTAGTTGATTGATCAGTTTCTCTTAACCACTTCATTTTTTGGGTTGACCGGACAATTCCAATGGCTGTTTCCCAGTATATCTGGTTAAACTATTCAGTCTGGTCTAACTTGCAGAATATTGACATGTTAAATTATGAGGGCAATTTGTGGTCAGAGTTTTTTTTATTGCCCGCCCAGTCTCATTTGTGGTCAGAGTTTAATAATGTGTATAAAGGGGAGATCTGCATACAGGTTGTTTTGGTCCTGAATGACTGCGTAATTCTCAAGATTTAGTCTTGAAAGTTTGACATTTGTCATTATGTATTTAAAAGTTCAAAATCAACTCCAGTATTTTTTACATATATAAAACTTGTTATGGTTAGATTCCAGCTTGTGTATAATGGGATAGAAAATTAATCCCAATTCACAAAACAACTTTACGAAAACATTTTAGACATCTAAGATATATGATTTCCAAGACTTTTAGCGTCAAAGTTACAGTCATCCAAGTTTTTAGGGAGAAAAAGTATCGTTTACCTTGTTTTGTGTTGAAGGTGCTAATTTAATGTGCTATAGTACAACCAGCATAGTTGTTTTAACTTGTTTGGCTTATAGAGTTGTTTTACTGATAAAATCTTGCAGGTATGAGCCATTATCTCATTTGCTTGGAAGTGAGTACTTTCTTCATTCTTATGGACCTATATATGCTCTTTCCGCTGATGTTGTTGCAAGCTTGGTTGCTCTTAAGAATAACAGGTAAGTTTATCCTTCACCACAACTTAATCTTTTGGTCACTTGGCCAACTTCAAAAGCATCATAATTCATAAAGTACACTTTATGCAATCGTTGATGTGTAGGCGTGCCATAACTTTCATTCTGAATCACCATATAATGCTCTGGCTGCTTGTCTTTCTTCATTTCCGTTCTATTTTGCGTACTTCATATCTTCTATTTCTCCTTTAGTTCTTGGTTTTTTCAGCAATATTCATTAATTTGCATCCCTTGTTAAAGTGCATCTTGGTGGATGGACTCATGAAACAATCTCTTGGTTTACAAAGGTGTTTTCTTAAGACATGCTGAGATAATTAAGCTTAGTCATGTCATGTCACCATAATCATGCTGATAACTATTACATGGTTTTGTAGAAATATCAATGTTTTATCTCGTGTTCTTTAATTAAGATCATGGTTCAAATTTCTATTATTGAATTTCTTAGTTTATGGCAAGTTTGTTGCTTTTAATTTCTTATCACATTCACTTGTCATACTTCAAATAAAGTTCTGTGAGGACGCTCAATCTCTTTTTTTTTTTTGCTTCCTCTTTATGCAAAGGGCTGAATTTACATAAACATTGTGCAATACCCATCGCTTAATTCATATTATCTTGAGTGTAATCAGTTTTCTCTTTTTTCCCCCCTTTGTATAATATCAATCGCAGTTTCCGGATGTTCAGCAATGAGGATGTTACTATTGGTGCTTGGATGCTCTCAATGAACGTCAACCATGAAAATAATCATCAGCTGTGTGCTCCAGAATGTACGCCCACATCTATTGCTGTGTGGGATATTCCAAAGTGTTCAGGTTAGTTTTTCTCCTTTCACAAAAATTGAGAATCAGGATGGAGTTTGTACTATAGAGTTCCTGATTATAATTAGTGATGGACTATTTATAATCAATATTCTTCGGCTTTGTCGGGCTTATGATAAAGAAAAACAGTTGCAAGATATTCAATGTCATCTTGCGTCTCTCTATACCACAAAGATCAGACCTCCCTTGAAACAATTTCTGTGAATAATAAGGATGCACCGCTAAAGTCTGTAGCCAGTAAAGAAAACAGTCATATGGCTATTAGGTATCATAGTCATAGATTTGTTTATGCCTAGGATTTAATAATAATCTTACACATATGAGGCTTGAATATGTTTGGCAAAATGGGATCTTTGTCCTTCCATCTGATGTGATTTTAAAAGTAGACTACTACTATGTATGTGATTATCTAGTTTGTTGTGGTTGATGATTTTATGTTGAATCCTGTCGTATAAACTAAAGAAATATAAATTTCTTAATAATCTGAGGACTGTTTCTTTATAGGCCTGTGTAAACCAGAAACGAAAATGTTAGAACTCCATCAAATGGAGAGTTGCTCAAAGAGTCCAACTCTGGAATCTGATGACTGATGGTATTGTGCCTATATTCATAAGGTGAAGCAAGCTCACAGGGTACCTCAGGAGCCCAGGTCTGCTAACATTAATGTCATCGTTTTCTACCCCTTGATCTATTTCTTTGGAGATTGTGTTGCTTCCTGTAGGACAAGGAAGATTGTTTACTATGTTTTATCTTCATTAATTTTTTCCCCTTATAAGAAATATATTCTTTTTCCTTATTTTTGGAGGCGGAAGTGTTGAAAGAGAGATGGAGATTTAGAAAATAGATAGATAGATAGATAGACTAACTAACTAACGGATGATATGCTCATCCATTTGATTTTTTGCTAATTTTTTCATTAAATGTCATTCTTTTTAGATTATTCATTACTTACTAATTTGTGACATTCTTTTGAAGAAATGAACTATTAATTCAAAAACTCTGTTTTCCCCCTTTTTAAGAAAAATTGATTGATACTAAATCAGTGAATCACAAGTACAAGCATTAGACAATGATCACGTCAATATTATCATTCTTCATTAGCAGTGCATCACTTGATTATGACTTGGGAGAAGTTTCACTGAATATGTTTGACATTTTAGGTTCCCAAGCCAAAACAACATGATCATTTGAGTAAGTCTTGAAGTTTGTGACGAAAGCTGTCAACAAAATTAGAGTCAAAATCATTGGTGAGCAAGAGTGATCTCAATTTTGCATGATTTTCTCTGACCTACCTGCCAACCTCATTCTCATCATCCATCACAATTCTCAAAGCTTTGCACACATTTTCCTTTGTGTACAACCCATCATCTTCTTCCTGCCTCTCCACTTCAACTCCAACCTTGAGGCTACTGCACAACATCCTGGCATTCACAATCTGGTCAAACATGTTAGGGAGTAACACTAACTGACACTCACTCTGTCAACTATTTAGTCTCCTGACTGTTACTCGTTAGAGTTGACAGAGTTACAAATTCGGTGATTAAATAGTATTTTTACCAAGTTTAGAGACTAAATATTTGACATAGTTACAAATTCGGAGACTAAATAATATTTTTGTTAAATTCGGGGACTAAATATTTTTGATAAATTATGGGACTAAATAGTAGTTTGACCAACAATTCAAAAACTAAATAGTATTTTCCCTCTTAAATATTTTTACTTAGATAGAATATAAGGAAGGGAAAGCTTTTCAAGTTCTCCTTGACCATTTAGTAATACTATATTTATATAATAATGGATAATATTAAAAAAAATTAATGAGCTATTATATTACATTCATTTTATTATAACTTTTAAACAAATAAGTGTCTTTTTCTCTCCTTATTAAAATTCTCAACTAACATATTTACTCAAAGCATTTGATTCTATTTTAATATATTTCATATGTATAAAATCACCGTGAGCTTCAAAATTTTCTAAATTGATTAAAATTAAGAAAAGCGTAACTTAGTAGACGTTGGTATGTTTTAAAATTATATATGTATAAACTATAAAGTAAAACAATAGTCCAATTGAATATTTTATTTCTAAAATGAAAACAAATAAAGATAAGTTGATGTTTTTGTCAAGCCATGGTTTTAGTTGGGCTTAAATGATTGGATTAAAAAAGAATATGTGTTGACAAAAGAAAAAAGGATTATGAGTTGGTTGGTTGAATTTTTTGATTGAACAATTGGACTTTTTTTTTGACAAAAGCAGCTTGAAACTTCATACCAGAAACATACAATAACTCAAGCTTGATTGAACAATTGGACTATTTTTGCAGCTTAAAATTACATGCTTTAAGATTATATCAAAATATATTATTCAAATAAATTGGTTTGGATTTTTCAACTTCTGCATCTAGGTCCTAGGATGATCAAAATATATACTAATACCTTATGAATACTCACAAAATTTACTAATCGGGTCCGGGATTAGGTATTAATTAAAGTAACAAATGAGGCTTTAAAATACTTAATTCTAAATGGATTTAAAACACTTAACTCACTCTACAATTCTGGTTTGGCTAGTGTTTAAAAGTAGTTTAAATGTTAAAAGAAATATGATTAAAAAAAGTGCTATATTTTTAGATGAATATTTAAAAGAAAGTAAGCAATCACTCCCTCCCACATGTATGATTTTGGCCACTATGTAATTAGAAAATCTAAATCAATTCCAATATCTCCTTTCTGCAAAAGAGTGTGTTTGGTAAAAATGAGGGGAAGGGAAAAGAAGAAATTAAAGGGGGAAAAAGAGAAAAGATTAAAAAAAAAAAGTTAAGTGTTAGTTCATCTTGCTCTTATTTAAAATGCCTCCAAATTTTTAAATTTTGGAGTAATTAAAATTAATAAAAAAGCAGTTAAAAAGAATTATTGCAAAATCATTTAGGGTTTACAATTTTATTTCTTTTAAAACTCACAAATAGGAAATCTTTTTTAAAAAAATTCTATCTCCCACGTCCTCCAATCATATTATCTTGTAATATTTTTGTTGCATTTTTTAATTTGGTTTATGCAAAAATATTCATTTATTTAGATTTGGATGGATAGATTGGGGATGGAACCCTAGCACGAATCCATTAAATTATTGACTAGTGAACTCAACAATCTTATTTGATTCTCATTCGATTTTGCACTTCATGTACTTTAATAAATTTGCATTTAAGCAAATTTGTATCAAATGAAACCCCATTGTGTTGACTTGTACCCCAATGAACATTTTGTAATATTTGTTTCCAAACATGGCGTTATAGTTTTGTAGTGTGATACCTCCTTTTCCTGAATTGCTAAAGAGATGATACATTCTGAACCAAATATAGAAAAAAATAATAATAAGAAGCAAAGAAACACATTTGAAAATGAAAGGAAAAAGAAGTTGGTGACGGTGAGATTATTATGATAAAATAGATACACTCCATTCCTTTCATATATTATTTTTCACCAACTTTTCTTCTTTTCTGTTCTTTTTATTTAATTTAATTAAATAATAGCCTGACTGAGCCAATGATTAAAACTTGGAAGCAGTGCTAGAATTAATAATTAGTTTTTCTGCCTTTTGAACAAAAGTAAATTCTATTGTAGTCATGCCAATGCTAATATAATATTATTTGCAAAACTAGCCACCAATATTGTTGGTATTAATTAATATTACCCCCACCAGCAAATTAAATGCAGAAATTAAAAGTTCCAGCAAATTTTGTTCAATCTATAAAGAAAGCTAGGCAAAATGATCGGAGGAATTTATTTGGACAGAATTTAAGTATAAATTTTAATTTTAAATGTTTATTATTTAATTATAAGAATATACCACTTGCTTTTATTATTTAACATGTAGATAATTTGATTTTTAAAAAATCCCCCACTTGCTTTTATTTTATTTTTTAAAAATTCCTATAAGTGCCCAAAGATATTAATTTGCCTCATTTGTATCCAGCTTCTTTTTCTTTTTTTTTTATTGAACTATCCTTTATTTACACAAAATTACTAACTCAAATTTAGATTTAACATCTAATTTAGTGGATGGTTAAATTTCATATAGCAAGAATATTAAATATGATTTATTTTTTTAAAATAAAGAGACTAAATTACAATGTTCATAAAATTATAGTTTCTTAAAAGAATCCCAACCCAACAATGAGTATAAGCATTATGGAGAACTAAGAATTTGATTAAAAATAAATAAATAAATAAAGAGAGGTGGGGGTATCGTTTAAGTCAAGTTTTGTAATGTAAAAAGTAGATAATGATGTTAAGGAATTAGGACATGATTGAATTAATGATGAAATAATGAAATGGATCTGTAATTAAATTACTTTGAGAGTACTTCCCAAGAAAATAATACTTACAGAGATGGGCCTCTAATAATAATGGGCCCATTATTTGCCCATCAAAAGTCAATCACGATGGCCCATTCTCCTATTTCTCGAAGCTTTTCAGCCAATCATCTTACACAGGCAAACATTGGCCCACCAACACCACTTTTTCTATAAGTGAAAAAATTAATTATATAAAAAAAACATTTTTTGACCCAAAAAGAAAACATTTCTTTTATTAGAGTGGTTGAGAGTTGAGACACTTGTGTCCCACCTGCAAAGCCTGCATATTCATATAGAAAAATTACATAAATTTTGAAAAGATGTGTAATGCAAGGATAGAGAACTCAATGTTTGATAAAAAGTATGAAGTTTAAGACAAAAATTTCTCTCACAATTAATTATAGGAAATTAAAAAAAAAATACTTTATAATAATTGTTAGATAAACTCTTGTTGATTTTTTTTAAAAGAATTCTTTTCGATACAAGAGAGTGCGTGTTGTGGAGAGAGTGAGACTCACAATACCTTTCTCGAAAAATATATATTTTTCCTCTCCTTATTACCGAGTATAGTGCTTTAATGATTGTTTTAATTAATGTGAATCAAATATAAATATAAATATGATGGTTGAAGTGGTGTGGTGTTATTAACTTATTATATGAATTGTGATCCATAGCACTTAAGCTAACAACTTAAATTTTGAAGAAATGGGGATTAATTTGTCACTAAAGAATTGAAGGAACAATCATTGTGGTTTTTTTGGGGTTTGAAAATGAGGACACAACCAAGCTTGGTTGGTCTAGTGGTTAGCTCACTAGGTCGCTTAAGTAAGTGTTGGGGGTTTGAATCCCACCTTGTGTATGCAGCAATCAATTGCCAGCGGCAAACCCTTAAATGGAGCTCAGATCTGCGAAGGATTAGTCCTTGGCCTGTCGGGCTGGGGGATACCTTGGAAAACCAAGAAAATGAGGACACAAACTATACTTTTGATTAACAAATTTTCACAAGAGAAAAACATATAGCACTAAAATCGTTAATTATATGTTTTAAAGTAATCATATTCTTTTTACTCTTTAACTCGTCAACCAATCAACAGGTGATTAGTTGAAGTGATAGGTATTTCATTCTCCTTAAGTAAGATCTCAAATTCGAGTATTGTGCATGGAAAAATCTCTGTTGGGAGAGCTCTACCGCCATTATGAGACCTTAGCTAGCTCAAATATAATTGTTTCCAATAGGAGAATACCTACAGATAAAAAACTGGTTAACCATGCATCTTAATGTTGTAAATTAAAGGAATTAAAATGTAAGGTAATTGACACACTTTTTTTAGATATTAAAATTATATTTTTTATTCTTATGAAATAAGAAAAAAAAATTATATTCGTTTTAATTAACATATCTTCATATTTATTAATAATATAGTATAGTAAGTAAGTACTATTAAATATATGTATTCGACTAATACATAGAAAAATTTGTTTTATAAAATTTAAAAATAACTTTTTTTAAAAAAAATAATTTAAGAAAAAATAACTTAAATGTACAAGTTTAACTTAAAATAAATAATATTAGAAAATTTGAAATATCATTTCTGATCAATTATAATTTTATTATAAAATACTTTCATTTTTAAGAGTATTTTGATAAAGATAAGTGCACTTGTACTTTTTTTTATCTATAAAAAATAAAAAGTATGATGTACCCTAAAATGTATAATTAGTTAGATACATAATTACATATGATAATATATCTGTATTTTTTTAACCATAACTTTATGGATTTGATCCAAAGAAAACATTTCTACTAAAGAAAGAAATAAGTAAATATATTAGTTTTTTTTTGTTTCTTATTTTATAAATCATATGTATCATCTTGTTATAGGTAATCTAATTCGAGATATTATTAACCAAATCGAACACTAAATATAAGCATGCTTTAAATAAAAATTTGAATATCAATTTATCATATTGTGAGATATTAATTTGTTCCACTAATTTCAAATATGGTCATTTAATTTGTAGATTATATGTATTCTTTCATAAAAAATGTTCCTAATTGAGAGACAGCTTCCTTATCTTTCTTTCTTTTTTTTCCTTTCAATTCAAGCATATAGTCAACATCTAAATAATACAACCTTTTGACGATTTCTTAAAATTTCCTAACTTAATATGTGTATGCCCCTACATGATTCAAATAATTCAACAAACATTAATATATAAAATTATAGATGGCTTTTGTTCATATGCCCAACACATATAGCGAATTTCAAAAGTGATGATGATAATTAAGAGCCTGATTAATTGAGTATTATTTTAAAATTTGTAAAAAAATCAAAATAAAAATTTTAATTTTTTACTGAAAACAAAAAGTAAAATAAAACTTGTACTCTGTAAATAAAAAAGAGAAAAATACATCAAATGAGTATATGCATCAATTAAATGTATATTACTTTAAAAAATAAATCTTGCATAGATTCACCAATATAATGCTTATGTATCCACTATATTTCTTCTGTAAATATATAAATGTAATTGTGGATAAACATAACTAATTAAATGACTACACATGATATATATTAAATAAACAATGACCTAGAGGGACAAGATCAATTAAATTTACCCCTTATATTTTATTATAGAACCCTAATGAAAAACTAATTTTCGTAACTTTCACATATATTAGAGTCCATATATATATATATATATATATATATGTTATAGATACATAATGGACTGATGATATATTTATCTTACTCTTCAAGAAATTAATTTTCTTTTTATAAATGAGGAATCCTCAAACTGTGCTCCGAGTTTTCAAAACTTGTAATAGGGAACCAAGACAAAAGATTAAAAGCTCTCGCAATGACACTTCGACGTTTCAGCTTATGATAGTTCAGAATAACAATAAGTATTGAGAATTCAGTTGTCCACATACCTGTGGGAATTAACAAATATTACAAAGGTTTTCTTTGAGTTTGAACTTGTTACTAAAGATTGATAGCAAATATTTATATATGCAACAACAATGGAAGATTTCAAAAGAAAAGAATCCTTAAATATTTAACTTCATTTAATTTAGTTATTTTGTTGCATATATTAATTTTAACTAAATGTGTTGTTGTCAATTATTAATATTTGTTTGGTCAAATGCCTATTTTGGTCCTTTATATATGTTTTACCCAAGTTTTAAATTGGTCATTTATGCTTTCCAAAAGTTTCATATTTGTCCTTAAGGTTTTATTAAAGTTTTATACTGGTCCTTTATGTTTCATTCAAGTTCTATATTGGTCCTTTATGTTTCATTGAAGTTCTATATTGGTCCTTTATGTTTAACTGGAGTTTTTTATTAGTCCTTTATGTTTCATTAGAGTTTCATATTGGTCATCTCAGCATGATTTTATTTTTGGATTAAACGACGTTGTTTGGGTGTTTTTGGTGTGTCTAAGGCCACGTCAGCTATCTAATACACGTAGGAGAGATAATGTGTCCACCTCGGCACGCCATATCAGCAATTAACTTAAGAAATTGACGGATTTGGACGGAATGACCAATTTAGAACTTCTGAAAAACATAAAGGACTAATTCAAAACTTTTGAAACATAAAGGACTAATTTGAAACTTGAGTGAAACATAGAGGACCAAAATAAACCTTTGACCTATTTATTTTTAATTGATACATACAAATAATTAAGCTTGAGATTATCCACAACACTAGAACAATTCCATTATCTCCAAATTAAAAGAATGAAATGGATCACTTTTGTTCTTTATTATGGATGTAATGTGGCATGAGACATAAGAACAAAGGGAAAATTGTACACCATATATGGCCATATATAGTAGTTCACCTTCTTCACTATAAACAAGACATTAAGGCCTAAAGATATATAGGCATGTCTCTATAAGTGCTCTCTCTTCATGAGCAATTATAATATCCCTCCTATGACTCTTCAATGAACACTCATGCATGATTATTCATGTCCTACATTTTGAGGGTTACTTTTTTTTAAAAAAAAAATCATATTGTGATAAAAAGAGGGGAAAAGTGCATGTCATTTCTAATAATTTTAAGGTCCTACTTTAATTTTATCAATTATTCTAAGGTATTTTCACATGGGAAAGACATTCTAAGTTTCACCATTATCTCTTTGCAACTTACTACTCTCATGACATTTCACACTCATTGAAAGCTGGTAGATATATGTAAGAGGGTTTGGATCTAACGAAGTACACGATACAGATTCTCAGATAAAAATGAATATTTATGTTCGTACCGTAATAATTAACACTCTCATCCAACCATTCAAATTTTACAAAAATCAATTATATGAAAGAGATGAGATATTGTATAATTCAGACACATGTTCTATTGAGTTGTTAACAAATTTTAGGAATTACATCCATATATATATATATATATATATATATATATATATATATATATATCAAACGTGACTTGTAACTTCCTAACTTTATATTATGTATTAATATGTGTTCTACGGAAGTTTTAATTTCGATCGATTAAAAAAATTAGAAAAACTCAACAAAAGAGAACTTTTGCATGAAATAAAAAGTTTAAGAGTTGCACGTAGATCAAAATTATTAATTAGTTGATATGATTTTTTTTTTATAAAAGTTTAAGAAAAAATATATGGTATGGTATTATTATTATTTTTTTTATAGGATATGGTATGGTATTATCAATTATATATGTGTTGCATTTGTATTATTAATTTGAATATAATGAATATATATCATATATATATATATATATGTCAAATGCTAGTTTCCCTTGGAGAAGATGGAGCAATCGTAGTAGTGTGTTGAGAGATAAGGATAAGAAATAATTGGAAATATTGTGAGTATATATATATATATATAATTCTCAATTTGATTTCTAATATTTGTTCAGTCTCAATTTGGTCTTTCAAATTTATAGTTGGTAGTTTGATACTAATTTAATTTCTAACATTTGTTCAATTTCAATATGGTCTCTCACATTTGCGATTGATACCAATTTAGTTTCTCACATTTTCTTCTTTAATATAATGTACCCCTCAATATTGTTAAGTAATTTTAATATTAAATAATTAAGGGATCAAATTGGTACCAATCGCAAGTGTGATGGACTAAATTGAAATTAAGTAGACGTTATGAATCTAATTAGTACCAATCACAAATGTTAAAGATTAAATTGATATTAAACAAATGTCAGAAACCAAATTAAAAAAATACTAAACATTAGAAATCAAAATAAAATTGTGTATAGAGAGGGAGAGATATATACAAAATTAAAGGTTTGAAATGGAAAAGGATATATGGAAAAGCTTTATGATTAATTTCCCACATGGCACCACCACAGCACATGGCTATCACGTGCTCCTGCACCTCTATCATCACAAACTCCTCTTCTTCTCCTTCTCCTTCTTATCCACTTCCCAGCACACATATGTAAATATTTTAGTTCTAAATTTTACAAAAAAAAAAAAAATTGTAAATTTTATATCTTAATTTTTATCGTAATTTTTTTTAATTAGAAGACGCCACGTGTATAGTTTATGTGTTTTTGCTTCTTATTATTGATTTTTTTAAAAGAAAAATTTTATATATAAATTTCTGTTTTAATTAAAAAATTTACAACAAAAATATATATATATAGTAGTATGATGGATCTGATTATACAGCACATGCAGCACCGCCACAATATATAGTCATAATTTAGGGGTGACGCCATTATTTTTGTGACCACAAAACCTGAAAAGTTCCAAACAAAAACCATTCATATAATTAATTACAACTTCACGTTTTCTTTTTTCTTTTTTTATTGAAAATTGGATCATTTTATCCTTCAAGAATTAAAATGAGATCAAGTATATTTTTTGAGACTAAATTTAATATTTTTATTTTTTAAAAAAATTAAATTAATGCAAATTATATTAGCAACATGATAATTTGCGCTAAATAGATTTCTGTGAGGTTATCTTAATATAATCCTTTTCTATGAAAAAAAAAATGTATACTTAAACAGTTAAACGAAAGATGTTCAAATTGCAATGGTATGTGGGTGTGTAAGAATTTTTTGTTTCTTGTGATTGTTGGTTAGCTAACCATATAAAGTGGCCGTTACCTTATAGTGATTAATGTAAAGAATTTGGTTGAGTAAAAAAAGTCATTTATCTATAATTAAATATTATTAACTCAATTTTTAGCTTTAAAAATATAATAATTTTAAATCATTAGGTTAACTGTACATACGTTGTAAACTTGTAATCTCACAACTTTCAAAATGCTCCACAGTATGTTCTTTTGGTTGAAAAAAATGAAAGAATGAGAATGAAAAAAGATGAAGAAATAGAAATATCATGTCAATAATAATATGATGCGATGTGATATAAATAGAATATAAGTGGGTAAAATGTCCATTTTGTCCTTACATTAAAATGATGATTGATCCTTTCTTTCACATGAAACAAATTCTGTTTGAAAAGGGAAACCTGTGAATTATGATAAATTAATTATCAATTACAGTGGTTATTTTACTTCATCCACTATATATATATATATCCACCTCAATACCTCATCATTCATATATGGCCAAACCTATATAATTTACAAACATGTTTTTTCTTTTTTTCTTTTTTTTTTGCCTATAACAAGTTGGTATAGTGGGACTTAAAACATAAGCACCTTTTTTTTTAATGTTAACCAAAGCATGTGTACGTGAGCAAGTTTCATTACTAATTTTTCAAGCATATATATGTTCCTTCAAATCATGATGATAAAGAAAAAAATAAAAAAATTTCTTTAAATTCTTGAAATAAAGTAATGATTTGATTTTTAAAATATGCATATTCTTTTAATTTTGTCTTTGAAATATTAAATATTCTCTTAGATTCTTAAAAAAAATAAATGGTCAAAACTCTAAATTGGTCCTTTATGTTTGCAAGAAGTTTCAAATTAGTCATTCCGTCCACTTCCGTCAATTTTTTAAGTTAAGTGCTGACGTGGCATGCTGACGTGTCCATTTAAGCTGACGTGTCATGCCACGTCAGCGCCACGTCACTGCCACGTCATCACATATGATATTGGATGATGACGTATTGACACGTAGGAGAGATGGTGTGTCCACGTCAGCATGCCACGTCAACACTTAACTTAGAAAATAAATGGACTTTGACAGAAGGACCAATTTGGAACTTCTTGCAAACATAAAGGACCAATTTGGACTTTTTGAAACATAAAGGACCAATATGAAACTTCGTGCAAACATAAAGGAACAATTTGAGGTTTTGACCAAAAATAAATCATCAATCAATTGGTCTTTCCATTAATGGGATAAATGAAAAATTAGTTAGCATGCTGATACGTGGCATTAATAAACATTGGTTTGATTGTTATAATTAAATGGTGAATTCGATCTTATTTATTAATAAAAAATGCATTAGATATATAAAATACAAATAAATAGTGCTTTTTATTTTGCTTAATTTTATAATCAATATAATATATTTTTTAAAAAAAAAATTTGCTAAATATGAATACTTTTTCATCAATCCCCACTTATCAAAGTATCATTTTTTTTAATGAACAAAGTATAAAATTATTGAGAATTAAGTCTTTCATGTTTCAATGAATTAATAAATTAAATAAACATTTGCCTTTAAGAAAAATCATTAAAATAATTTACTCAACTGCTTTTATATATTAAAAAAAAAAAACTCAACTGCTTGTTTTCTTTTGGTACCAGGTTTACTTGATTTTTTTGTATATATTATTTGATTGTACGATTTTGTTTTGGTATACCAAATTGATTAGTGGCTAATATTTATTTATAGGTATACATGCATGCACCAAACAAAGTAAACTCTTTTCTTAAACACAATCCTTAAATTAAAATTACATAGGACTTCTTGTAGTGTGGATGAAATTGAAGTAGGTGAGGTCTAATTAGATTAAGATTCCTTTAATTTATCATATCTATAATTAATTAAGAATATAATACTTTTGCTTAATATATAGCCATTACCAAACTTCAAAGACATTTATCTCCAACTCAATTATTGGGATCATATGTGTTGATTACCTAATTAATTAGATGTTTAACCTGTTTAATATATATAATTACAAATGTAAAACATTACCAAATTAATTGATTCCCTGTTTTACTTAAAGAAGAAATTGTTTAAATGCACTTTTTTACATGTTTATCGTGACTTTCTATAATTAAACTAATTATAAAACTTCCAATGGATTTTTTTCAAATAAAAAATATAAAAGAGAGTAGTTTTATAACTCTCCCACTCTCCCACTTCCAAGTTACCGGCTACAACTCATATTATTGTTAATCGATGCGACTCGAATTAAGGGCTCATTTGGTATGGAATTCATACAATATATTTCATGTATTCTCACGATTCCCAAAAAAATTACATCATATTTTTACATATCAAACATACTTTTTATAATACTTTTTTTCTCTCATAACTTTTTTCTCTATCTCTCTTCTCACTTCTCTCTACAATACTTTCTTTTATTCTACAGTACTTTACTCTACAATACTTTACATTCGTGCATTTATATCAAGGGCACGTTTGGTATGAATATCAAACAGTACATTACATCTAATCTTACGATTCCCAAAAAAATTTTGCATCGTATTTTATACATACCAAATACACTTTTTATCATACTTTTTTTCTCTATCTCTCTCTTTACTTTTTTCTACAGTACTTTTCTTTATTCTACAATATATTCTTTAATTTACAATACTTTACATCTGTATATTTATACCAAGCGTGCGTGTCCTGAAAATCCTCAACAATTCCTACATATGGTGGCCTCTAGCATACAGAAAGGCCATTATAATTGTTGTGTTTTAGTGAGACATGATTTGTGATTACTCTTAATCATGACATAGCTCTCCCACCTAACTTATAATTAATTATATATATATATATACACATAGAAAGTAGAGTGAAAGAAACACTAAAACAGAAGCAATTATCGAAGAGTGATTTATATTATATATTTGGGATGAGTGGTTGGGGATAACCATTTGATAAGCAATCCTATGCCTTTTTTTTTTTCAAAATAAAAAGAAAAATATTATTATTGCATACATTATAGTGCTTTTGTTGGTTATATAAATTTGAGCTCAAGGAACCTTTTATTTTGTGGGCTCTAACGAACTTGTCCTATTCTCATAATGCTGCCAATTCTCATAAATTGTGCCTTCGCCAACCATCTAAAAAAAAAAGAAGAAGATCATACTGCAGTACTTTAATTTGCCTGAATTAAATATTTTTCTCACAAGATTTAAATATGACTAAGATTTATAATAATCTCAGAGAAATTATCTCGGAGAATAATAACCCATCAGCTTCGTTAGCTAATTTAATAAGGAGAGATGTTTTTTTCTTTTATAAAACTTAGGATATATATATATATATATGAGTCAAAATACTATTTAGTCCCCGAGTTGTTGGTCAAACTACTATTTAGTCTCTGAATTTATCAAAAATATTATTTAGTCCCCGAATTTGTAACTTTGTCTACTATTTAATCCCCAAACTTGACAAAAATACTATTTAATCATCGAATTTGGATCTCTGTCAACTATAACGGGTAACTGTCAGAAAACTAAACAGTTAACAGAGTTGCAATTCGATGATTAAATAGTATTTTTGCCAAGTTTGGGGACTAAATAATTGACATGATTACAAATTTGGGAACTAAATAGTATTTTTGTCAAATTCGGGGACTAAATAATTGACATAGTTAAACATTTCGGGGACTAAATAGTATTTTTGATAAATTCGGAGACTAAATAGTAGTTTGACCAACAATTCAGGGACTAAATAGTATTTTGGCTATATATATATATATATATATATATATATATCCCAAGATGTACATATTGGACTTACACTTGGTATAAATGCACAGATGTAAAGTACTGTAAAGAAAGTACTGTAGAGTAAAGTATTGTAGAATAAAAGAAAGTACTGTAGAGAAAAGTGAGGAGAGAGATAGAGAGAAAAATTTAGGAGAGAGAAAAAGTATGATAAAAAATGTATTTGGTATGTATAAAATATGATGTAAAATTTTTTTAAAAAATTTTAAACGCCAAAATTGTACTGTTTGGATTTTACACGAAACATACCATCTTAGAATGATTTTTATTATGTCAAAAGTGTTAAAAGTAAAAATTCTTCTAACAAGTGCAAGCATAGCGTCAGAGTGTGAAGCCACTCTCACCTTAATTACTGACAACTTCTTGGTTTGAGATATGTTTATCATTTCTATCTACTAATTGATGAGTGAGTTTATAACTTCTTTGAATAATGCTCAGAATTTTTTTTTTTTTTTACTTTTAAATTATGACAATATTTCTTTAAGTGATATAAAATCGGTTAATAAAAGACTATTATATATTTAAAAGTAATTTTAAAAAAAAATTAAGAACTTTAATTCACATTTTATTCTTTTATAATATAATAGTCCAAAATATATAATTCTATAAGAATAAGGTCAAGAATCGGATCACATGAAATAATTTTATGTGAAGTTATTTCATGCATCCGATTTGAATCGTTGATTAACTATAATAAAATCATATTTTAACCGATCGACAATTTAGATCAATTATATATCGTGATCGGACTCAACAAATTAAAGTAGTGTATTATTGGTCTTACTGGTTTATCTATAAATATATTAGTGAGGGGTTGCATACTAAACACTTGTTAACCATGCATCACTTTTGATGGCTAAATCCTTATATATATATATATATATATATATACACATTGAGGGAATTAGGAATACTCTATGAACAACAAAAAGATACTTTTCTCTCTAACTTTGCTTAATGAACCAACAAATTATTGTAATATAATTATTTATTTTGAGTAATTAAAACCATTATTATTATCATTATTATATGATACAATACCCTGCGTAGATGCTTTCCTTGGGAGTTGGGACTAGTTTATACTACTTTGTACAATGAACTAACCTTTCACCTACCTACAAGGTGGATCTTCTAAAGTAATTCTCTACATTTATTGGTGGAGTTATGAGAGAGATGGAGAGAAAAAAAATTGGGAGAGGAAAAAATCAAGAAAGAAAATATTTTCCTTATCTCTATCTCTCTCATAACTCCACCAAGAAATGTAGAGAATTACTTTAGAGGATCCACTTCCCATATGTATGAATTCGTATATGTTAAAATGTAGATCTGGCAAAGTGTGTAAA
The DNA here is from genome assembly GCA_014851425.1 of Senna tora. NCBI lineage: Eukaryota > Viridiplantae > Streptophyta > Magnoliopsida > Fabales > Fabaceae > Senna > Senna tora. Next base: position 28,803,856 of record CM026263.1, on the reverse strand, counting down.
TTGTACACTTAAATATCGTTGGATGAAGCTGTTATAGTACGAACACGAATTTCGATTTTTATTTAACGTTTTGGATGATGCACTTTATACACTTTACACTTTCTGCACTTTACTTGATCCAATTTCCATATGTATATATATACACACACCATGCATTCATTTTGTTTTAATTAATGCCTAGGAAAAACATAGTACTTTGTTTTCCTTATTTATATCTTCTCATGGCCTTTGATTAGCCACCTATATTAATTATGCCAACTTAATATTGATGACTACTCTGATTTGATTATCTATAGCACTAGTGGATTAATTAACTTATAGAATATATATAATTAAAGGTTGAGTGGAGTAGCTAGCTAGTTCATTTAATGATCTAAATATTTTATATTTTTTTTGATAAACTGGACAGTCCAAAAAGACTAGCAGACGCACAGGCGAGTCATTAGATTAAAATTAGATTAAACAAAGTTTAAATTTTGAGAAAGAACAATTAGCCTCCTAATTAACTAATAAATAAACAATTGTGATAGAGCTTGATATACATTATAAGTCTCACAGAAATTTCTTGAAAGATATATATATATATATATTAGAGTTTAAATTTTTCTTTTTTTTTTCTTTTTAGTAGAGATATAGCACAATTAAAGTGGAGCACCCAATACGCATGCATGCGCACCGTTGAATTAATTAGTTGAACTACATTATTTTCTTTTATATATATATATATATATATATAAACAAGGATTAAACTTTGGTAAAATTTTGTATATATTTAGTATAATTAAGGTTACTCAATACAAATAAGACATGTAATAAAAAGATTTTGTATAATCAATAATGATATAGAGAAATAGCAGCTATAAATAAAATTTACAATAAAAAGATCTGTTTGACAAATATATATAAGAAATTGTACCTAATAATTAAGTTGTTTCCTTAAACAATAATATATATATGTGTGTGTTGAAGGTTTAATTAAAAAGTCATTTTCTTGTAAAAAAGATTCTAGTTCAATAATTAAAAATAATATAATTAAGTTTTTCCTCTGGGTTTCCATCTTTGTTGGTATAATTAAAAAAATGATGAACTTAAGCCAGACTACACTTTATTCATGTTCTTCTACAATATTTATAATTCTCCCCAATTATTATAACGCATTCATGTTGTAATTAGTTATAATATTATCGTTTTTTCTTCAATTATTACAGATAAAACTAACTAATTACTACATCATTTTACTGAAAAATAATACATTGACTCAATTTAAGTTAATTAGAGGAAGACTAAATAAATATAAAAATAGATAATTTTGTCCTCTTATTTGTTTTAAATTTGATGTCAAATTTATAAGTTTAATTAATCGTTTGTTAAATTAGATATTAGATTTGATTGTGAGTTGCTATCAAATTTGGTAGCATATTTTAATTAGATTAATGCATGTGATAATAGGAACAAAATTGTTTGATTAAATTTATTTATTTTTTATACATGGCTAATTAGATTTATACATAAACAGAGATAATGTCATTAATTAAATATGAGCTTGTTCAAATTCAAGATTTTAAAGCAATCACACATATACAATATATATATAGAGAGAGAGAGAGGTGATGATGATTGCATATAATTAATGTGTTTGAGTTTGAGGTTGGATGAGGACTTTAAGAATGATGTGAAACATATATAGAAATGAACATGTTTTGCTATGCTTGTTATGGGACAACACGAACATAACACATGATCAAGTCACATTATAACATCATGCATGTATATATGTTTTAGATAATAATGTACAATATAACAAACATATATAATAATAATGTACTCTTCTAATCCATATCCTTTTATTTTTGACGTACGCTTTCATAACAAATCACAATCACACACATATGTAACAAGCTAAGCTTGCTTCCTTATAATTAACTACATATATATACATGTATATGCAATCATCACCTATGTCAAAATGGAGGTTGGACTTAGGTGAAGACCTAAACGATTACAGATTCTACAAATGAATCAAAAATTTGCTTAGTTCAAAATATTTAATGCCCACAAAACATATACTAGTAGCTTAACGTATACCTAGTGCATGAAAATGGAGATTGGACTCAGGTGATGACCTAAACGATTTTGGATTCTAAAAATGGATCAAATTTTGCATAGTTAAAAATATTTAATGTCCACAAAACATATACTAGTAACTTAACATATACCTAGTGCATGCATGTCAATCTTGTGCTTTGAAAAGCAATATGGTAATAGTAAAAAATTATTTAAGGCAAAAGTACATTTTCTGTCCCTAACGTTTGGGGTTCTGTCACGTTCGTCTCTAACGTATTTTTGCTATCAATTGTACCCCTAATGTTTTGTATTTCTCCCAATATCAGGCTTTTGACTAATAACATCGTCAATTTTTGGATGATTTTTTATGACGTGGCATCTTATATGGCCAACAATTCTAACTGAATTTCATTTTTTCACATCATCAATATATAATTATATATATTTTAAGGGTACAATGGACCTCAAAAACTCAGTACATCAGTAAATTCAATACACCAAAATACTTATTATATCAGTAAAATGGACCCCAGAAACTCAGTACTATTGACTGCTGATGTGAAAAAAAATTAAGTCCAATCAGAATTGTTGGCCACATAGGATGCCACGTCATCAAAAACCGTCCAAAAATTGACGGTGTTAGTTAAACACAAAACATTAGGGGTACAATTGACAGCAAAAATATGTTAGGAGCGAAAGTGACAGAATCCCTAAACGTTGGAGACAAGAATGATACTTTTGTCATTATTTAAAGCTTCAGAACTTCTTATCCTTAATCATCGAAATAAAGTATTAATTTTTTTGGATAAATAGATAACCCTGATTATTTTCATCCTGCAATGATTAAAAATAAAAAAAAAACGTTAAAATTTGATAATCTAGTTTATAAAAAAGACAAGGCCATGGCCATGATATACACAATTTTTGAGTCATGAATTAATGATTGTCTCTCTCTCTCTCTCTCTCTCTCTATCTCTCTCTAATTGTAACTTGTAAGGCACTATTAAAATTTTAAAGTCCACCACACTCAGTGCTTCACAACTCACACCCACTGTTATCCAGTACTGCCACGTGCACCATTTCCTTCCTCCAACACGCCACGTGATGCCACGTGTCCACCACTCGCAAGCTCTTCCCGTGCACCCCGGAGCAGAGAATGATTGCCCCCCCCCCCCCCAAAAGGGCCAGATTTTGGGTGCTGACCTGGCATGAATGGAATCGCCTGGTCATCCTTCATTGCCTTCTTCTTGTGGCATGCATCATCACTCATCTCACGTCAACGTCACTCTAACGGACATCCCACACACTCGCGCATCGGATGTGGAATATCCTTGTTTGTTCAGCAGGACCATACTAACGCCGTTAGTGTCTCCGTTATCTGCTTAGCTGGATGCCACTGAATGGACCAGCTGGCATGCTACTCTATACTCCTGCATGTGGCCAGCTACTTCTGTCCAACACTGCACCCCCTCTATGTTTGTTCCAATTTTACCCTCTGCTTCCGCATTATATTTCAAGATATGACACTCTAAACTTATTAAATAATGTTTTTAAAATAAAAATTTGAAGGATACTATATTTAGTATTTACTCATTTTTTAAATAAAGATACATATTTCATAAATATTTGTTTTGAATTTTTACCATAATTTCTCATTGTCATAGTCTCGTAGATTTATAAATGTCAGATTACTCTTTTGATCTTCAACGTTTGTATGAAGTTTATTATTGATCCTTTAATGTAACATCCGTCTGATTTTGTTATTAAATTACACGAAGGAGAGAGAGTGTGCCAAATAAGTCTTCCACGTCAGCATTTAATGACAAAATCAGACGGATATTATGTTAGAGGATCAATTTTCACCCCAAAAAAATGTTGAGGACCTAAAATAACTTTTTGAAACGTTGAGAACTAATATTAAACTTCGTGCAAACGTTGATAACCAAAAAAATAATTTCAATATTTATAAAATTTTAATGTTATTCCATTGGCGCAACAATCTAAACACAGTAATTCATAAGTTTTCTCTGAATTTAATTTTTAAAACAAAAAAGTCAACAAAATATTTATTTTATTTTGGTTTTAAATTTTTTGTATGTTAAGCTAGAGTAGATGTTCAATGGTAAGATAATACTGAGTTTCAGTATATTTCTCTAATCAGTTGCTCCTTAACCCATTCAAGGTGGATCCTTATTAATGCGAGTTTCTATTAATATTAATAAATAACACTATATGAGTGAAAGAATACACTGAAATTCAGTAGTACAATATTACTGAACTTTTATCCAAAACTAATTAGTTAAATCATGTTATTTTATACCAATGATATTGTTAGATTTAGTGAAAAAGTTTAGTTATTCATAATATGATAATTTGAGTTTATATCTCACTGAAAAAGATATCTACATAGATGATACTTGTGAAAACAAAATGATGTGACTTATATTGATTTAAACAATCATGTGACTTATATAACATACTATAAATTTTTAAGAATTATAATTATAAATAAAATTTTCTTTTCGTTTTAGTAAATTTATCCTCTTACATGTAGCACTGTCAAAACGAGTCGGCTCGGCTCGGCCTGCACTGGCCTGTGACGGGCCGGCCCGTTTATTTGGCGGGCTTGGGAAGTAATGCCCAAGCCCGCCCGCAATGGACCACGAGCTAAACGGGTTAGCCCGCGGGGCATTTTTTTTATTTTTTAAAAATATATTTTTTTTTAAATTAATTATAAAATTATATATTTATTTAAAAATTAGTAATTTTTTAACTTTAAATTAATATTTTATTAATTTTAATTATTATTTAAATTATTTATATACTTTATTATAATAAAATTATTATTTAACACATAAAGTTATCTAAAATATATATATTTATACATATTTTAAACAAATATATATTAATTTTTTTTTTAAATTTTTGGTGGGCCGGCCCGTGGGCTTAAACGGGCCAACCCGTTTAGGCACGTTTTTCAACGGGCTTATTTTTACTTGCCCAAACTCGCCCATTTAGCGGGCGGCCGGGCTAGCCCGCGGGCTCCGGCCCGTTTTGACAGTGCTACTTACATGGCAGTCAAGCAATTAGCCCAAATTTGAGGGTATCTTGGTAAATCCGACACCCAAAAAGAACCGTATTTCGCTCCTGAGAAACCTTACTTATTTTTACGGTAAATTTATGAAAAAACATTAATAATCTTTTATTTAAAATGAATGTTTTCTGTATCTATTACCAATATTTATTTTAATAGTTCCAATGAAATAAAAGACAACCCATTATTTCATTATATTACAAATATTTCCAAAAAAAATAAAAAATAATGTAATATGAATTTGGGAAATTAATAAAAATTTCAATATAATTAAAAACTAAATACTAATTCATCTTATATTTTATTTTATTACTGATATATTGGTCATTAACTTGTATGCATATTTGTTAACAAGTAACAATAAGGTTATAATTATTAAGAGGTAAAAATAATATATATATATATATATATATATATATATATATATATATATATATATATATGCTTATTATTGGATAAAATTTGATTAAGGAACAACTCAACAAACCATTGGATTTGGGCATGTCAAAACTCAATCTACACTTATTATTTTTTATCAGTTTAAAATTTGTTCATATGTAAATATATGTAAAACTTATTATTTTGTAGTGGAAGCATTATCAAATATTAAATATAAATGTATTTTTTAGAGATATTCAAAACATAATTAAATATGCTATAGAAAACTAATTTCTTCTATTAAACTCTTAATAATTTAGATTAATTTGACTTAGTCAATTTGAATGAGTTCTAAAGATTACTCCTTCTGAACAATTTTCCACACTTAATATAGGGGAGCTTTTATAACAATTAATGATAATAAGGACTTTTATATAATTTAAGCAAATTCTTATCCAAAATAGAGTTATGTTGTTGACAATGGCTTGACTATATAAAAGTTGCCTAGATGACATTGCTTTTAAGAGAAAAATGTCACTAGAACTAACTAGGGTCATTAGTTAACATACTTACATTGGAAAAATTAAACTTGGAGAGATTAAATTATAAAATGCTATGTTTGGAGGGCCAAATTAAAAGAAATATTTTAAGGATTCAATTATTAATTTTAATTTAAAATTCAAAAAAATATTTTATCATATTCTAAAGTCCATCAACAATTTTGAAAATAAATAATATTTTAGGTCATAATTATATTTTAATTTGCAGTCTAAAGTAATTACTATTTTCTTTAGTAAATTGCTATTGTTAGTACCTATTTCAATTCAATTTATTTACTCAACAGTTTTATTTTTTTAAAGGACGAAATTAAAAAAAAAACTATATCTATAATTTTAATAGATAGAGAATGAAAATGAATTAAAATTAGAATTAAAAAGTACACTTTAAGTAATCAAATTAAAAGGTTTTTCATCTCAACAAGAAACAACCATTTATTCCATAATTTGTCATTAATTTTTGTGTTGGTAATAAAAAATTTAGGCGGTTAAGTATTGGTATTTTACATTAAGACCTCACGGCAACTTCTTTAAAAGTTTATCTACTAACAAAATCTTCATATGAGTTTGAACCCTCACTTGTAAATATTCTAACCTTAATTAACTACTGTACCATTTCATATTAACTTGAAAGTTTTTTACAATAAGATTTATTGTGTGTGCAAGAGTTGGAATGGAGAGGCCTATTCAAAGAGGGGAGAAAAAGGAAATAAAGGAAATATTATTATATTTCTTGGTGGTCACGTTTAGTATTCGGTGAGTATTTCAGTGGGGAGTGGAGGTGGAAATAGAAATGGAAATAGAAGTAAGTGATAAAAAATATGTTTGATATGCAGGGAAATGGAAGTGGAATATAAAAGTAATTTGTTTGGTATGGTGGGAAGAAGATAGGGAAATAGAAGATAAAATTATGAAATACCTTTTTTATCTTTACTTTTTTAAAAGCCACAAAATTTGTAAGGGTATTTTGGTCTTTAAACCTTAACTTACCTCACCACAACTTCCCTCTCCTCACCCATGTCACTTACTTCCTCTCTTATGATGGAACTTGACTCCCTGTAAAAGAAGCCTCACCATGTTACAAACAAGTTCATGAGTAGTGAAATCATTCACCTCTCTTAACTTCCATCCTATTAGACATTAGAATAACTAAGAAGGAGGACAAGTGGCAAGTGAAGAAGAAAAAAATGACAGAATGAAAAACTTATCTTTGTTGAGTAATTGAGAAATGAGAGAGAGTGAATGTCACAGAAGTCCCAAGTGAGAGTGGGTGAAGTTTGGTTCAGAAACAAACAACAAATAAAGAGAAGAGAATTATAAAGGAAGAAGAAGAAGATTACAGAATAGAGTACTATTCAATGGAAGGAAGAAAAAGAAAAGGAAAAGGAAATTAATAATAAGAACAAAATCAAAGGGAATAGAAGGGAAGATAAAAACAATTATGATAAGTGAGAAAAATATAAAAAAAAAATGATGAATAGTTAGTAGAGAGAAGTGAAAGCTGTCTCGTGAACTAGCAGGTGAAGGAGGAGCAAAAGAAAAATAAAAGCTTCCTCTTTTCCATTCTTTCTCTCTTTCTTTCTTCCTTCCTTCTTCCTCTCTCTGTGTAAATCACATTCTCTCTCTAAAAAAAAAAGACTTTTTTGTTTCTCTTTCTCTCTAAGAATTCCAACACCCACATTCATTCTTTGCTTCTCCTTTTATATCACGAGATCCCCATCTCTTTCTCTCTTTCTTTCTTCTTCTTCTTCTTCATGTCTTCTTCCAAGCTTGTGGTTTTATGTTCCTCTCTCTGTGCTTGTACTAGGATACCTTCTTGTAGCTTCATTATCAGGCATTGCTGAAACCTGAGAGAGAGAGAGAGAGAAAGAGAGAGGTGGAGGTAGTCAGATAAAGAGGATTTGAGGCTTGTTTTGTGTTTGGTTGGTGGGAAAAAATGTCGCATTCTGGGAAGGGTATTTCCGAGCTAGGGTTTGATGCTCTCAACGATCGATTCCGCGACTCCCTGAGCTGCGAGGCTAACAAGCCGGATTTTCGAGAACTCGATTTAGGCTCGCCGGTTTCGCCATTGCGGACTCGTCACAGTAGTGCACCTGCCACTAGTGGACTCACCACCACCAGTAGTAGTTCAAGTTCATCCGGATCGGTCTCTGGACGGAACGGCTACAACACCGTCCCCAAACGATCCGATTCCGATCCGAACAATCATTCCGGTGAGCTCTCCGGCTCCAGCGAGAACAGTCCCACCGCCGCGGAGAGCCTACGATCTGCGGGGAATGCCAGGAATTTCAAATCACCACAAGCAAGATCAGATTCCGCCACCACTCAACCATTGATTTACTCGGGTCAAAGCTCCTCCGTGAATTCACCACCGCCGAATTTTCTTCCCACAGGCAATATCTGTCCGTCCGGCAAGATTCCGAAGACTGCTCCTGTGATCAATCGGAGCTCGAGGTCTGACGTTTTGGGCACCGGTACCGGGAATTACGGCCACGGAAGCATAATGCGGGGCGGCGTGGCTTCCAAAGGCGCCCCTGGAGATACGATAGGTGTGGCCAATGCAAGGATAAGCAGTGGTGGTGCCGTCGGTGGCACCGACCCGATTAAGCGAGGGTCATTGAGTGTGGATCCGGAAGAGGTGAAGAGAGCAGGGAACGAGCAGTACAAGAAGGGTCACTTCACGGAGGCGCTGAGTCTATACGATCGAGCAATTGCATTATCCCCTGCTAACGCAGCCTACCGGAGCAATCGTGCAGCCGCATTGACGGGTTTGCGACGGTTGGGTGAGGCAGTGAGGGAATGTGAGGAGGCTGTGAGGTTGGATCCTAATTATGGAAGGGCACATCATCGTTTGGCTTCTCTTTTTCTCCGGTGAGTGAGCTTGAGCTTCACTGTTTTCCTTTGGTTAGTGTTTTACTTTTCAGAATTTGTGAGATTGCTTGATTTATTAATGCTTCTTGTTCTGTGATACCAGATCAAGTCCATTTATTATATGTGAATTGTGATTATCTTTGTCTTTCTTTTTCTAACAACAGTGAATTTGTTTCTCCTGCATCTACCATCATTGTTTCTTATAGAGGCTAACAGTCTAAAATGCTAATTACTTCATGCCTGCAAAGTTAATGAGTGCTTGCCTGCTTGTTTATCGTGAATATTTGTTCCCTTATTTGTGAGTTTCTAAGGGGAGAGAGTTGTGGGGGAGGGGGGAGGCTGAATTATCTATGGTTGATTTTTCTGTTTTCTATTGCATAAATTTTATGAAACTTAAGTTGCTTAGTTACTTCTATACGTTTGAAAGATTGCAGCTCTGTTGGCAATGCAAAGATTCTTATTGTACTTGTTGATTTGGATTTGTTAGTGGATTGTCCTCCACCTCTGTACTGTCACTTAAATACAAATAGTCTAATATGATTTATATTGGTATTTTGGATCCATTGCTTTATGCAGTGCATGGAATAATATTGGTATGCTAAATCTGCTCATGTTTGGTCAGAGTTGTGGATAAGGAATTTAAATGGTTATCCGTTATTTGCATTTGTCGTGACAGGTTAGGACAAGTTGAGAATGCCAGGAAGCACCTCTTCTGTCCGGGATTGCCGCCAGATCCTTCGGAATTGCAGAAATTGCAATCAGTGGAGAAGCATATCAGCAAATGTACAGATGTCCGGAGGATAGCAGATTGGAAAAGTGTACTCAGGGAAGTAGATGCTGCTGTTGCTGCCGGAGCGGACTCTTCTCCTCAAGTAAAATAATTCTTTTGTCGTATCTGAGTAGAATATTTATGGACATATATCGTTAAAAAATGGCTTAACTGGTTGAAAATTGAATTTGCAGCTATTTATGTGTAGAGCTGAAGCCTTCTTGAAGCTCCACCAAATTGATGACGCAGAATCAAGTCTGTCAAATTCCAAATTGGAACAGCATACTAACTCCTCTTCACAGTCAAGATTTTTTGGGTTCCTTTCTGAAGCTTATTCCTTCTTTGTCAGAGCTCAGATTGAGATGGCTAGGGGAAGGTGAGTTTAAAAACTATTTGTTTCATCAGAAATCTAAAGATGGCAAAGTTTTCTGTTGGAGAGTATAAATGGATAATGGATGTCTTGCAGGTTTGAGAATGCAGTTACAGCTGCTGAGAAAGCGGGTCAGATTGATCCCCGAAACATTGAGGTAGCTGTTTTGATAAAAAATGTAAAGATGGTGGCAAGAGCTCGAGCGCAAGGCAATGATCTTTTCAAATCCGAACGGTTCACTGAAGCTTGCTCAGCATATGGGGAAGGTTTGAGGCTGGATCCTTCGAACTCTATTCTCTACTGCAATAGAGCAGCTTGTTGGTTTAAGCTTGGGCACTGGGAACGATCAATTGAAGATTGCAATCAAGCGTTACATATCCAACCAAATTACACAAAAGCCCTTCTTCGGAGGGCTGCATCAAACAGCAAGGTAACTCAATTTTTGTTCTTACCATTTTTTGCAATATATTGCCATAACTGTAGATAATTCATCATCTCTTGCTGTAAAATGCACAGCTTGAACAGTGGGAAGAAGCAGTCAAAGATTATGAGGTCTTGCGGAGGGAGCTTCCAGATGACAATGAAGTAGCTGAAGCTCTGTTTCATGCACAAGTCGCATTAAAGAAATCTCGTGGAGAAGAAGTGCAGAATTTGAAATTTGGTGGTGAAGTGGAAGAAGTATCAGGTCTTGAGGAATTTAGAGCTGCAATATCATTACCAGGTAAATAAAACGTTTGAAGGCTGTCTTCAGTAATTAGTCAGCTCTGTTATTCTGCAAGGCTTCTGAGATTGTCTCTACACTGTACAGGTGTTTCTGTTGTCCATTTTGAAATTGCATCTAACCCACAATGCAAGCAAATTTCACCATTTGTGGGCACACTATGTGGTCGCTATCCCTCTATTAACTTCCTCAAGGTACTTCACAGATTAATTGAAGTTTTCTCATCTATACTCCCATATTTCCTAATAGAGATAGAAATTAAGTATTATTGGACCTTTCTTAATATGCACTGATTTCTATTCTTTTTTCTTTTTAATCAAAGGTGGATATTCAAGAATGCCCAACAGTTGCAACTTCTGAGAGCGTTAGGATTGTACCAACATTCAAGATCTACAAGAATGGCAATCGTGTGAAGGAAATTGTATGTCCTAGTCGAGACATGTTGGAACACTCTGTGAAGCGATACAGCTTTTAAAACTCATGACTTGTACTACTTCTCTGCTATGTCTTCTGCAATTCCTCTTGATGCCCAAACGTCTAGTTGAACTGAAACTCTCCAGTTATTCCGGTCTATTGAATTTGATCCTATTCCCACCATAAAACTATCAGCCGATACCTGCGACGTAGCCAGGACAGAATCAGATAATAATCTCATTAGCAACCAATGCCAGTGGAACCCAGAGATAGTCTAGTACCTGTTGCAGTTCTTATTTATTCATTCATTCCTCATTGCTCTCTGGTTCCATTTTCCCTCATCTCCCTTCATCTATTTTTTTTAATCTTCTCTCCTTTTCAGTTCATCTAGGGCAGCTAGTATTGTATCCCCATGTTTCATTACGATTTGAAAAAAAAAAAAAGAGGATTTTCCATCCATGTCTGTACATCTGATTTAATTGGCAGTTTAATTATCATTTAGTTAGATAGGTAGATAGTCAAATTACAGCGAGAAGGGAGGAGGTGGTGTTTCTGTTGGCAGAGGAGGATCTGTACATGTATATATGTGATGATATATACCGAATACTGGAAAACCTTTGAAGGAGATTGGATGAGTGGTGGTTGGGTACCTACTGAAAGGAGGATGAATATGCTGATATTGTTTTCCTTTCCCTTTTACAATTTCTATATTAGCCATTTAATCAATAAAATGTTCCCATTTTTTTCATATTGCTTTAACTGCCTGGTTAGGATTTATATTTTTGTTTGACATGATTTAGTTTGTTTAGATTTGAAGGGCAAGTTTTGATAAAGAATCTGTCATCTCTTTATTTGAGAAAGCAGAGGTAGGAAAAGGTGAGTTGGTGTAGGCATTAAAAGGGATAGTATTGAGTGTTGACAGCAAGGAAAAGGCAAGGTATATATATATATATATATGGTTTTTCTCATTGACTGGACTTGTTTGGGTGGTTGATACATTTGCAAAAGCAAACCATAACTCTCATCATCTATCTGTCTTGATATCTATCATGTTTGAGCTTTATAGAGAGAGAGAGAGAGGTGGACCACTAATTCAGATTTATTTAACAGCAATGTTTTTGTTTTGTTGATTAGCTAAGATGATGTTTGACAAGAATACAAGTAAATGTGAGAGAGGGTTCCCTTTGGGTTGGGTTGTGGTCACATGTGGCATTTAAGATATTGCTCCCTTTTGAAATGGGGCACACTGCACACTCACTCACACACACCTACCCATAACCCCTAAAGCCTCCAAAAAGCTTCCTTTGGTCGGTGTTGATGTTGGTTTTGGTTTTGACCTCTCTCTCTCTCTCTATTAAGATTAAGGCACACTCCCCAATTGGTGGGCCTTTCTGAGCTAATTCACCTACCTTCTTTCTGGAGTTATTTGGGGCAATTTTTAGGTAGATCCAGCTAATAAAATTATTATTAGTAAATTAAACTAAATATACATAGATTTGTGAGCTACGTATTTTTATAGAATTTAGTTACGACTCCTGATATGTTTATTAATGTTTTGCTTGATCTAGTCTAAGTTTATAATAGAGGTGCAAAGACATGTTAATTTTTTCTTTGATTTAATCTTAAAATATAATATAAAATAATTATTATATTTTAAAAGAATAAATTAAATACAGAAGATTATTTAAACTTCCATTTGTACATCCTAAAAGTTTTTATCTTTCTTGTAATAGTTGTAAACAACTCCTAACATCTCTTTTCTTTACATAATATATTTATTAATTATAAATATTTATCTTTTCTGGGAGACCGCTGAAGAGAAATGCCTAGAGCCATATAATGTAGATATAAAAATAAATGTTATTATTATAAAGGTTTTCTTTGATTTAAAATTGCTCCGTGTCTTATTAAGCAATGTGAAATTTAACATGCTATATATATATATATATAATAAGATAAGCTTTTAATCTGATTTATAGTTAATTAATCTTCATTAATGTTAATGTAAAAAGATTAATATAATAATTACTTCTAGGCTAACCTTTGGCCAATGGGTGGAGCTCGTGATATCTTACATAGGTATATAGAGCTTTTCAATATAGGAAACATTATATGTTTAATTTTATATCTATTTATGATGTAGTTAGTTAGCGATATATTTAAAACATCAGCACGTATTACTAAAAAACAATTATCTTCAATTTGTTTTCCATTTTCTCAAGAAATAATAGAACTGTTTCAAATTTACATAGTTATTTAATTATTTTCATATTTTCTTATAATTTCAAAAAATGAACAATATTATTCATTTATTTTCTTATATTCTATAATATAAAAAATATCTATGTAGATATCAATATTTTTTTTTTTAAAAAAAAGATCACTTGCTTTTGTTGATATATATATATATTACTTGACTGTCTTTTTAAAATTTTTAAAACCATCACTCCATCAGTAATTTTTTTAGATTTCTTTTTCATTTATCTTATTTCACTTAGGGCAATTCTAATCAGTAATCACATCTAATCTAAACGGAGATTGCAGTTGTTTGACCAATGTTTTTGGAATTATCCTGTTTTGAAATTACATTTTACCTACCCTTACCACACTTCCAAAATTGAATGAATGTATTAAAGAAGAAAAAGGGGATTAGGGTTTCGTAGATTAGAAGATTAGGGTTGTGACAAAATTAGGCCTTTAAACCTAATTTTATAAATTAAATTCTGAATTGCAAACTTGATTGAAATGGTAAAACTTAATGTAAGAATCGAACTGGATAAAGATTCGGACAAGTGTTCGGTTTATGGTCAATCGGTTTAACCGGTCGAACCGAATGACGCAATATATAATAAATATTAACTATTCTTAATATATAAAATGACATCACTCAAATTTTAGGTTTCAATATACATAATTTTGAAGTTTTAAATTACATGACTTCTCAAAGTTTTAATTTTCAAGACTTGTCAAACTCTGAAAGAACTTAATCAACCCAAACATGAAATTCTTGATAATCATGACTTTTAAATTTTAATTTTCAAGACTTTTCTAATTTTAATTTTTAAGATTTCTCTAATTTTTTTTATGTTATTTTTTATTTTATTTTTCAAATAAAATTGGACCGGTTGGACGATCTAACCCGGTTGACCGGTTGGACCACGGTTAAATCCGATCCAAACCGGAAAAATGACTTTTTTTTTTCAACTGACTCGCCTTTGTATTCGATTGACGATTGGACCGTCCAGTCCAGTCCGATTCTTACAACATTGGTAAAACTATAATTACAACTTAAGTTTTGGATATCATAATTTCAACTATATATATATATATATTGTAAAGCTTTGAGACATAATCAGAACATTATCTGATTTGAACTAAATTACTAACACTTTTGAATGTTTGAAAGAACACTTCAACTACAATTCAATTCTTGACCTAAGATTGTTTTTAACATTTTTATATTCAAGTTGTTTTTAATAATTTATACTTTTCTATAATTAACTTAGTTGCATATAATGAATTTATCTTTTTCTTAAGGTTGTCTATGTATAATTAATAATTTATTTTCTAAGATACAATAGATAAATGAAGTTGTAAGGTAAATCTTTAAAACTTGAATTATTAATACAAGGGAGAGAGCGCGTGTGGGCGCGTGAAGACATTAGAAGAGAGAACCATTGGCATACGCTTTGGAAGCCCACACTATAAAGCAAAATCATCAAAGACAAAGTAGCAGAAAAGGACTGCCTCATGGCTATACAAAGAAAGGAATCCTAAGAAAATAATATTTCCCAATAATAATAATAATAGATTTTTTTTTTCAAGAAAAAAGTTCACCTCTTAGATCCTAAATTTTAAGGCAACAATAAGTTATAATTTTATATGTGAAAAAAATAATATTTGTAGATAATACTTGATATCCTAGTTAACTTTAGGAGAGTTTAATTTGAAGTGAAAAATTAATTAATACGTTAGGAAGAAATGAGATAAAAATAAGTAAATGGCACAATTTGTAGTGTTAGAACTTAAAAGGATAGAAAAGTAATTATGATTAAAGTAATTTGAAGTTTAAAGGAAATTTTATTTTTATTTTTTCAAAAACTTTTCGACAAAGAAAAATACCTTTTCGTTTCATGAAAGATGTTTTTTTTTTTCTATGATTTATTTTTGGAAAGTTGTAATACATTATTTAATTATTGAAAGTTCCCAAATATCAACAAGTTGAACCACATAATTATTGTTTGACAATTTTATCCACATTAACCTATGGCATTATTTAACACGTCATCAAGAGCATTTTTTTCAAAGCCTTATGGTTGAAGGACTAAATATTTGTAAGAATTAAATAGTATCAAGATTTTTAGACTAAATTATGGGGTAATATAAATTTTATGGACTAATTATTTTTTTTTCATTAAAAAGAAAAGAAAAGAAGAGCTTGGTTTCCGGCAACTGTACCAACAGTACGGTGTACGACATGGGCGTGGTAGGTCGTTCTGAGACTGGAACACGAAATATAGCCGTTGTGAGTGCGTTTCATTCAGTTTGGGTACTTTGCACACTGCAAACTTTCGAGAACGAATGGTACAGTCGTTTTGTCCTGTTTGAACCCGATGCTGTGGATGTCGTTTTCGCGGTGCCTTAGTTTTTTTAGTAAAATAAAATTTAGGTACCTATATATTCCACTAAAATTAAAATAAGACTTCTCAACTTCTTTGAGTATTTTGATACGAGCACAAGACTTTGGGAGAATCACACATAAAAAATTAGCTGTTGAAGTGGGAGAGCTCAAAATCTTATAAGGTATTTTCTTAATTATAGCCTTCCCGAGACTTGTATCATTATCACCCCCTTCGAAAGCTGGCGTCCCGACGGCTGCACACTGCGACACTTCACTCGATCACGGTCAGCCCTTCCACCGGTCAGAACCCTTCGCAGGTAGCCCTTTTCAATTGGCCGACTCTCAATGAAAGCACCAATTGATATGAGCACAAGACCTTAGAAGAACCACACCAAAAAAATTAAGACGTTTGCTTAATTATTTAGAGAAATTTAAATATAAGTCATGGAACTTACAAAATAAATATTCAATCCTTAATGCAATTATTTGCATGGAAAGCTTGGTGTTGCGACGGCATGCCGTTGAATTGATGATGTTAGTTTGACGTGTTGAGAGCAAAAGGCGTAGGGAGGTCCATGATGTAGGTGGAGTTAAATTTGGGTTGCTAGCCCCACTTCGTCCTAAATTTTCTCCTTCTAGTCATTTCTCAAACATGCTTTCTTTTTGGGCTTCTTTCTCTTCAAACTTCCATCCTTTTTATTATTAAGCAATTGGATTGGAGTAGTCTTAACTACTAACTAGGGAGTGACTAATATCTTTAACAACTAATATTAGATTAACCCTTTAAAAAGCTTTAAACCTTACTTCATTTCTTTTAATTTCTAGTTATAATCTCAAACTAATTCCTTAAATTTTAAAATGTGCTAACATTATAATTAAGCGCAGGTATTAGATGAGTTCGGTTGGGTAAACAACTACAACACACATATAAACTAACCATATTATTATTTAAAAGTAAAATTCTTTAAATGAAAAACTTAAAACATGATATTTAAAACTTAGAAAAAAATAGCTAGCCAATCTTTTTTTTTTTTTAATTTACTAATACTAATTTGATCTAAACATCATAAATGAAATGAATGAAAAAGTTCTAAAATAAAAAAAATGACAAAGCCCGCTTTATCTCGAGAGTACATAACTTATTTTATTTTCAGAACCCTTAATAGAAGAAAGCAACGAACTTGAACGAAAGTACTAATAATGAAAAACATATAAGTTAATTTAAAATTTTTAAAAGATAAATGACCGATTTAAAGCTTGTTGTAAAGATAAAATACCAAAATAAAGTTTTGACCCACTTTCTTTTTACATACCTTTTTAAATTTTAATTTTAAAAGAAATCATTTTAAAATAAACGAGCGGCCAACTAAATTATTTCACTTTTGCTGAATTAAGGTTGCGGGACGTCTATGAGGAAAAGAAAGCGAAAGGAGAATAGAAGTTGAAATGAAAGCAAAAGAAGTTGACGACTTGATGTAGTTAGTTAGTACTTAGTAGCTATAGTCATAGATTTGGGTTTGAAGTTTATTTGAAAAACACTCGTAAACACAAACAAAATGGATCAAGCATGCATTGCTATCCACCAACTAAGCACAGCTTAAATTGTTGAGATCTATAACATGTGTTGATATAAATATAATTTCTGAAAAGATTTGCTTGCCAGATACTTGACCCTAACCAAGCACATCACAGACCAGGAATTCATGAGAAACGAACAAGAAAATCTACAACAACTTTCATTTTTTCCTCACAATTTTCACCAGTTGAGTTTGAGAATCCCAACTTTCTTAGCAGTGGAAATGACTACAATTTATATATATTCTTACAATATCCGAGACAAGGCTTCCGGGAGAAGAAAGAAATTAACAGAGACTGCAAGCTATGTGGAATATCAACTCCAATTGTTCAGACATCAATTCTTCCAGATTTCCATTCCAATTCAACAGTTAATAGCATTACATTTTTCCACTATGGTTATTTGAGGCCAAAAGTTCCCACCATATCATCAGGCACCACTAGCATATAACCGGGTCCATTCTTTTGCTGCAGATTCCAAAGCAACATTGTTAATGAGATGCGCATGTTAATATTATCATTATCAACTGATTTTAAAGTAATCATACACAAGATATACCTGTTTCAACAGCCTCAGCCTCATTTGATTTCCAATGCTTTGCAATGTTCTCGGAAAGTGGATCATCTGGGTTGGGTGCACTCAGAAGTGCTTGAATGCTGAAAGAATAATGCCACCAAAATTCAGAGTATAGTTCATAAGTTTCTTTTCATTGAATAGCAGGTTACTACTTGAATATTTTCCATTAGCTTTCCCCACATCCTTTTCTTCACTTTCAAGAGTTCTGTTTGGCTATGCCAACTGCCAAGGGATTACAGGGGTGCTCTAATGACCACAACTTAACATCCAGACAGATTAACACAATGTTGAGCCAGATTAACAACCCTTTAATTCATTAATTCTTCCAATTTCTGGTTTTTCTTTGTTTGAAATCAAAACAGAAATTTTTAGAAAGTTAGAAACATGCTTTTATTCATGACTTTAATTTTCAACAAACAAAAAGAGAAAACTTCCAACAGCACAACATTTCGGTTGAAGAAAGCTCTTTGTCCTGATTTACATATCTATGTACATGCATATATCACTTGACATAAACAAAAGACATATAATAGTACCTATATAAATATTTGTCCATTTTGTTCCAGAAATAAGTAGGTTTAGTCTCTAGACTAGAAAATGAAATTCATGATACCTCAAAAGAACAGTGCGTATCTGAAGAGCAGGACTCCACTTATCTTTCAGAATATCAAGACAGATCCTTCCAAGCTGCATTAAACTTGAATTTGTAAGAAATAAGTTACTACTGAAGAAGAAATTGAGAAAGTACAGAAAATAGAGTGCACCTTGTCAATATTTGGATGATATATTTTTGTCAGGAATCTAACCTGTAAGAAGCAATGCACAGTTTGGTCAGGAAACAGCGGAGAAAAAAGATGTCGCATGTGTAATTAAATCCACTAAACTTTCATTAAAAACCCCATGCAGAAAACTGCAAAATTGCACATGATTTGAGGCAGAACAGATATAATTATTATAATGCTCATTCAACATCACAAGAACAAAGACCCAAGAGAGCCACCAAGAGCAATTCAGAGTACAATCAGATAGATGCACTGAAGTGCAGAAAGTGCACCATTTTTCGGAGGTGTGAACCTTGAAATTAGCAGTGGATGCACTATGCTTGGTAGTACCATAATTCTATGTTCAAAAGAAATCCCCAAGACCTCAGGACACTATCCTAGACCACATAGGAAAGTTGAACAATATAACAAACCAACTTCACAATTTCAAAGGAACAGGAGAAGATGCCATATATTCAGTTCCATCAATGGGGGGCAACAAGAGATAAAGACTGAAATAGATGAAGCTTCGATCAATTGCATTCTTTGGAATCCAAATATCCAATCCATGACACTGAGAAAAACCTAGTAGATCATCAAGATATAATACAACAAATCACAGTTACTGAACATCTGAAATCACATATAGTGAAAACAGTTAGATAGCAGCCTTTTGTTGAGTGAGAATTAAACATAATTGAACACTTCAAGAATACCACAGTGAACAAAATGATGAGTTACTAGATAAAATACCTTAGGAGCAGCCATTGGATATTCTTCTGGCAAAAATAGTTCTAACTTGAAAACCCCTCCTAGTAATACAGATTACAGACAGAAAACACAATTAGTTAAAAACAAAAAATTTCAAGTATGAAAAGAGGAATCACCAAATTAATAAAGAAAGAATTGGACATATTTATTTGATCAATAATATGATCAATTGAACATATTAAAAATGTCAAATACAGCTATGTTCAGTCTTTGGAAGCCTATTACACAAGCAAGGAGGTTTGATCCATTACTTACATTTACATGTCATGTATATCATTCCTTATAAATGCTTCTACAAATAGCATACCCTTCAGTTCTCACACACAGAATTATATGTTCCTAGCCGACTCAACAGGCAGGGCAACAGCCAGATACATAATTCATTAAAACAAAATTAACCAACCAGATTACATTTTTGAAGAAAACATCCTCCCTCAACAGATAACTTTGATTTTTCAGATTTTCCCCCTTTCTTAGCTACCAGACTACCCCAGCTCAAAACTTCAAGATCTTTAATAAATAAACATAATTGCTCGTGGAAATTTCAGACTACCTTCATAAGGCGACTGTGTTGGTCCAAGGATCATCACATTGAAATATCTCATATTGTCTTCCGAAGGAGAAGCACTAATTCCTGGTGCTGCATGAGCAAACGGCAATATATATATATATATATAAATTAGCCAGAACTAAACCAATATTATATCCGATCACCTTGATGAAATTTAATTAAACCAATATTGTACGTATTAACCCCTTTAACTTAGGAGTGAGATTCTACAGCAGTACTTCAGTAGGGGAAATTCATATAGGAACTGAGAATTAGCAGTTACCTGGCTCACTGAGAAGACGCTGAGTTTCCTGTTGAAATAAATGAAAGGAAGTGACGAAAACATTCGCGAAGATCAAATTCAAAGAAAAACTCAGCTTGGGAAAAGAGATCTAAACCGAAAAAATTAAGCTGAATCACCAATTAAGCAAGTAAAGTTTTTTTCCCCTCTCTTTATTACTCTCGTTACCAGTAAATTGAAGCAATATTCTTTCTACATCAAACTAGACCCCGCTGAAATTCACCCTAAATGAACTACGCAGTTCTTCGTTCAAACTGGTTATTCAGTCTTGTGAATTCATATATCAACAAACCCAGAAAGTTAGACGATGTTCAATTCCTTTCATTTTCTGATCGATCAGAAAAATTGTAAATGGGGATCTCAACGAGAAACTAGAAACAAACCTTGATGATTCTTCGAGGGAGATTACTATTTGCCATTATCGGGGCCGATTGTAAATCACGCAATAGGGTTTTGAGAGAGAGAGAGAGAGAAAAGGAGAGGGGCTTTCTCTCACTAACTAACACAAGGACGAAGAAGCAAGGGTTCGATTTGACGGAACTTTGTATTATTTTCCAAGAAAGCATGCTTTTATAATTTAATCCTTAAAATATAAAATATAAAATTGATGGTAATAATATTAGGTAATGTTCTTTTATAATAATATTAGGTAATGTTAACTATTAAATAATGAATTAAATTGTATTTAATAATAAAAAATATATTACTTTATTTTTATATAAAAATATATATTATTATTTTTTGAATAACTAATATATATTAAATTTATAGAGTACATATAATTAAAATATATTGTTTACATTTTTTTTAAAACTTTTATGGGTAATATATAGATTTTTTATAACAATATATAGATTTTCTGTATTTTATTTTTTATTGATAAATAAGACCATTTTTTTTGGCCTTAAATAAGACCAATTTAATATTTAATAATTAAAGTAAAGTATATTAAAGAAGACGCACAATATTAGTTTGATGGTAAAAATATTATTTTGGTTCTTTATGTTTCATTAAAATTTTGTTTTGGTCTTCAATGTTTTAAAAATTTAAAATCAGTCTTTTATGTTTTCAAGTTAATCCAAAATGATTTTTTTACCTCATACCGTTAGTTCTCTTTCATTAAATACAATCTTGGAATGCTGACAAAGACCAAAAGTTTCGTCAACATTCTAGGTCAAACATTTAACAAAAGAAGTTAACGGTGTGAAGCAAAAGAACTATTTTGGACCAACTTAAAAACATAAAGGACTGGTTTTAAACTTTTGAAATATAGAAGACCAAAAACGAAACTTGAGTGAAACATAGAAGACGAAATAGTGTTTTAACCTTAGTTTGAGGTGAATTTTAATGTATTAAAAAAAATAAAAAATAAAACATGAAACAAATTCAATATTAAAAAATATAATTTTATTTAAAATTAATTACGTATCTCATATACAATATTAAAATTTCAAAAAAAAAATGTTATTAACATAATTTTAGAACAGGATATTTTAATTATAAAATATGATAAAAATATAAATAAAAATAAATAAATATTAAAATTTTATACGTGATATCATATCATTATTTATTTTTTAAACTATTATTATTTATTATTTACTATTAATAATTTGGTCATATTAAATGTTGGGTTGAAGAATTCAAATATATAATATCATATCATTATTTATTATAACTATTTTTTTTAAAAATATATTAAAAAATAAGTTATCATCAACAAAATAAAATGTTTCTACCAAAAAAAATGTTAAAAAAATATAATTTAGTTTTGTTGATAACAACTAAAGCCAATTTCAAAATGGAAAGCTATTAATGGAAAATACATATCAAGTGTATATATGATCAAGATAAATAAGACATTTTAAAAACATTAATCGAAAATACATATCAAGTGTATATATGATCAAGATAAATAAGACATTTAAAAAATATATTTAAGAATAATAAGTTATTATCAACGAAATAAGATGTTTAAAAATATAATGACATAATCTTTATATGAGTGGTGATGGAACGGTGGTGGTGGAAGAGTTGAACATGTAGTGGAGGGCTTGGTGGTGCAAAAGTTGAATATGGATGGTGATGGTGGAGGAGGAAAGAAAGAGAGAGAAGAAGAAGATGATGATGACAAAATGGCCACATGATGTGGCATACGTGGAGTGCCAAGTCACATTAAGTAGATACATAAAAGTTCACATAAGCATTTATATCAGCATTTAATGGAATAAGCTGATTGTGTTTGCCAAAATGAACAATTTTAACCAAAAGAAAAACACAAAGGAATTAAGGCACGTTCTTTACGCATAAACGAAAAGAAAAAAAGGAAAGTGAATGCATTTACTGTGTTTGTTAGTAAAAGTTTGAGAATGGAAATGGAATGAGAATGTATTAAAATTACCACTTTACACCTTATATTAAAATAATAAAAAGAAAAAGATTATGATTGTGTCAAATCGAAAAGTATAATATATATTTTATATTTTTTGTAGACTTCTATCCACAAAATCAAAAAGTAAAAAGTGAGTGGAGTCCTTTTATTCTCCTAAATCTTTTCCCTTTCCATTTGTCCTATGGAACGGACACTAAAAATACTTTTTGAAATATAAGAAATCAAAAGTAAACATAGAGGACAAAATGTTAATTTAGCCTATAATATATATATATATATATATAAATGGATCATTTACATTAATTCTCTACATTTTTTGGTAGAGTTATGAGAGAGATAGAAAAAAAAAAAAATTTTCTTAATTTTTCTATCTCATAATTTTCTTTCTCTCTGTCTCTCTGTAATTTTATCTACTTCCTGTATATATATATATATTATAAGATATATTGAACCCTCGTCTCATTATCGCATCATTCTTTCCGTTTTGGCTCTTTGCTCCTCCGTTCTCCAAGCCAGCACCACCGTGACGGCGCGCCACCTCAAGTCTTACCGTACCACCGCGGCGCTGATCTGAAGCTACTCCACTGCGACGATCGTCCCCAAGGCTAGTTCTGTTTTGAATCTTGTTTATTGTTTTATGGCTTATTTCTGTTTTGGTGTTCACTGTTCTTCTATGTTTTCCTACTGCGTTTAGGGTCATATGTCAATGAAAAGTTAAATTGTGTCACTAGTTTTGAGATCCTAATAAGACATAACTCCTTTCAGCTCGGCCTCATATCTCACCGTAATCTGAGTGTTGAGTAGGGTCACTTGTCTTTGCTATGAGAATGGCTTATAATTGAATGGCAAAGGAATGACATGATCTTCTTGTCTCTTAAATTTTCAACTTTGAAAAATTGTTATTATACTTAGCTATAAAGTATAAATAACCAAACCATATATAAATATGTAAAGATATAATATGTTGGCATTGTTTGATCACATAGTGGATCTCATCTGTTGAGAGAAGGCTTTGATTGTTGTTGTTATATAACTGATGGGCTTGGGATTCTTATTGCCGTCTGACAGTGACATTGGTTCTTTTAGCAATTGGGACTTGATTTGAACATTGGCGGTTATTATTGGTATTTTCCTCTGTTCTATCTCTCTTCTTCCTTTATAAAATTTCTTTTTGTATAAAATAAAATATTTGTTTAAGAGTTAAAATTCTGTAGTAAAGTCATGCCTCATGACACCTTTGATTGATCATTCTTGAAGTTCAGCAGGCTGTAATTATTAGTTTACAGAAGGTGAATTTGGTCCTGTTGAATTTGTAGACCTTCAATATTTGACATTTTCTGAAGGCTACTTTTTGTAATAATTGATTAGGTTTCAACAGTTGCACGTTGGATACTTGAAGAAACAGAAGAGAGACCATTATCTACAAAATATGAAAGAGGAAGAGGTTAACCGATGCCAGATTCAGGAATGGTATCCAAAGTTCAAATCAGTATCCATCAAGACCATAATTCATCAACTTCCTGAATCTTTTATTCAATACCTTCTTGATGACTCTGGGCCCTTCCTGTTGCCAGTTTCTATCTCAAATGAAGATGCCTTACCCAACCGAGTTCATAATCCTGATGAAGAAGAAGATTATCAGGTGCAAGAAGGTTCTGACGATGAAGCAGAAGAGCCTTCACCACCACCTTCTTTTCCAGAACTTGAATTGAAAGTTAAGGCATCCATTGAATCCCTTGGAGGTGCAGTCTTCCCCAAGCTGAATTGGAGTGCGCCTAAAGACTCAGCTTGGATAAGCACCAGTGGTACCCTTCGGTGCACCACTTTCAGCGAGATTGCACTCTTGCTTAGAGCATCCGACTCATTGGTCCATGACTTGTGTCATGCTTATGATTCCAGCGACGATAAATCTTCATCTAGACCCCAGAATTTTTTTCTTGCCCTTCGCAAATGGTACCCATCCCTTCGGCCAGAGATGGAGTTTCGCTGTTTTGTATGGGGGAAAAAGCTAGTCGGAATTTCTCAGCGTGAGGTGACTACTTTCTATCCTGCTCTACTTGAAAACAAGAATGATCTTCTACTACTCATACAGGATTTCTTCAACAATAAGGTGCAAGCTGTATTTGAATCAGATAATTACACATTTGATATTTACATTACAAAGGATGAGAGGGTTAAGGTAGTGGATTTCAACCCCTGGGGTGCTTTTACATTGCCATTGTTGTTTACATGGGAGGAATTAGAGCAGATTCTTAGTGAAAGAGAGGTGGATTTCAGAATTGTGGAAGATCGTTGCGCTGTTAGGCCAGGACTAAAGACTGCAGTTCCATATGATTACTTGGATACCAGCCCAGGAAGTGGTTGGGATCAATTTCTGAGGAATGCAGATGAAGAGTTACAACGACAATCCAGGTCTCCAGAAGCTGGTGCTTGAGAAGTATATGCTCGTTTTATCACTTTGATCTTCCATAGAAATTTACTTTTTTATCGGTCCAAAACTAATTGAAAATCACATCTGTAGGTATACATATGCTTAGTTTCTTTCCCTTCCTATCTTCCTAGTACCTTGGGATTTCAAACTAGTTTCAAATACAGTTACTTCTGCTCTATTTACAGTTCAGTTTGAGTCCACTATTGATGGAAAGGTGTTATGTTTTACGTTAATCTTGAATTATGATGATTAGTGTACATAGCTAAACAAAGTTCCACTATTTCATCCTTTGGCAACAAGAATGTTGATAAATTTATTTTATTCTAATGAAGATAGCTTTGTAGAATAATATTATGATCTTATTTTTATTATAATGATAAGTATAATTGGTTTGAACATCATATTCCTAATATAATTGTGAAGTCAGTTAAATACTAAGGCGGTACTTAAGTTGAGTTCAGAACAAAACATCGTGAGATTGTTTGGTCTATATATTGGGTGTGGGCGTCAGTGTATTGAGACGACCTTTTCCTAATATGAGAGGACTGAGTACGCATCTCCAGTGTGCTCGTTATCGTGCCCACGAGTACATGTTTAGTAGTACGGTAATACTGAACTTTAATACATTCCTTCAATCAGTTGGTTCTTAATTCATTTAAGGTGATTCTTAATTAATGTGAATTTTCATTAATATTAACAAATTACATTACATGATTTGAGAGATGTATTAAAATTCAGTAGTACGATACTATTGAATTTTTATCCCATACTCACGATAAATGTTGGTTAGCCAAGTGCGGAATTTTATTGTTCAAGAGCGCATATACATTAATTCATTAATAGGAAATAAATTGTAAGAGAAATTTGTGCTAAATTACATCGAACTTTAATATTATTGGTGTAATTTTTAAAACTAAATAAGAAATGCAATTTTTAAAGATAACCTCGTTTTTATGGCACAATCAAACATTAGCATTCAGCACGAATTCAACAAGTGATTCTTTTCCCATCCACAACTCATACCCACAATTTCCACAAATTTGGTTTGTCTTTACCCACAATCTCTGCAATTGAGTTCCTATTCAAAATTCGAATTGTTTTTCATTTCCTACCTGCCTACTAATAATTTGTTTATGGTACAATGTAGCTAATGTAACTCTTAATTAGGCACAATCCCTGTGTGTATTTTCTTTTTCCTATAGAACATCTTTTTTCTACATTAAGATCAGCTTATAAGATATAACCATGTGAAATCTTTTTTCAATTCTCAATTTCAACGATTGTGACTGCGTTATGAAGCTTCATCTTTTCTAACTCATAAACAAACGATGACCATGTCCATCTTCTTCTACTTCAAGTCCAAGACAAGGAGCCCACTTTTATTCCAATTAACAAAATTCATGAACATAAGATATTGGATCAAAACGATTTAACATTATACGGATTCAAAAGGAAATGAAGTGCAAAACCCAGTTATAAAATTACACTCCGTATATTAAGTTAAAATAAAATTACATGTTAGTGCATAAACAACTCACAAAATTGAATTACGTCACATCTACTAAATCAAATTGGAAGGTTACTAGTACCACAAAATTTCACCTCCAAGCTGGTCCAATTACGAGACCACCAATTCCAGCCAGAATTCAGATTTACTGCCTCTTTCATTATGCAGTATTAATACATTTGAATCTGAACCTTTACCAGGAAATTAAAATTTTGACTATTTGATTCTTTTCTTGGATGTTGACTTGCTTTCTTCATCTCTTGTCTTGTAATCTTCTTCTCACTTCTAGCCAAAATTCAGATTTTACTGCCTTTGTCATCGAGTACTCTTCAATACATTTCAATCTGAACCTTTAACAGGTCTTGACTTGATTCTTTTCTTGGATGTCGACTTGCTTCCTTCATCTCTTGCAATCTTCTCGCTTTGACCATTTTCGTTTGATTTCTTGTGATCTTTATTCTGCTTAGATTTCTTCTTTTTGCTATCTTTTGTATCCACACTGTTTTTCTTGTTTTCGGAAGAACTCTTTCTTTTCAAAGGCAATGAATCAAATTGTTCCTCAAGCGTGATGCAATTCATAGTTTGTTCCTCCTCCGGAAGCTGAGTTGCTCCAAGGGCAATGTCTATTTTACACAGGATTCATTCGTAGTTAGACAATGAACAATTATGTCCCAAATATCTATGGGAAGCTTTTCAAATTGCCACTATAGGCAGGTTTGAAAAGAAAGAACTAGACTAACCTTCACTATTGAAGTTGTAGTCAAAAACAGCATGCATAAGATGTTGCTTCAGGAAAACCTGCAAGAGGAAATTGAAATTTTGATTATGATAAGAATATTAATAAAGACCCCATTTTCATCAGAGTGTTTTTATTTGTCACTTGTATATTATTAATAAAGACCCCATTTTCATCACAGAAGTATAAGTATTTGCTTATTTGCTGAAAATAGAATGTTACTGAAGATAAGTGAAAAAATAAATTAACACTAAGAGATACAAAAGCTAAAATTTTCTGCAGGAGAGAATATATAAGCACTTCACACATTCTTGATCAAACAACAGGTTATGCAAAAGCAAAAAGGAATGGCACCTAGAGGGTTTTGATGAAAAAAATGATTAGGTTAAGTTGCTAGAAAAAACGACACTTAATGTTAGGTTAAGATATTATCAACTTCATTTAATTTCTAGCAGCATGAATACCCCAACCCAACACAATTTTCCGTGATATGAACTATAGCATATGTCATTATCATAAGATAACAAGACAAAGGGTACAGAGTATACCGCAGAAAGAAGCTGCCTTGTCTTAGTGTCCCAGATTCGAAGATAGCTGTCCAGTCCTAAAAGCATATTATGAATTGATGTGAGCTTTAAAGATGAATCTGGAAAGTTAATAAAGAATAATAGAAATGTACGATAAATTGAAATATTTTTATCAGGCAATAAAATATTTAGTCAGTAAATACACACTAGTACTTTTTCAATTGATTATGAGCTTTAGCAACAATCATACAGAAGGTAAGCAAGGCAATAGAAGATTATGAATATGTATGTAGCAGATAACATAAATGGTTTGACCAACAACTAAAAGAACAACTTTTACCAACAATAAGACTGTACTCAATTTAACACTATTATTTTAAAAATATACAACATGCAGATGAAATATGAAAACACAAGACCAAACTCTAATAACCTACCTGCTCCAAGGTTTGTACAAAAAAATAAAAAATCTGACACTCACCACATGAAGCTATTATAGGTAGCTCAGTGTGCCTGACTATGGATCTGATGCTTCCAGAGCATTTGCCAGTGAAAC
The DNA here is from genome assembly GCA_014851425.1 of Senna tora. Taxonomy (NCBI): domain Eukaryota; kingdom Viridiplantae; phylum Streptophyta; class Magnoliopsida; order Fabales; family Fabaceae; genus Senna; species Senna tora. Next base: position 28,775,313 of record CM026263.1, on the reverse strand, counting down.
ATCCTAGCAACTTTCCTAAAAGGAAATTGTTTATCTGTTAATATAATGAGTAAAAAATAACTCATGCAAAGAGATCAATTAATAGACAGCAGAAGAGATAAGATATCACATAAAATAATATAAATGTAGCAGCTAAAGCTCAATGCAATTAAATTAACCTGATGAAAACCAAGAGTAGAAACCTAGAAACAAATGCCAATAGAGAAAAAAGCTTAAGACTACTGTAAAATTAAGTTGGAACTGCCATTCAAACATTTGGAATCCTACTTTTGAACTTTCCCTAAACTGCTATAGCCCCTACTCTCTCAATTACAAGGAGCACTATCTCTGAACAACTATTGGCAATCACTAGCCAATCGTCTAAAACCAAATAAATTAGCTTATTGAATCAATTTAAAGAGAATGTTGCGCTGGATGAGTGGTCACACTAGAATGGATAGGATTAGGAATGATTATATTAGAGAGAAAGTGGGGGTAGCACCTATTGTCGAAAAATTAGTCGAAACACGCCTTAGGTGGTTTGGTCATGTACAAAGGTGGCCGGAAGAGGCTCCGGTACGTAGAGTTGACCAAATGGAAGATAACCTAATAACTAGAGGTAGGGGAAGACCAAAGAAAACAATAGGAGAAACGATTACGAGGGATCTAGCTATAAATAACTTAACTATAGAAATGTGCAAAGGCAGAATATGTTGGCGCCGCTTGATCCATATAGCCGACCTACCTAGTGGGATAAGGCTTTGATTGTTGTTGTTGTATTGAATCAATTTAAAGGCCAAGACATCAACCAAGCAGTGTCCAGATATTTTAATCATGGACGGAAGACATTAAACATTACTGCACAGGACTATTAATACAGAAAAATGCTGAAAAATGCCATTCATAAATTTAGATGACTACTTGCCAAAAGGCTTGCACATACCTGTACGCATATCAACAGAAGCAAGGTCACCAGACCCATTCCCTATATAGATTGAATAACCATTTATATCCTCAGCCACTGCTCTAATAGACGTCTCACGGAAATCAAACGAGATGACAGGCCTTCTCTGAGCAGAAATGTCATATAGGCGAACCTGTTTGGAAGCCCAAGGATTACTTAAAATATAGTAGTGCTGCTAGAGAAGTAAATAATGGGAACACTAGCATTTTTCTTTTCTGAAATAGTAAGATACACAAGAACTAAGCAAAATGTCTGCAGTTTGATCACCAACACCATCTCCATAAAAAGGGGAATATATCAAATTTGACAAAAAGATCCAGTAGACTTAAATATATAGTTATCATTTGCAGGAAAAAACATTATCATTATACAACCCATAAACTAATTCAGTTTAAAATATGTCCACTGACAAACTACCAATTTTTAAAGTATTTTTTTGGTTTAAAATTACCTGATGGCTGTTGGTGCCAGCCACAAATTTACGGTGATCATCTTTGCCTAGAAATGTAGCACATGTAAACCAGGTAGGGGTAAAAATACCGAGGCTGTTCGCAGGAGGCTGCATGTGACAAAGGAATGGTAATAATATGCATCTAAGAAAACCAGAATATGATAACAGTAAAAGTAATCAGGGGAAAAACATTAATAAAATAACAATAGGAAATATGGTGCAGACTCACAGATTTGGCATTCCATATCTTCGAGCAATTGTCAAGATCCCAAAAATTAACTTCAACGCCTTTCCTAAGTATATAAAGGACATGGTCATTCTATTTGAACTCAGAAATTTCGCAAACTCATGAATAATCATGGTATCTTTTCAATTCTTTTCAGTTATGTAATATATCTACCAGATAACTCCCATTCCTCAATTCCCAATGCTACCTAGAAATTTAATAATCCACGAAAGACCTAATCTTTCATTTAGTCTATAGTACTGGATAGCATTAACACAATAAACAATAGCATTCTAGAGACATAATACAGCTTTGCTTCCCAATACGTCCGTGACATCATATTATGTGTTTCAGAAGCTCCATAGATAACTTAATCTGTTTATATGTTTGGCTGAATGAAGATTAATTATTCAGAGAATGGTACTTATAATTTTCAGAAGCCATTTGTTTGCACACAATTTTCAGAAACTCTTGAGTTTCTGTTCACTCATTAAAGATGTCCAAAGCATACGAATGAGTAATATATGGTAAGATCAGTACACCAGGATTTTCATGCAGAGGTGCATGCCATAGTATCTGCTGCTGTAAAAATTTCCTTCAAACTTCAAAGCATAAACATGAATTTTTTTTAATGGTTATTAGGAAAATAGATGGTGAGGCCTTGAAACAACGGTAAGGTTCTTACTGTATGATTTGGAGGCCATGGATTCAAATCCTGAAAACATCCTCTCTGCTGTAGGTTTAAAGTTGTGTACATCTTATCCTCCCCAAACCCTACCTGATGGGACCCTCGTGCACATGGCCACCCTTTTTTTAAATTAGGAAACTAAATTGATATCTAAAAAAATAGAATAAATATCCCACTACTCATTAAATAGATCATACCACTCCGCTTTTCTTAGTGACTTTTATTCCTTTTAGTTCCCATTTTTCACAATATTGGGGAAATTATTTTGTACTTTGTTCCTCCATTTTAGATTCATAAAACACATCTTTAACAAAGTTAAAAAAATAAATTATTTAACTAATTCAATACTGATTTACATTCAGTTCAATTTTTAACCTTATATGCACTCAAGCAAATTGTAAACACTCACCCTCCAAATAAGGCATACTTCTCGCTTCCATCCACCTTGCAACATGTGATGTTACCACCAGCACATACAGACCATGTTTTTGAAGAACCAACACAGATAGATTCTGTAGATGAATTGGTTAATTCAATGGATTTTACACTGGCATTCCCCTTGGTTGAGCATGTCATTAAAGTACAAGACCTAATAATAAAAGACGATACAAACGAGTTCTTTTTTAGGCTGTGGATTTAGAGAGAATCTAATAACTATGACATATACACATGCACATACACGAGGGCAATGCAAGCAATAAAAATATCTCAAACATGGGAAAACACATGAGCGAACATGCACACAGGACACTACAAAAAATATGTGCAAGTCAAACATTAAAGCCAACAACTTGTCTTCTTGCAGAATGTGAAGATCAGTGTAGTCAAAGGCGCTCGCCTTAGCGACTAAGGCACTAAGGCGAGGCGCTAATTCACCCTAACGCCTCTCAAGGTGTGAGAGTCGCTGGGTTCAAAGAGGCGCCGTCCACTGTCAATAAGGCATGCGCCTTAGGCGCCTCACTGAATGAGGGTAAAGTGTTCTGTTTATTTTTTGTTTTATGGATGACAAATCAGCTTTTTAGGTTTAAATTAGGAGGAAAACGGCCCAGCCCAATATTTTAATAGATATAAAGTAGGTGAACTTTTTAGGTTTAAGTAATCAAAAGTATAAAACAAGACACACAACCAATACATACGGCATCTTCTTCAAGACTACAACAATTCAGCAATGTAAACAGAGACATACGACAGAACAGAACAGAGACTCAATCACTCAAGCACTTTTGGTATTTTGTTTGTTTGGGTATTACTTTGATATATGACTCTATTTCCTTAATGATTTTCATGATTATAGTGTCTTATGACTTGATGATTGTTGAATTAGAACTTAGAATTGTTAATTTATATTTCAAATGTTGATACAAACTCTCATCTTTTTATGTTTGTTCATATAGCATATTCTAGAAAATTGTTTCTTATTATAGTTCCTTAGTTCACTCGGGCGTGCGCCTTTCTATCGCCTCTCGCCTAAGGCGTTTTAGGGGCTTAGTGCCTTAAGGGCGCCTTTCGCCTTTGACTACCTTGGTGAAGATAATGAGCATGTGTATGTAAGTCAAGAACTCCATAAAACATATCATCAAGAATTGAAATATGTAAATCCAGTAGCATCTGCAAATGCTGCCACAAACACAAAAAAGCAGGACGAGACATGGCAGCATAGACAAGACTTGGCAGATACTAAAACTGTAAAATATTCGTTGGAAACTTAGGATAGCTTAATAATGTAAATCATCCAAAGCCTCTAAGCAATTTATTCTTTTTTCGCTTAAGGTCCCTAAATATAGAAGAGTACAATGACAGGATTTCATGTATCAACTACCAAAAAGATTTCATGTGAGATTAAGTTCTAAAACAGATATCTCTAACAGCATAAAAACGACCATAACTGATCCCATACATTTACTTTTAACATGACTAAGATATTCATCACTGAGAAATTTTCACTGCAGTAATTGCTTTTATAATAAATTGAGCATAATACAATATAGAGAACCATAAAAGACAAATGTGAACAGTTAAATAGCAATTAGCAATAGTATCTATACTACCTGGAAGCTAACTCCAAGTTTTGCTTCGCAAATAAATGCAAACCGACAATAGCATTTTCTTCAGATCGAATATCTGTATCATTAATATTTACTATTGCAGCTTGAAGATCTCCATTTACAGGGTTTAGAACCTCGACCTATAGTAGTGTGAGTGAAGCACTTGAGAATTTATCGTTGAACACTAAAACACATATTTAAGAACCTTCAATGAGCTCGTGAAGTAACTTACCTGGCCATTTTTCCTTGCCACAGCTAATAACTGCAATGCCATAAAAATCAAGAAAACAATGACAAAATAATTTTTTGTTTCAACCCTTTCAGGCATGGAGAAGTTTGCAAGCTAAGGAATCTAAAAGCATATATCTATAACCAAATAATAGTGCTGCCCATATAATGACGAATTTCCTTTCATACCGGGTCAGACTTGCGGTCAGTGAGAGACACAGCCAGCACACACTTTGAAGAGTCTGGTTCACCCCATCTATCTACAACCCTGGGAACTGCGACTTGCTTTTCACGGGCTTCAACAACTGATACGAATAAAAGGATTCAAAGCAAGTCAAACCAAAAGAGTTATGCAAAACAAATGTGCGGGGTACATGTGGCGGATGAATCAATCACCTTTGACGAGACCAAGAGAATCGAAGGTTAGAGCTCGAAAAGGAGGGCAACCGGGACAATCAAGTGTGGTGGTACGAGGCATCGCTCACAGTACTGGTAATCCAAGACACGATGAGGAAAACAGAATAATGGATTGAAAGCAAAGAGAATGTGGCCTTTCGAAAGAAGGATGAAAAAACAATATAGTAGTGATTGAATGCCTCAACGTAGAGGTTGGAGAATAACGAGCAAAGACGGCGCGGGAAACGAAACGGAACGAAAGGAGGCTAGGGTTCGGTTCACTCCAATGAGAACTTATTATTATTTTTTTTTTTAAAAAAAATTCTTGATCTCTTACTATTGTTTGTAATATAAATAATAAGAAATATAAGGGCATTTAAGTAAAACGGGAATGTGATGAGGAAATAAAGTAGGAATGGATTATTGAATTTTAATACAAAAAATAAAGCTTAGAAAATTTGATAACTAAACTATAATAATGATACAAAAATTATAAGAAAAATACTACAATAATTAAGTTAAAAAATTAAAAGGAAAGTAAGCATAATTGAGATTTTTTTTATATATTTCATTTATTTAGTTTTCATTGAATTGAATTGGTTAACCTCTAATATTTTTCACTTTCACTTTTTAACACTTAATTTTCCAATGCCCTAAATTTTGATTGATTATAGATAACGCGAAAATAACACAAAAATAGTGAACTTTAGTCTTTAAATAACAAATGAGTAAATGACACAGGGTAAATTATATTATTTTGCTTGACAAATACGAAAATTGCACTTTCTTTTAAATATTTCAAAAATTTTCACCCTATTATTATAAAAGGTGTTAGATTTATTTTTTACTAGGTGAAATCTACGGTGAATATTAAGGGATCAGTATCACAATGAATTTAAATTTTGAGAGACTTATTTTAAGTGAAGACTTAAGTGTTTATGTATCATGATATAAAAAATTAAAGTTCACATAATTTGATCATTGGAACGTCTTTTAAGTTCACACGTTACTCTCACACGTTCAAAGCTTTTAAGTTCATCTATCTCCATTTTTTATTTTATTTTTTCTTCATAACAAAATAACGTTTTAAGAAACTAGAACATACCACAAAAAATTACCTATATTTAAAATAGTGAATGGCCTTTCAAGTTTCATGTACACGCAATATTGTAGCAAATTTTACACGTATAATGTGACCAGGAATATATAACTATTGAAATTCGTGTTATTACGTTTTAAAACAATTTGATTGAATATATATAACGTTTTGGCCATTTGAATAACTTTTTTATTTTTAAAAAGAAAAAAACTTGTTTCAAAGTGTCATTTTAGACTGAAAATAAAAAAAGAAGTTATATTAAAATAATCTTCTAAAAAATGTTTTGAACTCTTACTTTTTTTAAAAAATACAAAAACAAGCATCTATATATATAGAATGGGTCTATGATGTAACTTATTACATGCATGCAATGCAATTTCGGCTGATAGGATTGTGACACGTGAAAAATTGCATTGCATTTCAAGTCATCCTACCCACATATCAAAATCCTTGACCGAAATTACATTGCATGTATGCAACAAGTTGCATCATAGACTCACCTATATATATATATATATATATATATATATATATATATATATATATATATATATATATATATATATATATATATATATATATATATATATATATATATATATATATATATATATACTTTAGATCCTTCTAGTCATTGGTGTCACAAAATAGCTATAATTTATAATTAAAAAATACGAAATAAAACATGATTGGAAGAGATATGAGAGAAAAAGAGATCATGAGTAAGGTAATTAATAAAAGTGGTGAAAAAGAAATTAGAAATATAAGTAGTTATTGAATTATTTGTTATATTTAAAAATAATAATAATAGAAATATTTTTTACTAAATTTTAAAAAAATAATTGCATGCACCTTGGTGCATGCGACTCTAATTTTTATTAATGACATATATATAAATATAAGAAAACAATACTAAAATAATCTTCTGAAAACTAATTTTACAAAACTATTTCAAAAGAATGTAAAATCAAGACCAAAACCAAACAAGCCCAGAATGTTGGTTCCTCAGCCGAAGTTCAGAAGATTTTGATCAAGTTTAACTCTCAGTATAGAGAGTCAGTAGTAGTTAAACTTAAACCCAACCTTTAGCCAAATAAGTAGAATCATGCATTGCAATCATAATTACTGTGTTACAGACACAACAGACACAGTTGAATAAGAGTGTCCAATAATAACATACAATCAATGAAGAGGATTCCAATCCAATGCTCTTATAATAAATAAGAGCAACAATAAATCAAAGTTGACAAGGTGCGTCATCCACAGAGAGGCATTACTGCATTGAAGAAAATATGTTGGTGAGAGAAAAATCATTTAATTTGTTAGTTGAAGTATCATAATCTTACAGTTATTAAATAAAGTAAGCAGTGACCCACCTCATCTTCCCGAGTGCTGCTTTCCATCTTATGGTCTTCTGTAATGAACAGACAGAATCATAACTACTATAAACCACAAAACATATACATAAAAGAAAATTTCAAATCTGCTACTTCAATTCCAAAAGAAGAGAGATTGTAATTTGATTTTAAAGCCTAGATAACTGGAGTTGCTAACTTCACTATCACTATTATTTAAAGGTTGTTATGTTTTTTCATTCTTTCAAACTGTTTTTCAAATTAAGTTATGAGAATTAATGTTAGTATTGTTTTCACGTATTTATATGCTATTTATAAGAAGACTTGTTTTATGTATTTTCTTTGTTTTAAAAAACTGGATTCCAAAACATTTTTTAATTGTTTTGTGTTTTCTGTTCCCAAAACAGTAAATCAAACAGATTTTTTGTTATTCTGTTTAAAAAAAAAACAGTTTTTAAAAACTGCTACCAAACAGGCCCTTAATCATGGAAACCTTTTATGCGAATATGTGAATGGAAAACTCTGAATTGTTGACATAATTTTTTAAATCAGATGGAAGAATTATAGTGGTTTGTGAATATTTTGAAAATGTGCATTTTATGTTTCAAGTTTCCAAGACTGTGTTTGGTCTCTGGTATACTAACCTCTCTACTTAATGGTCAAGATAGGCGTGTGGGAGATTTAATTGAGGTGACTGGTTGTGGGGTTTCACAATTGTCCTTCTTATTTTGGATATTCCTCTAGGAGGCAACCCATGTGCTGCATCCTTTTTTAGACACTGTTGCAAAAGATTTTTGAAAAATGATAATTGAAAAGGAGCTTACTTTTTCCTAGGTGTACAGACTACAGACCACTTTAATTTAGGTTTCCTCTATCTTTATGATTCCTGTTGGGATAGCTAATATGATGGAGAAGATTATGCAGGATTGCTTGTGATATGGATGAGGAGTGTAAAAGAATACTAGAGTTAGTTGCCAAGTGTGCAGTAAGTCTGAGGATAGAGGTTTGAGACTTGGTAGTTGGCAATATGGTATTTATGAACATGCCTTTGGCAGCTTACGTTAGGGCCTAACTCTTCCTGGTAAAGGGTGATTAGAAGCAAATATGGTGCTAAGCAAAATGTTTTTGGCTGCTAATTACAGGATTGGTGCTTGTTGAAGTCCCACATTGCTTAATTAAAGAGCTAACAAATTGTATATATAGGCTAAGGTAATCCTCTCCCCTTGAGAGCAGTTTTGGGGTGAAGTCCCACATTGCTTAGTTAAATATTGTACTGTTTTCTCTTCTCATCAATAAATTCTTTCCTATATTGACAAATAACTAATGGGGGAATCTATAAAACTTTATGCATCCTAGAATACAGACTGCAGAAATCCTGCAAAATTTGGAAAATGTATTGAGCTTAAGCTTTATATCTTACCACCATCATCTGGGATGTCAGAAGTCCACAAAGTAAGGTTGTCTCTCAACAGCTGCATGATCAAGGTACTATCCTTGTAAGAATCCTCGCTGAGGGAATCCAGCTCTGAAACAGCTTCATCAAAAGCTTGCTTTGCAAGGTGGCATGCCCTGAAAAGAAGTTACATAAAATAAGGATATGCCATATTGACCCTTTCACTCATAAGCACAAGCATTATTTCGGCATACCTTTCAGGTGAATTAAATATTTCATAGTAGAACACTGAGAAATTTAGAGCCAGACCCAATCGGATGGGATGTGTAGGAGGTAACTCCGTCTCAGCAGTGCTTGAAGCCATCTGCAAATATTTTTTTTAAAATAAGTTGAGGGTCTTTAGAGTTTAGAGCTTGAAATTGCACAATGTTGGAGTATAAAGAAAATAATAAGAGTATGAAAACTGAAATGTGTCAAGCAATCCTCAAAGTCCATAATACTGATTGTAAGCAGCAAAAGTCTACAAACATCAAAGATGAAAAAAGCTGTTGACCATAAAATAAAATAAATGAAAAAGGTTAGCAGGTCAAATACTGTTATTGAAAGAGAAGATATGCCTCAAATTTAGAAGTGCAGAAGGCGACAACAGAGTCAGCCTCAGGAAATGGCAATAGTAATCTTATAATTCTATTTCCATGAAACTAAGAACATTATCTGAAATGCCACATAAAAATAAATGAAGCTACAAAGAATTTCGTTCAATATAATTTAGACAGCAGTATTGAGTATAGCCTTATAACTTTGAAACCCAGTCCTCAAATAATGACCTATTGCACACAGATTTCTTCAATGCTCTAAATAATGCAGGTACAAACATATCTACCAAATAAAAGGTGTCTACCATTCTTTGTTCTTCCCAAAATAAAATGAAAAATGAATGGAAAATAAAGATAAAGAATAAGTTCAGAGGTATAGAGGATACTTAGTGTCCAACAGAGAGAAAGGCATCAGCAATGAAATTTAGTACTCTATAGTCAGCACCCAAATTGTCCACACTGAACATAAAATTTTTCCACTAGACAAATTGAAAGTTAGAGCAGGGAAATTGTCCTCCAGTAACTGGGAATTTACGGCATATCCAAGCCACAAGATGTCAGCAGAGTAGCTGATACCTTAAAATGTAAGGTCATAAGAAGTAAAATGAACACCAAATTATCTTACTAAATGGGGACAAATGTTACTCAAATCCATATCATTCAAACAAGCAAAATGAAGAGAGCAAGAGAGAGTACAAATTGCAGAACTTTCCACAATAGAACCCCAATCATGGACCTAGGGAGATATCATAGGAGATAAAAAAGACATCAAATAATTGTATGGAAGTGCATGACCTTCCGAGGATGCAAGAAGGAAAAAGAAAAGTTAGCATGATTCATCAATCGATCATGTGCTCTTGAAGCACAAAGAAGATGAAGAATTCCCTTTTGTGCTTTTATCACAGCTTACTGCCCAGGCCCCAACGAAAGCCTCCTCTTAAAGTAGAGCATAGAGTGAACCTCTCAAATATCATAAATAAAAAATCAAGGTTCAAAGTAACCGCAATAATAACACCTCTTGAGATTGGTGATTTACAGAATACCTATATGAAAAAAGAGCACAGAGATGTGCAAAATTCAGAATTTAAGATAGATTATGTTGAAACCAACTTTCCCCTCCGATTGAGAGAAAGTCATGAAAGGAAGATCTTTTACCAGCCTGAACTAAGAAACATCATCTACACTTTGTGCTAATAAAGAAATAAATAATTCATACCAGGCGTACCAATGACAATCAAGAAGGGATTTTTTCTAAGGTAGTATGGCACACTCATATTATGCAGAGGTGATCCTTATTATATCAAAAACAAGATACCGAAAAGAAAAAACAGGGAGAGTGACAAAGAAAATTTGAACGGTGACTACCTGATATGCTTGGAGTGACTGATCTGCCACAACTTTCTTCTCATCACCAGCTTTGAATTCTGCCAAATACCGGAAATAATCTCCTTTCCTGCAGCAAAGCCAAAACTCAAGTCCAAATGGCCAAAATGTCACATAAGAAAACAGAACATACATCAATCAGGCAATAGCATAAGAAAACAAAGCATACATCTTATAGTAGAACACAGTGGACTCAGCAAAATTAGTAGATGGGATAAGATGCTCATCTAGTATTATCATAATGTCATTGCAAATGTTGGACAGCTCCGACTCCACTCTTTGCCTGTAATCCTTGATACGCTTAGCATTCAACTCATTCCCTTTTGACTCCTCTTTCTGCTCTATTGATGACAAGATCCTCCATGATGCTCTCCGGGATCCAACCACATTTTTATACCCAACGGAGAATAAATTTCTCTCTTCCACACTCAACTCAACGTCCAACATAGCCACTTTTTTCATGGCATCAACCATTTCTGCACACACCAACTTACCCATATTACTTCAGAAAATTGAATAGTTTTAAATCAACACATGACATTTAACAAGACACCCACTATGAGCAAACCACTTCAATTTTTTTTGGCTTCTTGTGAAAGAGTAAAACTCGGAATTTCTTGAGCCACTATAACACTGCCAAAACTTTGCTTCTAGAAAGATAACATAATACCATTTTGAGTATATCTGGAAGGATGAAATTTGAACAAAATAAGAGTAGCATACATAAATCCCTTGAATCAGTGAATTAATACTGGAGTCATGGTTGTAGGACCAAATTGGGGTTTCAGTGTTGAATCATAAGAGCAGGCTTGAAGTCAAAGAAAAGAGTAAGTGAAGAGTGAAATTAGCTAATAAAACTTGAATTGCAACTAGAACGGAAGTTGAGAGTTGGAGAGAGACCGTCATAGCGCTCGGCTTGCTCAGCTAGCTTGGCGATGTAGACAAAACTCTCACGGTCCTTTGAGGAAGCCATGGTTGATCCGTACAGTCAAGCGAGAGAGAGAGAGAGAGAGAGAGAGGCAGAAAGGGAAAGAAAGAAGAAAAGTAAGAAATAAGAATAAATGAAAGAAGGAGAGAGCGAGAAGAAGTCCAAATTTATAGATCAGTTGAGAATTTTCCCTCTTAATTTTTTCCCCTCATTTTATGGTACACTTCATTAATTAATGCAGGATCTAAATAATTTTATATAATTTCCAGTGTAGTTAAGAAAAAAATTAAAAGAAAGAAATATTATGAAACATTTTTTTATTTCTTTTCTAACTCTATAATAAATGGGTGAGTCTATGATACAACAATTGTAGTCATTGATGTGATCCAATTGCATTGTATGCTGCAACAAAATAACAAGTGTCACAATTCTATTGACTGAAATTGTATTGCACGATGCAATAAGTTACATCTTAGACTTACCCATAATAAATAAACAAAAATTAATCTCTTATTAGTGGTGACTGTGGTGGGTGGAGGGGTGTCATATCATATGCCTTTGGTGGGTCCACACATATTTTGTAAGCACCTTACCTATGTGATTGGTGTATTTAATAATTTAAATTTTGCAAAAAAATTTAAAGTTAAAATTGTACTTCTTTTTTTTTTAAATTTATATTCTATTTTTTGAAAGGTTAAAAAATATATTATGTCGTTTTTATTGAAATATTTTTAATAGTATTATAATTTTTAAAATAATTTTAATTTATTATAAAATTATTTTGTAAATTATTATTTTATTATTGTTTATTTTGATTTAGAAGTTATTATTTTAAAGACAATTTTTATATTAATTAAATACATATTTAATTATATAATATAAATAATAAATATAAAGATATTTTGGTTAAAATAAATAAAATTAAAGATTATAAACTTTTAAAACAAAAGAAAGGAAAATGTAATTTCATGGCCAATAATTTTTTAACGCTTCCTTACTTTACTTATTACAAATTGGCTATATATCAAAATTCATAAAATTGTCTCTTAAATTTTTTTTTTTAAAGGACAAATTTTTCTTTTATAAAATCATTTATTATCTAAATAGATGTGTTCCAGGATCCAACACTTGTACATTGCAATAACCATTTTAAGAAGTTCCTTTGATACATTATTTTGCTGTATATATTAAATTATACTTGATTTTGTTCTCATTTGAAAATGATAACTAACTTGTTCTCATTATTTTGTTTAATATTTATATATATATATATATATATATATATATATATATATATATATATTTATTTGTTTTTATAGATAAATCGGTTTTCTATAAAATTGTATTAGTTAATAAAAATAAAATATAAAAAATTCTAAAATAAAAATAATAAGGTAGTTTATACTACCTATAGAAGGTTTGAATCCGAATTAAATAAAATAACATCACATGAAGTTACTTTATCTAATTAATTTAAATCGTTGATTAATTATAATAAAATTATATCACACTAATCAACTATCCAAATAAATCAAATGAAATAACTTTATTATTCTACCTAATCCAATTAGCATTTTCATATATGGTCAGTTGGTCACCTTGCAAGAATGGTAGCTGAATGACAACCAATCAAGTTGCACAAGGGATTCGAATTTGTTAAAGTATAGATCCGGTAAAACGTGTGAGGTGCACATTTAAGGATTGTCGGATGAAATTGTTATAGTACGGACACGAATCTCAATTTTTATTTAACGGTCTGGATGATGCACTTCATATACTTTACAATTTCTGCACTTCACTAGATCCAATTTCTTGCACCGGATTCGGATTTGCTAATGTGCAGATCCAGTGAAGTGTGTGAAGTGCACACTTAAGGATTGTTGGATAAAACTGTTACAGTACGGACACGAATCTCGATTTTTATTTAATGGTCTGGATGATGCACTTCATACACTTTACACTTTCTGCACTTCACTGGATCAAATTTCTTGCACCGGATTCGGATCAGATCCGGTAAAATATATCAAGTGCACACTGAAGGAGTGTTGAATAAAACTATTATAATACGAACACGAATCTCAATTTTTATTTAACGGTCTGTTGTACATTTTACACTTTCTGTCCTTCACTCTGAGTCTTTCACTCTCAGTGGCATTCCGTCTGAGTGCAGGTGCTAATTGAATTGAGATATTTGGAGGTTGGAATTGGACTTATTAGGTGTCACTGGATTCGTTTTATATATTGATTTTGTAAATATAAAATATGACTCACTTAAAAATAATTTCTAAATTTTTTATTTTAATTTTATTTATTTCTTGTTTTAAATTATAAATTTATTATATTATATTGATTAAATACATAACTAATACCACATTAAGTTCTTGTGTTGTGCTAAAGTATAATTATCGTCAAGGAATAGGATAATAGCTCAATTTTTTTAAGTTCGGAAAACTAGCTTATCAAATAATTTACAAGAAATATATTTAAATTTATCTTTAATCAGAAATAAGAGAGATGATTTAATTTGAAACTAGAGAAATTAAATTTCTTTGTTAAGAAATAAAATAGGACTCAAAATGCAATTATATCTTATATTTAAAAATAAAAAGATAGGGTCAACTGCAGAAGGAAAATAACTTTGACCTTTAACATTTTTAAAGAGTTTTTATTACGAAAATAATATTAAAATTTTTATCATTCGAATAAATAGTATACTCTTTATTTTTTATAAAAATCAAAACTAAAAATTCAATTAAGTAATTTATTTAACTCATTCCACTGCACTCCATCCTATTTCACTCCACTCCATGATTATGCTGGTCATAATATCAGTCATATAGAGTATTAACTTATGATTTATTAAGAGAAACCATCATTTTGGCAAGTTAATTCTAAAAAGCTTTTCTGTTCATATGCATCATACTTTGTGAATAAGCAAGGATTGATTCTTAAGATTCTTTCAAAAAGTGCAAGAATAGTACTTCTAGACACCCTGTCATAATCATTACTGGGTGGAAGTAAAAATGAAGCTATATGCCTGTGATTGATGCTCTTTATATATAATTATTAGAAAGTTGGCTAAGATACACTTTTTAAAGCAAGGAGCCATTGTAAAGGTATCTCTGAGCACAAACTAAACTTGGTTCATTTTAAGAAATGAAACTGAAATCTAACCAGAAGCTTCATATCAAGAACCTGGCACATCAATATGGCAGAAATCTAAACAAATATTAGAACTAAAATAAGTGTTTGTAAACAGATCAGGGAAGTACTAGAAGCTTAACTGTTTCAAAGAAAAATAGTTTTTTCTAACGCCTTCAAATTTTTTGTCATCTTTGGGGTGGTTACTAGTTACAGGTCTAATGCTACAAGAGAAACCAATGCAAAACTGGATTACACAAAAATTCAAGGCATATTCAATCCCCAAGTCATTTGGGTATTCTTTTAAGTAGCTTGTACATGCCAAAAACATTCCTATCTTGCCACAGGTAAGGTATAAAGAAGGATCGATACTTGGCCGGCGAAAGCTCCCGGTCCAGATACGGCAACGCAGCAATAGCCTGAAGTATATACAAATTGTACTCACAGTCACCCAACTAGAATGAGGAAAATTACTTTGAAAGATGAGAAAGACTTCAAGAATGACTATAGTTTATACCTCCCAAGTGGACAAGTCACTTCCAAGAGTCAGATAAGGTCGCTTTAGCTGCAGCTCGACAAGGAAGGTACAAGCATTGATGTCGTGAAGCTGCCATATCATTGGTAGTCAGTTTCCTTCTAATAAAAATGAAGACAATGGTGCGAAGGACATATGAACAGAGAAAGTAGACATACATATTGCTCATCCGATGCAATGTTTTTATTGTTGAAATATGGTGGTGCTGCTGCAGTCCCACCTAGCGTAGAATTAAATGGGAAGGGCAGAAGACCTCTGAATCCATCATCAATCCATCGAACTTGTCCAACATAGTGAGGGATGAAAAATGAAGAAGGGAAACGGTGCCATTCACTTCCGACACAAAGTATGGAATCTGCAGTATGAAGCAAAAAAAACATAATTCAGATGTTAGGTTGTGTGTTGTCTATTTTTTGCTAGTAGCATGGGCAATTGCCAAAGTGCTCCCAATTTAGAGTGTCATCCCTCAACAAATATTTGTCACACAAGCTTTTGATTAATAGTGAAAATCTAGTTATGTCCAGAAGGTAATGGAAAATTTTCACAAGAAAAAGTGAAAAAGAAGCAGTGACAAGTGAGAACATTTTGTAACAGGAAATATGACTTGAGAAAAACAAGCATTTTTTTTGAACGACAAGCATAAGAAATGAGTTAATAAAATATGAATACTATTCTTCAAACTAAAGAACTAGTTTAAAACCAAAGTTGATAACAGTATTTGACTTCACCACAATTTATTAGTCATTCTCATTCAGGCATACACAAATGAACCAAACAAATTTACCAAAAGATTGGCCCTCACCCATTCCTGCATCTTCTTCATGATGCTCTAAAATCTTGTAAACCTCCAACGGAGCAGAATAACCATTAATCAGAGAAAATGTACGGGCATGAGAGGCGCATAATATGAGACCAAGAACAACTGGTCTCAGAACTTTGGCTATCTGCATGTTGAGCAAGAACATTTAGCAAGAGTACTTTTGCTGTCAGATATACTCGAGATATCAGAATCCTAAGGGTAATTGGTAACCTCACCTTCACTATAATAGAATTATCGAATGGATTATGTTTGTCACGGAAGAGATCAGGAAAGCTCTCAATGACCGCTGAAGCAGCTACACAAATAAGTGTATATATTGGATAAAGGAACCTGCATGTAAAGGCAGAAAGTATCAAAATATCTATTACCAATGTTACTTTGTTAGTATAAGTTCTATATTAACAATTTCAGATAAAAAATGATAGTAAATCTACCTAACCGCACAAGCTAAAGGAATAGAACCAAGAGAGAGTTATCAGTTATATCTAGCATAGTTTATCCAAAAGGTCCCAAAATATCTAAATAATTACGGTTCCATACTTCCATTGCTAAGCTTAAATAAAATCTCCCCTCCTGAGGAGTTGAAATCTAGGGGTGAATTAATCTTTCTTATTGACCAACTCGGGCAAATATTCTAAGTCATACAGGAAAAAAGGTTCACCATTGTACCAGTTCTTAGTATACAAGGGTCAAGTAGAAAAACACCCAAAAGACAATGTTCTTGGAGATGCATATGAACTACTAAGCATGTTCTTCCATATACCGAATATTTTCCCTAGCTGTTCAATGCATACAAAGAAACTAGCAATTATGAAGATATTTTGCAAAACTAAGTTCATTCCAACTTTAAATTAATTGCAACATGGACCATACAACAACACCAACACAACAAATAATTCCTGTATTTCTAAAAAAAACCAAACCATCCAAACCCCTTTTCAGAATGAATCAATATTGAAGATTACCAAAACTGGAAGAAAGATAGGACTCGTGTTAGCCTGAAATAGTGGATCTGTAATATTAAAAACCATCTCAACCTCATATTATAAAGTATAATAAATAAATAATCTACCCAGCGCACATAAATGTATTTACTTTGAATTTCCCCGAATAACCTTGAGTAAATAAATTTGTAAAGACAGTCAAGCTCATATCAAAATCTTGCCAACCTTTCTTCTTTATGTGGTTGCAAAGACATAAACCCCAGCCATATGTATATAGGAGACACTATAATCAGCAGGTCTGGTGCATATTTCTTCTTTGCAATAGGCATTATTCCCACAAACAGCAGAGCAAGAATAAAGCAAAAGTTGAAATTATTAAATCCATTCCTCAGATAATATGAAGGTCCTTCAGTCCCATATAAATGGCTTTCACCACCTCCAGCTACATTGTATATCAAAAGATTCAAGACAGAGGAAGTCCATCTTCCATAATAGTAGAAGTCAACAAGTATTGATAATGCCTGAAAAAACCCACATTATGTTAACTATATGAACATTAACAACATAATATGATGAAAGCATAACAATATATACAACATTAGATGATATAATCATATACTTCACAGGTATGAGATGATGAATATGACTATAATTTACGTTGACTTACAAGAAGAATAATTGATGTCACAGCCCCAGCAATAAACGCCTGTTTGAATTTTCTAGATAAAGAATAAATTGTCACTGGAAGGAAAGCCAAGATTGAGAATGGCCAGCCAAGTATTACACCAGTAGCAGAAACAGCAACTGCTGCAGCAGGTTTATCAAGAAGAAATAAACCTGATGCCAGGGTCATGGCATACATAGAGAAGGAACTCGGCAAGAAACCTAATAATGACAAACAAACGATACGAGATGAATGTTAGTTATACTGGGAAAGAAACTTAATAAAGTCATTAAGTCATTGAATATAAAATAAAGGAGCCAAAGCCTCACTTGTGCTAGCAAAGAAACAGCCGCTGGTTAAGCACAGCATCGCAAGTGCATATGAAGCAAGCCGTTTTCCATACTTTCTTGAAAGAGCTACCACAAGAACAGTTTCTGTGATAACAGAGAGAAGACCAAGAAAGAGTCTTACAGCATAGAATACTCTTACCTATAATACAAATAGACATTGGTAACAAGCATATATAAATGGAAAGCCCAGAATACAGTATTTCCATAAATCATCATCAGCAGTAAATCAATAACCCCAGCCTGAACCTTACTTTTTCCTCACCAAAGATCCAGGAAGCTGGTCGACCCACTATTTCATGAAACAAAAGGTACAAATACGACCTAAGAGCAAACTGTGAACTGCAAGAGGTATAAAGTAATGGTCAATACTATGACAAAAATAAGACATAACCTAAATAAAACTTCCTTCAAATTAATTTACCAGCACATATCATTTGGTTACTTCAGTAGTTCTGTTCATTTTTTTTTTTGGAAATAACAGACAACCCAATCAGGGCTTAATCATAATGACTTATTTTCCTTAAATCCTTTAATTCTCCATACGTAGCTAAATAGAGATTCTTGTGCATTCCCCCGTGTTCTCAGTAATTGACAGATAAGCCTCCCAGTTCCTAATACAACTTTACTTCAATACAAATCAGCATAAACATAAAGACAAGGGGTGTATGTGTGAATGGAAGAGAGAGAGAGAGAGAGTGCCTGTATTCCCAGGTTTGAAACCCAGATTTGTATAGAAGGTAATGAAGGGGTTCCCAGTAATTGAAGACCTCATCGCAGTCGTGAATGATGTTGGAGGTGGCGCTCATGTACCTCAGCATTCCCAAAGCCAAAAGGGGTAAGAGCCATCCTAACCCTTTATCGACCTCATCGCCGTCGGATTTCTGGGGTTTATCAAGCTTCGTGTACGGTGATGAAGACGATGACGACGGATCGGAAGGTTGAGAGCGTCTCTGCCTCGCAGCAAGGGACATTGCGCTTTTCACAGACGTCGACACTCTTTCTTCTTCTTTGGCTTCGTAGCTCAGTCAGCGTTCTTAATAACTGAAATAATTCTCTTCTCTTTCGACTTTCTCCTTCCTTCCTTCCTCCCAAAGCAATTTCGTCACTTTCTTCTTTCTTCTTTTC
The DNA here is from genome assembly GCA_014851425.1 of Senna tora. Classification (NCBI taxonomy): domain Eukaryota; kingdom Viridiplantae; phylum Streptophyta; class Magnoliopsida; order Fabales; family Fabaceae; genus Senna; species Senna tora. Next base: position 28,756,003 of record CM026263.1, on the reverse strand, counting down.
GTCTTTGTCTGAAAAGGGTTAAATTACACTCAAAGCACAAAGTTGCGTTAAATTATTCATATGGTCCTATAGTTTCAATTAATTTTAGTTAAGTCCCCATAGTTTAATAAGTTTTGAATTTAGTCCTTAAACTTAAATTGTTGCCTAACAATTTATTAAATTTTGATGATATGCTAATTATGTATTGTCTTAATATTATGATTTTACATTATTATTTATTTTTTTCTCCACTTTGTTAACATAAATTACATATATGTGAAACATTAACAAAAGTTAATACGATTTCAACAAAAAGTTGATAACAAAGACTAATTTAGAAACTCGTTGATATTGGGACCCAATTATTAAATTTTAAACTGCAGAGGTTCATTTGAAATTTGAGTGAAACTACAGGGACCATAATAATAATAATTTAACCTTAAAATTACATTATCTTGATGCTCTTTCTTTTAAACTTGTTGAATGAAATGAATCTCTTAAACTCAGTTCATTGTCTTGTTTTGCGCTTTCTTTTTTACCACAAGATGCAGAAGTGTACTTCAAAAACAAGGTAGTTGGTAAAGCCAAATAAATAAATAAATGTGTGCTCTCTTTTTTTTTGGGGCTTAATGTGTGCTCTCTGAAAACACTTTTATTCTTTATATAGTTTGGTTTAAGATTTAACCTCTGTGTTTTGTACTATGGTTAGACTTGATAATTGTGATGATGCAATGAAGGTCACACAGTCAAAGTCAAAATGCTATTTCACATATTGTTATTAACATATATAGGAAGGTTCATGGATTGGATCCAATACCTATGCGAAAAGGTATATGAATTAAGCAAAATGTATTGAATGAAATGAATTTTGTTAATGAGAATACTCATTTTGTAACAACAACAATAATTACACTCAGCTGCTGAATTCCGAAGCAGCAAAGCAAGGAAATTTAGTCTATACATCAAGGTAAAATAAATAAATAAATAAATCTAGAAACATCACCCATTAATTTTGTGGTGTGAATGAAACAAAATTTTGATGAAGAGAAAGTGATGATATATGAATTTAAGTTTAACCAGTGTTTTGCAAGCCAGCAGCAATACCCTTCATGGTGAGAATGAGGGTGTCTTCCAAACCAGGAGCATATTCACTTGTGGGGTTGAGTGTAACAAGTTCATCAGCTGGTTTACTTATTTCCATGGACTCTTTGGAGATGTGAGACCGCACCTTCACCTTAAAGTTGGGATCCCTCACACGTTTCAATGTATAGGCTTGGCAAACATTCAGGGCTGTTATGTATGAATCACGCAGACGGATTCTTTGCTTCAAGTATGGGTCTCCATCAAGAATTTCACTGTGTCCAGCCACCTACAACACACCACCATAGCATATATATAATGGATCGAAACCACCCATATCCAGAAGTTTATGTTTGGGAGTTTAAAGGAGGATAGAATAGAGTTGTCATTAATGGGATGGAATGGCTTAAATACATATTGTTGGAGTGTTCTAATGAAAAAAAAGAAAGGGAAGGATACCTATTCATTTTATTAATGTAATGGCTCATAAATTATTTGTTTGAAAGGAGTTTTGAAATCCCTCTTTCCATTTCGTTCCCATAAAAACATTCAAACACACATCTAACCCAATTGGCTCGTTTCATCCTATTCCACTCCATTCTTGACTTTTCATCCAAACAAAGTCTTATTAGGCTCTGGCTAATCTGCTTCGAACCAACAGAAGTAGGAAGCAAAGATCTCTTGACAGAGATTTTCCTATATGTAAACTCGAATGTGTGTGGTGGTCATCAGTGATTGTAATTAATTAAGGATTTGTTACCTGGAGGAGGAGTTTCTTGGTTTGTTCATACTGGGACCTCAGCTGCTCCCCAAATGGCCAGAGATCTTGTGAAACAAGAAGCTTGTCATAGAGAGCAGCGATTCCTGGGTCTCCCTTTGCAAACACCATTTCCACTAAATCAATGGTGACTCTAAAGAAAGGCCATTGGTTATACATCTCTTGCAGCATAGGGAGATTTTTGGAATCCTTGCTAATCACCCGTTTGAATGCTTCTCCAAAGCCTAGCCACACTGGAAGATGGAACCTTGTCTGCGTCCACGCGAAGATCCAAGGTATTGCACGCAGCGTTTCAATACCCCCACTTGGTTTTCGCTTTGCTGGTCGACTTCCAATGTTCATTCGTCCATATTCCAGCTCTGGTGTTGCCTACAATTATACAAATTGAACATTAGTTAATCTTCCTTATGTACTTAGAGACTCATACATTGATAGTAGTAGTATCATAAGCTACACACCCTTCACTCTTAACTCTTCCATTATCGAGGCTTTCTAGAGCATCTCTTTCTTTCTTTCTTTCTTTCTTAAAATTAGTTCCTTTTGATTACCAAAAAAGAAAATTAGTTCCTTTTATACCATGCAAAGAATAAAAGATTAAGAAAAACTTTGAGAAGCCCCTTCGTATATACATATAAAATCATTACTACTTATAAGGCTTTTGTTTTTCAAAATCACTTAAAGTCTGGCTAATTTGTTAAGACTCAAATTTAAAATCTTACTAATAAGAATGAAGTACTTATCAAAGAAAAATTAACTAATAAATTAATCTTGTCAACCCACATTTAAATTTGTTTGGAATGCACAAGTTAGTTTCAAAAATGTTAAGTTGTGGCAAATTAATTCTTTCACGAAGTGTACTATATGACTATCATATTCAAATTTTACGCTAAAATTAGACTCATGAATTTTAGGCCAAAATCACATAACACTCAAGTCTTAAAATTTTGCACTCAAATTCTCCTAACCTTTCAATTTTGGGCATTTAACTTCTTTCCGTCCGATTTTCATTTATTTTTTTGACACTTTTTAATTATGTCAATATTTTTAATCAAATTATTTTTTTATAAATATTTTTAATCAAATTAGTGAAATGTGTTTGGGTAATTATTTTAATACTTTTTGTTAATATTTTTATTTAAGTTTTAAGTTAAATTATTAAAATGTCATTCACTAATATAAATAAAAAGACAAAAATCTAACATAAAAGAATTGATGCTCAAAATTAAAAGGTTACAGAATTGAGTGCTCTTTCTTAAATCTTACCAGGCGGAAATACTCAACAAACCGGGGTTCCTTGAACACAATAGAACGATATTCCTCCGTAGCAGTAGCAGCCATTTCATCCATCAAAGCCCTCCATTCAGGCTTGGGCGAAATAGGAGGATGCATCCCATGTTCCAACGTAGCCGCCGTATAACGCTGCAGCGTCCTAAAGCACAAATGCCTCTCTCCAAACGATTGCTCTATCACTTCCCCTTGCACCGTCACCCGAAGCGACCCCTGAATCGTGTCCGGAGGCTGAGACAGAATCGCAAGATGCGTGGGCCCACCTCCTCGCCCAACGGTCCCACCACGCCCATGGAACATCGTTAGCTTGATCCCGTACTCCTTCGCTACCTTCACCAGCTCCTCCTGAGCCTTGTACAGCTGCCACGCCGCCGTGAACCTCCCCGCGTCTTTTCCGGAGTCGGAATACCCTATCATCACCTCCTGCTTCCCGTTGATTCGATTTCTGTACCATTCCAGTGAGAACAATCGCGATAGGGCGGCGGGAGCGGCTTCCAGATCTGCGAGCTTTTCGAAGAGTGGGACCACGCGTAACGGATGCTTCACGTGGCATTCGCGTTGGAGGAGTTCGACGGCGAGGACGTCGGAAGGTGCGGTGGCCATGGAGATGATGTAGGCGCCGAAGTTGTCCGGAGGGAGTTCTGCGATGACGCGGAATGTGTCGAGAACGTCTCGGACTTCGTCGGTTTGGGGGAGATCGGGTCCGAACAGAGGGCGTTTGCCGCTGAGCTCGGAGAGGAGCCATTCTTGACGCTTGGATTCGGGCCATTCGTTGTAGGAGCCGATGTCTAAGTGCTTGGTGATGGCGTCCATCACGTCGCTGTGACGGTCGGATTCTTGCCTGATGTCAAGCTTTACGAGTGATAGTCCGAATGTGGTGATTTGCCTCAAGAAATCGAGAAGGCTCCCATCGGCAATTGCTCTATCACCACAAGCACAAAGTGATCTGTAACACAGTTCCAGAGGTTCATAGAACTGCATAAGATTTTTGATCCTTAGTTAGTAGCATGGTGAGATAATGATAGTCTTTTTTTCTGTTGTGTGACATTTAGTTGAAAATTTTGTACATGATTTATACCATCTCATGGGACTTCAGTCAATTCAAACTAGATTAGAGGTTAATAGCTTTATAAATACTAAATAAAAGGAGAGTTTAACAATGGATATAATACCTCTTGAACATTAGTGAAAGTTACATCCTCTGGAATTTCAGAGTACCCTTGAGCTAGCAAATGACGAGAACGCTCACGAGTATGGTAAAGTTTATCCCTTATATTGCCCAATATTACACGGTATGGTTCATTTGGAGGAACGTTTTTCCAAAACTCTGCATAATCAAGAAAGGCATGAATATAATCACAATGCTTACAAAAATTAGAACAGCAATGACTATACTACACTCTATTATCTTCTAAAGAAGCCCAAAGAAACAGTTTGTTCCAGTGTAATGCAACCTTAATTAGGTGAGATTATAATAATTTGGAGATCTCACTTGAAGAGAAAGAGTTTAGTAAACTACCTATGTAGTGTTTTGCAACTGCATCTTTCTTGGAAGACCTGTGAAGTTCATCTGCACGGACACGTAGCTCGTCGTTGCAGCGCCACATAGACAGCTGTGGAAAAACACCCAAGAAGGGATTTCAGCAAAATAATGTTATTGATCCAACGCTTATCATTAGGCTAAAAATAACAGCTGTTAATCAAGACACAACTCTTTCTATTTAATTTTGCCTATTCCAAACGTCACGCGATTCGACTATGACTTGACCATTACTTGAACCTTCGTCTGTGACACTTGCCATAGTAATTAAGCATAAATAGTGGTAATTTTTGAAAAGTTGGAGAAGCTATATATGTATGAAGTACCTCAAACATAAGATCCTCTATTTGGGAATAATACATAGTTGCAGCCATCATTTTAGCCAATATGCAAACATCCCTAGTCACTTCTGCAGTCACTCTTGGATTGCCTGCATCATTATATATACAGAGATTAGGCACAGATACATGCATACATACATGATGTTATGTTTGAGAGTGAGAGGTAAGAATTAATTATATATACCATCACGATCACCACCCATCCATGAAGAAAATTGAATGAGATGAGCATTATAAGGGACACGTTGGTTAATCCCAATATTCTTCAAAGCTGTATCAACACGGCGCAGAAATTTGGGGACGCCCATCCAGATTGTTTCATGGAAGTAGCTCATCCCTGCTCTCATCTCATCTTGTGGTGTTGGAGGGCTCCTCCTGATTTCATCTGTACGGAACGCGGCTTGAATCTACATGATGAACACAAGTAACAAAACCAAACTTTTTATCAACATTATTTATAAAAGAAATCCAAGCACTCTTATAAAACCCAAAAAAAAAAAATCTATTTTGTAATTAGTTCTTAATAATTGTTCTCAGAAACAAAAAAAAAAAATAGTGTTTTTAAGAATAAAAAGTTGTTTTGATTTTTTAACTCTATTTTTTAGTCTTAAAAAAAAACACGCTCGGAATTTTTTATCTTCTTCTAAACCCTTTAAATCCTATTGCTTCCAATTCAAATATACAGTATTAGAAATCAAATAAGTAATTTTTTTTTTGTTCTTCCAAAACTTTTTTAAGAATACAAAATAAAATCATTGTAAAAAAAGTCATCCTAGCAATTCAAGAAGCTAGGATTCTCCTTCATTTATAAAGTAGTCTTGTCAATAATTATGACTAGTGTGAGGGATAAATATTCAAGTTAATTTTTTTTTAATCAAAAGCTTTGTAAATCTTTAAAAAAAAATTATTGGATAACTATTTTTAAAATATTTAAAATTGTGAAAAAAATTGTATATTATTTCAATAATTAAGAAACTGCAAAAAATAAAAAAAATTATGATTAAAAAATAAAAGTTTAACCAAAAATTGTGAAAAATTGTATAAAATTGTATATTATTTTTTTTCATTCGATCTCCCATGATCTCGTTTAATATGGACTCGACCCATATCACTTGTTAATTATAGTGAGAGAATTAGAGTTTTAGGGTATTAATGTCTTGCTTGAAACCTTTCGCAACAAAAGTTATGGTATATAGAACATTACAATTATCCACATTTAGTGAAAAATCAAACAAGAATTACCAGAGTTTCAGTAAGACATTGATTAAACAAAATACTCACGCACCTCCCTCTGTAGTGCCTCGTCAAGCTCCTGTTTATCATCACGAGTAACGTCTTTTGCGTAAAATTGAGTCAAACAATTCCGTATCCTTCAAAGCCAGCATGAACAAATGAACGAATGGTAAGAAGCTTTAATTAGATTTGAAAAGCGAGCGAAACGTTTCGAAATTCAAACCAAATTACCTTCCGTATTTCTGAAGCAGAGATCGACGAACAGACTGGGTAGGATGAGCGGTAAGAACGAGATCAACGGTCTGGTTCTTGATCGCATCGAAGACTTGTTCCGGAGACTTGTTCAAATCCACCACGAGCTTCTTCAGAGTTTCTTCGATGTCGGATTCCGTCGTGGCGCTGTTCTCATCGGCGAAATCGCCTTTCTTCAATTTGTTCCTTCTCCGGTAAGCGATCTGAACCTCCTCCGCCAAATTCGCCAAACTAAGCATATTGGAGAACGACTTCGCCAGAACAATGGAATCGCCCGCATCCAAGCTCGTGATCATTTTCCCGAGATCCTCCAACGTCTGCGGATCGTGATTTCCTTCGTACTGCGAAGAAAGCTCGTACACCTCTTGCACCTAAAATCGAAGAGAAAATTGTAAGTAATCACGATTCGAACGGGAATTTATGATCAAAAGCAGAGTCTACTCTGATCTATATCGATCTCTCTGTCTATCTCACTGTTTCTCTGAGATTTCCGCCGTGCAGATCCTGAAGAATGTCGAGGAAGCGATCGATGAGTAAAGCGTCGTATTCGACGAGTTTGTCGTCTTCACTGACTTTGCGTGGAACCAATTGACGAAGCTGTTTATCAATGGACGCCATCTTTACTAAGCCTCTGCCCGCCATCTTGATTCAGGTACTAAACTGTACCTTTAATTATCTCTGTTTCTCACCCTGCGCGCGCGCAATAATTATTCAAATCAAACCAAGCAATCATGGGTTCTATGATACCAATAAATAATTGTAAATGCATATATATATATATATATTGCCATAAATTCATGCTTCTCATGACTCCCTAGAAATGTGGAGGAGGATCAATTGGGGTCATGCAAACTCTACGTTTAAGTTCAGTGACTGGGTCTTCCTTCATTCAATACTATGTTAATTTACTAATTTAAGTTCATATGTTGTGTCTTTCTTTTCTTTTCTTTTCTTTTTTCTGTTTTTAAAAAATGTTGGAAAGTACACTGTGTTTTTATTAAAATATTTTTTTATTCGCTGTTTACATATTATAACAAATATTAAATATATATTTGAATTTGATCAAGCAAATCGAAACTTAATAATTGGATAAGTTAAATTGATTATTAAAAAAATTACATAAGTACATTCAAATAAATGTTATTAAGGTCATGATGTGTAATTAGGGGTGAGCTTACGGATTGGTTCGATTTTGACGATTTAGATAACCGAACCAATTCAATCTGTTCTTTGGACGTCAATCAAATCAAACCAAACCGATTATATAGTCGGTTCGGTTTGATCGGTCTTTGACAAAAATTTTTTATTAAAAAAAATTACTATTTTTCTTTTCATTTTAAACCCTAAAAAATAAAAATAAAAAAGTTATTCCTAACCATAGAAACCAACAAACTAAAGTTATTAATTAGTACAATATTTCAACATTACAAACTTAAAATTACAATCCAACATCATAAAATCATAAAAACCAACATCATAAAATATTTTAAATATTTTTAAAAAATTATAATAGGTTGGTTTAGTTCGGTTCAGTTGGGATTGGACCTCATTCATCAACTGAACCGAACCCAATCGGTTATCAAGAAAATAAATCAATCCATCCGATTATGTAGTCGATTTCGATCGATTTAGTTTGAATCGGATCGGTTGATTCAATTTGAATCGATTTTACACACCCTATGTGTAATAGTCATGAAATCGATTCTTGACAAGTCGAGGGCGAATACTCATACTCACCAAAGAAAAAAACACACACACATTACTTATCAATACACTTAGGGTGTGTTTGGTTAATGGGGGAAGATTCTTTCTACTAAATATATCTAATTTTTTGTAATATAATGAAATTATATTTTTGTTCTTATTTTTTATTTATTTTTATTCTATTCTTTTTTTTTTTTTTGGTTTTCTATTCTATTTTTTTTTTTAATGTAAAGATAAAATGATCAATTTATTCATTTTTAGTACATTCGAGTGACGTAGGTTTCATCAAGACTAATGGGTAATAAGAGAAAACTCGAAATGGATAATAAAAGATCTTTGTTATGGATTTTTTTTATTGAACGGGTGCACTTCAGTACTTTACGGGATTTTCATACAAGAAGAATTATTTTCCTTTGTTTCATTGATTGTATGCCAATAACTTTCTTTGATTTTTGCACCTAACAAGACTGATGTATAATTTCTACTTTCTATTGAATCTTTAATGGTTGAGCTAAACTGTATAACCTGGTGGGAAGAAACTTTCATCTCATATCAGATTTGTGCACAGAATTTTCAGCTCCAAAATTAATCATGTACAACTTAGATTGATAATGTACAAAGTAATATAGACATTACAGTATTGCTTAATTTATTGCTGTCTTCTTATAAAAAAAAAATTGATTGCTGTCTTAATATCCATATATAAGACATACTTAAAATTCTTAAATGTATTTTTGGTCATTGTAGTTCTATTAAAAATTTAATTTTATCATCTAAGTTTAAAAATAAACAATGTTATCCTGAAGGGGAATCAAGTTGAGTATAATATCGCATGAAGTGTTCAATTTATGTCCAGAATGGTTAACGCCAATTTTTTAATTATATTTCTATTGACAAACAATAAAGTATATTTTTTTTATCAGATAGCAGAATTATAATATATAATTGCACGAAGACTTGAACATTTGTATTATATTCTATAGACGACGTCCGCTGTAAATTATGACTTAATTATTATAATAAAGAACTCAAAATGCAGCCAACATGAGATGTCCCGAGAAATAATTTTCAGAGCCATACAAAATTTTATTTGATGAATATTTCTCATCAGTTGAGTAAATGTGGTTGAATAAAATTATTTGCAACTTACACCTATACAATAATAATTTGAGTTAAACCTATGTTAATCTCTTTAATATATGTTATTTACACCCTATCTAATTATATTTAAAAGTGTCTTCTCTTTCTATTATTTTTCTTAAAAAAAAGTCAAAATGTACAAAACAGTCTTAAACTTATATAAGAACTTTTTAAAATGACACGAGTCCCAAAACTTTTTATGTGTGTCGTGCAGATAACATCTTTAGTTAAATTTTTCATCCAAAATTGTATGATATTATCTGCACAAAATGAAATCTTTAGAGACGTCATGTGTCAACTTTGAAAGTCCGTTTATGGGAGTTAAATGGATATACCTAAAGTTTAAAAGCAATTTTGTGCATTTTAGCTTAATAAAAAAAATCAAATTATTTTAATTAAGAAAATCTTTTTTTTAAGACCGAATCTCCTTACCAAAAATTGAACTTTCCCTCATTTCAAATTGAGTCACCTCTCACAAATAAGAAATGAAAATATATAATAAAACAGCTATAATTAATTATTGCAAATATTTATCTTCGACCTACCAATAAAATATGTGTAGATATCAATGTCAAAAACTTAAAATGGATATATTCTCATATTAAATGTTCAACCTGTTACTACTACCGTACTACTGAACATCTATTCCTAATTTATTAAGATACATAACAACTAATTAGGTAAATACATTAAGGATTCACTTCATTTATGTGTTCTTTTAAGTACTCCAATTTTATAAAACTTTCAATTTGATACCCTGGTTTAGAAATAGAGAAATTGATTCTATCAATTGTCCATTTGTCCTTATATCATTATTAGATGAAAATTGATTGGAAAGGAGAATAATGGTTCATTACACAAAATAATAAGACAACATTGTTTATTTTTAAACTAAAATAACCAAATTGAAATTTGTATGAAATTAGAAAAATCAAAAGTGTACGGAAGCATGCATTTTAAGTATATCATTAAGCTAGATATTGAGACAACAATAAAATAAGGAAAATGTTGTAACGAATTGGAATCCATCAAATCTTATATAAATTTATCACATGTTAATAATTGATTGGATAAAATTAATAATACTATGATTTTAAAATGATTTAATAAATATAATATAATTTTTTGTTATAGTTGTCAACTTTTGACAAATCTATGAAATAAGTATGAAGCTGAAAATTCTCTACTCTAAAGTTTCTACACAAATCTGATAGGAGATCGATGAAAGTTTCTTCCCACCACGTGTCTTGCAAATTCCATTTGCTTGTTTTTTCCTTCTAAGTTAACACAAACTTTTCCTCACTAGCACTATCAGAACAGAGTTATACAGCTTAATTAGATTTGAACAATATTTTATAAGTAGACTGATCACATTAATTGTTTAAATTATTTCATTTAGTTTTCTAAAATAAACAAGTAGTCTATTGAAATGGAAGCATAAAGTGTAATTATTATTGAATTATAGTACACATATTAAGAATTTGATAGACAGTTAAAGTGTAAGTTTTTTAAGTTTTACTGCAATCTATAATAAAACGAACAAGTAAAATAAAATCATATATGTTATGTTTCCTCTTTTAACTCTAACTTTAGTGAGCTATTCATCGTACCCTCTGCACAACTAAAATATAGAGATAAATATATAATCACTCAAGATCTTACCATAACATAATTAAGTGCATATTTGGGTTCTGCATTTTTTTTATTAATCTCGATGTTGATTCTTACAAGATTTAACCATTATTAAATATTCAAAAGAAACTATCAATCTAATTGTTTCATTCAAAAATCAAATTAAAGAAAGTGAAAGAAATAGGTTAAAACTCCAAATTGGTCTTTTATGTTTGCACGAAGTTTTATATTGATCCTTTATGTTTCAAAAAGTCCAAATTGATCATTTATGTTTGCAAGAACTTGGTCCTTCCGTCCAAGTCCGTTTTTTTTAAAGTTAAGTGCTGACGTGGACACATTATCTCTCCTACGTGTCAATTGAAAAAAAAATTGACGGAAGTGGACGGAAGGACCAATTTGAAACTTCTTGCAAACATAAAAGACCAATTTAGACTTTTTGAAAACATAAAGGACCAATTTAGACTTTTTAAAGGACACGTTAGCACGCCACGTCAGCATTTAACTTGAAAATTTGACGGAAGTGGACGGAAGGACTAATTTGGAACTTCTTGCAAACATAAAGGACCAATTTAGACTTTTTGAAACATGAAGGACCAATATGAAACTTCGTGCAAACATAAAGGACCAATTTAAAGTTTTGACCGAAAAAAATAAGAAGATAATGGAGAAAGAAAAGTGCAGCAAAGCTAACAAGCAAGGACCCACATAAAACTTGACAAGTTTCTTTAAAAATAAATAAAAAGAAGTAGAAAAGAATATAATTAATATGAATCCCAAACTCATTCCACAAACTAATACCTTTATTTTACATCCATGTCATTCTCCACTAGGAGAACCAAAGCAAACAACTTTATCATGATTTTGGATCCCACCCTTATTTCTTATCTCTCCTTGTGCTAATGATCCCCTTTATTATTGGTATACTCATTAGAACCAAACACCACAAATATGATCAATAACTCGATACACAACAATACAATTAATGTAAAATAACAAACTTCAACTCTTGTCACTAATTAGGCGTCTTGATGAAACCCACATGACTCGAATTCCCCACTCTAGTAAGAGTCTGAAGATCATAAGCCACCCAACACCTCGAGCTATCTCTATGGTAGAAATACCCTTTACACTTACAATCCTTACTACATTTATTCCCACAAGTGCTCTCACTCACACCATCTCCCTTCGTGTAAGCACTCACATAATGATCCACACCTTCAACCTCATAGTAACGAAACCCACTCGCCTTACACGAAGTCACAGCCTTAGCACTACAATTCTTGGTCCACCCAAATTCCCCATTCGGCAGAGGACAAGCCACGCACTGGTTATCCTCGCACACACCTAAGGCCCCACATCGCTCAGGTAATTGACACTCGCTCACGTCGGAATCCCTATCGAAGAGCGTGTAAGTCACTTGCCAAACGCCATCACGCACGTCCAAGAAGTAAGTGTGAAGCTTGACGTTACCGTCAATTTCAAGCCTGAGGTAAGTCAGTGTACTGTTATTCACCGGCCTACCGTAGATTCTGAACCCGCTGGTTGTAGAATTTGAAACGAAATAGTCAAACCCGATTTCGAAGGTATCCGGGTCGGATCTAAGAGTCACATTCTCGAGTTGTTGGGTGAAGAGGGTGTCAAACCAGTACATGTTGGTTTTGTAATACAGAGCCAGCCCATTGGGCTCGAGGACTAAACTGTAAGGCCCATTTACGTTCTGCTTCTCCGAGAGTCTACTCACGAGCTTAGTGGGCCCGCCCTTGGATTGGGATCGGAGGTACTGGCCCACCAAGAGGGTGTCCGTGGGGTGGTCGAAGCTCTGCCAAACGAAGTTTCCGGAGGAGTCTAGAAGCACCATGTTTCCGTTTGGGAGCAATCGGAAGGCCACGACGTCCTTATTGGAGGTATTGGTCTGCCAGGCGATGGTGCCGTTGGCGTGGGAGAGGACTAGGTTTCCGTCGGATTGGAGGGCAAATGTGGCATTTTCTCCGACGGGGTTCCCTCTGTTGGCCTCCCAGACCCATCGGAAGAGCTGCTCGGAACGAGTGAGGCCCATACGGAGAGCGAGGGTGAAGGAATTAGGGGTAGTGTTGTAAAAACCCACTTGGAAAGGGGAGGTGAAGATGCTTATCATTCGGTAGTCTCCGCCGTATTCGACAATGTAATCCCCGAAATCTCCCGAGTTTACGAACTTGAAGGTCTCGTTTTGGGGAACGAGAGCTTGAGAAGTGAAGAAGAAGAGGGAGAGGAAGAGAGTGAGGAAGGAGGGTTTAGTTGGAAACAGAGAAGCCATTGAAGAAGAAAGAAGAATAAGAAGAAGGAATGGGAATGAAAATAATGGGTAAAGGTGTATTTATAGGGAAAAATATGAAGTGGTGTGATCAAAACTAACAACGAAGGAACACACAGTAATATTTGATGCCTATTTCTAACTTATTTTTAAACTAAATGATGACTTTGTCTTGTTAGGACAAAAGTAGGCGTTTTGTACTTGTGTTTAGTTTATTAATATAAGTGCATGTTGCCCCTCAATTTTAGATTGTGTGGAAATCCTCTCAACTATGAAAACTAACCAAAAATTTGTTTAAATTTTGCAATTTTGTGTTAAAAATATTCTCTTTATTTTTTTATTTGAAATCCTAAGAAGAGTAGACATGACTTGGTGTTTCTATATAAAGCCAGAAGTTTCTGGACAAGAACTAGGCTGTTTCAATAATTATTTTTAATTTAAATTATTTAGTCTTTAAATTTGAAAAAAATACTATTTAATTTTTGAATTTATAACTATGTCAATTATTTAGTCCCCAAAGTTAGCAAAAATACTATTTAATCCCTGAATTTGTAACTCTGTCAACTCTAACAGGTAATAGTCAAGAGACTAAATGATTGACAGAGTTACAAATTCGGTGATTAAATAGTATTTTTGTCAAGTTTGTGGACTAAATAGTTGACATAGTTACAAATTCGAGGACTAAATAGTTGACATAGTTACAATTCGGGGACTAAATAGTTGACATAGTTACAAATTTTGGGGACTAAATAGTATTTTTGATAAATTCGGAGACTAAATAGTAGTATGACCAACAATTCAAAAACTAAATAGTATTTTAGCTCAAAATAAAATATGGTTTTCTTAGAAAATGACCAAATAATAAACGATATTTTGAACTTTATTTTTAAAAAGAAATTAAATAAACAATAAGGACACGTTATTTACGTAGAAATGAAAACATAATGCGTTTTTCTGTGTTTAGTAGTAAAAGTTTGGTAAAGTAAATAGAAAGGGAATGTATTAAAATGACCATTTTACTCTTTATATTAAAAAAAGAAAATTATAATTGTGTCAAATCATGTCAAATTAGAGGGGTATAATAAGTATTTTGTATTTTTTTTAAGTTGATAAAAATAAAAAAAAATAAAAAAGTAAGTTATATTTCTATTTTCATTGGGATTTCTTGTAAAATAACATACCTAAGGGTTTTGATTTTGCAATTAGGAGGCTAGGAGCTTTTGGGGCCACCTTAATTTGGTGAAGATTTGATTTTGAAGAAAATGGTGTGCAATAAGTTATGTGGATTAAGATGAAGATCAATCAAAACAAGATATAAAATAGACATTACATTAATAAAGAAGATGCCAAGTGTTGTATAAATTTCGTGCACTCTTTGAGATATAATTATAAATTAATATATATAATCTTTTGGCTGCAGATTTACGTGTACATTTTAAATAGCCTCCCTGTCTCGTAAGTCAAAGGAACCTATCTGTTTCTATTGACTTTCCATTTTTTAAAATTAGTTTTTTTATATGATAATCTTGGAAAAGTAAATAAATAAAATTTAAGATCTGCTTTATTAATATGAGTTTTTTTTTTTTTGTCATAATTTCATGGATAAGACTTTTTAAAACACCACATTAATCTTTATTTGTTAAATGTCAAAATTGTTTTAGATTAGGGTCAATTATCGTTTTACCATAAAAAAATTCCTATTGTCTTAATTTATTTATTAGATCATAAAAATATTAAATTTTATAATTTTATAATTACAATATATTAACAAAGATCTATTGAATGATATATTCACTTCATTATTTTATAATTAGTTAACTTCTATTTTTTGTAGAAGTTAATATCTATTAATTTTACTAATATTATTTTTAAGTATGAAATAATTTTAAATTATATTAGGCTAACTGTCTTATTCTTCAATGAGATTAATCATTTGTGACGTTTAATTGACGGTGTATACCTGGTTAAACTAAAAAAAAATTTATTACTGGTTAACTTTTTAATAATCACATTCATTAAATGATTAATTAAATTGATTAAAAATTTATCTTCTGCAGATTTTTTTTGGGTCCGTCTTCTAAAGAACAATGAGATAGTCCATAAAAAAAAAGAATAATGAGATATTTAATCTTTTAAAAATAAAAATAGGAAAAAAAATATTTGTTAGTGATTAAAAAATTAATTTAGGCAAGTATTTAATACTCAATCCGGTTCACAATATCTGTTTCGTTGGTAGGTGCGCACGAGCCAAAAAAACATTAGTTTATCTTAAACTTTTAGAAAAATATGAGATCAAAATACTAATGTCTTGGGAATATGTATTCCATATGAATAAAATTGTTAAAAAATAATCAATACTTTATTGATTTTATAAAATAGCAGATATTTTAAAACAAAAAATCTCACACTCAAGTAGATATTATGAACCTGAAGAAGTAGTTAATACTTGCTAAGTTGCTATTTTAGATGAAATGGAGAAGTAGTGGGAAGAATATATGTAAAATGTGTAAACTGTATGAAATGTATCATCCACACTGTTAAAAAAAAATCGAGATTCTAATATTTTTATCCAACGATATGCATTTTTATATACTTTTACTGCCAAAGTGCAAGTGCTGTATTGGAATTAGGGGGGAAATGGATCATTATGGATCATTTTCCTACCAAAATTCTCTATATAGATCCGGGTCTACAGGTTTCCACCTGATAGACCCTTTTTTCTGGTGGCCAAAACGCCTGCAGGCAAAAGCTGCAAAAGTATTTCGGCCACCAGGTGAAAACCTGTGGACCCAGATCCATATAAAAAATTTTAATAAAAAAAAGGTCCATAATGATCCATTTCCCGAAATTAGGGAGTGGGGCTCAACTCAAATTCAGTGCCTTCTATTTTTGTTCTCTTCGTGACTCCATCCAATTCCAATCCTTTCACATATTCCTTCATTCTCGGGATACTGGCTTGCCTTGAAGGAACATGAGCCTGAGCGTGCGTAATGGATGACGAAGACCAACTACCCTCAAAATTTTATTTTATTTTTTAAAAAAGAGACTAGATTATGAGTTTGTTGAAATCAATTTGTAATTTTTATTTATTTCTCTTAATTTGTTCGGCCTATTCATCTTGATTTTAGATCTATGACTTTCTATTATGTTAATAAATTAGTTCTACGAATGAATGACGGTTGGTTTTAGTCCCAAAAAAAAAAAGTCTCTCATATTAACAGTACATAATGATTAAGATTCAAAAAGAAATCTACCTTTGATGTTCAATGATTACTCGAACAATATTATGTTATCCACTGGCCATAGTAGAAAATATATGTAGAAAACAAAAATAAATAAATACGACCCTAAAATTTTTTACTACTTACTATTTGTTATGAAAATAAAGTTCTTAAAAAATCATAAATAGGCTAAAATGTATATATATACTCCTTTTACAATAATATAGAAAATTTGTTTGCAAAAATAAATCCCTCCAAAGTAACTAGTAACTACTAACTATGGTGATGAGTATAGAAAACTTGTGAGTTCCTGAATATGCATAGGCATTGAGTGCGACGAAGGGATTTTGGGTCTAGCTCAAGGCCCATGAAGAATTTTTTTGGTCGATAGGCCCATGATGAATAGTGCGTTCAGATAAGTTCTGTTTTGGCCCATAACTGATGGGCCCTATAAAAAGAGCGACAAAGCAAACCCATCAAGATGCACCTCAAAGTTTCTCGGCCCAAAACGATATTATTAAGAGGACAAAATGTAAACTCTCTCCATTCTAATTAATAATATTAATTAAGGAGGGAAAAATTAAAGAATAAAAAGCAGATTCTATTTCCAAATTAACATTTAAGGCCACCAAATATAATTAGTATATACTTAATTAAAAATAAAACAAAGAAGAAAAGAATAGTCAATTCCCTACATATATCAAAATTTAATAATTGATTTTTGGTTTCTCAAAATGAAAAAGATATGATGTTGATGCGTGATCTTGCATCATTATAGCAAAGCAAAAAGTACGAGAATAAAAAAGTTGATAAGGTGAATAAAAACAAAAAAGGGAATAAAACAAACCATAACATATTAACAACTTGCAAAATTACATTAAAGCTAAGATTGTTCCTCTGAACCTTTTTTCTCACTAAAGTTTTTTTCATGATTTTTCACTTAAACTTTTGATACATAAGTAATTTTTTTAGAATTTAAAAATTAATTCAACTCTAGGTTTAAAATTTAATTAGATACTAAAATAAATTTTCTTGCAGCTATATAGTAATTAATTGGATTAGCCTGTGGCCCCCTTTTTTGTCATTAATGGAAGATATGGTAATTGTTTACTTTACAAAATCCATTAATTGATTTTATATATATATATATATATATATATATATATATATATATATATATATATATATATATATATATATATATATATATATATATATATATATATATATATTAATGGATTATAATATTCATTTTTGGCCCATTCCAATATCTTTCTCAGATATGGTCGATAAGGGTAAACCTGAATTACTTTTCTTTTAGTAAATCTATCCTTTCACTGTTTTCATGGAATAATTTGTAAAGTAACTATATATGGTTGTTGAAATTGTACTTATCTTATTTTATTTCTTAAAATTATATTTACTACTTTAATTTTAAAGTATGATATATGATACAGTACTGATACTTAAATCTTTATTTTTTGGTCGACTAAAGCACTAAATTAAATTTGTTATGAGCTTACCCTTAAAAATTGCCATTATATGGAGGAGATGTTCAATAGTACGGTAGTATTGAATTTCAATACATTCTTCCAATCAATTGGTCCCTGGACCGTTCAAGGTATGTCCTTATTAATGTGAATTTCTATTAATATTAATAAATGGTTCTGTATAATTAGATGGATGTACTAAACTTTAATAGTACAGTACTCTTGAACTTTTATCCCATTATATAGGAAAACTAGCTAGCTAGTATTCATGATCATTTCTATAATTCTAGTTTAATTAAAAGTTTAAAATTAAAATTTAAAACGTAATTCTAAAGCATCACAAATGTGAACAGATTTGATGCTCTAGAAACTGAGAATTTAAGAAAAGTGGAGGTCGGAGATGCATGCATGCCATGGTAGATGATGGAGACGTAATGTAGGTACTACGTATGTGGCTTCCATCTTCAGATATTAAATTATTGAGGCAAAATATTATTTAGTTCATGAATTATTGGTCACATTATTATTTAGTCTCCGAATTTATCAAAAATATTATTTAGTCCCTGAAATGTTTAATTATGTCAACTATTTAGTCCCTGAATTTGTGACTTGTCAACTATTTAGTCTCCAAACTTGGCAAAAATACTATTTAATCATCGAATTTGCAACTTTGTCAACTATTTAGTCTCCTGACTGTTACCCATTATAGTTGACAGAGTTGCAAATTTAATTTGGTGATTAAATAGTATTTTTGCCAAGTTTGGGGATTAAATAGTTGACATATATAGTTACAAATTTGGGGACTAGATAGTATTTTTGTCAAATTCGGGGACTAAATAGTTGACATAGTTAAACATTTCAGGGACTAAATAGTATTTTTGATAAATTCAAGAACTAAATAGTAGTTTGACTAACAATTCAAGGACTAAATAGTATTTTGTCTCTAAATTATTAGTAAATGAACTAGTATTTAATAATAATAATAATAATTAACTAATATGTGAGCATATATATATATATACACTTTATAATTTTCCTTTGGGTAAGCAAAATTTTAACATTTGGACATATATATTCTTCTTTAACTCTAAGGTGACACTGTAATAGAGAGCCTTGTCTAATTGAAATAATTTATGTTATATATATATATAATAGTTGATAATGGGATAATATTTGATGTGATCGCCTGCAAAGAATTCTTAGAACATGGACATTATTATTTTAATTTTGAAATTATTTAATTAATGATACTTTAGTTAAAGTCAAATTGATATATTTGGCATATAACTAATATTTTGTCCAACAAGCAAATTAAAACTTGGCTGCTTCCTGCTTCTGATCTGATGCTTATATATTAGGTGATGAAGTCCAACGTTCAAAAGGAAGAAGATTATATATTTTGAAAAAAATAAAAATATATAAATTGGCTCCTACTTTGTTTAGAACGGATTCTTATCAATGTGTTACTTTCTATCTTTCTAATTTCATGAACTTCACATTTTATTCCTATTATAATATATTCCATAATATAAAATCTAAAAAAAAAAATGTAATGTAACGAACTAGCTATAGTATCTATAAGTCTAATGGGTCTCATGATGTGGATAGAGTCATAGAGTTCTTTCCAAATTTTGTTTATACACAATGCTCAAATTTAAAACATTCTTTAATTTTAATAGTTTTTTATACAATACATTTTAGGTATAGTATAAAAAAGGAGAAATTGAGTTTAATTTAGGCCTTGTTTAGTACCAAGAAAATGTAAGGGAATGTGCTAGGTAATCCTACATTTCCTCTAACGTTCTTTTTACCAAATAAATTACTTTTTACAATGTAATGAAATTATGTTTTTACCTTTACATTTTATCTACTTTTATTTTATTTACATCACATCATATTGACATGACATTTTCATTTCCTAATAATCACTTTCACATTCCCTTGCATTTTTATTTTTACCAAACAAGGCCTTAGTGAAATGAGTTATTCCCCTCAAACTAGAGAAATCAATAAACATTTAATTCAAATAATTATTGCATATATAGATTTAAACCAGAATTGATAGAAAAGTTTTCATTTGAGATGGAATAGTGATGCGTTAGATCAGATGGGAAAAAAATTCAGTCTAGAAATACAGTCTTAAATCACTCGAGTTTTTTTTTTACTATTTTTAAATTAAAAAACTTGAGACAAGTATTAAAAACTAAAAAAATAAAAATAAAAATCTTTTGTCAAATTTTATAATTTTAAAAAACTAAAAATAAACCTTAATGTGAGATATACATACGCAATCGTTTAGCATGCACTTTTAATTTCTAGGCTGCTTTGTTTGGGAGTTTAATAACATTTTCCAATCCATTTGTTTTTAATTTATTTCTTGACATCCCTATTCCATGAAATCAGCAAATTTAGTTATATATAGTGCTTTCTTCTTCCATAGAAAATTAGATCTTTCCCCAATTAATCCTAGCTACTAATTATAATCAAAATTAATGAGTTTAATTAACCTAATAAGCTACAAGCTAGCTAGCTAAGCCAACTATATATATATATATATATATATACTTTTCTTGTTCGAAACTATCCAATATCAATATATATGAATTCGAGGTTATTAAGTTTTAATTAATCTAATTTAAATTGATTGAAGTCTTAAAAATTATAATGGAGATTTTTCTTACTAAATAATAATATATTTGTATATACAAGATTCAAATTCAAGATTTTGTTTAAATTAAAGACCAATCCAATGTAGCAAATTAAATATGATAAAGGTATGTGTTTCTTTAATTATTATCGATGTTATGTTTGATCTCAGGAGAAATAAAAAATATAAAACGTCATCTATTATGAGGGTAACTCCAAACAAGTAGATCCAACAATATTCGAGAAATTAATCATTATATACGATTTCAATACTCCGAGTGAAGATAAAAAAAATTGTTTAAAGAAAATAAATAAGTACGTGTTACTCTAATTAATAATTATATCTATATATTTATGTACATTTATGTCTCATTCAATTGGTTTATATATATATATATATATTCCACTGAAAATATAACTTTATTAAAAAAATAATAAATGAGTGGATCAATAATGTACGAGACTTGACAATTTGACTGGTTGCTAGAAGTATGGAAACAAATAGCAAAAGCATGGTTGAAGGTCCTAAGGTTGGTGTATACTTTTCTGTGTAAAGTCCAATTAAGAGTTGGAAAAGATACAACAAAAGTAATTGCACCACAAATCCAGTACAACGGAAGATATATATTATTTAATATTGGAAAATATATGAGGTTAAAAATTTTAATAATTAGATCATAGATAAATTATAATTCAATTATAAATATTTATTAGATAAAAATATTAATTTTATTGACGGAAAATTAAATAAAAAGAGGCGTCGAACTTTAGGGATACCGAGTATATAATAAAAATATATATATTTTTAGTTGATGATGTACATTTAATTAATTACTATGTTATAATGTATATTTTCTTATGGTTAGTTTGATTAACTTGATACATAAGAATTGAAGTTGACTGCTATAGAAATATTATTATTGAAGTTGGAATATTGGTAATGATAATGGTAGAAAGATATGGTATTTTTTTAATAAGGATATTGCATTAGTCTTAAGCAGTGGTTAGCTAGTGGGCACGAAGAATTCTTAACTTTTACTGAGCTTTTAATTAATTATATAATGACCTCTTTCATATTATAATATAAAAAAAGTTTTCAGGGCTGCTAGGGCTGATTTAAAAAAATATTATATATATATCCTTTCTTTTACTATAGTCAAAATCAAATTATTTAGGTCCGTGAAGTCTACTGATCAGTCATTAATCTTCATCTTTAATTATGGTTAATATATAAATTGAAAAAAAAAAACTTTCACATTGATTAAGGTTTCCTCCTGTTTTTGGGCCCATATATATATATAGGAATTATTAGGATTTATATGTATATATATAATTTTTTTTTAAAGAAGGAGCTAGTTTAGGAAGATCTATCTAGTAAAATCACGAGGGAGGCAAACATCTCTAATGTCATCCTGGACAGGTTACAATAAGGAAAAAACTTATGTGCTGTTATTTATATATTTTTAGTAAGGTTAACCAATTAAAAAAAGACATGTGTCAATTTCAAGAAAAAAGTTAACACATGTCTTTTTTTAATTGATTAAATTGACACATGTCTTTTTTTAATTAGTTAACCTTACAAAAAACATGTAAACAACAGCACATAAATTTTGTCCTTACAATAATAAGAACGTCTATCAAACTTGTTAATCCCAAAAGGAAGCCTATGAGAGAAATAAAGAGTGGTTAAGTTATATTTATTATTCATTTAGTTTTTAAAAAAATTTTATAAAGAAAAATAATTTAATTATTATATAAATTTCTTGGCCTCGTGGAATTATTGTTTCAATTAATTAGTTGTATCTTACGAAAAAGAAGTATAGATATGGACACATATTATATATTTGGTTATACTTATATATATATATATATATGCTAGCTTCTCATCAGTAATTAAGATACTTCAATCAATTAATTATGCAAGTAAAGACTATAATCATTCAAAAAGTTCAAACGATTCATCAATTTAGCGGATAAAAGTTTAGTACTATTATTATATTATTAATTAAATTACAGTACATCTCTCCAATTATGTAGAGTTATTTGTTAATATTAATATAAATTTGTATTAATGTGGACCTACCTTAAATGATTTAAGGACCAACTAATTATAAGAATGTACTAAAGTTTAGTACTATTGCACATCTCCTCCAATATAATTTAGCTAGTTGGGTAAATTATTTATAATTTACTCCTCTAGTTTGACTCAATTTAATATATTTTTGTCTGTTTAAAGTGTGCCATTTCTTATTCCTTTATTTATCACTTAACTAATTAACTGTCATTAGGAGTATTTTATATTTAAAATTTGTTACAAAATTAAAGAGATGAATGATTTATAGGGTCTCTATTTCATTTATCTCTTTTAAATGTTGAACAACTTCATCGTCTGTTTTGATACTTCTTATTCCATAAAAGAAAAAAAAGCCTAATTTTTTAAGGGAATTGTTTTTGGGTAAAACCTAAATTTCAAAGGAAATTTATTTGCAAAAGGCATAATATTATACTCAATGGTTTTTCTGAATATGACTTAAGATTTTGAATGGAAAAATTCACAAATATTTTTTCTAGCAAAAATTAATAAGTTTAAAAGAATTCTAGGAATTTTTTATTTTTATAAATATGACCTATAATTCAAGGATTTTCTTTTTTGCATCTTAGTAAAAAAATTAAAAAATAAAATCATTGATGTAATATATATATATAAAAATTTTCATTCCCTAATTAATTAGATGGATGTGTTTGATATAGATTCACTACTGTATATAAATAGCAAAATGCGTAAGGTAAATAAGATTAAGGTGTGTTTGTTTGGATGACCAAGTGAAAGAGATGTAATACCACACTCTAATCCTATGCCATGATAATATGTGATGGATAGGATATATAGGGTTATATGGAAAACCATTAACTTATAATTTCCTAATTTACTATTGCGTGGCAAACATGGCCTTAATGCTACAATATATGGCCCTAGCTAGACTGTTATTAAAATGGTGATCAGAGTATTAACATTAGTGCTAATTGCGCTAAGTTACCCAAAAATGATTGCTTTAATTTGATGATGGAAGCACAATGATAAACAAAAACAAAATAATAATAATAATAATAATAATAATAATAATAATAATAATAAAGTATATATATGGAATGGTTAATGCCTAATAGTACCATTAATTAAAGCAAGAAATAGTGTAGGCAAGCAAGAAAAAGAAGAGAGGCTATTTCATTGGTCCCATTTCATGTCTCTTCACAAGCACCTTTGATGTGAGATGTCTATAAATTAATTATAATTATCTAAGACTCAAATTATTATTATTATTATTATTTTTTAATTTGCTAATCAGCACTGCTTGCAAGGCAGGAATTGATGTTTTTGTTTTGATTAATTAATAGAATACTTAATAATTTTATATTGGTAAAATGTTAATAAAAATTCCTATTTCTACTTATATAATTACTTGACAAATGATACACTTGTGTTGTTATGTAAATGGGATTCATTACTTAATTAATTTTATGTCTATCTCTATGTATACTTGCGTTATTTTCTCACATGAGAAAACTATGACAACTTTGAATCTTTTAAATTTAAAAAATGATACATTTAATTTTTAAAGTAAGATATAAAAAAAACAAATAAAAGACCACACGCTAACAGGAATATACAATAAATAAATTATGGACTAAATTTTTTTTCTCTCTTTTTATTTAATTTTTTTTTCTGAAATCCAAACTAAAAAACTTTTTAGTTAAGCAAAATTAACCTAGGTCGTAGCTACATATATAGATACATCAAATTTGCGGAATGATGTATACATGTAATATTGTATTAAAAAATTAGATTAATTATCATATTACAACCTCTCACACTATTGTTTTGCATAATTAATTTACCCTCCAAAAAGAATCCAAAACCCATTACACCTAATTAATTATTTTTTTTCTTTATGAAAACATGAATGAATCCCTTTCATTATTTTTTTCCTTCCTCCACTCTTCACAATTCACACTGTATAACTTTCTTCTTCTTCTTCTTCTTCTCTTCCATATCTCTGATCTCTTAATTTCTTTTCCCATTTACTAAATGATTATTATTTGTGATCACCATAGCATCTAGCAACCACAAAACCAAATTAAACCATGTCCTCTTCCACCACCACCACCACCAAAGGCAAAGATCACACACAACAAGGAGGATCTTCTTCTTCACCTTCCAATCATCATCATCAAAACCACCATCTTCCTCCTCCTCATGATCATCAGCCTCCTCTGAGCCGCTACGAGTCCCAGAAGCGCCGGGATTGGAACACCTTCGGGCAATACCTCCGCAACCAACGGCCTCCGGTGGCTTTGTCCCACTGCAATTTCAACCATGTCCTCGAATTCCTCCGGTACCTCGACCAATTCGGGAAGACCAAGGTTCATCTCCAACCCTGTCTCTTTTTTGGCCAACCCGACCCGCCTGCTCCTTGCACCTGCCCTCTCAGGCAAGCCTGGGGAAGCCTCGATGCCCTCATCGGCCGCCTTCGCGCTGCCTATGAGGAGAACGGCGGCCTCCCCGAGTCCAACCCCTTTGCCAGCGCGGCAATCCGGGTTTACCTCCGGGACGTAAGGGATTCCCAGGCTAAGGCCAGAGGAATCCCTTACAAGAAGAAGAAGAAGAGAAGGAGGAATAATAATAATACTACTACAACTACTACTACTGCTACCAGTACTAGTAATAGTACTAGTCTCTTGATAAAGGATGCCTCCGGTAATAATAACTTACCTTTGCAGTGAAAAAAACACAAAATTTGAGGATCAAGTTTGTATGGTAATTTTCTTTACTTAATTTATATGAATTATTATGTATATATATATATCTAGCATATATATGATTTTCTCAAATATGTTTTGTTTTGATTGTTATAATTAGATGTGTGTGTGTGTGAATGAATTATAATATTGCATAACTGAGAGATTTGTTGGCAAGAATAATATTGCTAGAAAAGGAAATTTTCATCCATCCCAATACTGAAAAAAAAAAATAGTTTCTTCAATGTTTCCCTTTGATATATTCTGGCTTCTCTATGTTTGAGAGGAGGAAGAGCTATATGGTGATTTTCTTTAATTGCTTGATTAGTAAGTTTAGAAGCATATTAGTGAAATATGTACATATATATATATATATATAATTGAAGGGCTTAATAATTAAGTGAGAGATTGATAATTAAGCTCATTTATTTGAATATATATATGATTTATTAACGGATGATTGATTTCTCTGAACAAAGATTGCTAGAAAAGGAAAGTTTGCACCAAACCTAATGGTATAAAGTTGGTTTAGATATATATATGTAGGTTCATTTATAGTGTTTGCTTCTTCTTTCTTCATAGTAAACCCTAAGCCGTGGCCCTTAAGAAACCCTACATTCTATAATGTATAATATTTACAGTAATTAATTAATAGGCCAAAATGCACATAGACCCCCTGAGTTTTGGGTCAGGGGCACATACACCCCCTGAGTTTTAAAATGTTGCATATAGACCCCCTGAGTTTTCACTTTGGGGCAGAGACACCCCTTCTGTTAGGATTCCGTGAAAATTAGGCGTTAAGTGTCACGTCAGCAAACATGTGTGAGGGCACATACACCCCCTGAGTTTTCACTTTAGGGGCACATACACCCCATAAGTTTTCACTTTAGGGACACATACACCCCCTGAGTTTTCACTTTGGGACAGAGACACCCCTCACACATGGTTGTTGACGTGGCACTTAACGGCTAGTTTTCACGGAACCCTAATAGAAGGGGTGTCTTTGCCCCAAAGTAAAAACTCAGGGGGTCTATGTACAACGTTTTAAAACTCAGGGAGTGTATATGCCCTTTACCCAAAACTCAGGGAGTCTATGTGCATTTTGGCCTAATTAATATTAGACATCCTATTTGCATAATATTTGTGAGCATATAGTAGGGGTAGTAGAGAATTAATTTTTTATATAGATTTACATGTGTCCTTCTCATGCAATATGACAATGCTGTCATAGCTTCTGAATTTTGTAATCATTATCTTTTGTGCATATATATAAATATATAATATATTATTTAATATGTTTGCTTTTCCACAAAATTTTTACTTTTGGGATTTGCACTGCTATCTTATTGTAGCTACCACAATTGGGATATATAAACTGATCTATACATAATATTTGTATATATATTGAAATTAAATACCTGATAAAAAACATATATAAGAGGGAAATTAAATAATTTGTAGTATTTCTTGTTGATGAAGATCTATAGTTTCTTAATTAACTAGAATCTATCTATATATATATATATAGATATAGATTCTTCCTCTCTATATATAGCTAGCTCTTCACTTTCCTTATATATGGATGTCCTTTTCCTCTTGGTGGTGCTATATGTATATCTGACTTCCGTACATGAATTACACTGTGAAACACACTGGAAAAGCATGGATCATTATCATATGAATTTGAACATTTAATTTGTCTCTTTAATCTCTCTATAATCCCACTATATATATATATATATAATAATTCATGTACATTTTAATTAATTTCAGGTGGCAGAATAATTAATGCCAAATTAATTAATGCTGAATCTGATCTGTTGGATAATTAACTTTACAGCTGCAGAGAGGGAATGTGCCATATATTTGGGTCAACTTATAATTCTTCCGATCCCTACTGCTACCTATACTTTATGTGTCAAGGAGAAACTACTGTATGTCTTATTTTCAATGGCAATTTAGAATGAAGTCACAAACTAAAGATCCAATTTGAGTTTATATATATATATATTTAAGGGTAAATCTCCTTCTATATATTACTACAGCTGCTTTATATCCTTCTTTTAATATATATTTATATATATATAGTCTCCAATTACGTACATTGAATATATATATATATATATGTCCCAACCAATTAAGTACTATAATGATATATAGTTTTGTACGTGTATTGAGGAATGGAATCTTTTGGTAAATTTTGCGGCTTTAATTTTTCTAGCTGTTGGTATTTAACAGATCAATTATATATATATATATATATATATATATATAATTTGTTATGTATATATTAGTATGTGCTATAGGATCTCATGATCATATATATCGACCTTAATATATGCAAAACTTATTTCTACAAGCTAAGTGCTGTATTAAATGGTGACTTTTCTTTTATGATAGGTCAGTGCCACCATTATATATATATATATATATATATATATATATATATATATATATATATATATATATATATATATATATATATATATATATATTAAATGCTGCTTTAATAATTTTTCTTCTTTTTTTGAATTACATATATTGGGTCCATGATTTGATTTGAGAAGAGGGGGATAGGAGATAGGGATGGAATCCAAAACATCAAATTTCACTTTTTTTTTATATGAAGATAATTAAATCTAGTGCCATGTATATATATATGGGCATGGTTAATTATTTTGAGTGTATTAATTAATTATTTTGTGATATATATATATATATATCCACTAATTAAGAATATAATTAATCCATGGTGGTATATGTATATATATGATCTTCCGATCCGATCCCCACAAATGCAATTAATAAAATTAAATGATGTTCCCCATATAGGTGCATGGTGCAAGTTAATTAACTTAAACATCATTGGATTCCTCTTTTCTGTCTCTTCAATTAATTTAATTAACATCAACATCTTTGACCTAACCACCATTTTACCTGCTTGACTCAATAATGATTTAGATTTTAGCTACCTAGACCCCTTCTTTCTCTTATCTTATCACTCAATATTCCTTACTATATCTTCTTTAATTACTGTTATATAAACATGCATGCATAGTGATATATATATAGCTTTAATTTCCAAGTAAATAAATGCCACTACTCTAGTCTCACCTAAAGTCTATTAGATAAATTCCATGACAAGTCAGATTGCCAAAGATGAAAGAAACAATCAGTAGTGACTCTTACAAATAACTAATTAAACCCTTCAATTTTATGATAAAATTAATATATATTGGTCCACTATCAGTATATCACTTTAGGGTCCTTAAGGATATGTTTGGCAATTAAGAAGGGGTGAAAGAGAGCGGAAGAGATTAAAAGGGAGGGGAGGGGAATGTAAGAGGTTCTCTTTCTCTCTTCCTTATTTGAATATCCTTCTTAAAACTGCAAGGAATAAAGATGATAGAAAATTATAAATTAATTATCCATTATTACCCCTTAATTTTTGAACTTTTTAACCAAGGAAAAGAGATATTTTTCTATCCTTTACTCCTCCTTAATCCTCAATTCAAGCAAACCCTAGTTAGCTATAGGTGCTCAAATTTTTATCTATTATATATGAGGGTTCTTTTATATAATATATAGCTTTATTGGTGTTATATATATATATATATATAGGACAGAGAAAGGGTCTGTATTAAAGAATTTTTATATGTGTGCAATAGCTCTCATACTGTATGGATCTCAATTTTGAGTGAGTTTGATGCATGTGAATGTATTTGAATATTCCTAGCTACCCTTCTCCTCATTTTTATTTAGGTCTTGATGACCTACTTTCTATTTAGTTTGGCCGTGACAAAATTCACTGGTTATATACATATATATATATATATATATATGAAGTACATACATTAGATAAATATATATATGAAAGTGATGTTCAATTTGCAGATCGTTTTGCAATTTCTGAGAGTCTTGAATATGTATGCTTATAATGGGGATACATATATAATAACTTGTAATAAAGTTTAGATCAAAATGGTGCTAAATGATGATCTCTGAAACTACACACACACACACACACACACACACACACACATATATATATATATTTATATATATATATATATATATATATATATATATATATATATATATATATATTTAACAGTTCTGTGTTCATGCATGGAAGAACTAGTAACTTATATTGTATAATAATATGGAAACTTGGTTATATTCAAGATAATAATTATAGTATCTGATCTTAATTAATTAGCTACATTTTGGATGAAAGTTGTTAATACAAAACTCAAGCACTTCATGACTTTTTTTATTGCTATATATGTTGAGTGATACAATAATTGATCAGTGTTTAATTAGGTCTGCTGTGGATTTTTGCTTCTTGTTTTAAAATAATTTGATTTTAAATGAAATTTTATATATATAACAAGCTAATTAAGTACCGAATATAGCAGTAGTAGAAGCAATTTGTATTGCAAAATAATGGTTTGACAATATATAAATATAATGCATGCATGCTATAAATATACCTAGCCTTTAAAGTGTTTTAATTTGTTTCTTTGTTCTTCAATTCCATATAATATAATATAATATATAGAGTATAGACAGTAAGACACCTAGAGAATGTCTGATACATAATTACTAATTAATTTTGAGGAAAAATGCAACTATTTTTTTATAAAATAAATATAACTTGTTCATTAAAATTAAATCTATTTATAGTAGTTCAGTATCGGTGTAAATTCCTTATTTGTTTTCCATCTTATTCCCCTGGCCTGTGTGTGTAAACTAGTAAATCAACTAGAGTGGAAAACAAGCTAAGAGAGTGGCATAAATATTTTAGAAGAAATTGCTCTTCTATATATATTTTTGGAAAATTAAAATATAATCCCCTTCTTTTCTCTTTCCGTATGGTAGTATATATGTGAATGGAGGAATGATGAAGATCGATAATTAAAGGTAGTTATTAAATTCTAAAACGTTTTCAATAAATTTTAGGTGGATCAAGTACGTGCATGTGTATTATATTACTGCGCACTTCATTGATTGGTATAGAGAAAAATAGAGACTAAATATAATTTGTGTATATTTTGGATGTAGTGCAATTCGCTTCCGTGCAATTTCAGTGCAATTCTTTCAAAATGTACATTTTTACATCATTTTTTAAGTACTAATTTGGACTTACTCTAATAATAACCCAATATGAATGGATTAGGGATGAAATTATTATTAATTTTGACAAATATCATCACTAAATAGCTTTGTGAGACTATTTTCAATATTAATAACAATTTGGTCCCTAATCCATTTAAGGTGATGATATTTGTCAATATTGATAATAATTTGGTCTCTAATCTATTCATGGTAGGTTATTGTTAGTGTGGGTCCGTATTAGTATTTCAAAAATGAAATAAAAATGTACATTTTGAAGGAATTGCACCGGAATTGTACGGAAGCGAATTGCACCGGATCTAATTTCGTTTTAGTCCCTGCTTCTTTAATTTTGCTAATTTGATTCCTAACTCTAGAGCCCAAAGTCCACCCCTTGGGGCCATAA
The DNA here is from genome assembly GCA_014851425.1 of Senna tora. Lineage (NCBI taxonomy): Eukaryota > Viridiplantae > Streptophyta > Magnoliopsida > Fabales > Fabaceae > Senna > Senna tora. Next base: position 28,725,072 of record CM026263.1, on the reverse strand, counting down.
ATTAATCGGGTAATGTAATGTTTCAGCCTTTCAGGGATTAATAAAAATTTAGGGACTGAATTGTTTATTTTTTAAATTTAGAGACTAAATAGTAAGTTGATCAATAATTCAAAGACAAAAAAGTAATTTGCTTCAAAATATAATTATTATGAACTTGGAATAAAAATATAAAATCTTTATAAATACTACAAATGTAATAATTATAAATTTTAGTGGCACAAATATAAATATTTATAAATTACACAGTGTCAGACAATTTTTCATTGATTGTATAAGAGATACATGAATGCGATTCCTACTGTAATTGCATTATAGAAATACGGATACCCAATCAAGTGAATCAACATATATACATATGAAATTTCATTTAATAATAAAAAATAATATATTCGAAATTTCACAACTATATATATATATATATGTAAACAATGAATTAATGTGGAGAGCATAAAAAATGATATAGCTTTATAAAAATGAGTGTCCGTATGTAATGTGAAGATGGATGGAACATATACTTATGCAGAATTCATGAACCTTTTTTCAGACTTTGCTTTTTGGCATCACATTCTACAGCTTGCATTATTGTCACCATCTCTCTTTTTCTTATATCATTTTAAATAGAAAAAATCATAAATACAATTTTTATATTTTTATCATCATTTTTTCTAATTGAAAACTACTATATGTATATCATGAATAATTGGTTATTTTTTTAAAGAAATAAATTCATCCATTTTATTTTAATTAAATAATCTAATAATAATAATAATAAAGATATAAAAAAACTATAAGAATTATATATTACTACAAAGATTTGATTTTTGTTGAAAACACTAAGCCATTGCACACAAGACAAAATTATATAGGTGTACTAGGTGCATGCAATTTATTCTTTTATTTTTTAAAAATATAATATAAAATAATTATAATTAAATATTTATATTTTTAATTTAAAAATACAAAATACTCATTATAATTTTAAAATAATAAACTAATTTTTTTTAATAAGTATCCATCATATATATCTACTTTATCTCTCTCACATTTTCTCATCATATTTTTTAATTATTAAAAATGTATTTTGTGATACCAATTTAAAATATTTAATTGTCATTATAATATAGATGCACAAGTTTTTTTTCTTTTAATATTTACATATTATGCCTTGGGTTATATTTAGTCTAATTTTATACCCCAAAAAAAATTCAAATACTTAAAAAAGATATCAAATTATGTATTTTTAGAATTTTTCCAGTACAATTATTTTTTTCTTACTATCCTCTCCCCTGTTTCGAGATTTCTCTGTTTGTCCTTCTCTTTTCTCTCAACTCTGAAGCTCTCTTTCTTCTTCCTCTAATGGACGATCTTCACAGAGAAATCCCAATTAGGTCATCAACTAACCCAGGCTGGTCTGCTTCTTTCAACAACAACAATCACAACCCTTATATTCACGTTTCCCCAATTTCTACTTCCTCTCCACACAACAATGGTGACTACTGAATAATACCTAATTTCCTACACTTCGTTTTTCTTTCTATGAATTTCTTCTCGTTTTCATGCTTCTATTTCGCCTTCTGCTTCGATTTCAGGTCCCAATCCGATCAATACGATCTGCGATGCATTGCATCGCTGCGGCAAAACCGTTGAGAAAGCGACTAAACAAGCGGAGAACATGGCTGACAGTTTCTGGAACCACAGTGAGTTCTCTGTCTTTTTCCTCTCCGATTTATGCTTGAGCTTCGCGATCCTAGATAATAATCGGTCCTGATTTGATCTTAATAGCTTGTAATGAGTTCTATTATAGATTTGTCAGTCTTTGCTTTGAGTATTTTTTGCCAAAGTTCTAGCTGTGCTCTTATCTTCGATGAAGAACTTGGTGGATGTAATTGCTATTGATTATAACTACAGTTTAATTAGGCTTGTAAGTCGAAATATTCTTTTTACATGATATTAGAGTTCTTCAACCAAACCAACTGATTAAATGTTTGATGCTTGTTGTACAAGTAATTAGGTGTGTGCATTAAAACTTTTGAAATGATGTATTTGGTGCTAACACCTATATGACAAAGAAAACAGGTGCATTCAAAGATTAGTTAAGCAATTTGTGCTATAAATGTTTCCAGTTATTAGCATAATAGATCATTTGTGTTTCTTCTTCTTTTTTTTGTTTTTTGCCAAGGTTCACTTTTTATTCTTCCTTTATAAACTGTGATTTTAAAACCTTAAGTTGTTTTCAAAATGAAGATAGTACTAAATTTACTTTTTCTTTTAATCTCTGTACTCTGGTTTTTAAGTTCTGTAAATGAATTTAGTTATTGTTTCAAAATACTGATTAACTGGAATATGTTTTTCATATGCAGTTAGATTGAGTTCTAATCCAGCTGATGCAGCAATGGCTAGACTTGTTCAAGGAACAAAGGTGCTCACACAAGGAGGGCATGATAGAATGTTTCAGAATACATTTGGGATATTGCAAGGAGAGAAGTTTCTAAAGCAATATGCCTGCTACATATCTACTGTCTCTGGACCTATAATTGGAACACTTTATATATCAAATAAAAGATTAGCTTTTTGCAGTGACTATCCTCTTTATCACTACCCCTTCTCACTGCAAGGTCAATCCATATACTACAAGGTAGTTAGTTACTTTCCTTTTCTGCCAAGTTAACATTAGCTGTTGCTACATACAATGTCATTTTCTTTCTAGCACTGCCACAGATTCTTTCTGTTTGCATATACTGAAATGCTGTTACTCAATGTCTCTTCAAAGATTAATACGAGAAGAAATACTCTTAATTGTGTTTTTGTTGAAGTGCGCTATTTTTACATATCAACTCGTATGCGATTTAATGCAAATTACAGTTTTATCATATATAAAACAAGTGCACTTCAAAAAATTCGTTCTCGATTAATACACCTCGCCGGATGTTCCTTTGGCATTTCATGTATAAATTTATTTTTTCATAACACGGTTGACTATTCTGGTTTCTGAAGTAACTGTATCTTAGATTTTATATTTTGTATTATGAACATCTGATTTTGTGGCTGATATGTAGGTTGTAGTTGAGGTGGATCAGTTGAGCAGGGTGACTCCTTCCACAAACAGATTGAACCCTTTGGAAAAATACATTATGGTTGTCACAGTGGATGGTTATGAATTCATTTTTATGGGGTTCATAGCATATGATAAGGCACTCAAGACTATAAGTGAGGCCTTACGACTATATCGCAACCAATCCAGTCAAGGTCAAAGTCAAAGTCAAAGCTGAGTGCTCTGCTGCTGTAATAATGGATATTGCTCATCAAGAAAAGAGAGTGAATTTTCACTAAATTATGTATGATGTGCTTAAAGTCCTAAACACACCCTTGTACTTTTTGTTTGTATTTTCAAAGTTTCTTTGGGAATAAATCAGAAAGAATTTTAATCTGTACCAGAACCCGCTTGGCTGCCTAGTTGTGCAAGGAAAATAAACAAATGTTTTACAAGTATAAATTTCTCTCTTTTTTTTGTTATGGGACAAGTATAAATTTCTTTAAAATTCTAATATGATTAAAATAAAGTAAAAATAGATAATCAAAACGCACGTGTTTGAAGAAAAAAAATTCAAAAGCAGAAACTATTTTTCTTTTGAAGAAAATCACTCTTGTTAAAATAAAATAAATTACAATTTTTACTGAACTTTACCCTACTTTTACAAATGTAATTCTAATTTCTAAGTAATTTGACAAAAAATTAGTTCTTAAATAGATTGTCCAAATACTATTAAAATTACTAAAATCAAATCAAACACCAACACACTAAACCATAGCCAGCTATATATATATATATATATATGTCAAAACTAGTAAAACTACGGATTGATTAGTATTAATCACACATTGAGTACAAATAAAGGGCATAATACAAAAATCAATGGGAAGGAATTTTGTAATTCATTCAATAAATTCAATTATAACATAGCAGAACGCAAAAAAATCACAATTTCATCTAGTATCACAAGTTAGCTGGTACAACAATGTAAAGAACCTTGGACCTTTTGATCACCCCCTAGTTACATGAGATCTAGTAAGACTTACAATTCATTTTTCAACAAAGAGGCTTGAGCTCTCAAGCAAGGGAAATTAGTGACAATTCAGCAGAATTTGTCCTCAAATTACAAGGTTAGGTTCCTCAGCAGCTTTATCTTGAAATAGCGTCTCAAACTCCAAGCTCCTTGCCACTTCAAAGAAATGTGCAACTGCTTCTTCAGGCGTGCCAACAAGAACACCGTGCCCTAGATTAAGGATGTGCCGTCTCGGCCCTGCACACCTCACAACCCTGACAAGAATTCTCAGTTTGATTATCATATGAAGGAGTGAAGGTGACTCTAGATCCATGAAATATAAGGTTACAATAGTTTCTTTGTTAGTAGCCACCATCTATTTCACTATTTTCAGTTCTATGTTTTTCTTAATCAAGCATGTATCGGTTGAAGTTCAATCTCCGAGTTTAGATTATGTCTATATCTATGCCAAATGTCAGATAGAATGACATCAAGAATACAAAAGGACTAGAGTATTTAAGTCACTAACCTCTGAATTTCTTCAGTCACAGTATTGAGAGGGGAGAACAAGTAAGCGGGGTCCACATTTCCCTGCACGCTTATTCCATTACCCAATCGTCTTCTTCCATCTGCCATATCCACTGTCCAGTCTAGACCAATAACATCAACCCCAGTTTCCTTCATACGCTCTAGAAGGCCACCATTTCCGTTTATATACAGGACAAGTGGTATTTCAGGGCATTTCTTCTTCACCGAATCAACAATCTGAGAAAATAGGTGGATAAGGGTAAGAAAGTATACAACTTAGCATTGGCTAACTAAGCATTATGAATTCTCTGAAAATAACAGGACAAAATACAAACAGATATATAAAAATCAACGTAACAAAAAAATTCTCTGAAAATGTGGCTTCTTGTTTTGGGATTTTCACCTCTAATTTTAGAAAAAAAATTAGAAATTCAAAGAGCTTAGTTTACTACATTAGGCTAACTATGTACAAGCTTTGATAGAATAAATAAGCAGATATGAACAAATCAACCAACGAAAAACAGGCAGAGGCATCAAACTGTCTAACAATTAACATAAAAGGAGTATATAATGGAAATATCTGCAAGCTATGGATCGTTTAGCTAGTTTGTTTCTCCAACTATACAAATGAGACGAATCTTTTTAAAAATGAGCAAGTCTTCATATCTGACATGGATACCAAAACCAAACATTGCAGGGTGAAAATAAAACATTATTCCAAGATGAAAGAACAAAAATAGAGTCTACTTTTTACGTTACCTCTTTAATATAAGGTTTTGACCAGCGTTCCCACATATCCGGTGGTAGTTGTCCACCCCATGAATCAAATATTTGTATGCAATGAGCTCCAGACTCAACTTGGTAAATAATGTACTCTGTTATTGCCTTTGTCAAGTGAGAAAGAAGAGTTCTCAATACATGTGGTTGAGTATGGCACATGCTCTTTATGATTGTATAAGTGCGTGTTGTACCCCCTTCTACGATATACGTCGCTATTGTCCAAGGTGCTCCCACAAAACCCAAAACAGCAGCATGACCACCAACCTAAATAATTAAATAAATAAATAAAAATAACTTAGAAAATAGAATTTCAGGATAGTTAGATAAAGATGAGGTAAGGGGAGACTAAGTTACCTCCTTGCGTAGTATCTTAAGTGATTCTCCAACAAAACTAAGTTTTTCCAGATCAATCGGATGCAAAGCCTTTAAACCCTCTTCAGAGCGTATTGGTGACGATATAACAGGTCCCCTCACTTCTTCTATGTCAAATGGGACACCGAATGCAGGCAAAGGTGTAAGTATGTCAGAGAAAATAATTACCCCATCAGGTCTGAAAGCTTTCCAAGGCTGCAAAGAAATTTCCACAATGAGATCAGTTGTCTCTGACCTCTCTCTGAAGGATGGATGTTTCTCAGCAAGCTTTTTGTAAACAGCCATGTACCTTCCTGCCTGGCGCATCATCCATGCTGGAGGACGACTAACTGGATCTCCTCTGGCAGCCTTTACTAATAGCGGATCTGAATTAAAAAGATGAAAGGAGACAGTAAACATTAAGTCAATCGTTATGTCTACACATTTGCATGGGCATGTAAATTCATGTGTCTGCATAAGACATAAAAGAGAGAAGGTAAGAGAGATTGGAGGAAAGGAAGGAGGAAGAGCAATCAATACCAAAAATTTCTTTTCAATGGCTATTCATATCAATAATCCAAATTTCCAAAAGAAAGTTAGATTCGCTTCTAGGAGCTCATGTCTCATGACACAACCACATTTCTTTCCAGGAACCCTTTTTACCAATGTTACATAGGTACGGGTACTAGAATGGAGGCAAGTATGGATACAATTTTTTTGTTTTAAAATATAAGCTACAGGTTGGGTGATACTGAATGATGTTTACGAAATAAAAATAGTTAAGAACCTTCAATAATTTGTAATCGATCAAAATAAATATAAAAGTTTCATAATTTGTAATCATCAGATGCAAAGCCTTTAAACCATGTTTTTCTTACCCTCATGCCTTAACACTGGTGAATACTTTCCTTTTTTTTCAACTTTCAAATATTACATAAAGAAATCAAGGAGAAGTTTAGGATTCTAAAAAAACATTACCAACCAATTAGCAGCATTAGTTTTTAGGTTAAGACGCCAATAACTCACAATCTTTTGATTCTAATAATCAACTCTGACAAATTCGCTTCAATTACAGTTTCTTTGAATAATTATCAGTGATAAAAAGCATTATTGCTAATAATAGCGTTTCACAGTATAGCTCAAGAATCCGCAAATGTTGCAACAGATAAACCAACTACATTTCCAGTAAAACTAAGCGTAATCAACACAAAAAACAAAATGCAAAGGAACCCAATTCCTTATCGAAGTTGAAAATAGTTTGGGAAACGGAAAATTGCACATACCATTAGAAGGCGATGATGTAGAGCAAGTGACAGAAAATCTTCTGTGGGGCAAATTTGCCTTGGTAGGGAGTGAAACTACATTGAGAGCACCAAGGTTAAAGCCGGATTGCACGAAGAAGGAGGAATATTTCCATCCGACGGCACTGTACAAAGCAAAATCGAAAGTGAGAAGAACTAGAATTGAAGAAGTTAGCGAGAGAAGAAGAAGAAGAAGCTAACCTGCTAACGGAAGCAGTCATGTAGGGGGTGGGAAGAGAAATGAAGGGAAGGTTCAGATTTTGTAAATTTATGATAAAATTTTCTTTTTGCTGAGTTTTCTTATCCCTCTGAGCTTTTCTCCTTCGTCTTGCTTCAGCACCTCATAGTGACAGTGGGGACCTGGAAACGAAGGTTAGACCCACGCGCCAACAAGTGCAGACCTATTTTTCCGAAAATCACTATTTATAATTATATATTTGCAATCATAATTAGAAGAAAAGATAAAACTAAAATGGAAAAATTAAGGTAAAGTTGCTTATGTGCTTGCTATAAAGTTCACCAATTATAAACCTTATTTATATTCTCTTTCCTATTTGATTGGTTATGTAATTTATTGCTTTTCATTTTCTCTCTCTTCCATGATTGGTTATACAAAAATTTTTTGCCACGTGTTTTAATTATATTGGTGAACTTTATAGCAAGCACATATGTAACTTTACCTCAGTTTAGTCCAACTAAAATTTAGGTGATTGCTACTTAGGTTGCTTGCTATGAAGTTCACCAATATAATTAAAACACGTGGCAAAAAATTTTTGGATAACCAATCATGGTAGAGAGAGAAAATGAAAAGCAATAAATTACATAACCAATCAAATAAAAGAGAAAATATAAATAATGTTTATGATTGGTGAACTTTATAACAAGCAGCACCTAAGCAACTTTACCTTAATTTTTTTCAAGTCACAATTAACCACATTCATTAATTTTGTTTGGTACATGTATCTTTTTTAACAATTCTGTTCAAGATATAGTCCAACATTTTTTTAACTAAAATTTATGAGAGATTAATCTATCACACTAAACTCAATCTCAATTAGTATATATAACATACATTTATTTTATCGTTAGTGTTATATTAAAATGTTCACTTTTAGAGTTTTTTCTTTATTGTTATATTAAAAAAATAAAATTACAGTATTATTCTATATAGAATGTTATATTCTTTGATAAAAAATAAATTTAAAAAGGGTAAGTATATATTTTTTTCAAATTATAGTGGTGGTAAGTGTAATTTAACTAGACCTCAAAGATAAGTATAACTTACTCTTAATTTGAAGTCTAAGAATTTGTCAATTTTTTTTTGGTCGAAAGAATTTGTCAATTTTGAGTCTAAAATATTTTTTTTGTGAAAAAGCACTTAGTATAAAAAAATTATATTCACAAACGATTTATTTCTTAAAAGATTACAATATAGAATATACTATAGTTTTAGGGAATTTCAAAATATGGTTTTTTTTTTCTCAAAAAAATATGTGTTTTTTTTTTGTTTTGTTTTTGAGCTCTGCCCGCTGCCTCCACCAAAAAAATTATCAACTATTCATTTCGAATTTCTACAAGAGATAAACCCACAGTTAATATGAAAATGAAACAGTATCTTTAATAAATTTGCCTCCAATGATGAAATATAAGCTATTTAATAATGAAAGTTGAAAAATAATACCTCCTCCTTGTAATAGGAGTATTTGTCCACATAAACCAATTATTCTGTTTCTAATCATCATGAAACTGATGTACAAATACAAAAGAAAACATGAAGTAATAACTCTTAATTAGGCAAGCTGATTAAAGGGGAAGTGGTAGAAACTAGAAAGTAAGAAATCTATCCAAAATAAGTTCGTCATATTTGTATTATAGTTAGCTAGTACAGAGTAGAATCTGTTCCCTCAGAATATGAAAAAAAGATGTACACCCAAAAAGAAAAAGGATAAGCACTTTATACATCAAATAGAAGCCTTTATACAAAAGCACTTTCAAAAACCAAATCGTGTAAGCAATAAACACTTATTTACATACTTTGGGGCTTTTCTGTGTTGAAAGGCCACTTGAGCTGAACAGGTGTCTCCTTCCTTAAGCCAGAACCAAGATCAGAGTGGCTTCTCTGGTTGCATGAGTATCCAACTTCATCATAGAGAATAGAGTAATTTGAGCTGCTCACATTCCTAAAATAGCAAAACTCATGGCTTTTATATTTGTAAACTTGTTTTGTACTACCCACTGCACTAACAAGTGAATCATTCCTAACAGCCACAACACTATGAGCATCTTGCAGATTCTTAAGAGAGCTTCTTGAGAATCCAAAATCTGCACTACTCTCAAGATCAAATCCCAGTGTGACATTTGAAAGAGATAAAGAAGTTCCATTCCTTAGATCAAGTTCTTCCAAGTAAAAGTACAGGGAGAATGTTCTGAGAGTACTATCAGCAAAATGAACAAAAGAAGATGACGCAAGCTGAGTAAAAACAGTGTCATTGAAGAAGATGGTTTGGTTTACACTTTCCATCCTCCCGTACTTGCCAATTACCAGTGTGTTTCTGTAGGTGAAATCTTGAACTAAACTGGTTGTGATATTACCAAAAGAAGATCTCACCCACCCAGTTGATGAAATTGACCTCCTTGCACTAGTCTTGAAATTTCCATTCAAACCTTCAAAATCTGATACTGTGGATTCAACCAGAGGATTCACTATGTGATTGGAAAGTTCTCCTTCTGTTTTCTTGCTCCTTTTGTCCAACCAAACATGCAGATTTGCATCTATAAACCAGACATTCAACGCGTTTGTTACACTAAACCCCAATGAATGGGTATCTCCATCCAAAATCAACCCCAAAAATGGTGTGATTTCAATGTCATATGAAGGAAGATCAAATGAGCCTATGCCAGAAATTGGTCTCCACAAGAGGGGATTCAACCCTCCAGTGTAAATCACAGTAAAAGGCCAAACCCCACCAATGATTTCACCATCAAGAGAGACCAAAACCTCCCTAAATGGTCCATTCCCAGGTGTATCAGTAAGGTCATTTTCATCAATGTATTCATTAGGAAGATTGGAGTACCAAAACTCATCATTCTCATGAAATGAAAGATAGACCTCTAACACAGCCCTATAAGCATTTTGGGGGATTTTGAACTCTTTCATGGCTGTTTCATTAGAATTCCTAATTTGAAACCACAAACCATCATTCAATGGAAGATTTCTTGAAAAGGGTAAGATCAAATCTGCTGGAAAACCAAACCCAAAAGCCAAATCACCCTCAGACTTTTGTTCATTACCGCTAAAACTCCTCACATCAGGATAAAAATGAAGGAAGATATCAACGTGGTAAACCCCAGTATAAGTATCATCAACAAGATTTCCCAAATAAACAGCAAAAACCTGATCCTTCTGAAGCAACGAAGAATACCTCGTAACGTCCTTCTGAACATTCCAGAAGATTCCAGAGGCCCTCGGCTCGGCCGTACAGCTCCGAAGCAGCTCAACCCCACCGAGCCACACACCGAAAATGCGATCGAATTGCCTTCCTCTGCAAGTCGCCTTCCACTCGAGAACGACCTTGGAGAATCTGCGAGAAGGGCAATGCGAGGGAGGGGTGTAGTTAGCGAAAACAGGGGGTTTTCCATAGGTGAAGCCGAAGTCATGTTGGAGAATGCGGTAGGAGCAAGGCTTCGTTGGGGGTAGTATAATGGGTTTGGCTACCTCGAAGAATTGAGTCGGTGCGGTGGTGGATGATTCGAGCTGAGCAAGAAGATGGGGTGTGAGGTGGTTGAGTTTGTGGGGATTCGTTGCAGAAATGGGGTATTGGAGAAAGAAGAAGAAGAAGAAGAAAGAGAGATTCATTTCTGTGTGGTGTGGGATATTTAGTGTCCATTGAGCTGAATTTAAACGTGATTAGTTTGATTGATTCTTAATTAATTAAGGGATAAAAATTTAGTGGTACTGTACTACTGAAGTTTGGTACATTCCTATATAAAGCCATATATTAATATTAATAGAAATTCACGTTAACAAGGGTTCACCTTGAATGGTTTAGGAACTAATTAATTGGAAGGATGTACTGAAATTCAGTACTATGATACCACTGAACATCTATTCAGATTAGACAAGTCATAACTCATAAACGAAGTTTTGTCAAAAATATGAATTAAATTTCACTCATTTATTAGGTTAATAGGCTTAATTAATCAATAAAAATTTATAAATTTTCCATAATTAGATGAGTTGACTTTAGAAAATTAATATTTGATATCATGATTAACTTAGGGCCGTTTGGTTAGTGAAAATAAGAATGTTATCAATTGGATTAACTTTTATTGGAAGTAAATAGTTTGTGTTAAATCAAAGTACAAGATTAATTAATTTAATTAGTCACTGTGCAAACAAATTAAAGCAATTAAATAAAGGGGCAAAAATTAATAAAGTACAGGTTAATAAAGGGTATGTTGGTTTAGTAGAATGTTAGACTGAAAATGTAAATATGATGTGAATGAAATAAAAGTGAGTATTTGTATTAAAAGTGATAATAGAATAAAAGTGGATAAAAAAAATAAAGATATAAATATAATTTCATTATATTTCAAAAAGTAATGGTTTGTTTGTTTTAAACAATGTTGGAGGGGATGAGAATGTTGGAGGGAAAGAGAATATGATTTGAATATGATGTGAATGGAATAAAAGTGGATAAAATGGTTTAAAAGTGAAAATAGAATGAAAATAGATAAAAAAAAAAGTAAGAGCAAAATCATAATTTTATCATATTATAAAAAGTAAGATTTGCTTGTTATGTAGAATGTTAGAGAAAATGTTGGATTACCTCCAACATTACCTTACTTATTGTTGCTAACAAACACACCCTAATGTTTGTTTGGAATGCACAATGTTAGAAAAAATGTTACATTATCTCCAATATTTCCTCATAAATTCTAGCTAACAAACTTAGGTATAGTTTGATATAGTTTGAGGAGGGAATGCGAGAGGGAAAGTGAATGTGTTGTATATTTGGTACGAAGAGGGAAGGTGAGAGGGAATGTTGCTTCCCTCAAAATTTAGAAGGAAGGTGAGGTTGAAGGAAGGAAGTAGATATGGAAATACTATTTTGTCCTTCCCTTCCCATGTGAGGGCATAATCTTAGAGGGTAAAATAGTCTTTTACACTTTTTAACTTCCACCTCCCTATTTCATTCCTATCATACCAAACAATTTTATTCTTATTTCCATTTTATTTTCCCTACATACCAAACACACATAAATCTTCCACTTCCATTTCCACTTTCACTTCTCACTTCCCATTAAACACTCACCGGATACCAAACGTGTCATTAGAGATATCAAAATAAGCCTGAAAAGCTCATCTAGACAAGTCCACCCATGGGTCTTCATTAAAATGGATCAGGGTGGGCTTGGAAGGGCCAATAGCTGGGTTGGAACGACAAACTTTTTAATTTTTAATGTAATTTTTTTTAAAAAATATTTTAAATAGTAAAATGAAAAAAAAATAAATTCAATACATCAAATAAATAAATAATACCATAAACCTAAAATTACAAACTATGAATACAACACAAAATTTAAATTAAGTATGTTTCTAAAAAAAAGTTTAACAAAAACAAGTGATGAGTGATTTAAACGGCGAGATCGTGAGTTAAAATATATTAGTATTATACAAGTTGGAAAAATACAAGTTTAAATTAAATCATCTCAGAGTATGTTTGGTAAAGAAACCAAATAGTAAAATCGTGGTGTTTCACGATTTTCAAAAAAACTTTACATTATATTTTATACATACCAAACACATTTTTTATCATACTTTTTCTCTCTCCTCACTTTTCTCTACAGTACTTTTTTTACAATACTTTACATCCGTGTATTTATACCAAGCGTACCCTTGATATTGGGTTAAATGTGGAGATTTTGACAACTCTAAATAGAAAAAGAAGAAAGTAATATTCCAAAGCTCATATTTAGAATCCATAATAGAGTAATATTACCTTTGGCAGGACTAGTTCCAAGAGAATAGTTATGGGAAAAATGGGAAAGTGTAGGGGTTGTTGGAATGTCATACTCATGCTTCTTCTTTGAGTAAAAGGTTTCCAAACCTTTTATAAGCCTTTAAGTTTAAGTTTTGTTATCGTCGCACTACGATAGGATGCCCTTCTCATAAGAACAAATTAAACAAGCTTTCATTTTAATAATTTTACAAAGACTCAAATCTCACACTCTAAGGCCAAAAACAAAAAAGTCCCACTCTTGGAGGTTGAGGAGAGGAAAAAAATCAAGGATATATTAATTACACTCAATCACTTCTTCCTATATTATATATTTGTATTTGGTTTTGATTTGAGATATTAATACATGAGATGTACTTATTATTTTCTCTCCTTTAATCATTTACAAATCAGTATATATATAATTCATCCTATTACAAATCTATAATATTTGGGTATCTTATTCATAATTTTAGATTTAAATATCTTATTCATAATCTATAAGCTCTCTTAATGGTAATATACATTGACATGAGTTTTTTTTTCCCATAAATGGAGAATATAGAGTAAAATTAAGAACGTAGTAGAGAAAAGTACAAACTAAGAAGGCAAGAAGCATAAGTAATAGCAGAAAGAAAGCAGCCACTAACATACTTTTTTTGATAATATATTAATTAAAAAATATTCTGTATTTACAAGCTAGGTTCCTATATTATCTCCTAACATAGATACATTTTGTAAAACATAATAATTAATACAAACAAAATGAGGAATTAAGGATGTTTCTCTACTCTGATGTTATGACCCAAAACTTGAAGGTTCTCGTCCTCGTTATTGTACCAACACAGAATGCCTATCCTTGAGGATAACCATCATGACCCAAAACTTTCTTGTTAGTGCAAAAATAGACCAAACATGTTATCACTTATGTGTGGAACCTACTAATGTGACAAAAATATAATGGTTGAACTTATGTTGCGTCACATGTGACAAAAAATATGATTGAATTTATACATGTCACGTCATGTTTTACTCTTTTATTTATGTGATTTGACATGTAGTAAAAGAATATGATTAGACCATTACATTCAAAGCGTTCTATAATATGTAAAATGAACAAAATAATAACGTGGAGGATGAAAGAAAATATAACATGTCATACGCAAGCTCCCAATCAAATTTTATTGTCGCGTGTCATGTCACATAAGCTCCAATCATCATCTATTATAACGGTGTCAGTAAAATGGATAAGATTACTCAAAAAATAAGACTGAAAATTCAAACAAATTGGGTTACCAAGATACTTCACCCTATGTGTACCTTCTTTTGGTGGAAAAGAGGAGGGAATGTGAATGGGAAAGAGAATGGAAAAAAAGAGGAGGGAATGGAAATGTCATGTCAATGTGATGTGAATGGAATAAAAGTAGATAAAATGACCATTTTGCGCTTATATTAAAAGTGAGAATGGAATAAAAGCGGGTAAAAAAGTAAGGGCAAAAACATAATTTTATCACATTGCAAAAAGTAAAGTTTGTTTGTTAGGAAGAAAAGAGGAAGGAGAAGACTTTTGCCTCTCCATTTCCATCAACAAATCTTGCTAAAGAACATAGCCTATATTTATATAATGGTTTTTTAAATAGTTTTTAAAATTATATATTATAAGTTATAACATATAATATATTTATTTTTTGGTTTCAGTGGATAGATTTATGTAAAGCATATATGGTTGAGGCAAAATGGTACCACAGTGGACATAGGCCAAGATTGGAAGAATATATGGAAAATGGATGGATTTCAATAAGTGGGCCTCTAATGCTTCTTCATGCTTATCTTTTGATTTCAAACCCAATAAGCAATATGGATTTGGATTTGGATTGCTTCCAACAATACCCTCTTCTCATTTACCTTGCTGGATACATTTTTCGCCTTCTTAATGACATTGGATCATTTAAGCGACGTTTTATGGCCACGTTTATTAGACAGAAATAGAAATAAAAATGAAATGTATTTGATGTGTTTAGTAATAAAAATTTAGTAATAGAAATAAAAAGGGAATGTATTAAAATGATCATTTTATTCCTTATATTAAAATAATAAAAAGAAAAGAGAGTTATAATTGTGTTAAATCATGTAAGGGTATAATAGATATTTTGCATTTTTTTTAAAGTTGATGAAAATAAAAAAATAAAAAAGTAAGTGGGACCCAGTGAAACCCATCATTTCCATTAACTTTTCCATTAATGATTTTTGTTAGTAAATATACCCTATGTATCCATATCAAATCTTTGCTATTTAAATTAAATTAAAA
This sequence comes from Senna tora, assembly GCA_014851425.1. Classification (NCBI taxonomy): domain Eukaryota; kingdom Viridiplantae; phylum Streptophyta; class Magnoliopsida; order Fabales; family Fabaceae; genus Senna; species Senna tora. Next base: position 28,709,762 of record CM026263.1, on the reverse strand, counting down.
TAATAATTTTACTTTGATTTGAAATGATGTTAGCGAGAGATGGAAACAGGGGACGTGGCCTCATCAATTGAATGCTACATGAAAGTGGAGGTTGTGAAGCAGAAGCCATTGAACATATAAAATCAATGGTATATACAAGATGGAAGAAGCTGAATGAAGAAGTTGCCCATTCTTGTTTTTCTCCTGCGTTCAAAAATATAGTGGTGGACCTCATGAGAACCACAATATTCTTCTACCATTATGAAGTTGATGGATACACTATTGAAGATCAAGACACCAAGAATGGCATTTCTTCATTACTTATGGAGCCCATTCCTATTGTATTTCCAGACAATTTGTTGATTAGAGGCTGATCATACAAGACTCTTCCAAGTTGCAACACTATGTTAATTAATTACCTGCAAGTTAGTGAAGTCTTTTCTTTAATTTGAATGAAGCATATATATATATATATATATATATATATATTTATTTAAGACTTGGAATTTTTTCCTTTTTGTATGAACTATGAAGCACATATATTTAAGACTTGAAATTTTTTATTAAACATAGGGCAATAAATGAATCGAGTTAAGTGAAAGATGTTTAAGCTCAACTCATTTAAATGGGTTGGCACAAATGATAAAAAATTCAAAAGAAAGTTATCGCCTCACCTATGGGGGCGACAGTACGAATCCCTGACTCGTTTATATGTTTTAAAAATTAAATCTTACAATTTTATTTTTTAAAAAATTAAGTTAAGAAAAATTATATTTTTAAAAAAATTAAATTTGATATTTCTTTTAGGCAAAAGTACTTTTTCTGTCCCCAACGTTTAGGGATCCTGTCACTTTTGCCCATAACGTATTTTCGCTGTCAATTGTACTCCTAACGTTTTGTGTTTCTCCCAAGGTCAGGCTTTTGGCTAACACCGTCATTTTTTGAACGGTTTTTGATAACGTGACATTCTATGTGGCCAACAATTCTGACTAGACTTAATTTTTTTTCACATCAGCAGTCAATAGTACTGAGTTTCTGGAGTCCATTTTACTGATGTAATAAGTATTTTGGTGTACTAAATTGACTGATGTATTGAGTTTTTTGGGTTAATTGTACCCTTAAAATATATTACTGATGTAAAAAAATGAAGTACAATTAGAACTGTTGGTCATATAAGAAACTACGTCATTAAAAAATATTCAAAAATTAATGATATTAACCAAAAACATGACATGAAAAAAAAGGTTAAGTTAGAGGATCCAAAACGTTGGGCAGGACTTTTTGCCTTCCTTTTAAGTAGTGTCCAAGCAAGGAGCGAAAGGCTCGAGTCACAAATATTACAGAGAAGAGAAGACTGAAGTACTCACAAGGTCCTTCCCTTCCCTTCCCTTCCCTTCCCTTCGTCAATGTCTGCATCAATGCCTTTTCTTTCCCAAGAAACCCCATTTCCCCTTTCTTCTTCTTCTTCTTCTTCTTCTTCTGATGGATCCCTACGATGAGAACAGACTGAGAAACGAAGTCATTTACCTTCACCATCTCTGGCACCAAGGTCCTCCAAATCCAACCCCACAAAACCCTACCCCTTCTCCTATACCCTATAACACACCTCAACCTCTTCCCTCCTTCCACCACTCTTCTCCTCCTTGGCCTCATCAATACACTCTAAACCCTAGACCCCCATACCCTTTTCTTCCCAATCGCATTCACCCTACACCTCTCCAACCAAGAAACTCAACCCCTTTCAAGCGGAAGAAGAAGAAGACCAAGAAAAGAAAGGGCCCCGAGAACCGGAATCAACCCGACCCAGCTATGACTTCGTGTTCGGAGTGGCCGGTTCCAGTGCCGGCTCCGACCGTCTCGGGATGGCCGCCATTGGAGCCCCGTGTGACTCCGGCGACCCCCCCGGTGATAGCGGAAGAGAAGGAGATGCTTGAGGCGTTGAAGGTGCAATATAAGGCGCGTCAAGCTTGCAAAGAGTTTTTGTTCGGCTGTAATGATGACGATGACGATGATGACGGCAATGATGTTGAAGATGAGGAGGACGATGTGGATGATGATGATGATGAAGAGATTGGAGATTTCTTTACTAAACTTTTTGCCGAAAATAACGAACTGAGGAAGTATTACCAGAAATGCTGTGAGGGTGGGGCATTTCGGTGTTTGGTTTGTGGTGTGGTGGACCACAAGAATTGTGGAAAGAGGTTCCATGACTGTGTTGGTCTTGTTCAGCATGCAATGACTATATCAAGGACAAAGACTAGAAGGGCTCATAGAGCTTTTGGAAATGCAGTGTGTGAAGTTCTGGGTTGGGATGTAAATCGTCTTCCAACCGTTGTGATGAAGATGGAGGTGAAGCCAGCTGACGCAGAGGTAGTGGACCTTCTTGAGTTCAATTGATAATAATTTTGTTCTGAATGTTATATTTATTTATCTTTTGGTCCATTAAATTAGTGAATTTATAAGAACTCATTACAAGTTAGTCTATCTGGCATTCCCGAAAGATTTGACAAAAGGATTAAGAACAATGACATGTTATTTACCTGAACTAACTCTGCACTTACTAATGCTTGGGAAATAAAATCAAAACAGTCTGAAAATTGGGTAACCAAATTGTTTGTTTACTCTGTTACTGAATTCTGTGATCTAATTGAGTTGTGGAATTGAACCATAGCAGGGAGAGCCTAAGGAGAATGCTGGTGATGGAAAAGACGGTTCTGAATCCTCTGATAAATCAGATGATAAATTGTCTGTGGAGCATCTTGGTGAACGAGTTAAACAGGACGCAGAAGTTGGTCATGAGACTTGTAATCAAGTTAGCGAGGTAACCATTTAGAAATTTCATAAATAAGAAAAGGGGGTGGGGTGGGTGGAGAATAAACCAAGATGAATCATTTGTTGAGGTTTTGTCACTAAAATGGGTTCAAGTCATAGTTGTTGATGGCCATGTTATGCCATTAACAACTATGGTTTACGACTTAAAGTATTTTGAAATGGGTGTGAATTGAATTGTTTTGTCTATAGAGTTTTTCAAAGGAAGATGATCTCAATAAAAATGCTGAGAATCTTGATGAGAAAATCTCAGATGCCAGGTCAGACAAGGAAGACGGTACAGATAAGGTGAGACTCTTCTGTTTTAATTCCTGCTTTGAGCATTTTTCATGTTTACATAACATGAACATTGTTTTATTAGTAAATGACTTAATGCTTTTAGTTGTAGTGAGCTGATGCTGTTTTACAAATTAAATCTTGAAATAGTATATAGTAAATTGATGTCCTCTGAAATATTTGGGTCCTTCGGGCCTGACTTGTACCCAAAAAAATTAATGTCCTCTGATGCATGAACATCGTTTTATTAGTCTTGGGGTGGGTTTTTTGGGTCATTTGGGGCCCGACTTGTACCCAAAAAATATGATGTCCTCTGAAATATTTGAGAAACTGGCGATTCAGAATCCATTCCACATTCACAACTACGAGCACAACCGGCATTGTTTTACCGTTAAAAAGCTTCTAATAGATTATCTCTGCTTTCCCCTTGTCTTTTTGTAACTTATTGACAGGATTATCACATATTGCATCCCTTTGATGACAATTATATTATGGTGTATCTATTATGGTAGCACTTTTCGCATTCAGTGTAAATTGGAATAGACATCAAATTCCCTATTGAGTTCTAACAAATCCTGCTGTTGTTTACTAGTAATTTATGAAATTTTAATGCAGGCATCTCATGAATCTCCTGTTTCTGATGTTGAATGGTCCGGCAAAAGTCCCAACCATGGTGTCTCTTCAGCAGGTTCAGCGTGGCCGGCCTTCAACACTCAATCAGCCTCTAGTGCACAATCTCTTTCATCAGAAGAGAAAGAAAATTTAGCAGTGCTACAGTTGCAGCACAAGGCATTGGAAGCCTGCCATGATTTCTTAGTTGGCAATGTAGGTTCTGACTGTGATGATGATGATGATAACAACAACGAGGATGAAGATGAGGATGATTCTGAGGAACGTGATGAGTTCAAGTTCTTTCTGAGAGTGTTTAACGAAGATAATGAATTAAGGAAATATTATGAAAACAACTGTAGAGAAGGAGATTTCTACTGTTTGGTTTGTGGGGGAATAGGGAAGAAGGTGTGGAAGAGATTTAAGGATTGCTCTTCCCTACTTCAGCACTCAACTGCAATACTAAGGACAAAGAGGAAGCGAGCTCATAGGGCTTATGCACAGGTTATCTGTAAAGTTCTTGGTTGGGACTTTGATCGATTGCCAGCTATCGTGTCTAAGGGTGAACCTCTTGGATCCTCCATGGCAGGGTCTGAGAAACTCTGTGTAAGTATTCACACTGATATATCTGCATCCCCCCTATGGTTTATATATCCAAGATTATCCTTATTAATGCTAGGTTCTTAACTAGGCTGAGTTGGCTTTTACAGGATGAACCTGAGAAATCTGCTGTAGATCACACTGGTGAAGTGAAAAGCACTTCTGATATAAATTCTGGGGAGGATCATGATGATGATCACAGGAATTCTGATTTGTGATAAGTTTTTTATACCTTTATCAGAATTTTGAGAATCGCCCTGACACCAATGGGATATTACTCCGTATAATCTTCTTTTTGGTGCTTTTAGCTTGGTTGTTAGTGTTTCAAGTTCATTTGCTTGTATTCTAGAGCTTCCTCTAAACTGTTCCATGCTTCGTTCAAATGTGAATCTCACTTCTATGCTACTATTTTTGAAGATCGAACTCCATGAATTATGGCTTTGTTTTTCTACTATAGATTTGGTTTAAATTTATATATATATTGAGAAAATGTTTTCAATTTTTATTTTTCAAAGTTTGTCATGCAGATGAATCGGCATCAATTTTCTCCATCTAAATTTTAGATGTTAAAATTTCTTTATTGGTCACATCTAGCCCTAAATTTGAATTACTCATTAAACATGCTTGAACTCTTACAAAATGCCAGACTTCTTACCTCTACCGACCTAGAGATGATCAAAATATTCATACTCAACGGATACTTTAAAATTTTATCCTGTGAGTTTAAGTATAGATCTGAGTAAGGGGATTTGACTATTCATAAGGTCCGGGAATGTGGAATTTTTTTATACCCGCTCAAGTTTAACTCCGTGTTTAGAGAATATAGTACCTTACTCATCATCATTCCTCTTAGGACCTCTAAATATTCACATTACTTTTTTTTGGTGTGAAAAACCACACATTAATTAAAATTAAAAGGTTAAAAAAAAATGAAAACAAAAATTGGAAAGTCTCTGTTTGAGTTTTGGGAGTTCAAGTTTCATAGACTTTCCTATACGTTCAAATTATATGAAGATATATTTTTAGGAGGAAAAATACAATTTAGGCTTTGAATTATTGGTTAAACTACTATTTAGTTTTCGAATTTGATAAAAATATTATTTAGTCTCTGAATTTGCTGTCAATTATTTAGTCCCTGAATTTGGCAAAAATATTATTTAATCTTCGAATTTGTAACTTGTTCAACTATTTAGTCTCAAATTTGGCAAAAATACTTATTAGTCTCTGGATTAACAACTCTGTTAACTATTTAGTCCCCTGATTGTTACCTGTTAGATAACTAACTGACGTGGCCGTTAAATGCTAATGTGGCATATGCTCAGACACTTAACAGTGCCACATTAGCATTTAACGGCCACATCAACTAGTGTCTAGTTATCTAATAGGTAACCGGCATGAGACTAAATAGTTGATAGAGTTACAAATTCGGGGATTAAATAATGTTTTTGTCAAATTTGGGGACTAAAGAGTTGACAGAGTTTTAAATTTGAGGACTAAATAATATTTTTGCCAAATTCAACTACTAAATAATAGTTTGAACAACAATTCAGAAACTAAATAGTATTTTGCCCTATTTTTAAAGACTAAAAATACTAGTACGGTAGTACCACATCACTTTAGAGTAAGAATAAAAAAAACATCCAAGTACAGTTTTAATATTTTTACTATTAAATTCCCTACACAGAAAATGACACAAATTTTCTTACAACTCACTATAATATATAATCAGATATTATTTTTTAAAAAAATTACCTCATCTTTTAGTTTTATTTAAAAATAGCAAATATATATATATATATATAAATCTATTTCTTTATATTTATTTTTTCAAGTTTGTCTATGAAAATATGACAAGTGTTATTTTACCTATGTGGGTTTTTTTTTAACTCTATTAACCTACTGTTAAGAAAAAAATTTACACATGTTATGTTTTAATAGGCAAATTTAAAGAAATGAATATAAAGAAATATATGTAAGTTTTTTCTTTAAAAAAATTATATCTAAATCTAATATTTATTACCAGTCAAATTGGTGATCTGGTTTTTAGGAGTAAATCAGTTTAATTCAACCGATCATGACCATTTGATCCAGTTTTGACAACATTAAGCAAAACCAAAACAAATGTCAAGAACAGAAGTTAATGCTGGTAGTCTCATGCACTAATCACGTAATAATGTTTGTGTTATAGTTCTGACAAAAAATATGTATATCAATATTCAATATCATAGCTAATAACATCATCAAATTCTGCAATTAACAACTTGAACAAGTATCCTGGTTAGTAAAGTACACATAAGAATAGTGAATCAAAAATAATTTTCTCCAGTATGGAAGCTTGAAACCTTTATTCCACAGGTTCAGACTTCAGATCAACATCTTCAGCTCCTCTTAATATCCCTTGTTCCCACGAATCCTAGCTCTCATGTCAACCTGATACAGAACAAGAGACGCACAAAGAGGAAAAGATCAGCTCTAAGTTTTTTTTTTTATACAAAATATTTTAGAAGAGATGTCATCCTAGTCTAGGGTCAGGACAGGTCCCTGGGCACTAAGAGCACTAAGCCATGCAAATGCCATGAACAAAAGGTGACCAGATAAGCCAAGTTAGCCAAACCTCATTGGTCATCAATATACAGTATAGTTTGATTTTGATAACTGTTCTCTAATATGCAGATGTACTATAAGTGGACATTAACATATCTATATCAGCAGTTATTGTCTAAGCATTGACCTGGATGTTAAATGAAGAAACTAAAAAAGTGCTTGAAGGACATTCCAACATGTAAATACCAAGAAAACCAGCTCAATTCAGTTCAGAATAAACATAATGACCTTTATAAGATTCTACTAAGTTCAAAGTCTCATCCAATTATAATAGGACAATCTCAGATGCTTTTTTAGGTGTTTTCTGTCAGATTCTTCAACTAAAACATAACATGTGGACATTTTTCTTTTTAAATTAGCCATACGTAATTGATTCCTCCAAAATATCTCTACCACGTGTCATAATTTAATTCAAGAACCAGATAGCAGCTATCCAAAAAACAGGTCCAATTTTTATCCTTATTGTAAGGCTTATTCTTAAAGTTGGAAGGTAAGCAGAGAATAACCCATTTACAAAATTCAGGTACACTTACAATCAAGAAGTTTTGAACATTGAAATATGATACCTTTGGACAAAATATCAGCTGTATCACAAAATTGCAGAGACCTAAATTAGTTGTCTTCTTTATTAGTAATTTGAAGGTCACTTTTATGTCAAATTTTCTCACCTGATGAAACTGAAGTATTAACCCTGAACACATGCAGAACCTCACTAACCTAAACTCTGCCTATCATATGCTCAGTTTTGGCTTTCACAGCCGGTCTCAAGCCCGTATGAAAAAGGAAGGAAACCTTAAGTAGTCGACAGCCAATGCAAAACTTTGTTAAATCTTTCCAAGTATGAGTATGAATATGATAAAATGACAAAGTTTGAAAGACGATTTCAGGCTTCAGCCAATATCTTTTTCTACCAGACAGAAAAATATACGGTTCATCCTTCTGTCAATCCAACCATTGTCTGTCCAAATATTTTCCCCCACCAATCAGATTTTTTTTTTTTTAAAATGGTCCTCCTCCTCCATACTCCAATAAAGAAGGCCATTAGAGGCCCAATAACTTATACGCAAAGTTGACCAAATGGAAGATATCCCAATAACTAGAGGCATGGGAAGACCAAAGAAAACAACAAGAGAAACTATTAGGAGGGATTTAAATACTAACAACTTAACTATAGAAATGAGCAAAGACAATAAGTTGGCGTCACTTGATCCATATAGTCGACTATACTTAGTGGGAAAAGGCTTTGGTTGTTGTTTTTGTTGGTCCTCCAGACTCTAGTGAGTGTTCTCTATCTCAGTTACTTCCATTTCATATATGCAACTAAGTATCAGTTAACAAGATACCGTTGTGACTTTTGAGCTACTATAGTTTACATATTATAGTAACAAATAATTGTTTGTGTATGCTGAATAGTTTATGAAATTCCATATGAAAAAAAGAAGAAAAGAAATCAATCCACAAAACATTAGACCAATCCATATATGAACATATTAAGCACATTTTTCTCTGTGAAAAACACTTCTAACATACTTACGTAATTGCCGATACAACAAACAAAGCCTTTAGGTGGGATTAACTATATGAATCAAACAAAGCCAACGTATTATATAATATTGCTTATTCATACTCGTAAAGATTTGACAGTGTTAGGCTGGCTGTTGACTATATAAGATAACTCTCCTCTTACATAACTATCTATGATTGATTTAATTTACCTATATTTTGGTGGACAGAGTCTACCTATGAATCTCTCTCCCATATGAGATGACAAAATAGAAAACACAGGGAAGTGAATCATGAATGATTCATTCAACATAAAACACTCTCAATTTCTACCCATGATTAGAGTTTGAAGTGGGTATTAGAAGCATAAAATTAATATACCAAAAAAAGCATAAAGTTTGAAGTGGGTATGCATTTCAAATCACATAACAAGGAAAGGAAGCATGATTAATCAAGGAAGAAGGTAGGTGTTTGCCTGGCCTCTCTTGCAATTGAAATACGTTTCCCTCAGTCCCACACACTCACTGGGTATTGATGGAGACTTCTCTCCAGCACACTCCCTATACGATCGATTCTCAACCTAAATTTTCCAATACAATATTGTAAGTGTTTCAACATTTCAAAGAAACCCTTTATTTCAAATTCAACCAGGCAATATAATCCAAAGTAACCTTAACACAATCAGATTCGCTGAGACACTTGACCAGCTCCATAGCCAATCCCTTGCAAGACTTGGACATAGTGCCTCACCCTCTTCTTCAGGTCTCTACCTAAAAAGAGCCACAAACCAACTCAATATTCAGCCAGAACGCGGCACAACACATCAAAGCAGAACACAGAACACAGAGCAAAAAGCAACGAAGAATGCAGAGATGGCAATGATCATCCAGAACGCAGAAAGGAAGACAAAAGAGTTGCAGAACCTAAAACGCAGAAGTGAAGACTTGAACTTGATGTATCACATCATCCAAAAATCAACGGAATTTTGGAAAGAAATTTGGTTAAGAATCTTACCTTGAAGTTCTTTTTTCTGTTAGAAAATGAAAACTTTCCTACATGTTCATTCACGGGGAGATTCCAGAAAACCCAGATTATTATTATTTTTTGGTCCGGGTATTATTAGGGTTTTAGAATTTACCAGGAAGAGCGAGGACATTTTCGTCCACGAAAAATTTCAAATCGGCCCAATTGAACCGGCCCAAACCCAAACCCAAACCCTTAATAAAGGTGGATGGAAGAGGGTTTTTTTCTTCTTCATCCTTACTCATTTGGCATTCAGATTTCAGAGAGAGAGAAAGAAGAGAGGAATCATCAGAGAGAGAAGAAAATGTCGGGAGTTGGACCACTTACTCAGGATTGGGAGCCCGTTGTGATCCGGAAGAAGGCACCAACGGCGGCGGCCAAGAAGGATGAGAAAGCTGTCAACGCCGCTCGTCGCGCCGGCGCCGATATCGAAACCGTGAAAAAATGTATTACATGATTCGTCGTGGGTTTCGTTTGGTTCATAAGAAACTGCGATTTTCTATCTTTCTTCTCTTTTTATTATTTAATAGATTGACGAGGACTGAATCGGGACCCTAAAGATATGAATTAATCTAATCAACCTCTAAATAAAAGAAATAAAAGGATTTCTCAGCTTTTGTTGGATTGATACATTCGGATACAAGAAGAGTAGGAATTGTAGAATGTTTCCTAGGGTTTTGAGCTGCTGTCTCGATATCTGATGACCAAATAGCAAGTTAGGTGTCAGTGTTCGAATATTTTCTTATGCAGCTTATGGTGTAAAGGGGAGATTTGGGTTAACGTAATATTATGGCTTTTCGGGTCCGGCTTTGATTTCTGATGCGTTATGTCCTGGTTTTCTATTAAATTTATGATCCTGATGTGAAAATGAAACTGTTTAGTCGTCTTCTCCAAGATATGTTTTGGCTTAAAGTATCAAATAGGGTTTATACCAGAGCTCTGTATGTGCAAGTTTGCTATGCCCATCTTTTATTGTCTCATCTAAAGGATTTAAGTGTCATCAACATTTAGTATTGGGTTATCTGTTTTGTTTGGGAGGGAAGGGAAAAAAGATATTAGAGAAATGAAATAGGATGAAAATCAGGCTGTATACTTGTTCTCATAGATGGTTTTGTTGTTTGAAGTATAAGAATTTCTATCAAAATCATCTACGGTTTTTAGGGAAAGCTGAATTGAAGTTGTGACATTGATTTCCAACTATGTTTTCTAACCTTATATTTGGTACTATCTGCAGCAAATGCTGGGACCAATAAAGCTGCCTCTAGCGGCACTTCTTTGAACACAAGGAAGCTTGATGAAGAAACTGAGAATCTTCATCGTAAGTAGATGCTTGTTTCTTTTGAATCTTTTTCTCATACTGCTGCATCTTTAGCTGTTATAGAAAAACAGATTAACTTTTAAGAAGTAGCTGCTAGATGGTTTGTTTTCTCTAGATTCCAGCTGGTGGAAGTGATGTTGTAGAAAGCAAAAGCACTTAACATAATAATAACATGCAACTTATTTCTCCTTAAATCTCCTTGCCATATGTCAAAGACAGATGTCTTACATCTTGGTTATCTTATTTGGAGAAGTGTATCAAGGTGGAACTTTAGTAATATAAATACGTTGTTGACTCGTGTTTTAATATACATGTTTTGTGATGATTATAACTATTCAACTGTCAGTACTGTTTGGGACCTTTAGTCCTTTAGCATATGTTAGAAGTTATGAATTACAACGCATGGATTGGGAATAGGAAGGACCTATTTTCCCTCTGTTTAGATGATTAAGGATGAAGGAAAGAGGAAGCAAAAGTATTAAGAATAAAATTTCAATATAGCCCTTATTTTCTTGTGAGCCAGTTGGGGGATGGAATGGTAAATTAGAATTTTTCTAGATTCTTGATCCATCTAGCCAACCCTGCCTAGTGAGATAAAAACTTCGATTCTTGGGAACAAAATCTGTGTGTGTGGCCTTTTCTTGGGGCTGGGGGCTGCGGGATGTGAACTTTTTAAAAAATTGTTGTGTTAGTGTTTAATAATTAGGCATGTTAATAAATACTTCATCTATTATGCTTCTGCTAGTTGCCAAATCTTTCTAATTCCCTGGTATGCATGAAAACTACTATTTTTCTAGTAGTTTCTACTTGCTACTTTGCTAGTATAATTGGCAGATGTAGCTTATAGCTGGGTTTTAACTTTTAACCAATTAAGTGTTTCTTGAGTGTATCGAACAGCACTTAATGGTCACTCTCTACCAGTATATTTGTAATCGTTATATACTCATAAGCATTCCTCTATTTTAACTCATTCTATTTAATTGATATGGAAGAAACTTAAGAGTATGTATGTAGTATGCACCATGTACTGGATGATAGGTAGGTATTTATCTCGTTCATTGGTCTCACCTGTTGCCCCTGATCCTGTGCCTTTTCATTGACTCTTCTATATGATTGCACAGCTTTTATTGGAACCTATCTATTTGAAAATCTTATTATGGAATTTTTATGGGATGTATGAGATCCTGACTTAGTGACTTGACTGTACACGCAGATGACCGAGTACCAACTGAATTGAAGAAAGCAATCATGCAGGCTAGGATGGAGAAAAAGCTTACTCAGGCTCAACTTGCTCAGGTCTGTCTCTCTTACTCTCATGTGAGACTCTCTTAAGCGTTTTAGCTCCAACTTTTATTATACTGACTCACTTTTTGACCTTTGTGTAGATTATAAATGAAAAGCCTCAAGTTATACAGGAGTATGAATCAGGTAAAGCCATTCCAAATCAACAAATATTGGGAAAATTGGAGAGAGCCCTGGGTGCGAAACTGCGTGGAAAGAAATGAAAAAGTATTATAGGGTATGGGTTGGCTTTGAATATCAGTTATGCCAAGTCTTTAAAGTGGTATTGTATATGAACCTTTTGTGATGTTGTCAAGACTTTGTGTATTTTCAAATGGTGTGTTACACTGTTGTGTTTTGTTATCTAGGGTCTGAAATAAGAAAGGGTGTGTTCGCATAAATGATATAGGTGATCCTGAAAATTGCTTTTCTTGGTGTTTGTGAAAGCCATTTGGATAAACTTGTGAAAAAAAGACTTTATTTATCAAACTTTTTAAAAAAGATCTTTTGGCTAAAGGATTTTTATTTATATTTGGATATTATAATATAAAATGACTTCTATTTAAAATGAATAGTTTTTACAAATGTTTTAAGTTGAAGTTCTATTCTTCAACTTCTTAAAAAAGTCTATTTTAACTTTTTTAAAAAAATTTATCTAAATAAGATTTTGTTTATAAAAAGTTTTTTTAATTAAAAAAGTACTTTTTAGATAAAATAAAATTTATCCAAACGGACTCTAAGACGAATCAGATCAAGATTTTAGATAAACAGGTTTAAAGTGTTTGTTTATTTGATTTTGTAAATGTGAAAAAAAAACTAAACCACTAATCATTTGGCAATTAGTTGAAAATATGTATAAGATTTTGTTGGATAACTAATAGACATTGAATCTAAATCATTTAGATATGGTCTATTGGTATAACATAATGGGAAAAACTTAGGTACATTACATCAAGTTCTTCAATATAAATATAACACGTAGTAAAAAGCGTTTAAATGATCAATCACAGTAGAGAGAGAATATAGAAGACCACCTTTTATATGACCAATCATAGAAGAAAGAGAGTATAAATACAATATATGATTGGTGGAACTTGATGTAATAGACATAAGGAAATAGACCTAAGTTTTTTCCTAATATAATTCGGCTAAAGTTCGATTTGATAAAAATTATGAATTCTGTTTTTTTTTAAAAAAAAAAAATTGTTTGAGACGTGAAACATCACTTTTCTTAATTGCCGGAAAATGTAGAAATTCGAGATCTTATTCACATTTATATATTACTTAAAAGTTAAAATAGATTTTGGAATTGAATCCGTGAATGAATAATGAATCCATTAAAAAGCTTGCGGCACCGTAATATTTGTCCAACTGTGTTAAACCAATAGGATTTCAAAAATTTCAAGAAATAAAACTCAAATAACTTATATAAACTTAATCAAATAAATTAATGTATACATTTTTTTATTAGAAAAAAATACTAAATAATTTTTAAAGAATTCGAGCTCCTATTTTCACAAGTTTCTATGGAATTTTAACAAATTTTCATTTATAAAAAAGGTAGATTCTTTTCTTTTTTTGGAAAAATGGTAATAGATTAAAACCAAAAAACTAACCATTACGCCAGGTATGAATTATGATCACTAATATTAATATGCCTATTCCTATTATCATTACTAGGGGACCTAACATTAATAACAAAAGTAGATTCTTCTAATAGGAGTACAAGCTTGTAAAACTCGAGTTCCTTGTTATCTTATTATATAGCTTTTATTTGTCCTCAGGAAAAACGAAGGCAACAACCACAGAAAAAGAAAAAGAAAAAGATATTGACATCGTTTTTTTTTTTATATTGACATCGTAGAGTTAATATAGTATTACATATATAATGTCATATCATTATTTATTAATAATTTGAATTATATTTGGTGTTAAGATGAAATTGGAGATTTTAGAATCAAATCAATTACAATTCAAACTTTTTGAGACAAAATTAATTATAAATAAAATAAAAAATTTAATGTAAAATTTAAAAGAGTTTTACATCAACTTCACTGTCCACTAAAGTAATGCATTACACAAATTATATCACCTTCAAAATTGATAATCAATCAGTTTACGTATTCTTCTTAATTGCCCGTCCTCAACATGATATTTTTACATATGTACAATGGAGTCTTAAGTTGTTCAAAACAGTTTGAGTTAGGTGGTCGGAATTAAATTCCAGATACAAAATCCTCCAGTCTGCCATTGCAATTACGACTCTAAAAATGATTTTTCAAAACTACGAATAGTAACAAGCACACCTGCCTAGTCTAGGACCCCAAAAAGGAAGAAAAAAATGGTGAGTTGGGGCAAGACAACCTGTTTTGCATCACTTCAAAGAAGAACTTAACTATAAAACAAAAACAAACTAACAGAAGCAAATTAGATAACCAGAAGAAACTGACTGGAAATTCAGCAGTAGCATATGGATTCTGCTGATTCCAGAAACCACTGAAAACTTGTAAGCTCACACTGACGAAGATTAGAGAAGTAAAACAAAACCAAAAGAGTCGACAGGGGAGAAGGCACCAAGATATTTTGATTATGAAAGATGTCATTGTCCTAGTGATGCATGAACAACATTTACATCAACTTCCTCAAATCAAATAGTAGACTCAAAACTGTGAGGAAAAAATATTTAAGGGAACTATTCATTTATGACATCCACAGAATAAATAGGCATATGACAACCAAAATATATTTACTCACAAGCCAGTTTAGTGCCAAAACTAGTGAGGCAAATGGCGAAGGCCTGAAAGGCAGATAAGGGCCTCCGGTAATCCATGGTGAACATATCATCTCCCACTTTTCCAAATTGAAGAAGAACTGTTTCCTCATCTCCCTTCCCTCCTGGTTGGCTTTGGTCCACTGTAGCAGCCAGCTGAAAATTCTTCACTGACGCTACAGTTACACGACCGTGGAAATTTAAGCACCAGCATTGCAAGTGCTCATGCCACCTTGGAGCTTTGTTTCTCAAGATTGAGTATCCAGGGGCAGCATATTCTGCATCGTTAATCTTATGGCCATCCAGAGATTTGTTATCTGAACTCTCTCCTGTCGATGAATATGGGAACTTCATTGAGCACACCATCCTCCTTGGCCCCCTTGATTTCAAAAGGTTGAATTTGTATGACACTTGCCCCACCTCAAAGTTACCTGCAGGAAGTTGGGGGCTTATCTGCTTGCAGGTAAAACGACGGCTTGCCTTGCCGTTTGATGGCTTTGCACCACTATGTGGTGGCTGGCAATCATAGATTGTGAAGTTGGTGCCAAGAAAATCTGAGCTGTTAAGATATTTTAGCAATTGAATTCAATACAAGCAGCAAAAGTGTAATTGACCAGTAACCACATATGCACATTATGTTGCATCTTAATCAAACTTTTCAGTTTTCCCATATCTTTTGTGCAAGGGAATATTTGTTCTTGTCATAAGAATGCTTTACCTTAACTTTCCAACATAGGCACTGCTTCCTTGGGATAAGTCATCAGGATCAAGTGATATTATATATTCAGTATGGGCACCACGCCTATATCTCCTAGCTGCTAAGAGAAACTTACCTTTATCTGTGAATGCTGGCAAGAGGAAGAAAAAGGCAGTGCAAAACAGGAATCAGAAAGCATGCAGATGACCATTATCAAGATATCATCTCATGAATAATTGAAACAAATAAGCCTCAAATAATCAGAATTTAGAAATTAATCATTGCTGCCTGCAATTTCTCAACAAGTTATATTTATAGACATAACATCCTGTGTTCATTTTGATTTTAATTAATGATTTCAAAATCTTACAACCCTTTTAAAAGTTACAACTCTACTATACTTTTCTTCATATTAAATAATATCACTGCTAAAAACTGGTCAAGAATTGGAAATCAAGAGCATTATTTGATCTCTAATTTGACAGCCCGACAGGGAGATCTCCATTAAACTTTAGGCAAGGTGAACATACAGTTAACCAAAAGCTCCTCTGAACCAACCAATATCCTAGTATCCTACACACCTCTTCTCTTCATTGATCTATTAAGGCAATGTCACATATGAATTATGGACCAAACAAATTTAATTTACTAAGAATTAACCTATTTAACAGAATACAAAAAATAATAGCTGATTAAGTTTCAGAAGCTAAATGAACAAACTCCTCTTAACCTATAAAAATTTTAAGATGCTACACTACAAAGGTGGTAATACTAATAAACTAAAGAAGGCATGCTTATATGCCAAATAATCAATATAACTCAAGATATTAGACTCCTCTATAAAGCTTCTTTGGCTAACATCTAATGGTTTACTTCAATTGTTCTTTCCTAAAGATAGCCGACCCCACCTAGTGGGAAAAGGCTTTGATTGTTGTTGTTGTTCTTTCCTAAAGATGAAACTAAACCTGCAAAGGCCTGTTATAAGAGAATATCTTAATAAACAAAATTTCTTCTTTCAATGTCAAAAGAAATTTTGCAAACAAATGCAGTTTAATAAGCAAGGCAGAAATCATGAATCTCTCCAGTTCTACACATCAAATCCATTTATTAGAGCAGTAAAGGTTGTTCTATATAGGTTGATTGAAGCAAGTCATCTAAGACGGAATCTAATCAATTGAATGAAAGAGTCATGTCATGTGAAAAATATTCTTCACTTCCATATTTAAATTAGAAAATAAATTCACAAGTTTTAAAGCATAAAAGGAAAATCATATCCAGTCAAACTGCAATGACCTGAGTCATACACTCCACCAAATGAGATGCTACCCACTTCTAGCTTTTTCACATACATTGGAAGACTTTATTCAGTCAACATACTACCCTAGAGGAAGGGCACAGAAGACAATTCAAGCCCACTCAGAAGGAAAAAAAGCTTTTTTACCAATACTTACTTACATGGTGGTGTAAGGGCAAGATATAGGTAAAATGTTGAAGTCTTCTTGTCCCGCTTTATAATACATTGGTGAGGTGACTCACGTGGTCCTGGCTGCAAGTCACAGAATTATAACAAAATTTTGGACTCCAGCCTCATTAATTTAATATCTGATTTCAATAAAAGATGAAAAACAGTAGTAACCAACCCAACAAATTGCTCAACAAAATGATAGTGAAATGCAGAATCATTCTAAGCAAAGGAAAACAAATATAAAACATATTACAATCCTTAGTTGAATAAATCATTAGTAGCCAATAGCAGAGACATTTAAAGAAGAGTTAGGGAAAATGGTGACAGAGCTAACATATATCAGGCAAGCGAGTGAGAATTCTATTTCTCTCTCTCTCTCTCTCTCTCTCTCTTATAATTAGATGAATGATGCTCCCGCTTGTGTGTAAATATGACTAGTCACAAATAAAACAATCACTCATAAATGTGTAGTTTGTTCCATTTTGTCTTCCAGACTAATACAGGCATTATTCCTATCACTACTGATCCTCGGAACAAAATATAATCAACAAATGAAGGTTAATATCAACTGAATATTCGGAGACATACGGATACCAATTCAAATTAAGATATTAATCAATGATCCCACAATATAGTGACAAAAACATCAGAAAATTCTCGAATTTTTTTAAAAATAAAAAAATGACAAAACAATTAGTGACGAAATATCGACCACTATTCAAATTCCAAGGAACAATCAGACAAAGTCCAAGAAGTACCTGCTTGAGGCAAGAAGGAAAAGTGATTTTGCCGCCGTTGCGAGAAGGGGAGCGCACGATCTCCTGCGTGACCTCCCTCCACCTCTTGCAGACGCAGGCGGAAGCGACGACGTTTTGGCGGTTGGGCCACTGGTGGTCCGTGGCGTCAACGCGGCGTATTATCTCTCCGAGAAGCTCGGGCAGCATGGTGGACCATGCAAGGCCGTAGGGCGGGGAGTGGGCAGAGGAATCGGCGTCGGCGAATAGGTGGTTGCGGTCATCTTCGTCAATTGCCCTAACCTCCTTGAAGGATCTGGAGAATTTGCGAGAACGGAAAACGTTTCTGAGAGACATAGCTTAATTAGGGCCGTGAAGTCTCATGAGAGAGAGAGAGAGATTTAGAGAGAGAAAATTGGGAGACAAGAAACTGAATGTGGTTAGAGGTTGAATGAGAAAAGAAATGAGAGAAAAGGAAAGTGTGTCTGAAAATGATAGAGCCACAGGTAGGTGACACAACACAACACAACACACAACGCAAAAATGAGCCTTTTCCTTTCCTAATATATACACTTACACATACATACGCGTTTCTTAATGTGTTGTTGACTTCTTGTAATTAAAATATGCCATATCAAAAAATATTATTTAATTTTTTGAATTGTTGGTTAAATTATTATTTAGTCTTTGAATTTATCAAAAATATTATTTAGTCTCTAAAATATTTAATTATGTCAATTATTTAGTCTTCGAATTTGACAAAATACTATTTAGTTCTCGAATTTGCAACTATGTCAACTATTTAATCTCCAAACTTGACAAAAATACTATTTAATCACCGAATTTGCAACTCTGTTAACTATAACGGGTAACAGTCAAAAGACTAAATAATTGACAGAGTTGCAAATTTGATGATTAAATAGTATTTTTTGTCAAATTTTGGGACTAAATAGTTGACATAGTTAAACATTTTGGGGACTAAATAGAATTTTTGAGAAATTTGGAAACTAAATTGTAGTTTGAACAACAATTCAGGAACTAAATAGTATTTTGCCTCAAAATAATATTACACAATATTTTTATAATTGAATTATTTTTTTATTGTTAGGATAAATTAATTTATAAAAAAAAATTAAAATTAATTTATTTCTTTAAATATATTTTTATAAAAAATAGTCCTCTGTTATGAATTTCTTTCATTAATAAATAAATATAGTTCACGACTTCATTTAGCCATTAACCCTATAGTCCTCTTTGATAGGAGATTAAGTGATATAGTGGCTTGTGAGGTGAGTGGAGAGAAAAGAGAAGTAAGTTTTGTGGGAAGTAAAGTTCTATGTGAGTAGATAATAAAGGGAAGAACAAATTTTTGTAGATTAAAATGTCTTTGAAAAAAATGTGTAATTACATTATAAAAAATAGAAGTCATGTGATACGTATAAATAATAGAGACAAATATGATAATTTGTATTCTTATAATCTATTTTTTTATCTTTTTTCTATCATACCAAATAATATTAATTTTACAATCTCATTATATTCTTCTGAATACCAAACACATCTTTTTAATATTATATTTTCTGTTTCACTCCCATTTCCTACTAAACTTACCCCAAAGTTTACTTAATGGAGGTATTTTGAAGGAAAATGTTAGCTAGACAAATTTTGTTATTAATAAATGATCATATAGATTGGACTACTATTTACTTGAGAAAAATCTACTTGACATATAAATCATTTTGATGGGGAAAAAAATTATGAAAACCTAAAAGAGGCTTTTTATAAGACAAAATCAAGAGAAAAAGATTTATTTATTCAAATGTATATATATTTTAAAAGTTGTTTATTATCTGTGATATTAAACTTTTATATATTGAAATTAGTTGACTGTATTACAGTTTCATGTAGTCAAATTGAAGTTAAAAATATGTAAAGTTTGGTATAGAATGGGTTAATTTATTAAAAGGTAACGTTGAATGAATAAAATTTGAAGTATAAGTAATAAATTAGTTGAAACATAGTAATCAAAAGAATAAGTAAGGCTTATAAAAGAATAGTGAATGAATAAAAGGTGCACCTTTGTATTAGACTTAGAAGAGACATGAAGCGGTCAGCGTTGGTGTGCAGTGGCACGTGAGTGTAATGGTTGTATATACACTAACACTCAAAGAATAGAATTTGACTCATTCTCTTTATCTATAATTCTATATACAAAGCAAAGGATTCAAATCTCTCCCTCTACAATTTTTGGATATTTGTAGACTAAACTTGAAAGAAGTGAGATTATATTTATTGAGAGATTCTTTTCAATGGTTATTTGTATTCAAGTTCAAACAAACAAACAAACAAACTCGACTCTATATGTTTGGTTTTGAAGAAAGCTTGTGAAATGAAATGAAATGGCTTCCTCTTTTTTATTTTGGATAGTGTGTGTGTCATCTTTGAGTTTGATTGTGAAGAGCTCATTATATTGATGCATGCTTGATGAAAATAGGAGTTATGATGGCACATATACTTTTGTAATTATTCATTCTCTTCCTCTTAATTGCTAACTCTCTTTCTCTTGCTTTCTTCCTTCAACTCAACTTGGTTGCTCACTCGTTGGTTGCTAACATTTATTTTAATGTAATTCTTATAAAATTTAGGTTAAAGTATTATTTTGGTTCTTAATGTTTCTATGAAATTTAATGTTGGTCCTCAAAGTTTTTTTTTTTCGTCGATTTTGGTTCTCGAGCGTAACACCGTTAACTTTTGCCGTTAAATGATAATGAGGCATGCTTATGTGACACACTCTCTCTCTTACGTGTCATATTTTAATGACGTGGTACGCCACGTCACTCCACCATGGCCACATCATCATCTTCTTCTTCAAAGCAAAAATCTTGCCATGGTGGAGTGACGTGGCGTGATGTTGCATATCACGTCATTAAAATATGAGAGATAGTGTGCTTAACAAACATAACACGTTATCATTTAACGGCAAAAGTTAACGATGTTACGCTCGATGACCAAAATCGACAAAAAAAAACTTTGAGGACCAACATTAAACTTCATACAAACATTGAGGATCAAAATAATACTTTAACTTAAAATTTATGTTATTAACAATTATATATTTTAAAAAATTAAATTATATTTTTTACTACAATGTTATGTTAATTTAGTGTGCAAACATTTCATTGGATGAGCCGACGACGACGTTTCCGTTTGTTCCAGTCTTTCAGAAATCACAAGTTCGGAACTCGGAAGGATCCATTCCCAACGAGCTGAGCACAGTCAAGCGACCCATTCATCGTTGACTACTCGCGGCTGACGAACCATTGCTGGGTTTGTTTTGCCCTTTACTTCTCCTCTTATTTTCATTTTCCAGCGCTGGACAAAGGACGCTTGGCCGTCTACATCGAATGTTGATGGTATAAATTTACTGCTTTAATAATGGCAACAGAAAGGAGCTCGAAGATCAACATCGCTATAATCCACCCAGATCTTGGTATAGGTAATCACTAATCACTTATATGCTTTTCTGTTCTTTCAATGCCTCCGTGATGTGAAGAATAATGTGTTATGAACGCGCGTATAATTCAATCCAGGATTCATTCTCATAGGCCCTTTCCTTTTGCCCCCGGGGAAAACAGCATAAACCC
Source organism: Senna tora (assembly GCA_014851425.1). NCBI lineage: Eukaryota > Viridiplantae > Streptophyta > Magnoliopsida > Fabales > Fabaceae > Senna > Senna tora. Next base: position 28,688,430 of record CM026263.1, on the reverse strand, counting down.
AAAGAAACAATCTTTTCGGAACAATCGAGCACCATGTGTGGTGGTGGCTGCGATTATAGATTTTTTAACATATTGGATTCATCCTGATGTCTCTTATTGAAATTCCCATTTTATTCCTTTCTCTTAATGAAGTTTGTGAACACTCTGAGAGCTGTTTGTTTTAAGGAGTAAAATGGTTTCTTGGTCTTCTATGCACATGCACCTCGCTAATGTCTTTTCTATATTTAAGCAATTCAGTCTTGAGTCCCTTTAAGTACATTGTGCGCCATATTTTGGTTAGTATACTATTTTGTTGTTTATAGATTTATCGTGACCAGTTCCCTCCTACATTTTACTATGTTCGGTCCTACTCTTGATATTGAGCTGACCACCTATTTTTGGTGTTCTCATGGATATCCGTTCATTTTGTAGGCGGAGCTGAAAGATTAATAGTAGATGCTGCTGTTGAGCTTGCATCCCATGGTCATAATGTTCATATTTTTACTGCACACCATGACAAAAACAGATGCTTTGAGGAGACTACAGCTGGTACGTCTTCCCCCTCTTTTATCGCTCTGTGAGGTACTTTTATTCTTTATAAATCATGTGCTATTGCCATTATTATTTCATAGAGGATGATCATTTGAATCCACTAGTATTTTTTGCCTCCTAATTTTTCTTTGATTCTGTTAGTTATAGTCCTCTAATCTCATGTGAATGATTTCATTAATATGCTTTAGCCTGCCGAGCAGACTGTCTGATAAGCTAAATATGGGTTGTATGCAAAACTGAATTATATTTAAGTATGGAGTGTTGAATGATAATTTGATTTAATGTTTCTATCAGAGTAGTGGTCTAGTGGAGTCACTCTGGACCATGTTAACTGTGACATACAAGAAATAGAGTCAGATGGCAATTCAATTTTCTGTTTCTTAACAACAATATATACACAAATGTATTCTATTCTATGTACGATATCCTCTGATTGATTTAGCGGAAATTCACATCCTGTGTTCTAATATCTAGTTTGACACATAAATGCCCAGGTATCTTTCCAGTTACTGTGTACGGTTCCTTTCTTCCCCGGCATATATTCTACCGTCTTCATGCATTATGTGCTTACCTGCGGTGTCTATTTGTTGCTCTCTGTGTACTTTTCATGTGGCCATCATTTGATGTTATACTGGCAGATCAGGTCTCTGTAGTTATTCCAATCTTGAAACTTAAAAAGTCAGCAAAGGTAGATACTATTTGGTATATCTTAATTTATATTTGGTCATCATCATAGTTGTTTAATTTGCTGAACTTTCTCGATAGGTTGTATTCTATTGTCATTTTCCAGACTTGTTACTGGCTCAACATACAACTTTACTCAGGAGGATGTATAGGAAACCAATAGACTATGTAGAAGAAATAACAACTGGTTGGACTTCATATCTTGGCTTTGTTCTGTTTCCTTGAATTTCCGTCATATCATATATATATAGTGAATCTCTTATCAATACACTCTAGTTTTTTTTTTTCAAAATTGCAGGAATGGCTGACTTGATACTGGTTAACAGCAACTTCACTGCATCTACTTTTGCAAACACTTTCAAGCATCTGGATGCTCGAGGAATTCAACCAGCTGTTCTATACCCAGCAGTCAATGTGGATCAGTTCAAAGAACCCAATTCCTTTAAGTAAGTAACATGTTTGTAGACATATGGGCTGCCTTCTCATGATAGAAAGCTTTTTAAAAACTCTGCATGTAACCTTTGTTATGAGGTATGACGCCATTACAGTCTTTATAGTCTAATATTTATATTCTTTCTCTGATGCAGGTTTAATTTTCTTTCCATTAACCGCTTTGAACGGAAGAAGAACATAGAATTAGCAATATCAGCTTTTGCAATGCTGCACACCCATGAGCGAGATGCTAGTCATCGTGATATGTCTAATGTTTCCTTGACTGTTGTCGGTGAGCATCTTCTACTTTTGGCTTTGTATTCCCATTTCCCAAGGATATATTGATGAACATTTCAGCGATGTTTGATGCTTTATTATTATTGTTTTTTTGCCAACTTCCAAATATGTTGCGACTATGTTGTACACAATGGTGGTGTCTAGAATTTTCTTGTGTGGTGCAGTGGTTTCACAATAAAGTATATTAGCTGAGGTAATATGTGATGAGGTCTCAAGTTGAGCTTTTTGATGATTGACCTGGAAAGTACATTAGTGTTTTATTTCCCTGATGTATTCACTTAACTAGAGTATTATTAACCTTGTTAGGTTACATAAACTTATTTAGTTATTTTATTTCAATTATAATATTAGTGTCATATTATGAGATATTAAGTGCTCAGTTCACTAGTTTAAATCTGAAAAAGGTAAGTTGAGTTGGGCATGAACATGGTGGAGACTGAGAAAGTTATGTACTACTAGCATGTTTGTAGGCACATGTACAATTTTTTTATTTTTTCAATATATATTGGAGTCAAACATTTTTCCTTAAAAAAATATTACATGATACATGTTTTGAAGTACCCAAGAATACCCAAAGAGGTACACCAGTACAGGTAAGGCCTGAAATTTGAAGTATTCATGCATCATAGGACCAGTAACATTTGTCTGATCTTTGAAGGCTATTTTATAGCATATGTTCTTGACTGTATAGCCGGAGTATAAACCATTCAAACTTCTTTTTGTTGTTGTTGATGATGTTATTTTCTTCAGACTCCTCCTTAGTTGTTAGCAATGATAAGCATGAATTCTGTTTTCATATCTTGTTTCAGGTGGCTTTGACAAACGATTGAAGGAGAATGTGGAATACTTGGAAGAGTTAAAAAAATTGGCAGAAAGGGAGGGGGTGTGTAACCAGATAAGATTCATCACATCTTGCTCTACATCGGACAGAAATGCTCTTCTTTCAGAATGCCTCTGTGTCCTTTACACTCCAAAGGTGTGTGAAACCTCATATTTCCTTTAAAATGATTGGAATTGAATATAGAAAAGAGTTTTTTTTTTTTACATTAAGCTCTTTAATGTAGGATGAGCACTTTGGCATTGTTCCTTTGGAGGCAATGGCTGCTTATAAACCTGTTATCGCGTGCAATAGTGGCGGACCTGTAGAATCAATCAAGAATGGTGTTACAGGATTCCTTTGTGATCCTACTCCACAAGAGTTTTCTCAAGCTATGCTTAAACTCATACAAGATCCCCAGGAGGCTGAGAGAATGGGCAGGGAAGCTAGGAGGCATGTCAGTGAGTCATTTTCGACAAAGACATTTGGGAAGCGATTGAATCGATATCTTGTTGACGTTCATCGGGGAAAGGAGGATTGAGAATGAGAAATTCTTAGATAAATTCAGTTTACTAATAAGTAATACCAAATAGATATATGTAGGTGAGTCTGATACGTTTACATGTTTGTTGGATACTTGACCATTGAAATTTTGGAATCTATTTTTGAGATAATGATGCAGCCCTGAACAAAAGAAAAGCCCCGTTAGTGTTATATTCTTAGTCAAATTTGTTGGCGACTCATTTGATGAGAAGAGGGAACATGAATTCTTGTGAGTCAGGTTATGGCTTGGGAGAACGAGATGCAGAGGAAGAAACAGAGAGGAATGGTCATGAGTTTCCAACACTAGGTGAACAAAGAAATATGTTGTGATGAAGTGCATGCTTGGTCGTGTATCAAGTGTCATACATAAAGAGTGAGATAAGGGTTCGAACTCCTTTAAAATTATCCTTTTTAAGGAGATTTTTTAGCACCTAAGAATTAGTTGGATAACTATGAATCTATGAGTGAGTAAAATTACTTGCAATTTAGACTTATATAAATTGAGAATCAGCTCAATAGTCTTCGGGTGTCACTCCTTAGGCCTTACTATCACTTTTGTCTTCCCGGAAAAAATATTTTATACGTGGTTATGCCCAAAAGAACAAAATAAAATGTAGATTCGCCTAGAATGGTAAAAATGCATATAATTTGGAAATTCTGAGGTACATGACAAGTAAATGTTTTTAGTCTATCTAATTTTATATGAATCCATCGTATGTTGATAGTTAAAGTGAATAAATTTAAAAAATAGTTTCATATAATTTAATTTTTTGTAACAACCAATTATAGTTACACTTCATTTTTTTTTCTCTCTTATTTTATCCACTGTTTTTTTAACAGATAACAAATTTATATATAATTTATACGGATTCGAGTCTATAAAAACATTAGTCTATCAGATAAGTCTGAAATGTTCCTCAGCTCAGTATCACCAGGAGCCTTATCCTAGAAGGCTATAAAGAATATGCTTGAAAATATAAGAGTTTGGAGTGTACTTTTTTTAAGAGGATAATTTAGTTAAAAAAAAAAATTTAATTTTTGGAGTGGAAGTGACATGTGTCATATTATGAGACAAGTCATAAACAGAAGTAGGCGGTGCATGGCATAATCCTGATATATAAATGTAAGATTTGGATTGAGAAGTAAATGTAAAAATGGGTGAAGGAGAAGACGTAGGTAAGAAGGTGAGCGACAAGTACCGTCAGATTCTGGAAGAGGAAAGAGATGATCCCAACATTCAATGGAGACATGGTGGCCCTCCCATTTTTGACTCTGTAAACACTCTCTTTGAGCAAGGAAGAACCAAGGTTATCTTCTCCACTCACACACTCATTCTTTTGTCCAGATTATTCACGGTTGGTATGAAATACCGGAGAATGGATCTTATGTCTTACAACATAAAAAAGTAAAGAGAGAGAGTGACACATAGAATTCTCTCTTGAAATACAGACACTTTAAAGTTTAAGTGTGTCAGCGTTCGACACGACACCGACACATTGACTTCATGTGTTCGACATACATCTATACATGTCCAATTTAAAAATAATTTTTCTCAGCTCGAACACGCGTCAGACACGGTTCCGACACATCATGAACACTACTTAGGCAATGCAAAATAATTTTTTTTAGAAAAAAGAATTAAAATGTGTGAGGTTTCATCATTTTTGGAGTTTTGACATTTTTTTTTTCATTTACTAAAAGTAAACGTGTGTTTCATCTCCTGTATTCATTTTCTCTTTTCTTTTGTATATATCTTCGACCTTGTCCTTTTCATTCACTTTTATCTTCTTCAACTCACTTCTTCCTTCATATTCCTTCATTCTTTCTAAAATTCTATTATTCTTCAAGTTCATTGAAATTATAGTATATATTTTTATGTATATATGCCGTGTCGTATCCTGTAATTTTAAGAATTTAGTGTGTCCTCGTGTCCGTGTCGTGTCGTGTCCCGTGTCCGGTCATTGTCTATGCTTCATAGGTGATTAATTTTTTTGTTGATTTATAGACATTTCAAAAAGTGAGACAACTATCCAAAAATTTTGATATGCTATGTCAAAAATTGAAGCACTGACACTTGATTAATAGTGAATGAGTTCTTCCAGTTAACCTTATCCGAGTTTACTTACACACTTGTTAATTTGTAGTTATGGTTTTGATTTTTTTTCTTTAATCTCTTAAAATTTATGATTAATTATATAATATAGGAATGGCCAAAAGGATCACTAGAAGAAACAGTTCAAAATGCTGTCAAGTCATGGGAAATGGAGCTCTCTCACAAGACTCGCTTGCATGACTTCAAAACCATTAATCCACACAAGTTCAGGCTTATTGTCAATGGTAAAATATTTTCCTTCTTCAATCTGCAATCCTCAATTCTTTTCATGTGAATATTTCTTTGTAGATTTAAAAGCTAAATGATATTTTCATAATACACTTCATTTCTATTTGATCTCTCAAAAGCACTATATACGATTATAAACTAGAATAAATTAATATTTTGGTTTTCGAAAGATATAATTTGTCTAAGTTCAATTCTTGAAGAATAAAATTGTTAAATTTAGCCCTAAGAATCTCCATTAACATTTCTGGATTAGACTTTAAGGCCATGTTTGGTATCACTTCCAAAGGGAATGTGAGAGGGAAGTTAAGGTTGAAGTATATGTTTGGTATGCTTTGAGAAGTATGGAGGTGAGGTTGAGCTTCCTAGTTGAGAGGTAAGCTTGTTGCCATGAAAATTAAGAGGGAAGTGGAGGGAAGGTGGGGTGAGGTGAGGTTTGGTTTAAAGACCAAAATGCCCTTAAAAATTTGTGACTTTTTAAAAAGTAAGGGCAAAAAAGGTATTTCATACTTTTATCTTTTATTTTCCTATCTTCTTCCCACCCTACCAATCAATATTACTTTTACATTCCACTTCCATTTTTCTGCATACCAAACATACTTTTTATCACTTCCACTTCCACTTTCCACTAAAACATTTACCGGATACCAAATGCCACCTAAGGACTAATATGAGACATATTTCATTTTTTATGACTAAAATATTAAATTACTCTTATAATAAACTGCATATGAATATGATGTTTTTGTGAAGGGAGAGAGGGATTGTCTGGGGAAGAGACTATGAGGCTTGGGAGTTACAATGCCCTTCTCAACAATTCATTGCCAGAAAAGTTTCAGTATTACAAAGCAGAGGAAGAGACATTTGAATCATCCCATAATGCTTTTCGTTCAGCTTTGCCACGTGGGTTTGCATGGGAAGTAATAGCAGTTTATTCTGGCCCACCTCTCATTGCCTACAAGTTTAGGCATTGGGGTTACTTTGAAGGACCTTTCAAAGGGCATGCCCCTACAGGAGACATGGTTCAGTTTTATGGGGTTGGAATTATGAAGGTATCATACAAACTTACAATATATTGTGTTTAATATTCTCATAGTTAAGAATAGATAAAGTTGATGTTGATGATGAATATATCTTTCTTTTTCCCCAATTTTAAGTTGAAATATGAGTTTAACTAGGTTTGATCAAGTGTACGAGATTCTCATTATTAGGTATGATCTAAAAAGAGTCATATGTATGTAATTTTATTCTTATAAGACAAGAGGTTGTTTTCAAGATTTAAAACTCATGACCTTCAAGTCACGTATTCAAAATATGAGTTAAACTAAAATAAATATATATATATATAAAATAATCTAAGAAATTTGTATCTGTTTGCAGGTTGATGAGTGTATGAGGGCTGAAGAAGTTGAAATTTACTATGATCCAGGAGAGTTCTTTGGTGGCCTTCTCAAGGGACGTCCTCTTTCTGATTCCACTACACAGAATTCTAATTCTACTACTACTCACTCCTGTCCCTTTGCTAATTAACTATTAAATAATCATAATACACAATGACTTTTCAAACAATACATAAATTGAGCATTTTATTTTACATTTCATGGTGTCACAATCCTTTAACCGTATGTATCCACACTTTTTAGTATTTTAGTATGTGTTCTTCACCTGCTATTTCAAGGCCTATTAGTGTTTACAAGTTCTAATATAATCTTCACCTTCTGCCTTCATTACTATTCTAATTTGAATAATATTTTTAATTTGATCTCAAATCAGCGTGCAATTTTCCTTGAAAGATCCAATAGGTGTCACTGTACTGAACATAAGTAACAACTTGTCATTAATGTAATGTATCCACTGTAATGCTGTCCTGTGCTTTTCTCATTTTGTAAAAATACAGAGTAACAACTAAACACAAGTCAAATTACCAACACAGGACAAAAAAATTATAAGCCATGAGGCAAAACTACTAATTACAATAAGCTATATTACAGTTCTCTACAGGCAAAATATTAAGAAAATAAAAATGGCCTGAATCATCTGTAACTTGTAATACAAGAAGTAAAAATTGCAAAACATTAACTTGTCATTAATGTAATGCAATACATACAGAGAAGTGAACTGGCTCCCTCAAATTCAAATCAGACTTCAGTGAAATTCAACTAAAGCGTCAACGCCACATCGGCTTTCGTCTATTAGAGCCACACTTAACATTTCAGTGCAGAACTGGTCATCAGGTTTGAGCCACAAGGCCTAAATTTTAAGAAGCAAAAAGATCAGTTAATTCAAAAGTGGTCCACCATAATAAACAAATGATCAAGAGATTAGAATTCCACCATAAAACCATAAGATATATCATAACTCCATTTAACAATAAATTATCAAAATAAAATTTTAAAAATTTCCTAAAAATAATATTATTTTTAATTTAGAAAATCACCCCAAGAAAATAATTTTTATAACTTTTTTATGGGATAATTATATTTACCCTATAATATTCTGTAGTAATCAGATTCACAAAAAATATATAGATCATATGTACATTACAAATAGAGATTCAATATCATAAATATACATCACTTACTTTGTGATAGTAATTAATTGCCGCGGTGAAGTCATCCTGCGTGAATTTCAACAACCCAATAGAAAAAAAATTATTATAGTCTCTTAAACCTCATTATAACTGGCAAAATTTGAGATTTCTGTATTAACAGAAGAGTTCAAGAAAATTTATTTGGACAATTGGAGCATAGAGGATGAGTTAGTAAGAGCTTATTAGATTGTGGTAGACGCCAATGGCTGGCTGGCTGCCTTTTCTGACACATGCAAGGGTTTTCAATTCCTTTTCTTTGATGTACTTGAAATTCCCCATAGCTAATGACTTAACATGACCAATGCATTTTTCTCATTACACATAATGCCACACTGTATAAAACTGTGTGTGTGTAGTAAAGGAAAACAGAGTAAGAGACTTCTAGATACCTGCAAGTGGTAAGTGTATGCTAGACCAGCATAAGTGCTCACACTTCTTGTTGATAATGCAAGTGCTTTCTCATAGTATGAAATTGCTTCGTGGTACATCCTGGGAAAGTTCATTTAAGTAATCAAGATTAGGAATGCTGTACTATTTATATAGCAGGGGCCAACAAAAATTCAAGAAAGTAAATTCATCAGAGACACATTTAGCAACGTACTTCAACTTTCTGTAGGCATGAGCGAGATTAACTAAAGTCGGTTCCCACATTTCACCTAAAGAAGATGGGATGAGGGATAATGTTTTCTCAAACAACCACACTGCTTTGTTGTACCTGAATCAGGAGTCACAAATATGCATGTCAAAAAGCACTCCTGCAATTGCAAATGAAACTCCAACAATCCTCGCC